>BSBN01000001.1:0-1200000 GCA_027924645.1 Cunninghamia lanceolata | reverse complement strand
GTCATTTGCATTGAAAATTGAAGATAGGAACAATTTTGAATTGTTACATTTTGGGAAAAGCATTGAAATTTAAGTTTGATTTAAGCATTAGCATTGTTGATTTTTAAGTGGATTTTAGTAGAATTGAATTTGATCAAGGGTATATTATTGATTCACTTAAACAAAAATCAAATATTTGTCTTGCTTCATTCATTTATTCTATTGGTGCATCTTGTGTGTTACTAAAGCTTGTAGATGCTTTATGAGCTTTGTGACTCGATGCACTGATTCTAACATCCTTGTACGAAGAAGTTGGTGAATTATGGATTAGAATGATATGCATAATGATGATACAAATACATTGGAACTCCAAATTCCTAGTTTCATCACACAAGAAGGTCCATCAATTCTTCCTGATATTCCTACTTTGCATCTTCCTGAAGCATCAAACTTCCATGAATCCATCAATATTGATGACCTTGTGGCTCATGTTCTTGAAGCTCAAGTTCAGAAATTAGATATGAAGTTGGCTAATTTCCAATGACTTGTAAGATCTGAACACATAGCTATGGAGGTCACCCCTATTGTTGAGAGTCTATGAAGTCTTTTTCTCAAAGGTCAAGAAGGATTGTAAGTCTTGCATGACATTGCGCATATAGTGCATAACAACATTCTATCTGCATCTAGTTCTACTGAAATCATAACCAATGTCACTCCTAATCAACTAGGGACTCAAGTGTCGACACCCATACCTACACTTCCTATTCCTACTTATACATCTATCATTGTCACCACTACTACACAGCTGATTAATAATGCTACCACATGTGTTGGATTATCCACTAGGAATCTTGTTTGCCATTATAGTACCATTCCATATAACTAGATAAATTCCACACCTAATGTACATCTAAACCTCCTATCAAATTCCAAAAGGATACTCATACACCATCACCTAGTCCTTCATTCCAATCTCTACCTGATTCAACTTATGATCCTGTAATAAACCAATTGTTGAAGAATATGACCTCCATCCAACAAGAATTAGCTAACATGAGTAATAGCCCACCTAATCCTAGTGCAACAACACATTATATCCATATCCCTTTGTCCTAATCCATCCTAATAACTCCTATGCCTAAGAAGTTTGAGACTCCTCATTTTAAGAAATATAATGGGAAGGGAGACCCTAACAACCATGTGGCAGCCTTTACCACTATGTGTAGTGATTTCTTCTTTGAGGATGTGATCTTGGAAAAACTCTTTCCTAGGTCACTCAAGGACACAACCTTGGATTGGTTTTTCTCACTACCTCCTAATTCTATAACTTCTTTCACTCAATTAGTTAACAAGTTCCTCAAGCATTTTCAAGGGAACATTGGACCTCAAGTCTCTTTGATAGACTTGGTTCATTGCAAACAAGGAACAAAAGAGAAAATAATAGATTTCATGGGCTGTTATCAAGCCCTCTTCTCGCAAATCCAATATTCTATTCTAGATGCTGATGTGCAAAGAATATTTATAGAAACTTACAACCTCACATCTATGATAAGATATTGTTGATACGGTATGACTCATTCAATCATCTTTGCATGGCTCTTCATGATTATCAATTTTTGGTTAGTCAGTATGAGCATAATCCCTCATCAGCTTTGGTTGGTCAATCTGAGGCCTCTCATAATCATTCTTTCAAAATACAAAACAAAAATATCATCAAGATAAATGAAATTTCAGTGAATAACATAAGAAAACATGTGGTGGCAGTGTCATCTCCTACTTCCACCTCTCACAAGTTAAAACTGAAAATAAGAAACTTTACACTGTTATCAGAATCTCTCTATGCTATCATGAGACAACTATTGCAAAGTAACCTCATCAAGATTCCACCGATTATTCCTCTCAATCCAAGTAATATGTAATCATCTTACTTTGATGCGAATGCCTTTTTGTCAATTTCATTGCTCTGTTGGCAATGACACTGAAATATGTATGCATCTTAAACATGAAGTTCAAGACCTCATCGAATCTAATGTCATCCAAGTTGTTGGTGTGAATGATAAAGTGAATAAATCAGTGGCAGCTCCTAATCAAAATATTAAAATATGTACTAATCCTCTTCCTCATCATGAGTCTAATGTTGTTGATATTTGCATGGTGGATGTCGTCCCTCACAAAGAGTGAGTGGATTTGGAACCTGCTATATATTTTACTCCACATGATGCTACTATTAAACCTCCTAATGGGCCTCTTTACATTACTATTTGAATCAATGATAAACCTATTCAGGGTGCTATGATAGATCCTATATGCATGGTGAATGTAATAATTGTTGTCATATTTTGTCCAAGCCAAAATAGTACAAAGATCTAGTTGACACTTATAAAAAACTAGCTCTTGAACATGCATATTTTGCCCCAAATTCAGTGAAAGCCCCACTTTTTACGTTTACATTTTAAACCCATCATATATACTCGATCAGAGATAATTTAAATGGGTTTCTTTGAAAAGATTTCAAATTAAAAGTCACCCAAGTCATTGTGTTTTCTTCCCTTAAAAAAATTATCCATTTGAGGGCTTTGTCAGCAAATCTGCAAGTTTATGAATTACCGATTTCTCTGACTGAGTTCATAAGTCCGTGACTTTGTCGGTTTGTTGATTTACCAATAAGGTGGAAAAAAGGGGTGAAGGAAATAGGCAAAGGAGAAATAAAAAAGTTGAAGTTAAAGGCATCATCAGCAAGTCAGCGAGTTTGTGAACTGCTGAGTTCGCTAACTAAGTTCACAGGTTCACTATTTCATTGATTCACTGATAAAGAGACCAAAGGGTGAAATAAAGAATTTGAAAGTGAGAAAAAGAACAAGTCAAAGAGAAGGGCTCCAAAAAATACAATGAAAGAAAAGGAGAAATTGGGAAATCGATAAAAAAACCAACTCACCGATTAGTTTGCGGACTCTGAAGTTTGTCGATAAAGTAAATTTGCCGACTAAAGGAGCCAAAGGTAGAAAAGTGACTAAGGAAAGGAAAAGTCAAAGCAAGGCCAAGCTCGCAAAAGGGAAAGTTTTTTGATAAGGTAGAAAAATTCAAAGAAAGCCAAAGACCAAACAAGGGAGAAATTAGGAGATCGACGAAAGTGCAAAGGAGAGATCAGTTCATGACTTCTCAAGTTTACCAATAGGGCAATTCACCAGTAAAGAAGAAAGTAACAAAGAGAAAATTTTTAGAGTTCAGCATGGGGCAATTTCATTGATAGAGGCAATAGGGAGATAATGTGGATAGGTTGTGAACAAGGAGTTTGCCAGATGGCAAATTCACTGATAGAGGAAAATTCAAATGTGCTAGAGGTAGAATTAAAAGGATAAACACTTTTAAAGTGTTGTAAAAGCTTATGTAGGGGATGATTTACTGTATCCCTATAATCATGCCATTATTACAAGATGAGAAGGTATCCAACATTCAACGTTGCAAGCTAAGGCCAAGTGCGGGTAGTTGACATAGTAAAAATCTTCAATGCGCTAGTATACAGGAGGGACAAAATGAACCTGCAGGTACCATGGAAGGATTTTAGACCTTCCCTCTTCAATGCACCTAACATCCATGCCTGTGGGAAATCCTTCTACATTTTTTGAGACTTGACTGAGCATGGCCATCATCCCTTTTTGCAAGATTTCCTGATAGGGACATGGGCCAAATTCAATGCAGTATGGGTGCATGATCATATTGGTTGACCAAATTTCAACGCTTGTAGCTGTGCAATGATTGGAAAAGTTATATATACATGTAAAAAAGATGTAATTGTTGTTAGCTATTTTTTCTAAGCTATTACGTAGGTAGGAGAATTTTGTTGCAATTGTAGGCCTTGTAATGCTTTACAAGAACCAGTCAGATTTGATACATTGTGCTCGATTATAAGCTGATATCTCTGATTATTGTTCATCAATGAATGTAAACTATTATTTTGTGTCTTTTTCCTCTATAATTAATTATTCTACTTTTGTAATGGTTTCCTAGACTTCATGATCAATACAAACTGTTATTTTTCCTCTCTCTATAACTTTACACTATGTTTATTTGAGAATTGTATGCTCATATTGTGGGAAAAATGGTCCCTTTAATAGCTTCAGTTTTCTACCCAAACCTCTGTGATGTTTATGTGAGTCTATGTGAGTTTGTTGTAGTTTTGAGGTTATTGTTGTGTTAATATAGGCGCAGTTAAACATATTAAATTTGGTCCATCACCCCCCTTTCAATTTCAGCATTTTCTTCCCCTTTTCCTTGTGAGTAGTAGAATAAGATTTAGTTGTCATTCTCTAAGCCTTAAGCTCAGAAAGAGGAACCAGCCTTCTTTGGAGGTTTGGTCTCAACTACAAGGTCCCACACCTTGAGACCAATCCCATGTTTCACTGAATTTGTTTAAACTACCAAAAGCTTCAACAATAGGCACTAGTATAGAAACAAGAATATGTCACTAAAAAAACTACTAAAAACTACTTATAAATGACTAAACTTGGTCACGTGACCATTAATAGTTTATTGCCAGTCATTTATAACACGACCAAATTTATGACTAAACCAATTTTAGTCATTTATTTGGTCATTTTGATTGATTGATTTGGTAGTATATTTAGTTGTTAATTTAGTCATATATTTAGTCATATTATTCACTGAGCTTGGTCACGTGACCATTAGTAGTTTATTCCAGTCATTTATTTGGTTGTTTTGATTGATCAATTTGGTAGTATATTTATTCATTGATTTCTGTCAAGTGGTAGTATATTGTCATATATTTTGTCATATTTATTCACTGATTTCTATCGGTTGGTAGTTTATTTAATTATTTTTGTTGATTGATTTCTACCTAAAAGTTATAGAAATGAGACAATGCTTTTGAGGTTTAAATATAAAACACATAAAAACATAACCAATCATTCATTTGTACGTAATGGAACAACTATTAAGAAGGCAAAATGTTGAAATTTTATTGAGAAAGGTGTTCTTACAGAAGATACAAGACAAAAATATGTGTCTTTTCTTTGAAAAATGTGTTACAAAGTGTGTTTCTCAGTGTTGTGATTGAGAAAACTGAGTTACAATGCTCTATTTTTTTCTTATACAACTCCAAAAAATGAAAGAACTACTTGAAAAATGAAGGCTAAGGGTCCTATGAAAGACTCCTCTATAGACTTCACACCATGAATACTTAGTATGGACTGAGAGCTATGTTCTACATATACCTTGACTGATAAGATTTAATGAACATGACATTGGACAAATCCAAACCGATTACAAACATTTATCAGTGGACGAGCATCTGGAAGTCTTGCTTCCATAAGAAAGTTATTTTTCTTTTCAACATCATAGAAGTTTGACTCTCTGGTTACACATTCCACCTCCTTGATTTGTCCAATTTTGGTTGCTGCTTCAATGTATTTGAAGTGAATGTCAGGATCCTCACTGCCAATGACATTGAAAATACAGTTTACCATATAAGTACAAGGTTCCCAAGCTACTACAAAATTACGTCCTCAAATAGATCGATGAATATCAATGGCAAAATGATACAAGTGACAATCCAAAGTCAAATCACCTGGAGCTCAAATGTGCTTATAACATACAAGTAATCAGTGCTTACTATTCCAAGATTACAAGGGTATAACATATGGAATGGCTAACAACACCTCCATTAGAGAAGTTGAAGTTGACTATTCTTATATCGAGTAGAGTCAAACAACTATCAAACAACTTGGCAAATGAAGGCAACAGGGTATTTCCAGATTCAAGACTTTTACTTAATGTTGTGGAATAGAAGAAAAAAGAATCATTTATTTGCCACCATAGTGAAAAGTTAGCAATTGCATTTGGTTTGTTAAATATGGCTCATAATCTCTTGTAACCCTACCTTGTCATTGGTCAAGGTTGAAGGGATGTGTAACAAAGAAGACCAAGTTCTTTATGGCATGTAAGGATATCCATAACTTTATGTAAGTCATTTTCATTGATGACAGTGGTTTATCACTTATGATAGTGGCCTTGAGGCAGACATAGGGGCAATATCATGCATTATAAAGTAAGTATGATAGTCCATATTGAAAGCGATAATCACCAAGAATGGTTCCAGTGATCTCATAAGAAGGCAGTCATAGCTTATGTTTTGGATCAAAACCATGAATGCAACAAATGGCATTAATCTTGATGGATCAAAGGTAACAGAGTACATTGAAAAGGTAGTCATAAGACATGAGGGTAAACCATGCAATATCAAGCATCAGATGGTAAAGGATAGTCTTTAGGACTATAAGGAAGAACTTGGTTGTTATTTGTGATAGTAAATGACCAATGAAGTGTAAGACAATGATCGAATTTAGAGGTAGGACAGTCTTTAAGGTTCATGAAGAATTAGTAATCAAAGACAATCCTCTAGGAGTCAATGCTTGATGACACTGTCTTGAGGTTCACATGGCAAATTAGTGACTACAAGTAAATAACACTATGAAGTGAAGTGATTAAGGATGAAAACATCTAAAAGGAAGAGGACCACAAAACATATTAATTTCACTCACTCTTTTAATTACCTACATATTAACCACAAAACATGATGAAATTACCAAATGAAAAAGCTACTCACCAACCACCTGGGGGACTCTGGAATAAAGAGGAGACCCAAGACCAAAATAGAACAGGGGATAAGTCCTACAGAGACCATTCATGCCTGATATAAGTGGACCAATATTGAGTTTCCTCACATGCAAAAATACAATTTTGATGTATTTATGATACTAAGCCTATATATATTGTGATTTTTACTAGACTTCAACCTGGATGGAGAACATTCACTGCTTATCATAGATCAATATTACAACAATGTAAGACAATTCTCAAAATTTTCAATAAACTTTCAATCAAAATATAAATTTACCATTATTTTGCAGTCCATGTTGAACTTGACAACAATGCCATTTATTATGCTAATTGAAAGAATTCAACAAGAATGCAACTACAACAAATGATAAAATTCCTCTATCCTTCATGCTTTGATGGATGTCCATACCCTGTTCCAAAGCTCTCATTTTGGCATAGGCAGGGAGTATGTTGGCAAAGGTTGTCAAATTTGGATTCACACCTACTAATTACATTTGCTTGAAAGTTTCTAAAGCCTTTTCAACAAATCCATTTTGTGCATATCCCACAACCATTGCATTCCATGAGATGGCATCTCTTTGAGGCATTCTGCCAAACAGTTCACATGCCTTGTCAATGCTTCCACATTTTACATACATGTCTACTAGGGTAGTTGTGTAGAAGACCACTGCAACATCACACGGTGATTGTTTGGCCTTCGCAGTGATGCGGGGAAACTCCCTGCATCACCACGAAGGCCCAACAATCACCGTGCAGTGTTGCATTGACCTGGACACCTTCCTTCATTTTGGCATTCTCGAAGAGCAACAAAAATCTTTTTTTGACCTCAGCTAGAGTAGTGCTTGATAAGGACACTATAGATGCCCTCCCAATTTTTCTCTACAAGCTGGAGACTTTCAAAGATGGCTTAAGTTGCTTTGTTTGCCTGTGTGAATTCAAGGAGAATGAGAAGGCCTGACTACTACCCAGCTACAACCACAACTTTCATGTGGATTGTATTGATATGTGGTTATATTCTCACTGTATGTGCCTTGTTTGCAGAGCTAGCGTTGAACAACAGTCTAATCCATCTATGGAATTGGGTCATACACAAATGGAGGTTTTAATTGGGGAACAAATAGATGTCAATGCAAGTAGTTCAGGAGAACAACATAGTGGTTTTTATTTTAATGGAAAATAGGTGGATGAGCACAATAAAATTACTATTACCATTGATATAAAGTAGCTTCATCCATGAAAGCTATAGAGATTTTTGGAATGAAGGAAGGTGCCCAGGTCACCACAACATTGCACAGTGATTGTTGGGCCTTCACGGTGATGCGGGGAGTTTCCCTGCATCACCATGAAGGCCCAACAATCACTGTGTAGTGTTGCGGTAGTCTTCTGCACAACTGTCCTAGTAGACATGTATGAAAAATGTGCAAGCATTAACAAGGCACATGAACTATTTGGCAGAAAGCCTCAAAGAGATGCCATCTCATGGAATGCAATGGTCATAGGATATGCACAAAATGGATTTGTTGAAAATGCTTTAGAAACTTTCAAGAAAATGTAATTAGCAGGTGTAAATCCAAATTCAACAACCTTTGCTAGCATACTTCTTGCCTGTGCCAAAATGGGAGCTTTGGAACATGGTATGGACATCCATCAAAGCATGAAGGATAGAGGAATTTTGTCATTTTTTGTAGTTGCAACTACCCTGGTAGACATGTATGCAAAATGTGGAACCATGGACAAGGCACATGAACTATTTGATAGAATGCCTCAAAAAAATGTGGTCTCATGGACTGCAATGATTGTAGGATACACACAAATTGGATTTTTTGAAAATGCTCTAGAAACTCTCAAGAAAATACTCTAGAAATAGTTTGATGCAACACACTCCATAGCATCATATGTTAGCAACTAAGTGCTTCTAAAACTGTAGGACATCATCAAAGTGAGATAGATCAGCAACTACCTTCAATACCTAAGTACATGCCTAGCATTATTTATACCGAATAGCTACTATAAATCATTGTTGTCCTCTACTGTTGGGTCCTCAACAAGATCCATTTTCCTTGACTACAACTAAGCTTTTGATGTCTCAAACCCTATAAACATAATATCTAAATTCATACCACTCTTTGGACATGGATGGGGCACTGGTATTTCCTCTTATTGATTAATAGATGGTCATAGGAGGATTTCAATTTTTTTTATTTTTTTAGTTACCTAGTTGGTTTCATTTGACAAGTACAAGAACCATCTACTGAGATTGCATCATGGAAGCATTGCCGATGTAATTGTCACCGATTTACTGAGCACCTGATACTTCTTGAGGTTTCTATCAACTTATTGAGATTGTTTCTTCTTTTAATCCTAAAGATGTATTTATTTGGAGTTGATGAGACTCTGGGAATGCCTCTAACTTGTGGATAGTTGAGAAAGTGTTATCCATTATGATGTAATCAAGCATTCTCAAACCAGTTTGTGTACATGCTCCTAACAAAGAAGAGTGTCTAATTCACATGTGGCATATTTTTATTGTCAAGGGACTTTTTTAGGGCACAACTAGTCTTGTGTTGCACTAAAGCCTATTGGAAGGCTTGTGCTTGTGATTTTTGCCATGACTTAGGACTTATTTGGCTTTTCCTCTCATTAGTTTCTTTGAGTTTTCCATGATGATTGCTAAAGCTCAATGAGATTTAACATAATGCTTCTACATAGCATAGAGGAACCACAAAAAAAGGGATGTTTGAGTCTTTGCATAACCTATCACACCTAGTACATTGCAATGCGAAGGGCACCCATCTAGTCACTCACAACTTGTAGATCTTGAGTTTGCTTCATCCTTCCCAAGGTAACAAGGAAGATCTGAAATGTTGTACAGATTTCAATATATGTCTGCACCTTTGAGAGCACTAGAATAATTTCAAGACTTGCAATGATCGATTCCTAATAGAGGATCTCTTTAGATATAGTTTTTGGTTAGGTTACAAAGAGACAATGATAACAGTAAATAGAGGTCCATCATGAAAAATTATACAAATCCTTGTTACCAACACTCTAGGGTATCATGTTTGAGCTTTACAATGTCTTGTAGAAAGTCTACACTATCATGCAAAAATTTACATTGTCACACAAAGTTTTGAATTAAAGAATATTTTCATTTATAAGAAATCTCTGAGACTATAAAAAACAAGAATATAGAGGAATTTTAAACTGCATCAAATGCATCTAGGGTAAAATGAAGAAGAGACTGAGATACATTGCACAAGAGAGACAGTGACTCAAGACTGCCAATTCAAGAATACAAAGGTCTAAGGAAAGGTGATAGTCCAAACCCACCTTTACATCTCTCTATCCATTTTCAACTATGAGGTTTGCATGATATGACTGTCTCATTCTTAATAGAGGCCTACACTAGAAAGTTGCAAACAAAAATATGGACTATCACAAAGTTGGCAAACATGAGAAGACATTGAGATTTGAGTATGGGATAGTCAACATGATCTCATAAAGGTTGTGAAGATAGTGTGCATAAAACCACTTGCTAGGATCTCTTCACCAAGCCCTGCATAAACATTATGAAGTCTGTATGATAAGGGAATCCCATGCACCTTATAGGAATGTGTGAGATCTACATGTTAATTATTAGCACCTTGCAAAAGAAGGCCTACTAAACTAGTATAAGGTCAATACAGTCATTGTAAAGGGTCTAGTATAACCTTGCATCTCCAGTGTCAGGTATGCATATGTTAAAGGAGGGCTTGATGACAATCATTTGAAGGAACTCATGAGATGCCTACACTCAGTATTGAAAGTAAGGGATTGGTAATAGGGCATCAAGGCAATAAATACAACGACCTTGTGAAGATATACAATGCAAAGATAGGATTGACAGGCCTACACTAAAGGTAACAAAGGGATCTAGAATGATATAGAAGTCAATCCAAGAGGAGAAAGGTCTAATGAATAACTATGCAAAGAAGATATGTACGAGGAGTGTAATGAGAAGAGATAAAGCATATCAAATAAAGATCCAGATGGACCTTGTATTAGTCTCACATAGCAGAGGTAGTTTATGAAGACTCTTGAGCAGCTCTATCTTATAGTGCTAAATACTATTATAGACTTGGGTTGAACTTTTACAAAGGTATGTCAAAATTGTAGAAATATAGGAAGTTCCATGGAATAGGAGATCTGAGAATATCAAGAGTAGTGTTGTTTTGATCTAGTAATATTGAATCATTAAACCCTACCAAATGATGAACAAGTTTGTATAGAGGATTAGGGTCTCTCAAACCTATAAAAAGGAGATTTATGAGTCAAAATAGTATCATGACAGGGACTATGAAGTTCTTTTAGACTAGAGAATCCTTTGTAACATTTTGCACAAGAGTCTTGAGAGAGTCCTAGAGGTCTCACAAGGTTTAGAGATTCATCAACAATTATACAACTTTGTCTAAGTTTTTAGGATTCATGTGAGCCTAGAAAGGTTACACAATCTGCCTAAAATATAGAACACTATCAATACAAGAAGATAATAGAAAAATTCTTCATCTTCTCTTCCCTACTTCCTGATATTAAAGTATGAATGTTTCCCTGGAAAAATTAAAACATACTAGTGACTCACACAGAGGTCAATGGAACTCAAAATTACATGTAGTTGTATTATCATAGAAATAACCTTATAAGATTACTATATTACTAAAGCAGAAGGAATACAATAGAAGGTAGGTGTGAGAATTCACAGGCTGAGGAAAACATGTGCACCATAAAAAGTTGCATTGCAGGATTTATTGGCAGTCAGCTATTCTTAAATATCATCCACTTCAACAGTCAAAGGTTAATTTTTACTAGTAAAAATAGGACAAATATTTACATTTTTTTGTTGTGAATGAGGTGTAAAATTGCTATTGATTGTTTGACCATTGAAGTGGATTATACTTAAGTGGAGTGATTGGGAGTCGGCTATTGTTAAATATCATCCACTTTAATAGTCAAAGGTCAAGTTTTACCAATAAAAATAGGACAAATATTTACATTAGCCTTGAATTTGCTTTATCATTTTAGTTGTTTAAATAGACATGAGAGGCTCCTACCTTTGTGGATGGAGGAAGCAAGTTTTTCATGATGAAGATGCAAGGAGCTATAAATGTTGCAGGGCCCATTTCACGTTCACCTTCAAAACCTTATTTGTCCAGATTACTTACATGAAAGTCCAATGGCTTGTCTGCTCTCTAGGGCATCTAAAATGCCATTAAAAGAATACAATAACTTAGTTAAACTATCAAACTTATTTATATATAATCTCAAGAAAATATCACATTCACAATGTTACTAGTTTTTACCATTTTCAACAGCTCTTCCTAAGGTTTCTATTTTGAAAAATTCTAATTTTAAAGAATGTGAAACAAACTTACACAAGATAATCTAAGAACTTACATTGTTGTTGAAACCAATAGGTCTAAATGTTTGAGCAAGAAGCCCATGATGTGCATATGGCATATGTGAAGGGTCCATCAAATTTTCAGTAAGTACTTCATACCTACAAAGTATCAGCCAAGGCATTTGTTTAATTTACATGTAGAAATAAACATTATATATAATCTTATCAATTTGATAGAAGAACACTAAAATAATTTAAGAACAAAAGAATAGGAAAGATGAACAATAAAAACCATTAATATCTTGTGTCTGTGGAGTATAATCCCACTCAATAAATATTTGATTTTGCTTGAAAAAGAGTTACCCATAAGGAAAATCTCTCATTGTTAGAACATATCGGATTGATGGATCGCTTAGCATTGGAATCAATGGCAGAGTTTTGTTGAGAGCAATATTTGTGTAAAGAGGATCAATGTTTGGCCAAAACTAGATGATGTCTTGCTATAGTAGACTTGGATAAACACCTGCATGTGCCCTCTTGGAGGTGTGGACCTACATTTAAGGTAGAATCACTTCATTAAAAGTTATATATTTAATGCACACAGCCACTACAAAATCACTAACCCTCATAGTGACTTGATTCCCATTCCTTGTTAAAGAGACTAGATCCTCATTTTAATGCACAGTTAGATTGATCTCCATTTTTTATGACTACTGCCTCCTTAATGAACCTAACACAATGGCTTTAATGGCAATGCAACAAGCCAATATCCCTAAAACAAAACCATTGTCTCTTTGTTGCACTCTTAAAACCCTAGGTCCCAAAGCATAATGATTTGAAACACTGTCCAAAGGCTAGATTGCAAGGGTTTTGAATCTAAAAACTTCTATTACATAATGTTGCCTCCATAATACATAAAACAAAGCTCTACAAAGTAGCATTTCAAACTGAAAATGCATATCAAACACAAAAGAAAACCCAAACCCGTGGGAATAAGGGAAAGAGCCTTCAAATGGACGAAGAAGACATTGATATGCAAGAACATGAAGAAAGAACACTCCCTTATTTGTCTTTTGCAACTCAAAAATGAAATAAAGCAATCCTAGGAAGATGGAAAAATGTAGAAAAGAGGCAAAGGAAACAACCAACCATGCAAATGAATATTGAAAATGCTCAAAAATGTTGCCATGAAGTTGCCCCATGATCTTAGCTGAATGAAACTCAGATAACTGCCTAGAAACACTACAACCTTCCTCTTCAAAGCAAAAAACAATAGAGAAGGCATCCATCTTGGAAGAGCCCATGTTGTTTTAGTCCTTTTGCCAAAAAAATAGAGAGAACGAAACCCGCTCAAGTTTCCCTCACAAAAATAAAAAATTTAATTTATCACTTGCTCAACTTCACGTTTCCCTTTTTTTTAATTACCCACTTTAATATCATATGTGACTAATTTTTTAGTTGTGTTTTTTACCTGATGATCAAATTAGTTATTAATTAGTCATTTATAGCTATGTTGCAAAAAATTAGTAGAATTTAGTCATTTTTAGTTGTCGTGACTAAAAGTTTTAGTCACCTAGTCATTTATTTGCCAAAATTCTACTAGTGAGGGTGCAAAATCAGGTGACAATAGTTTCTGGCATGCCCAGAGGGACTCTCTACTCTGAGTAAGAGCTGAACTATGAAATTTGGTGTTGTTCTTAGTTCATTTTCTATTGTGGAAGCATTCAACAAAGTATATGGCAACTCTGCTAGTCCAGTATCCAAACCAGTCCAACATTTTATGCTTGGAGTGCAGACCATAGCTTCTTCTTCAAGTAATGTTCAATTCATAGAGTTATCTTTTACTAATTTAAGAAGAAGTAGATTATCTAGGTCCCCTGTGAGAGAGGATAGGAGTGTTATTCCATCTCCTTCAAGAGCTCAGTCCACCCCCTCCTATTAGATTCTAGTATTCAAGAAGGACCTTGCATATACCCAGAATTAATTTAAATATCTCCAATATGGTAAAGAATCTCCCTTTTATTACCTTTAATGGAGGAAGCCCTCTCGACCTAGCACAATATAATGACATCCCTAGCTCAGCTCTGAAAGCAATTCCATTTTTCAATGGTGAAAACTCCACTACACCTATTGAGCATATCCAAGATATTGCCAGTGTGTGCTCTGTCCACAATGTCACTGCTGACAATGTTGCTGAGACTTTTGGATTCTTCCTTTAAAGGAAAAGCCCTCCAATGGTATAGAGGTCTTCCAGCTAACTCCATTTACAATTGGGATGACTTGGGAACAAGACCGTGCCAACATTTTGAAGATAAGAGTGATCATTTGTCTTTGATGGAGTAGTTAGAAATAATCAAAAGGGTTCCCCATGAGTTCATGGTGGACTTAGAACTATAGGTTTTAGAAAACATGGGATAGGATTCCATTGTTGGTGAATCCATCTCCAAACACTACCTTTAAATATTATTTAAATTCCTTAAACCCTAAAATTGTTGTTATGATTCAGTCCATGGGAGGACATGTTTTACCAGGTGCATATGACACAACCATAAGGGAAGAAACTTGTCTGATCCAAGCTAGAAAATTGCCCCAAGACCACTAATGCCCTTATTTCTAGAGGCTCTTGTCATATAGCCTACCGCAACGTCAATACCGATAATAGTCACGCCTGCTACTCCTCTAATTACGCATGTAATTGAAAAGGAAGATGAGAGAGATGCCACGATAAGAAGATTAAATAATGAATTGGTGTTGGCAAGGAGGCAACAAGCACAACCTAATAGGTCATATTTGTTGAACAACCAGAATACTGAGAGGGGGGTGAATCAGTATTCTCTAAAACCACTTAAGCATTTAAACATTCGTTCCACACACCACATTTAAATTGCAGTAAGAAAGGAAAGCATGAATTTAACCATTAAAGCACATAACACATGAACACCAGATTTTTACGTGGAAAACCTAAAAGAGAAAAACCATGGTGAGGATTAGCTCACACACACACACATATATCAATAGAAATACTAATTACAATTAGGCTCACCACTAAATGGACTCATAGTCCATAATAGAGAATGCTCACTGTAGGTGGCTCACTGCCTAAGGACTCACTGTCCTGAATAGAAAGAGATAGAAGAAGGGATGGCTCACTGCTAAAAATGAACTGCTAATAATGTATCTAACTTATACTGGAGATACAGTTCCACTAAAGATCAGAATACTGACTTTGCACACTTCATCTTCACTATAACCTCAACTTATCTTTCTTTACATCAGATTTTTCTTACACATACTCACTTCACACCTTCGCTTCATACACACACCTCTACACAAGAATTCAATCTTGTATATATACCACACTAAGGAAAAACATCAATTAGGTTGGCACAATATATGTACCATGTGACTTCCTATCTTGTCAGCCCAAAAGAAAATCAAATACGCTTTGTGAAGAGAAGCAAATAGCACATTCATATAGGTCAGCACAACATATAATTGCTCCCATGACATTATTTCATACATGTCATAGCTCCATACAACCTTAACACCTTCAAGTCGGCTTAACTGGTGAAGCAAAAATAGAATGAACTAACTATTAGTTCATAAATCAACATGTAGACCACCAAAATGTTTACCATTTGAATCATACACACCTTTGACATCCATAACCTCTTCCTCAAAACTGCATGGCAAGATATTCATCTGCTGTGGAATGCACAATCTATCACTAGCATTGTCATTACAGATTTCGGTACTCTGTCAACTCTATCGTTCACTCTGGAGGATTTTAGGACTTGAATCTTTTGACTTAGACTCCCTTGGTATGCACCATAATTACCTTAAAACTGTAGAGAAAAACTCTTTATAGCAGAGAAATACAAATTGAAGAACTATGGCCCTGTCATAGTTTCTATTTAGTAAATGCCTTAGGAAAATCTTCACCAAGTTATACTTGACTGTAGAGCACCAAAATGAAGTAATATCATGCTTAGGTGTATTCTCCATCATACTGCACTTAGTAGCTTCTCTGGATCAATACTTAGGATATCATACTTAACCAGACCAACACAACTATACCTGTATACCTTACTGTCAAACCTCTCCAGACCAACACCACTATGTATTTACCCTATGTTGCATCAATGACAACACTGCTTACTACCATGCACATCATTCTCTCCATCATCATGCTTATGTTACCAACAATTTCCCCCTTTGTCATTGATAGCAACATAGCCAAAACTCTCCCCCTTTGTCATCAATGACAAAGGAATTACTTGTACATCTATTAATGAAAAACTCTCCCCTTATCTCAAAACTGACCTTGCCTTTCTATGTGCATACTCCCCCTCACTATTTTATTTCTATACATCAAAATATCATTTTTTTTCTTCTATTCTTCTACATATGTATAGAAAATCAGAATATGAAACTTAATGGTTGGTGGGAAAAATATCCTTATATATATTCTTCAACTGTAATAGTATAGAATCCCAATGCATCTTAGCTGAGTTGAGTGTCTCTATTTGCCCATTAATCTACAAGAGCAAGTCTTCTACCTTTTCAACTGATGCTGGAGTAGCTATCATCTTTCCAACTTTATCAGCTTCCCTTAATAACCCTATTAGTGTAGCCATCTTGAAGCTAACTGTAGACACCTAAAAATCACCCTTCGCACTGCATCACTTGCATACATCATTTCTGCCTAAATCATCTACATTCAACGTTCATTAAATAATCTAATTATTTAATTAATGTAATCAATTTCCTCCATTTTCCCTAATTTCCAACATTAATTGAATAAATTCTATTTATTTAATTAATTTCATTAAAATCCACTTTATTCTTCCAAATTAAATAATTTTAAATTATTTAATTAAATCATTATCTTCTTTTAATTCTTTGAATCCACATTAAATAAATAAATCAATTATTTAATTAATTCATCATCCTAATTTCCTCTTATCCACAATTAAATATTTTTTAATTATTTAATTAATCAATTATTTCTCTAAATTTAAATAAATTATTCAAATTTATTTAAGTTGGTTATTATCTTCTAAAAAAGAAATAAAATCAATATTTTATTTATATCTTATCTCTTCCTCCATCATGCAAAATAAATTAAATCATTTTATTTGTTTAATTTATTCTCTATATTTAATCTCATCTTTTCATCTATCATGCACAATTGATTAAATAAATTTATTTATTTAATTTCAAAATATCTTCACTTATCTTCCAAAAATAATCTTATTCTTCCATGCACAATAATTAAATAAATTTGTTTATTTAATTTCTCAATTATCTCCAATTCTTCTAAAAATATCATTTTCCTCTATGTGCACAATCAGTTTTATTTTTAGAACTTAAAAAAAAAAAAAAAAATCTAAAGTTGAGTTAATTGGCTTTAATTCTTATTGTTTTTATCATCAACTCATAAATTAGAAAAAAAAAGTATTCTAATTTATGAAGTCAAATCCTATCTTTAGCCAAAAAGCAATTAATTCAATAAAAATAGCTTTTTCTTCATGACACATGTTGTGTGCACGTTCATCATGTCTTCTTAACTCATCTTGACCATCCATTTCCTTGATTTATCTCAACCATTGATCAATCTTTCCCTAAAACCTATACATACCCCCTTCACTTCATTAAAAATCCTCTTCGATCATTTAAGCTTTGGCATTCATACAACGCTTTGAGCTTTTATCACACATTGTTGAGCACATATCATATCTTTGAGAACTTATCTAGATCTGCTTGTTGTAACCATGGGTACACAACGTATTGAGCAATCCACATAAATCCAAGAGATCAATATAGTCTCGGTGATAGCTTTCAATTGTTTAAATTGCATATTCATTAATATTGTTATCGTTTAGATGGATCTTTTGATGTTATAAGATTGAGTTTATTATCATTGTTTTGATTTATCCTAAGCTCGATTTTACCTATACACATTCTAGCATGCTCGGTGGGACCCACTAACCTTTGTTTTTCTTTAGAAAAATTAATTTTTTGAAGTACAGTACGAAAAAGTGCAAACAAACATAGAAAAGTGCATCTAGGTAGAATTAAAGCACCTCTGATCTGTAGTAAAGCACCTTTGGGTGATAGTGAAGCTCCTTTGGCAAGCAGTAAGGCGCATCCAGTCAACAGCAAAGTGCTTTTGCACAACAGTGAAGTGACTATGGTTGTTAGGGTTTTCTGACTTGATTTCCTAATTTACAGGGTTCTTTTCTCATCATGCTGATCATATACTGTTAGACAAGCTAATTTATTTATCTCTCAATCATCCTATATACTTCCTAAGATGATTTATTTAGGAGTATTTTTGTTTTTTGAGTTAACCTATCATTTCATAGTTTTTGTGGTTTGTTATTGTCTGTAGGCTATAGATTTCATTACTCATCAACATCCTGGATCATTACTCAATTGTTCAATTATCCTTCGATCTAGCTTTTTTGACAAAATCTTGTTTTTTGTAGGTCTGTTATTACAAAGGGCTTTTGCACAACATTCAAGTGATTTGGTCAAAACAATGTGCATCTGCACAACATCTAAGCACTTTTGGTCAGAAGCAGCATGCATCTGCATCACAGTCAAGTGCTTCTAGTAATTTGTGAAGCACCTTTGAACCACAGTGAAGTGCTTTTGTTCCATTGATTTCTTTTTCGCTAACTATTTGGTTTTTGTGGAACTAGTCAACTTTTTGCAGCATCTTATCACTCATCACAAAGAAAATAGGTTTCCTAACATATCTTTGTAGGATGAATGTTAAATATTTGCAATCTTTTTCACTAAGTCTTAGAAACACCTAAATTTCTTAAAGGAAATCTACATCTATCATTTGCAATCTTGTGTGATTAGTTAGTTACACTTATTTTTATTTCTAATTGGGTAAATGAATATGCATGTGACTTGCTTGTAAGGTGATAGGTATATGCTCTCCCCTTGTGAAAACTTGGGTGATAAAAAAGATAGACTCATCTATATGTTACTTTCAGTTTATCCTTTAGAAGGGCCTACTTTTGGATTGCGTTTCATCCAAAAGGGACAACCCTAAGCAGATCTTTCCTTTGGACCACTATATAAATTGGTTGAGGTGAAAGCCAAGTCCTAACTAGCGTTAGCCTTTAGCATACGGTGCCAACTTGAATGGAATTGTACGCAACACTCTTGTGAAATAATTTTTTCATTTGTGTAGGGTATACTGCATTCGTAGTAAAGTTGGTAAAAGCTTTTAGTAGCTTGCTAGATGCTCACAAGGCATTGGTCTCCCAAAGTAACTAAAAACCACATAGCTAGTGACTACCTGATCTACCTCCGAACATTGCATTAATTTTTATTGCAAGGGCATAGAGGGTTTTGCCCCCAAGATTACTCACCATAAGGCTCCCTTGAGATGAGACAAAAATCCCCGGCTTAGCATAATCTACTTGTATCTTTCCGGGGAAAGGGTGATTGGGTCATCCTTCCAGTCTTGGAGGCCCCTATCTATCCTCTCTCACAAAGATGAAAAAGTGTATGCACCCACATTAGGTGTGATGACACTTGAGTCGAAGGAGATTCCAAGTTGTAGGCTGATGTATTGCAGTGAAGCTTGTCCTTAGGAATAAAAAGTGCTTGATTTATTTGTCAATTGCGGTATACCCATGAAAACTTGGGCTTTTTTGTGAGCCTCAAACATACACTATTTTTTACGTCAGTCCTTGACCATTTTGTTTACTGTGTTTGTTCTCTTGTCAAAGTAATCCTATCAAAATCCAATCAACCTGTATCAAATTTGACCTAGAAAAACACATTGTCACTAAAACAACGCCTTTGCACAATCTTGGAACGCCTTTGCACTACAGTAAAGTGCATTTGAGACATAGTCCAGTGCCTTTACATTGTAGTAAAGTGCTTTTGAAACACAGTCCAATGCCTTTGGCACACAATAAAGCACCTTTGAACCACAGTTAAGCACTTTTGGTCTCTGTCAAACTGTCCATCATCCATTTATCCCATAACATAGTGAACTCAAATTTTTGATCAAATAAACCTCTAAGCTAGCATCTTACAGTACTGTTAGACCTATTCCATCAATCATCAGATCATTTCATCCATTATCATACCCAAAACTTGGACTTTTTGAACCATTTATCCTCTTGAGATTACTATCTATCAACTCCATCTTCACCAAACAGGACTAAATCCTTATGCTTTTTCTAGCTATGTAATTTGGTCTCCACCATAGATTCTAGATCACATCAATCCCCTAGTTCATCTTTGATTTGAGAGTGATTACATCTCTTAGGTCTTTGAAGAAGAATTAGTATCTATTATTGTTTTTGCTTTAGCTTAGAGAATGAACTTCTCTTCAGTTGGTCTAACGCCATTAACCTTATCCACCTTCATTTGAGGTCATTAGTCTACTTTTGTGATACGTAATCAATTATCCAAATCAACTATTGATCTAGTCCTATAATCTTTCACAAGCAAACTCACATCAAATCCACCAACATAGTGATCTCAAGTTAATTAAATCATTCCAAAAATTAGTAAATCCCCAATCTCTATTTTGGTGGAATTTGAGCAATCTTATGGTCACCACTAGACAAAAATATTGTCAATCCATGGAGGCTAAGAAAAAAACCCCTAAACAACACCATCAACACATCCCAAACAATCCATCATCAAACACTCAAACTAGTCCTGAAAACGTTGTCCCAATATATCCTCAAGAAGATAATATCATAGAGATGGTTGCTAGATAGTACACCACATGAATACATCCTCATGATTTCCTTCCAATAGGATATACCATTGGTCAAAAACCCTCTCAAGAAGAGCAAAACTTTCTAGGAGGTCAATCCTCTTAAGAAGAAGGGTCTCAAGATCTAGATGAAATTATGCAAGATCCCAAAACCATGGTAGCTATTGACAATGTCATTAGCTCTAATCAAGATCACTACTTCCATTTGCTTCCTCAAAAAGGAGCCAAATTGCCTTTTGCATTTGATACATCTTGTAACATCAGAAAATGTCCCCTTGGGTGCTTTTCCCTCATAAGGTTTAGCTCCCGGCTCTTTTAGCTGCATTTAGGACATCTTGCATCATATTTTGACATCTCGATGAAATGAGCCCTAAGTTTCATGACAAATGGGACGTAGGGGGATCCCTTGAACCTAACCCTGACCAAAATAGGGGGGGACTTGGGTACCCGCACCCTAGTCCTGCCCTATTTTGGGTTAGTCCCAATTTTTTAGTGTTGGCTTGTGACCGTTATTTAGGTCCTATGCCGACACGGTAAGTTTGAATTACGAAATTCTTGGCGGGAGTGTCTGTAGTTGCATATATAAGCATGTTTAGGCATTCATTTGTAAACTGGAGGGCTATTGTGAACTTTATACATTCTAAAGGTTATTCAAGGCATTCATTGTGTAGCAAGAGCAGATTTGTGTTGTTTATGTGTTTGTATTTGCAAATTTGAGCAATCATCTCCTCATGGCATGAAGAGCTTCTTCCTCCCATGAGATCTTCACTACAAGGTGACATAATTTGTGTTTTTAAGCATTTATCATTTGGTTTTTGCCTTTGCCTCACAAGGGCATGCACTCTCTATCTGACAACGGTGTTCAGAAGACTTGAATGTCTCTTCGGGGTATGACTGAGGCAAGTCTCTAAACACCACAACCCCCTCCCAAAGTTTCTATGATTGTAGGTTCCAGGTTGAAGATACAGGAAAAGTGGAGTTGTAGGAGGGTACTATAGAGTGTTAGATTTGCAGATCAGAATTCAAAATAGCACCTTGGACTTGGGCGCCTGCTCTTTAGTCCTCCGGATTCTGTGATGGGAAAAATCTCTGTGACAGCAGGAATAGGTTGCAAACTGAGCTTCCAGATCTTGACAAAAACCTAGGCATTGGACTTGGATGCCTACTCATTAGTCCTTGACTGTTTTGCTTCCAAACCTTGAAAACAGGTGCACAGTCATCTATCATTTTACATCTTTCTATAGCAGCATTTTCTGATATTCATCCATTTGCTTCCATATTTGCATAATTAAGGTTTTGATGTATAATTGAGCATAATTGAGCATAATTGGTAATAAAATCATACAAATCCAAGTTTCCCTCCATCTCATAGTGACCTAGGGTCTGATAGTGCATTACCACTCGACCCAAAGTCCTTGAATGAAAGGGTGAAAGGAGGATACACACAAAACTACCAAAAACCAACTATCAAATTTCCACCCTTTACATTTTGGTGAACCCATGTTATTGGATTTGTTTGCACCTTGCTGAGTGTTTTGCTTCAGATTCTCTTTGATTTCATTCATCCATAGTATCATTCATCTTATTGCATTGGAAAACTTACAAAAAAATTGAAAAAATGGAAACCCTAGATTGCACCTTCATATGGTTTCTATTTTGCAAACAATTAATGTGAATTGTCATAAAATTTCTGATTTTTGCATTAGATCTAATTTAAATTGCAGAAAATTACAAAAATTCAGTAGCTTGCATTGAATTTTCATCATAAAATTGCTAGGGTTTTGTTGAAAATTGTGAATTTTTCGTATAACCTAGTAATTCCAAAATCTAGGGTTTGTAGGCAAAATTTTGTTTCAGATTTTTCTACTAATCTTAGACACTCATTCAAATTTGAATTTGTCTGTAGTGTTTCATTTTAGTGTAAATTTGCATTTTTACATTGAAAATTTCAACAAAAAAACTAGCACTTTCATTGATTTTTCACTAGATTTGCACTTGCATTTTGCATCTTAGGACTTGGAAATCATTTTCAGATCTGAGTAGACTTAATTTTCATCATAAAATAGATTACAATACATTCATATAGCATTTTGCATCAAGATCTCAAACCTAGGGCTTGAAAAACCTTGATTTTCACTAGATTTGGCCTTATCGACTTTCAAAATTTTCACCATAGGTGTCTTGTGAAGAATATTTTTGCATTAATTCACTATTATTAGGGTTATTATCTTCTTTCCCTCCTAAAACTCTTTACAACACCTTGTTATTGGCCTCTTGTATTGAAAATTTGGTATATATATATATATATATATATATATATATATATATATATATATATATATATATATATATATATATATATATATATATATATATATATTTGCAATATTTGCCCTAGGGTTTGACATAATTTGCACCTCAAGCGTGTTGTAAAAGATATTATGCTTGTAGGTGATTGATATCACTGATATTGTTTTCTACACCTCATAAAATTCCTTACAACACCTCTTTTATTAGGTCTTGGGATTGAAAAATGGTGAAAATTTGCATATTTTAGGGCATTTTCACTAGGTTTTGACTTATCATCATCTTAGATTTGCATCAAAAATGTGTTGTAAAGGATCTTATGGCTGTATTGGATTGATATCAGACATATTAATATCTGCCCCTAATCAAAATCCTTACAACAACTTTTCTTTCATATATTTGCATTAAAAAAGTACAAAAAATCAAGCATTTTAGGTCATTTTTGCATATAGTTTTGCACTTGTCTTTTGCATATCATTCAAAAAACTTTTAAAATCTGATTTAGAACTCATGGCCTTGTCTTCTCAATGCTCGTTGGAATCTTTACATTCATATATCACAAAATTTGAAAATCTCTACAAATTTCTTAGTATGCATCCTCATGTCATTACCCATATACAAGCTATGTATCACAAGGATATATTTATGTCATCTTCCTTCAAAATCCTTGACTATGTATCTGATCTTAAAAACTTCATATCTCTCATCAATGCATACCCTTGGGTAGTAGAAGAACTAATAAAACACACTTTGAATGAAGATCATGACACTTCTCATAATAGTTTGGAATTAATAGTTGAAACATATGGAGATGATATTGACAATGATTATGAGAGTGATAATGAATTCACAAGCTACCCTACTTCTCCTACAACTGAACATCCAGATAACCTAGATGGGAAGACTAGGGTTAGCTCTAGTAATTTGAATAATCCTCCTAGCCAAAGTGTAGCATTAATGGATGACATCTAACAACACAACATTATTTTGACTATCTTGACCTATTTGGTGTGATTGATGTGGATAAGGAACAATTTCATAATACACCTAGTCCACTAAGAGATGATATTTACATTGAGGTCCATCCTTCGTTATCCCTTTAGGGATCAGGAAGTGATCAAAATACATTAGATAGGCAAATGGAACAACCTGCACCTCTTTCTAGCATTCAGATTTGGGAGGATGATGACCTCCTCGATGATGGCCTCTAGCGTGAAGATCCTAAAGGTAAGTATCTCTAACCTGTGTATAGGAAAAATCTAGAGGTCAAATGATAAAATCACAAAGAAATGATAATAACAACTCAATTACCTATAACATAAAGAGATCGATCTTAGTAAAAATCCAATATCAATGAATAAATCAATTTAAAATAAGAAAGATTTTACCTAGATTGTATAGTTCTCTTTGTATGAATGTAGATTGCTCAATAACGTTACGAAACCATGTTTGCAACAAGCAGATGAAGGTTGTGTTCGTGCTCAAAGATCGATGTGCTCAATGATGCAATGTATGCTCAATGCGCTATAAAGGATGCCTAAGAATAAATGATCGAAGAGGATTTGTTATGAGATCAGGGGGTTTATATAGGTTTCAATGAAGATCGATCAATGGTCCAGATACTTCAATGGAATCAATGGATGAGATAAATCTAAAATTCATGATGAATGTGCACCTGACATGTGTCACACAAAAAGGTGTTTTTGTTTGAGTTAATTACTTTTTGATAAAGATAGGATTTGATTTCATAAATTAGAATGTTTTTTTTTCTAATTTAAGAGTTGTTGATAAAAACAAGATTGATTAAGTCAATTAACTCAACTTGTAATTTGCTTTTTGCATGATTTGAGATAAATTAAATAATAAATTATTTAATTTTGTGTGCATGATCAACAAGATTTATTTTTAGAGGAATTGGAAGATATTTGAGGCAAATTAAATAAATAAATTTATTTAATTGTTTGTGCATGATTAGAGGAATAAATAAAATATTTGATTATTTTTTATTTTTAGAGATTGAGATAATTTAAATAAATTTACATGATTTATTTAAATTTGGAAGAACAATTGATTTAATTAAATAATAAAAATTATTTAATTGTAGATAAGAGGATTTCGATGATAAATTAATTAAATAATTAATTTATCCAATTGATGTAAAATTGAATTTTGAAAGAAGATAATGATTTAATTAAATAAATAGAATTTATTCAATTAATGTTGAATTTAGGAGTTTTTAGAAGAATTTGATGATTTTGATGAAATTAATTAAATAATTAGATTATTCAATTAATTGTTGAAATGCAAGTGATTAGATAGATTAGATGAAAATGCAAGTAATGCGAAGACATGGTCATTTTTAGGTGTCTACATTTTGCCCCTCTTTGATGCAATGTAGTTTACAACATTGCTTCAAAGAAAGCGATTGTTGAAGACATGATACAATTTTGATGCCCTAGTGTAACTAGCTGCCCCTGTGTAGGTGGCGTAGGATGCCCCCTCGAGAGGAAAGACAGGGAAGCGATAGAAGAACTGGGTTGACGCTCTACTAGAAGATTGTGTTTGAGTAAGATGAGGTTAGACAGAAGAAAGTGGACACAGAATAGAACATGATAGAAAGACAATTGATCGATCTTTGCTTGAAAACTATATAATGGCATGGACAAATGGATGGTTAAATGGATGAGCTTGTTGCAATGGTTTCACAATGTTTATAAAGAGCAATCCTTATTTTGATATTACACATGGATAGTTTGCCACCAAGGTATAAATGACCAAGGTGTAGTGATATCTAAGTGCATGGATGTTGACTCTACAAATAAGCAGTTTGAACTTAGATCCCTTAGACATAATATAACCTTGTTGGATATGTGAATGAGCCATAGTTTTCAACATAAAATAAACTTCAATACATAAATTCAAGAAGAATATTAATATGTAAGATGCTAGGTTGTAACACTCACACAAGATAAATATGCTACTAAGAAAGATACTAAAGATCATTCCTCAAACACAGCACACAAAAGCAATGACTATGCCCCCAATCCGTACTACATCGCAACACACCAAGATATAGATAAATCAAGGTAGTCTTGAATAAGTAAGGGAAAGGAACAAAAAAGATAAACCAAAAAGCAAATTGACTGACTTACAAAGTAAACATACAGCCAACATATTATTTTGCCAAAGAGGTTGCTCAAGATAGATTGGATTGGTTGGGTAGATTTGATAGATAAAAGCCTTATCGTAGGAACGATATATCTATTAAAGGGTGTTGATCTGTTGAAAGGATAAGGTCTGGTTTTAGGAAATGAAACATGTCGTATAAGACAATTGGTCTGGTTTCGATCATGGAACATTTTGTATAAGACAAGTGTGTTGATCTGTTGCTTGGTTGAGATTGATTTATCTAATGTTGGCAATTGATATGTAGGATAGCAGATGGCTCTGCAAGTAGGTGTTTGTGCTTTAGGTTTGTTTAAGGACTTTTGCTTTGAAAGGATGCACTTGTTTGTTGTTTTGTTGCTTGAGTTAGTCAAGTTGAGGTGAATGGATTGTGATAAACAGAAGACTAGAAAGATGACATGTCAATGGATTGAGATGGGTGAAGAATGATGAATCGTATGTGCCTAAGTACTAGATACATCCTTCATATTCTAGACTGCCTACATACCCTGTATCCATGGGATCAAGGCACATTATAATGAAGATGAAAATGATAAATATGTAGTTCTGGGTAGAGTGATGAGTGGGTCAAAGTGATTGATCTTGGAGAAGTGAAATGATGACATCTTATGTACCTGAGTACTAGAAACTTCCTTCGTATTCCAGGCTACCTACATACCCATATCCATGGGATCAAGGTACCTTAAGATTGAGATGAGATGATATGTAGTTTTGGCTAGTTGGATGATGTAGGATAGTGTTGGGTAGATAACAACCTTATTGTAGGAATGATGTGTCCATTAAAGGGTGGTATCTGTTGCTTGGTTTGGTTTGGTGTATTTGTGTTGTCGTGTATTTGCATTTGTTTTGGTTTTTGAAGTGTTTTGTGCTTATTTGTGCTTTTCTTTGAAGTATGAAGTGTTTGCATTTTTGAAGTGTTTGAAGTGTTTGTGTTTTTGTGAACCACAAACCAGGATCCATTCCTAGACCTAGGGGAAGGAAAGGGTTTCCCCCATTGAGGTAGTTCTGTTACAATGGATAACTGTCATAGGATAGCGGATGATGGAGAAATTGATAACTGACATGGGATGATGACGATGGACATTGACAAATTTCTAAGCTATATTAGATAGGGAGATGGAAATGCAAACAAGGTCAATGGTTTTATGGATGGATAGATTAATCTTATTATGAAATGGACATGGAATGAACAAGACTTGATAGATGATGGATGTTGACTCTACACATAGCACCTATTTGCCAGGTTTTCACTATGGTACTTATCCAAGGTGCCTGTTTACCAGGTTTTCACCATAGGACATATTATTTTTGTTTTTGTTTGTGTTTTTTTTTTGTATTTTTTTTGACATGGATACTTTGAGGATCAGGCATAGAACTTCTTGAGATGAACATTGTTGAGTGGCTCATCTAGAGGAATGCCTTCAAGTGTTGCTAAAGTATAACCTCTTGATCCATATGTTGCTATGATAACAAAGGGTCCTAACCAGTTAGGCTCAAACTTGCCCTTCTTTTCTTGATCTGCTTGATTTCTCTAATTTTCTTTTAAGAAAAGATCACCCACTTGAAACCATCTTTCTTTGATCTTCTTGTTATAGTTGTGCTGAAGGCAGTTTTGATAGACATGGATATGATTAAGCGTGGCAAGGTGCCTCTCATCTAGTAATTCTAGCTTAGCTAATCTAGAAGTGTGATACTCCTCTCCATCAATCAAGTCCTGCATAGATACTTTGAGGGATGGGATCTCAACCTCTATATGTAGGATGGCCTTAGAGCCATAGACCAAGGCATAGGGTGTTGCACCAATTGGTGTTCTGATACTAGTGCGGTAGGCCCATAGGGCAAGACTGAGTTGCAAGTGCCAATCATGACTAGCTTCATTGACCATTTTCTTGAAGATTTTGAGAATGGTTTTGTTGGAAGCCTCAACTTGGCCATTACTTTGCGGATAGTAAGGAGTGGAAAAGAGATGTTGGATATTGTATTGTGTGCATAAGGTACGAACATCTTGATTCTTAAATGGTCTCCCATTATCAGTGACAATGGCTTGGGATATACCATACTGGTAAATGAGGTAGTTAAGGATAAACTTGGCTATTTGCTTTCCGGTGATATATGTCATGGGAATGGCTTTGACCCACTTTGTGAAGTACTCAATGGTGGTAATGATAAATTTATGGCCATTAGATGAGGATGGGTGGATTTTTCCTACGAGGTTGAGACCCCATTGAGAAAAAGGCCATGGAGTAGTCACAAGTTGTAGTTCATGAGCTGGTGCATGAATCAAATCTCCATGTTACTCGCATTGTATACACTTCTTAGCAAATTGCATTGCATCTTGTTCCATTGTAGGCTAGTAATAACCTATTCTGAGTATCTTCTTGGCGAGATTAGGATCGGTAGAATGTACACCATAGACACTTTCGTGTATGTCTCGTAAGGTAGCATCAGCTTCTTCTGCGTTAAGACATCGTAAGAGGATACCATCGAGACTCTGATGATATAGTGTATCACCTAGAATAATGTAACAAGAGGATTGACGGATAAAGGTTTTGTGTTGGGTTGTGGATAGTTCAAAGGGAAAGGTATTATTTTTAAGGTATTCATAGATATCTTCATACCATGGGGAATTGGGACCAACAAGTTTGCAGATGATTTTAGTAGTTGGAACATCAACGGCTGGTATCAACAATTGTTCGATCAAGAATTCATATTTCTGTGTGTTTGCAGGCATGTCTATAAGTGACCCCACAGAAGCCATAGAATCTACAGCTTTGTTATGCTCTCTTAGAATCTGCTCAAAAGTGATGCTAGAAAAGTGTGGTTTGTAGGCATCCACTAGTTGTTTGTAGGGGACCAACTTTTCATCTTTTGTTTGGTACTCATTTGTGACTTGTCGAATGACTAGTTGTGAGTCTCCATATACATGTAGTTATGTGATGTCCCATTAAACTGCTGTATTGAGACCTATGAGGAGTTCTTCATACTCAGCTATGTTGTTAGTGCAAGGAAATGCAAGCTGATATGACTTTGGGATATAGTCATTTTGTGGTGTGATAAAAAGGATTCTGGCCCTTGATCCATGCTATGTGTAGGAACCATCAAAATACAACTTCCACATTACTGAGGTAGAAAGAGTGAAGAGATTCTGATATGGAAGGTTAGATACCATGGGATGTACATATGTCATAGGTGCTTTTGGTAGTTGATCTGCTAGGGCATGTCCCTTGATTGCTTTACTATCCACATACTCAATATCAAACTCACTAAGGATCATGACCCATTTAGCTAGTCTACCTGTGAGGGCTACTTTTGCTAGGAGATACTTTAATGGATCAATTTTGGCTCTTAAATTTGTGTGTTGATTTAGCATGTAATGCCACAACTTTTGGTAAGAGAACACTAAGGCTAAACAAGCTCTTTCCATAGGTGAATAATTGAGTTCATATCACACCAAGGTTCGACTGATATAATAGATTACATGCTCTTTTCTTGACTCATCATGTTGTGCTAGAAGAACCCCTAGGGGTGCAGTTGTAGTTGAGATGTACAAGATCAAAGGCCTATTGGTGACTAGTGGTACCAAGATAGGAGGTGTAGCTAGATATTCTTTAAGCTGATCAAATACTGCTTGACACTTATCATCCCATCAAAATGAGACATCCTTTCAGAGCAAGTGTTGAAATGGTTGACATTTATCCGCTAGCTGTGAGATGAATCACCTAATGGATTGTAACCTTCCTTGAAGGCCCCTTAGTGCTTTCAGATTCTTTGGTGGAGGCATCTCTACTATAGCCTTGACTTTTGCTGGATCTACTTCAATACCTCTGTGAGATACAATGTATCCCAACAGTTTTCTTGAGGTTACCCCGAAGACACACTTCCTTGGATTGAATCTTACTTGATATTTTTCTAGTCTGTCGAAGATTTGTCCTAGAACATGTATGTGATATGCCCTAGAAGACTTTACTAGTATACCATCAACATAGTCCTCCATGATGTGATGAAAGAGATCATGGAATATCACTGTCATTGCTCTTTGATAGGTTGCACCTGCATTTTTATGACCAAATGGTATGACGCACCAACAATAGGTACCCCACAGACAAGTGAAGGCTATTTTATGTTGATCTTCTTCTACTATCATTATCTGATTGTAGCTGGAAAATCCATCCATTAGAGAAAGAATTTCATGACCAGCAGTCAAGTCTACTATGAGATCAATGTTTAGCAATGGAAAGTCATCTTTGGGACATGCTTTGTTGAGATCTCTAAAGTTAGAACACATGCAGATGCCCCCATTTGGTTTAGCCACAGGTACAATGTTTGAGACCCATTCTGGATAATCAATAGGCTTGATAAAATTTGCATCTAGTAATTTATGTATTTCAACTTTCACCAAGAGAGTGATCTATGGTTGCATCTTTCTTAGCTTTTGCTTGACTGGTTTAGCTTTTGGATCAACTGTGAGATAGTGAACAACTAGTGAAGCCCATCCAACCCTAGCATATTAGCATAGGTCCATGTAAAGTTGATGATTCATTGTAAGAAGAAGTTGGTAAGATTCTTGTGCTCTTGTTCTAATAGTGATGCTGCAAGAAATGTTGTCTTAGGATTTTTCTCTATGCCAAGGTGTATCTCTGTAGAATCTTCCACTAGGAGAGTTGATTTCTCTTGATACTTAGATGGTAGGGGAAGGTCAAATCCTCCATCCTTAGGTGCCACAGTTAGATTTTCACCTTTGGATATGTCCTTTGTTTTTCCTATTTTGTGATCGGGAGGTGCCACAGTGTGGTTTTCACCTAGAGATCTTTCTTTATTTTTACTTTTACGACTAGAGGATTTGGCATTCTCACAAAAATAAGCAGTTTGCTCTAGTTCCATTATAAAACCAACTTTGTGATCGCCAAGAGGGATACCATCCCAGAGTCCCATGAACTCAACAATACCTTCGTTATTCTGAAATACATCTAGAATGGGGGCCCCTTGTTGGTCCTAATTGATAAGTTCAGGGTAGACAAGTGTTACAATTTGGGTGTTGGTGGTGGATGTTAAGGATATGGATGATAGCATAAATATAGAGGATTCAGTGAATAGGTCAGTCATATGGAGGTAAGAGTCATCGATGATATCCTCTTTAGATGTCGAATCTGCGAGAGAAGTTTGTGCTACCTCGTCGAGAATACCCTCGATGTCCAAGGCGTGTGGTACCTTCCTACCAAATCCTAACCCCTTCTTATCTAGCTTCTTCATCGTAATAATGGGTTCCATTTCACCTTGATTATTTTTCCCAAGGCCACATTTGCCTTTGTAGCCCATGTTCTTCATAATTCTTAGGCCATTGCCATATTGTTTGACTGGTATGGTGACTGGTTCTTTCTCTTTGTAGAGCTAAGATGAGATGTATTCAATTGTTTCCTCTGCCAATAATTTTCCCTCTTGGAATGGGGTTAGAGATGCTGGGGGAGGAATAGTTGCTTTTGCTATGGGTGGTTGGCCGTAAGATTTAGGGGATAAGGGCATCTGCCCTACACAACAAGATTTTGAAATATCATATTCTCCAAAGCCTATATCACGGATGTGAGCTTTGACTTCAGGAATAGGATGAGGATTAGGTTCAACTTCGGAGGCTTTGTTTAGTTTTTCAGGGTTGACATACAATGGGGATTCATGGGCTTTGTCATTATTTGGCACTTGGTTGGAATTCTTATAACTGCCTTGCAAGGTTCGACAAAATTTAAAGGGATTAGGATCTCTGGGGATAGTGATCACCATACCATTAAATGGGAATTTGAGAGACTGATGGTATGTGGAGGGAACAACTTTCATGGCATGGATCCACAGGCATCCTAAGATAATGTTATAAGGTAGCTCAATGTCAAGGACTTGGCACCTAGTTTCTAGCATGACAGGGCCTACTTGTATAGGCAAGTGGATAACACCTTCTGAACAGTGCTCAGCATCACCATACCCCTTGATTGTAATACTTTGATCAATGTTGACATGATCCTCAGAGTATCCCAATTGTTTGAGTAACTTTAGAGAATAGATATTGAGATCAGCACCACCATCTATAAGTATGCGTTTGATCATTCATTTATGAATGATAACCTCAATGTGAAGGGCATCGTTGTGACATGGATCATGAGATGGGAGGTATTTTTTAGAGAAGACCACATTGTAGGGTGAGGCAATGTTACCTATAATACACTGGAAATCTATGACCGTATGCATTTGATCATGCATTTATGGATGACAACCTCAATGTGAAGGGCATCATTGTGACATGGATCATGAGATGGGAGGTCTTTTTTAGAGAAGACCACATTGTAGGATGAGGCAATGTTACCTATAATAGCTTGGAAATCTATGACCACTATGTCATTAGGAACCGAAGACTCTTGTAGGGCTTTTTCTAGCACAACCTTATGTGTGGGTGATGACCGTAGAAGGTCCAAAATAGAGATCTGTGCAGGGGTTTTCCCTAGATGTTTGACAAGATTGTAATTAGAATGGATTGGGAGACTTGGTGTAGGATGACGCAGGGTGACACAACCATGACGAGTTGTAACTTCACAATCCATAGATTTGCCTTTGATGTGAGGGTAGATACATGACTTTCTTTAAAATGACCCACAATAGAGTCATAGGAAGTTGAAGCTTTGTTAACACCTTTACCTTTGTCAGGATTTTGACCTTGACCATGGTTAGGGAATGGCTCCTTATACATGTTGAGGTCTTTATTGGTGTTTTGAGTTGGTGGTTCATCCTCAAAAGAGATTTGGTTTCTGTCGATAAGGTTTTGGATCATGTGCTTGAGTTTCATGCATGATGTGGTCCTGTGTCCTTTGGTTCTATGGTACTCACAATATTCATTTTCTCTATACCGTGCATTTTGTAAATAGGTTCACCATACGAGGGAGCATTTGGTAAGGTGACGAGTCCATTGTTTATAAGTTTATGTAAAACAATCTCTATAGGCTCTCCCAAGGGAGTGAATTGATGTTGCGGAGGGTAATTTTGTTGAGGTCGCTCTTGTTATCATTGTTGTTGTTTTTGTTGAGGCAAAGGTTGACTTGGTTTTAAGAGATGAAGGGGTGTTTGGAGTGTTTGGACATGTTTAGAATCTACCACACCATCATTGACCACGTTTTTATTTTTGTTCCAAAATTTTGGTTTGTCGTTTGATTGTTGTTGGGGAGCATTGTCTTTGTTGTCTTTGAAGATTTTGACCACGCCTTTAGGGATGAGGGATTTTTCAATGTTGATTCCCTTGTAGGTAATTTCATCGAAGGTTGTAGCACAAAGAATTTCTAAATGGAAACCCAATTCTTGGTTAAGGTTCTGCACAAATATGCTAACAAGCTGCTTTTCAAGTCTTTTGAACAAGAATTTGCTAGCCATTTGTCTCCATCTTTGAAGGAAGGAGATGAAAGTTTCCCCATTTTTCTGTTTATTGTTGCAGAAGTTGGTCATGGATATCTCATGTTCTGTGTTGTAAGAGAAATGGGTGGCAAATTTCTCCGCAAGCTCATTAAAAGATTTAATACCCATGGGTAGGTGCGAGAACCATTCTATAGCTTGATCTCCAAGACTACGAGGGAAAAAGTGCATAAGATATATGTCATTATGTGAGACCTCGAAGCAAGTGAGATAGAATTATCTAAGATGGTCTTTTAGGTCTCCTTTTCCTTTGTATTTATCAAATTTGGGAATAGTGAAATTGTGAGGAAAAGGGATCATGGGTAATGATCGATCAAAGGGATAAGGGAAAACTTCTTCCAAAGAGAAGGTTTTCTTGGTGTGGCCAAACATAAGATTAGATAGTTGTTGTTGAACCTCCACAAGTTTCAGCTCCATATTTGTGGGAGGGGTTGGAAACATCTCCTGTTGTCTGAGAGGTGGTTGTTGTTGCCAATATGGAAGATTAGAGTGGAAGCCATGTGCATTGGTGTTATAAGGGTTATATTATTGGTTAGGGTCATATGTGTTGTATGTTGGGTTTGGATTGGGTTGGATTTGGGTGTTTTGATTTTGGGGAGGTGGGGATGGTGCTAGGTAAGAATGTAGGCTTTGTGATGGTTGTTGATAAGAGTTCTATTATATCATGTCTTCAACAATCACTTTCTTTGAAGCAATGTTGAAAACTACATTGCATCAAAGAGGGGAAAAATGTAGACACCTAAAAATGGCCATGTCTTCGCATCACTTGCATTTTCATCTAATCTGTCTAATCACCTGCATTTCAACAATTAATCAAATAATCTAATTATTTAATTAATTTCATCAAAATCATGAAATTCTTCTAAAAACTCCTAAATTCAACATTAATTGAATAAATTCTATTTATTTTATTAATTTAATCAAAATCAACTTTATTCTTCCAAAATTAAATAATTTTAAATTATTTAATTAAATCATTATCTTCTTTCAAAATTCAATTTCACATCAATTGAATAAATTAATTATTTAATTAATTTATCATCGAAATCCTCTTATCTACAATTAAATAATTTTCATTATTTAATTAAATCAATTGTTCTTCCAAACTTAAATAAATCATGCAAATTTATTTAAATTATCTCAATCTCTGAAAATAAAATATAATCAAATATTTTATTTATTCCTCTAATCATGCACAAACAATTAAATAAATTTATTTATTTAATTTGCCTCAAATATCTTCCAATTCCTCTAAAAATAAATCTTGTTCATCATGCACACAAAATTAAATAATTTATTATTTAATTTATCTCAAATCATGCAAAAAGTAAATTACAAGTTGAGTTAATTGACTTAATCAATCTTGTTTTTATCAACAACTCTTAAATTAGAAAAAAAATTCTAATTTATGAAATCAAATCCTATCTTTATCAAAAAGCAATTAACTCAAACAAAAACACCATTTTGTGTGACACATGTTAGGTGCACATTCATCATGAATTTTAGATTTATCTCATCCATTGATTCCATTGAATTATCTGGACCGTTGATCAATCTTCATTGAAACCTATATAAACCCCCTTCATCTCATAACAAATCCTCTTCGATCATTTATTTTCAGGCATCCTTTACAGTGCATTGAGCATACATTGCATCGTTGAGCACATCAATCTTTTGAGAATGAACACAACCTTCATCTGCTTGTTGCAAATATGGTTTCGCAACGTTATTGAGCAATCTACATTCATACAAAGAGAACTATACAATCTAGGTAAAGTCTTTCTTGTTTTAAATTGATTTATTCATTGATATTGGATTTTTACTTAGATCGATCTCTTTATGTTATGGGTAATTGAGTTGTTATTATCATTGCTTTGTGATTTTATCATTCGACCTCTTGATTTTTCCTATACACATAACCCTTTATCTCTCTCGTGATGTGCTTCCCCCGTGATGTGTTATGTGTTGTTTAGGCCTCCTGGGATGACCCTAGATTCTCTTGTAAGGTCCAAGATACTAGGAGACCGCATCTATTGTGACCTTCTATTTGTATCATCATTCTTCTATATTGCCTCTCTCTCTGATTTCATTATTGCGTATTGTATCCTACATACATAGCGTTGCGGTTGGTGACTTGGGGGCACCCTCCTACGTGATTGTCTCTAAGACACTTGTTTCTCCTCTCTTATTTATTGTTTCCCTTCCTCTAGTGTTTCTATTTAGTGGGCATATGATGAAAAAAACATTTATACTAATGTGGACCTAGCGTCCCTTTAGCGAGAAATAAAAAATTGGACTTAGTTTCTAATTTGATGATGGGGTTGTATATCTTATCCGACGCTTGGCTAGTAGAAGCATTCCATGCTTTCTGCATAGTGATTTTGATGATCTTTATCTCACTTACAAACTATAACAATATTGTTTCTCCGTGCACTTTGTTTGTCTTTGAATCTTACCTTGGTGACACTTGGTTTTGAGATTTTCATGATATAGCCCCAAGGTTATCCTCAATCTCCGAATTCATAGTATAACTTTGGCTCTTTGTGTGATTAATCATATGCATCGATGTTGTTGTTTATCATGATTATGTAGACACTAACATGTTTCTTACAAGGATGTGTTTGTGGGAACATTTGGCAATCGTAAAGTACATATCACCTCAGGGGGGCATGGGCTTTGCGAAAGTCGATGTTCCCTTATGTGTTTTCTTCATACCTTAACGTGCTTGATATCGATGTGTGATATCAACCACCTTAAGGTGGGGGCATATATAAGGTAAGTTGTCTGTTGTAGATGTTAGCAATGTGCTTGTCCTCAGGTGTAGTTTAAACACTAGTGGCGATGAGTCCCTCCTGCACTCTAAGTTTGTTTGCAATCAATCAATCATCTTAAGCCCTCTAAGGAGATGGAGATGGTGTACTTCTCAGAGCAGATTGCATCATCCTATCATTTTCAAAAGTCCTCTACAGAGGGGGGAGCAATTCTGTGATTAACTCAACCCTTAAGCATGTCTTCGGCGATTGTTGTGGCAAAGCGCAATCATCAGTGTGTGCCTGTAATGTGCCTGAGATGGTGATGAGCCTAGAAATAGGAACACTCCATCGCTTGTCTGCCATGTTTTCTCCATGTCTTCAAAGTGTGTGTGTTTGGTGTTCTTGCTTTGTTTAGCGTGTTTGTTGCCCCATATCTAGTCTAAAGACTAGTGCAATGAGTGCTTCCTGCATTTTGGGAGGTTTGGTGTATCTTTCATGTGAGTTGCCCCATATATGCAGTCTATAGATTAGTGCGATGAGTGCTTCCTACATTATGGGAGGTGTGTTTACTTTCCTTGTACTTGCATCTACATTTCATATATATGAGAAAAAGAAAAGAAAAGAAATCATTCTTGTATTTTATGCATTAACTGTCTTCTATGCATATGTTGTCTTCTCCATGTTTTACGTGACTGCAACTATCTTTCCCATGTTTTGTGTGCATGTCATTGTCTTCAATGTGTTTAGCATGTCTTCTCTGTGCTTGGCATGTTTGTTGTGTTTGTTAAATATACTTTAATGCATGTATTGGCCTTATGTTTATACATACATTAAAGTGCGGGCTAAATGTAACATCGAAAATGTCCCCTTGGGGCCTTTTCCCTCATAAGGTTTAGCTCCCAGGTCTTTTAGCTACCTTTAGGACATCTTACATCATATTTTGACATCCTAATGAAGTGAACCCTAATTTTCATGACAAATCAGACCTAGGGGGATCCCTTGAACCTAACCCTGACCAAAATAGGGGGGGAGGACTTGGGCACCTGTGCGCTAGTCCTACCCTATTTTGGGTCAGTCCCAAACTTTTAGTGTTGGCTTGTGATAGTTACTTAGGTCCTATGCTGACACAGAGTTGGGATAGGAAAATTTTGAAATTTTCCTATATTCCTACCCACCCCATGTCCAACAAAATTAGAAAATCATACACCCAAAATCATAATAGTAGCTGATAAATTCCATAAATATCACATGATTTTCATCACAAATAATTGTCTCACCCCTCAAACTATAATATAACAAGGGGCCTCAGTTCCTTAATTTTGGCGAGACCTTGGTGTATTCTTTATACCAATCCATGTTCTATTTGAAATGGGCTAAATGCGTATCAACATGAGAATTATGGTCGGAGAGAAAGCTTTAGAGATCACCGATGAAAGGAGTAACACCGATAACCCTTCGTCAGAGAGAGAATTCCCAATCATGCCGAGTCAATCAAAAGTGAGGACTATCGGCATAAGAAAACACTATCAGAGAATACTCTAAAACTGCCCCGATAGTATAGATCATACCGATGAAGGAATTCAGTAGGACTCTTGCCGAACTACCCATGGAATGGGTGGAACTAGTGATCATTGGGAGGAGATGCTCATCGGGGAAAGAAAATAAAGTGTCTCTAACCTTATCATGTCTCAGTGACCAAAGGGCATTGTTTTGGCCTAAGTCACACCGACATGTATGGAGGATAAAAATCATCAATGAAAGGGAACAAGTTGGAATAAAGTCTATGAGTCTTGCCGAACTGATGGTCACGACGATGAAGGATTTTGGTAACATGCTATGATGGTCACTCTGATGAAGGATATAAAAAAGGCTATCGGGGAAATAACCATGATCAGATAGTTTGAATCAAGTCATCCCGATGTCATATGTTGTTCTGATGATAATAATGGCCACACTCATCGATAAGACTCTTGCCAATATTCATATCAGAGACACTTGAAATATCAGAGGAAGATGTTGTTCCCACAGTGATAAAGTAAGTCAGGCCGACAATAGCCATGCTCATTCTATATTAGATAGACCTTGAAAAGTCTTGCCGATATGAGCTTATATATGTTTTATAAAAGATGATATCGAGGAGATGAAATGAAGGGTCACAGTGATTGATCCACCTACAAATGTTCATGCCATAAGAAGCTATTAAATCGCCTTAACATTACAAAAGTCCTACCAATGAGGGGAGTTATGATGATGTGACATCTCATAACGATCATGAAAATTAATACACTGGAACAATTAATTGCAGACTGAGAAAGAAATCCTCTGAAGAGTCATTCGAGATCACTGCAATTAGATTCAAAAGAATTGTCTGAAAGGAGTGCACAAGCAAGACCTCAGAGGAAAGGATAAAGGAGTTCAATCATCAGATAACATGTACATACTTAAAAAACCTCTATGTGATAGACTATATTTTGAATTTGCTATCCATAATTTTAATGGAGACTCTAGTAAAAGGAAAGGGTAGAAAATAGCCAAGTGAAACTAGTAAGCCCAAGAAACAAAAAATTGACAAGAGCCCTGACTAAAAAATAAAAGAAAGGAAACTAAATCAGGATTTAATTGACCAATTACCTAGATCTACCCCTAAAGCTTGAAGGTTTGCACAACTTAGGGTAGAGGTAGATAAATTAGAAGACAAATGCAAATACCTTGGAAATGTGTGGACACCAATAAGAGGTTATGAACTATTCAAATTCCATTACAATAGAAGATTCAGGAATGTCCCAGTGTCTAACCCATGGCACTTGAATCTGGACAAATTGGTCTTCCCTAATGTGTTTGTGAATGCAGAACTCCTCAAACTCCTCGCTAAACATTACAATCCAAGCCTTAAGGCCATATGCAATCCGCAAGGAGAGCCTGTTATACATTTGTCCAAAAATGCTATTTGTGAAGTATTTGATTTAGATGATTTGTGTATTGTTGCCATAGTTTATGAAGATTTGGACAATGAATACTGGAGTATGGACACCACGTATAATGGATGGAGATTACCTCTTCACAGGCCTAAGGCAGAAGGTGAAATAGTGCCTCTTAATGATAATGATGGACCTCCATTCCATGTGTCATTGTTTGAACCATATATAAAATACACATATTATTCTGTGGGCCAAGTCCTAGGGTTAGAGGTTCCTGATTTTATGACAATTCTTTTAATGGTGATAGCCATAGATGTCCAGTGTCACAATGTTAGGTAGTTTGACTATGCTGCCTATGTTTTTGGAAGAATTGATTCTGGTTTAACTACAATCAAGAACAATGCCCCATCAATCTCTTTTGAGTACTACTCACTCCTCATGCACATGGTACTATATTATGGTCAGGGAATGGGAATATGGCCAAGTGAACTTAGATTTGCTCAAGTGGACCAGAAGGGACAAAAGTCACCTGTGCAAATGTGGACTAGGATATGGGACAACAGGTTTGCCCATTCTAGTTATATTCATTTTGAAGAGTACTATGTAAAAGTGTTGTATAGATATTTTAATCATCCTTGTGAATATTCACTGTTAAATGAAATAAAGAGGTTTCTCAGACCCAAAGATTTTGGTGGTCCTCCTACTGTCACCCACAATTGGGGAGACTACTATTGTTTTGAGGATTCAACCATGGTTAGAATTTATGGTTTTGAAGATACCTTGTTTATATTGCCCAAGATAGTTCCTGACAGAATTGCCTACTTAGAGATAGTGAGGCAAATGAACTGCTTGAATGTGATGAATTTGAGTGCCTATGACAAACAATCCTTCATGCCTAGTACTTTGTGCTTTGGGGATTTTAATGTGGTGTCTAAAGAAGGTTATGGCCTCATCATGGACAAATTAATGCATTACAACATGAGATGTGTAGAACCAAGGAAAGGATTTGATCCTAAGGGTTTCATTGATTTTGCAAGGAGAAAACAAAACCTTAGTGGATATACACATATCCCATATCCACATGATAACATTATTAGGAATATGGAAGAAGTTGAAGTTGAACTAGTGATTGAGAAGTATAATAGAGAATTGGATAAGAAGAAGAAACGGCTTGCAAAAATAGAGTTGTTGTCTTCTGGTCATGAGGAGTTTGCAGAAGAAGAAGAGCCACATCAATAGGCAACCAGAATATCTAAATGAAAAATGCAATGCTATCAATCTCCTGATATAGAGTATGATGAGGAGGGGCCTACTGATGAGGATCCTAGACAATTAGCATATGATTCTTTTATTTCAAATGATTAATTTATTCATTCTAAAGAGTTTAAATCATTTTTGTATAAATGTAAGTGTAAGAGATCAAGGAATCAGTTGATGATGTCACGGCTAACAATGAAAGACAATTAATTGATATGTTAAAAACAACAGTGGACAATGAATTGAAAGCATGACTCCTAGTAGAGGTAGACAACTACTCAGAGAAGCAGGCATCATGATATTTCCTGGTCTTGATATAAATTTTGCTCTGGTGTTTGATAGGTTTTTGCACAATACTGATGACAAGTATAAGATCACTCTTGAGGGTGTCACAGAGGTGTACATGGGTACCAAATATAACAATGATGAAAATTCAGTCATGATATGGGCCTTGTACCCCCCTCATAAGAAAACAGCCATTATAGATACTGAAAAAACTTTTGGGCATGTTATGACCTTGAAAGTAGGGGAAACTGATCCCTTGATTACTGCAGATATTGGCATAAATGTTGCAAAGTTAAATAAGGCACAGGCTCAGATGCTGATCAAGGAATGGGATGCATATAAACTAAGTTGTGAAAGATTAACAAAAGAAAATGATTTCTTGAAAGATGATGTTAAGAATACCTTCGGAGGGTCAGTGAAAAGGTTAACTCAAGGAGAGAGCTCACAAAGTGCTCAATCACCATCTGTTGATCAGATAGCTCAACTTCAGAGTGACACACTTCCAGCAGTGCCACATAATAGGCACATTAATATGATGCCTTGGATGAACAAATTTTGGGATACCTATTCTGAAAACCATAAGGTGATCAAAGAGCACGAAAGGCTAAACAACAGGCTTCAATAGAAACTCCATGAGATATAGAGTAAGGATGCTCTTGATACTACAAGTACTTCTAGTGCAAAAGACTTGATTGAACAACATCAAAAATATTATGACCAACTTAAAACCAATGCCAAAGAATGCATTGAGGCTTCAAGAGCAGGTGTGCCCATGTTGTTTAGAGATGACAAGGAGTTGAAGAGCAAATATGAATGGAGTAAAGGGTGCTAGGTAATATTACATGAAGCTCTAGAGGCTCTCAAAGATAAAGACTCTGCATCTGGGGAAGCCTGCAAGCATCTGGAGAAGATGGTGACGATGGATGTGATCACAAGGAATGCTATTGAGTTTACTAATACACATTGTAGCCAAGAATACCTAGATCATATTGCTGAGATATATTTGTGGTTCAGTAGGGCTTAAGATCATTTTCTTTGTTTATTGTTGTGTTAATCATTTTAATTCCCAAAAGACATTTTGAAGAGTTATGTCTCTTCATAAGTATTTATATATAAGTTGAACATATGATGCTAAATTATCATCGGTAGTAGGAGATAGTAGAAGAAGTTCATAATATTTCAAAGACCATGTTGCAAGCATTTTATTGAAGAAGTATATAGAAGATCTCTAATTCTGTGGTTTTATTCTGGCATCAATTATTTGTTAAAATTTATTCAATTATATGGTTGTCTCCACTTCAGTATTTCCTTGTTATTCAAATTGATATATCAAGTGTATATTTAATTTGTCAATGCACATTTGTTGCATTTGTGTGATTGGATTAATTGGTTTGCATAAAAGGAATTAAAATCCTTCTGTTTAGTCATAGTAGTGTGGGAGTATTGATTTGGATCACTAAGAAGAACCATATAATTAGGATTGTCATTCTGTCTCCAAGTTGATATTATCTATTATTCTTGCTTAATTCATTCAATTGGTTCCTTCAAGAAAGGAATAAAAATTCCTTTTGGTGAATAGCAAGAAATCTGATTGTGTTAGCTAGATTATTAAGAAGAGTATGTCAATCATTTCCCTGCACGTTTATACAAGTTATAAACTAAAGTATTGTTCCAAACAGTTAGAGTTACTGCCTACTATAAGCCACTGGTCTTAGACTTTCATTTGACTCTATTTACCCAACACAGACATTGGTCTTACTTATTTTAATAGTTAAATTCATTTATTGGTTTTTACCTTGATATTGCTTATACAATTTATACCAACCATCATTTAAACATTAGATATAGAATTAGTTAGCAAGCTTTCATCTATTCCACACCATTTGCCATTGTGAGTAGATCTATTAACTTAGTCAAATCACTTACACTCATCTAATATGCTTCAACTTTCAAGGTCCACCTGCCTAGGTATAGCAGTGCCTAAAGTGCAGGGAGTCATCAACCCTATAGGTTAAAACTCTGTTGCGTTAGTTCAAAAATGTTGCCAATCTGATCATAGAGTCTGGTATCCTCTTAGGATTTGCAACCTGCATTTTTGAGACCTAACAAATTGGCAACTCTACTCGGGAACCAAATAAAGGACCTTAGTAAGAAACCATTCTTTTATAGAGTTAGAAATTTCAAGAATATAAATTGGTAACTCTACTGGCAAGAAGAATTCAGAAAGATAAATTATAAACTTTTTCCTATTTACAAAAATAGGAGGTGACTCTAGAACCTATTATAACAGAAAGTCAGAACCAAAATGGACGTTAGAAGATCCAAGATGGAAGGGAAGAAATTACAATCATCTCCATCAATTAGAACCATCCCCAAGAGAAATGGAGCATCAAATTATTTTCATCAGAATAATAATCAAGAGGCTCAAGAGGATAATATAGAACAAACTATCATAACTCACAATAGTTTTACCTCTCTGCATAAATCAAATGAAAATTTCAACGGAGTAACTAATGATATATTGGCAAAATATAGACCTGATCCTCAAGAATAGCTTGAGTGTGAAGCATGGGCCATGAAGGAAATTGATCAGAGGCAAGCTGAATATGATTATAAAATGTCATTACAGTAGGCAGAAGGGGTAAAATATGGATTCATGAATCAAGAGGTGAATAAAAGTCCAAAGAATACAAGAAGCATGAATGAAGCACAACAGAATGTGCTTAAGCTCCAGGAAGAACTTGAAATGATCAAGATAGAGGAAACTGAGATGTTGTTAAAACAAGAGATTCAACAGATAAGGAATAGGACTAAAATAGCCACCCCAAAATATGTACCTCCACATAGAGGAAACATTTTGAGGAATCCACAGCAAAACTTGCACCAAAATACAGGTGGTGTTTCCAATCCACAAGCATCTGAAAGTCATCAAAATACCCTCCCAAATAACCCTAGACCACCTCTCATACATAACACCTCTCAACATATGGCTCATCCATACCCACCCCCTGGCCAATAGTATTTTAGACCACAAAATCCTCATATGAACCCCCATATAAATTCACAACAGCAATATGCTTATCATCAGCCTCCAGGCGGATATAATTACTACCTTAACCCGCCACCCATGAATCTTCCCCCTCAAAACCTCACAAACATATGTGGCCAATTTGATCTAACTAGATATCAATTGTATCCATACCCTATTGATAGTAATTTGAGAAATATAGTTCCCAAGTTCACTGGAAACAGTTCAGTATCAGCTGAGGATCACATCAGAGGCTTCAATGCTTTCATACAAGATATTGGTATGGATTATGAAGATGTTAAAATGAGGTTATTCATGATGTCTCTTACTGAAGATGCAAGAGACTGGTTCAATAGCTTACCTGATGCTTCAATCAATTCAATAACAGATTTCCATGGTCAATTTAAGGAGCAGTATGGCAATCAGTATGCCCCTGAGTTTGCATTGCACGAATTGATAAGCATCCAAAAATACCAAAATGAGTCAGTATATGATTTCAATCTGAGATTTTCCAAGTCACACAACAAAATACCACATGGATCTAAATTGATTGATCTAGTAACATTGAGCATTTATTTGAAAGCATTTGATCCCAAGATGGGGTACAAACTTAGAAATCAGTGCCCTATGACCCTAGCTGAAGCACATAAAGTGGCATTAACTATTGAGAACAATAGGAAAGTTGCAGGTATGGTTAGCAAAGAGATAATCCTAGAACTCCTCAAAGCCTAAACATTCAGTAAACTAAACAAGAAGGTCAACATAGGCATGAAAGACCTAGGTTGCATGACATGCCATATAATACAAATTGGAAGGATGAGAGACCTATTGAAAACAACAGGAAGCAACATTATGGCAAAGATACTCCTGACCCTCTAAAAAGAAATGGGGCACATATGGTAGAAGATAAACCTTGGTGTTTGGTCTGTAATTTACCACACTCATCTGAATACTGTGTGGTGGCTAAAGTGGTACAACAAGAAGAGACATTATATAATTATAACAGAGACAATCACACAATAAACATGATGCAAGATACACCATATTTGCTAAATGAAGACTATTCTTCTACAGAGGAAGAGGGATATAAATATGATGTGGGAAACTAGAAACATCATATCAACATGGGAAAACAAGAAGTATTCTTAGATCAGGAGGATGGCTATGAGGAACCCACCTATTATAACAATTCACCATATGATTAGTGGAGAAAGCCCACTGAAAATGAAAGAGAAGCTCTTACAATAGCTACAGTAGCTCAAGGTAAAAATGCCTATAATCTAAGGACCAGGATAGTAAATGTTGAACAAGGAACACCTGGGAGTATCTTTATAAAAGATCAAAATTACAAAAAGAATAATGTGAAATCATCATTCAAAGAACCAAAAAAAATTGATAAAAATAAAACAAAAGATAAATCACAAAATCAAGAAAAAGAACATATAAAGACATAAAGGAATGATCAAACTATGGCCCATTCATTTGACATTGCTCATGCAATATCTCAGGTAAAGATATCAGTACCACTTTTAGAAATGATGAAGATAGAAAAATACAGAAATACAATGGTTAAACTGATTGCAGATATACCAAATCAAAAATATAAAGAATCAGAGAATAGAACAAACAATGTTCACCAAGAAACATTCCAAATTCCTGAAGTATATCTAGGTGATACCTTGACAAAGAATCCCTCACAAGTGGACCCTTTCTACACTACCTTTTTAATAAAAAATAGGATAGTAAGGAACTGGATGATTGATTCAAGCACAACCATGAATATCATGCCAATAGCAGTCATGAAAGAACTAGGAATGTGCATTGACACTACATTTGGTAGGTGTTATGCAATGGATAATAGATCCATCCCAGTCATGGGCATTATGAGGGATGTGGAAATAAAACTTGCTTCATACCCTGAAGCAACCTATATCATTGATATCAGTGTGGTTGATATTCCACCATATTATGGAATGCTCTTATCAAGACAATGGGCTGCAATGGCAGGAGGGAATGTCCAATTAGATTTATCATATGCCACAATACTAGTGGGAGGCAAAGAGATCAAGCTATGTAGGGAGCCAAGATATGAGAACATCATAGAATGCTTGGATCAAAATCAAATAAACCTATTTTGTGATATAGATTTGGGAACCTTCAAGGTTAAAACAAGTCAGCCAGAATTGCAGAATACTGATCCAATACATGTCAAATCTAAGAAAGAGGAGAATGATGTGTGGAAAATGTATTTTGATGGTGCATGTAGCAAAATGGGAAATGGGACAAGAGTATTATTTATCTCACCAGTAGGTAAAACTTTCAAATACTCATTCGTATTGACATTTGAATGCACAAACAATGTAGCAGAATACGAGGCTTTGCTCATTGGTTTGAATATAGCCACCAAGCATAAGATAAAAAATTTGGTTGTATACGGTGATTCAGAATTGGTTACTTCTCAAGTAAGAGGGAAATAATTGTCAAAAAACAAGAGCTTGAAGCAATATAGAAATGCTGTCTAGGATGACATTGAGTTGTTTGATGCCTTCTCAATCAACTGGATTGATAAATCAAAAAAATATTATGGCAGATTTTCTAGCAAATATCACATTAAAAAGGGATGATATCACATTAGGAGGTATTACAGAAATTGAATTCGAAACCAGACCCACTATCCTAGATAATGTACATAACTGGCAAGTATTTGATAATGACACTGATATAATCAACTTCTTGCATTGTGTTGATCACTATGAAAACCAAGAGATTGATTTTAATGCGTTTGTGGAAGAACATGATGGAAAAGAAACTCTCTTTGGTCAAGAAATAGTTCAAATAAAAACAAACAAAATACCTAAGGGACTCATAGCGTTAGAAAAAGCATTTGATGGATGTGATAGATTTAAAATGAAAGACACACCAGTAGTACAGAATGACCTTGAAGAGATTAATTTGGGGATGCAGTTAGCCCCAAAGAATGTATACATTGGAAAGAATCTCAGTCCTAAAATTAGGAGCATGCTCATCAACTTACTCAGGAAGTATAGACATGTATTTGCATGGTCATATGATGACTTGAAAGCATATAGGGAGGATCTTTTTCAACATGAAATACTATTAAAATTGGATGCTATACCATTCAGGCAAAAATAAAGGCCTATCAATCCTACATTGGCCCCTAAGATGCTTGAAGAACTCACAAAACTAAGAGATGGAGCTATCATTAAACCCATTAGGCATTCTTCTTGGGTCTCAAATTTGGTGCCTGTCAGAAAGAAAAATGGTGATATTAGATTATGTGTGGACTTCAGGAATCTAAACAAATCTTCTCTTAAGGACAACTATCCCCTTCCTAATATGGAAACAATACTGCAAAAGGTTACCAGGTGTGAACTATTGTCAATGATGGATGGTTTCTCAGGATATAATCAGGTGAAAGTCAAAGAATTAGAACAATATAAGACTGCATTCACCATACCATGGAGAACATATGTATATTTAAGGATGCCATGCGGACTCATGAATGTTGGAGCAACATTCCAAAGACCGATGGATGTGGCCTTTGCAGAATTGATTAATAAAATCATGATAGTATATCAGGATGACATGGAAGCATATTCCAAAAAGGCTGAGGATCATTGTACACATTTAGAGCAAATTTTTATTAAAGCCTTAGAATATGGAATTTTGTTGAATCCTAAGAAGTGTCATTTCGCAGTAACAGAGGGCAAGTTGCTTGGTCACATAGTCTCAAAAGATGGAGTAAGAATAGATCCTGAAATGGTAAAAGCCATTGACCAAGTTCCCATTCCTAAGAATGTAAAAGCTATACAGTCATTCTTTGGCCAAATCAACTTTGTCAGGAGATTCATATCAAATTTTGCAGAAATTGTTAGTCCCATATCAAGAATGTTGAAGAAGAATTCAAAAGTGAAGTGGACAACAGAAATAGTAGAGGCATTTGCCACCATTAAGAAGGCAATCAAAGAAGCCCCAATTCTGATATCCCCTGATTTCAGTAAGCCATTCCAACTATTCTCATTTGCCTCATATCATACAGTTGCAGTAGTACTATTGCAGAAAAATGATAAAGGACATGAACAACCCATTTCATTTTGTAACAAATCTCTTCAAAATGCAGAATTAAAATATGACATAGTTGAGAAATAGGCATATGCATTGGTGAAGGTAGTTAAAGCTTTTAGGCTGTACTTGGTGGGAGCTGAAATAATAGCATATGTGCCTAATGTTGCAGTAAAAGATGTATTAGTCCAAACTGAGGTCATAGGTAGAAGAAGTAGATAGATCAATAGAATTCAAGAATTTAACATTGAAATCCAGATCACTAAACTAGTGAGAGGACAAGGTCTTGCTAGATTAATGGCTGAAAATAATCTCGAGGATTCTCAGATATGTAATGCTAATGATGTTAATAACACAAGTTCTAGCATTGAGCATACTCCATGGTATACTGACATCATATATGATCTGAAACACATGAAATGTCCTAAAGGGTATGATGATAACAAGAGAAGGACACTAAAATTACAGGCTTCAAAATATGTATTTATTGATGGAGATCTTTACTAGAAGAATAGGGATGGTATTCTACTACTATGCCTAGATGAACATCAATCAAAACATGTCATGAAAGAATTACATGAAGGTGTGTGTGGAGGGCATTTCTCAAAAAAGACTACAGCTCACAAGATCCTGAGGGTTGGATACTATTGGCCTAGAGTTTTTAATGATTCATATCATTACACAAGAAAATGTGAAGCATGCTAGAAATTTTTAGGAAAATTAAAATATCAGGGAGCACTACCCTTGAAACCCATGCAGGTGGAGGCTTCATTCTATCAGTGGGGTATTGACTTCATAGGAGAAATTGCAGAGAAGTCAAGTGGAGGACACAAATGGATTTTAGGGGAAACAGATTACTTCACAAAATGGGTGGAAGCAATCCCAACTAAACAAGCAACAAGCAAGGTAGTGATCAACTTTTTAATGGAAAATATTATATTTAGATTTGACACCCCAGTGAGGTTGATTACAGACAACAGAATGTGTTTTAGGTCTGATGAGTTCAAAAATTTATGTAATACACATGGCATCACTATGTCCTATGCTGCCCCTTATCATCCACAAGCAAACGGGCAGGTAGAATCCAGCAACAAAAATCTTCTAAAAATTATAAAAAGAATGTTGGAGGGAAACAAGAAGGCATGGGATTCAAAGTTGAGAATGGCTATGTGGGCTGATAGAATTACTATGAAGAGAGCAATTGGAAGATCTCCTTTTGAACTAGTGTATGGAACACAAGCAAGGACGCCATTAGAAAATCTTCTACCAGTTTACAAATTTGTTCTTCAAGAGGATTTAAGCATTCCTGAACCAATGGAGGAAAGATTAGAATATTTTGCAAAACTTGATGAGACAAGGAGACTGGCTCAAAAGCAAAACATCAAATTGCAATCACAAGTAAAATACCTTTTTGACAAAAAGGATAAGGACAGAAAATTTGAAATAAATGACTTGGTATTGATGTGGAATGCTAGATGCCAAGAAAAGGGAAAGCATGGAAAGTTTGAAACCTTATGGTTAGGACCTTTTGTTGTCACTGGAAAAGGAGGAGAGGATTCTTACTATTTGTAAAATATGTCTAGAGAAGAGCAAGAACTACCAATGCATGGGCAGTTTCTGAAACCTTCCTTTTCATAAAAATATCAAAATCATGCACAAAGAGAAATAAGTGTTTCCAGTGCATGGACAACTCTTAAATAATTCTTGAAATACTTTTATTCCATGCACAGTAGTGAAGGGTAATCAAGAGAGATTAGGATCTGTCAGTACATGAATAGTCCTGTGAATCTCTCAACAATAATAGAAATCTTTTCCATGTACAGTAGTATAGGATCATCCCCTTCATTATCACTTCCATCTCCCATTCTCATTTCATCAATATATAAATTCCTAAAATTCTGTAAAGCTGTCATCCCAAATAAATAAAACACATGGTCTACTCCCCCAAGAGATCTGAATTATTCTTATACCCACAAGGGGTATACATCCCAGATAGGGCCACTATTGGGACAGGAAAATTTTGAAAATTTCCTATATTCCTATCCACCCCATGTCCAACAAAATCAGAAAATCATACACCCAAAATCATAATAGCAGCTGATAAATTCCATAAATATCACATGATTTTCATCACAAATAATTGTCTCACCCCTCAAACTATAATATAATAAGGGGCCTCAATTCCTTAATTTTGGTGAGACCTTGGTGTCTTCTTTATACCAATCCATGTTCTATTTGAAATGGGCTAAATGTCTATCGGCATGAGAATTATGGTCAGAGAGAAAGCTTTAGAGATCGCCAATGAAAGGAGTAACATTGATAACCCTTTGTTAGAGAGAGAATTCCCAGTCACATCGAGTCAATCAAAAGTGAGGACTATTAGCATAAGAAAACACTATCAGAGAATACTCTGAAAACCCCCTCAACAGTATAGATCATACCGATGAAGGAATTCGGTAGGACTCTTGCCGAACTACCCATGGAACAGGTGGAACTAGTGATCATCGGGAGGAGATGCACATCGGGGCAAGAAAATAAAGTGTCTCTGACCTTATGATGTCTCAGCGACCAAAGGGCATTATTTTAGCCTAAGTCACACTGACATGTATGGAGGATAAAAATTATCGACGAAAGGGAACAAATCAGAATAAAGTCTACGAGTCTTGCCGAACTGATGGTCACTGTTATGGGAATATTTATCTAGACCAAATCGTGTCATTTTTAGGTGTATACAGTCATGACAATGAAGGATTTCGGTAACATGCTATGATGGTCACTCCGATGAAGGATATAAAAAAGGGTATCGGGGAAACAACCATGATCGGATAGTTTGAATCAAGTCATCCCGATGTCATGTTGTTCCGATGATAATAATGGCCACACTCATTAATAAGACTCTTGCTGATATTCATATCAGAGACACTTGAAATATCAGAGGAAGATGTTGTTCCCACAGCGATAAAGTAAGTCAGGCCGACAACAGCCATGCTCATTCTATATCAGGTAGACCTTGAAAAGTCTTGCCGATACGAGCTTATATATGTTTTATAAAAGATGACATCGAGGAGATGAAATGAAGGGTCACAATGATTGATCCACCTGCAAATGTTCGCACCATAAGAAGCTATTAAATTGCCCTAACATTACAAAAGTCCTACCAATCAGGGGAGTTATGATGATGTGACATCTCATAACAATCATGAAAATTAATACACTAGAACAATTAATTGCAAACTAAGAAAGAAATCCTCTGAAGAGTCATTCGAGATCACTGCAATTAGATTCAAAAGAATTGTTTGAAAGGAGTGCATAAGCAAGAACTCAGACAAAAGGACAAAGGAGTTCAATCATCAGATAACGGGTACATACTTAAAAAACCTCTATGTGATAGACTACAGTTTGAATTTGCTATCCATAATAGTAATGGAGACTCTAGTACAAGGAAAGGGCAGAAAATAGCCAGGTGAAACTAGTAAGCCCAAGAAACAAAAAATTGACAAGAGCCCTAAAGAAAAAATAAAAGAAAGGAAACTAAATCAGGATTTAATTGACCAATTTTCTGGATCTACCCCTAAAGCCTGAAGGTCTGCACAACTTAGGACAGAGGTAGAGAAATTAGAAGACAAATGCAAATACCTTGGAAATGTGTGGACACCAATAAGAGGTTATGAACTGTTCAAATTCCATTACAATAGAAGATTCAGGAATGCCCCAGTGTCTAACCCATGGCACTTGAATTTGGGAAAATTGGTCATCCTTGATGTGTTTGTGAATGCAAAACCCCTCAAACTCCTAGCTAAACATTACAATCCAAGCCTTAAGGCCATATGCAATCTGCAAGGAGAGCCTGTTATACATTTGCCAAAAAATGTTATTTGTGAAGTATTTGATTTAGATGATTTGTGTACTGTTCCCATAGTTTATGAAGATTTGGACAAAGAATACTGGAGGATGGACACCACGTATAATGGATGGAGATTACCTCTTCATAGGCCTAAGGCAGAAGGAGAAATAGTGCCTCTTAATGATAATGATGGACCTCCATTCCATGTGTCATTGTTTGAACCATATATACAATACACATATTATTCCGTGGGCCAAGTCCTAGGGTCAGAGGTTCCTAATTTTATGACAATTCCTTTAATGGTGATAGCCACAAATGTCCAGTGTCACAATGCTAGGTAGTTTGACTATGCTGCCTATGTTTTTGGAAGAATTGATTCTGGTTTAACTGTAATCAAGAACAACACCCCATCAGTCTCTTTTGAGCACTACTCACTCCTCATACACATAGTACCATATTATGGTCAGGAATGGGAATATGGCCAAGTGAACTCAGAGTTACTCAAGTGGACCAAAAGGGACAAAAGTCACCTGTGCAAATGTGGACGAGGATATGGGACAACAGGTTTTCCCATTCTAGGTATATTCATTTTGAAGAGTACTGTGTAAAAGTGTTGTATAGATATTTTAATCATCCTTGTGAATATTCAGAGTCAAATGAAATAAAGAGGTTTCTCAGACCCAAAGATTTTGGTGGTCCTCCTACTGTCACCCACAATTTGGGAGATTGGTATTGTTTTGAAGATTCAACCATGGTCAGAATTTATGGTTTTGAAGATACCCCGTTTATATTGCCCAAGATAGTTCCTGACAAAATTGCCTACTTAGAGATAGGCAGGCAAATGAACTGCTCTAATGTGATGAATTTGAGTGCCTATGAAAAACAATCCTTCATGCCTTGTACTTTGTGCTTCGAGGATTTTACTGTGGTGTTTAAAGAAGGTTATGGCCTCATCATGGACAAATTAATGCATTACAACATGAGATGTACAGAAGCAAGGAAAGGATTTGATCCTAAGGGTTTCATTGATTTTGCAAGGAGAAAACAAAACCTTAGTGGATATATACATATCCCATGTCCACATGATGACATTATTAGGAACATGGAAGAAGCTGAAGTTGAACTGGTGATTGAGAAGTATAATAGAGAATTGGATAAGAAGAAGAAACAACTTGTAGAAATAAAGTTGTCTTCTGGTGATGAGGAGTCTTCAGAAGAAGAAGAGCCACATCAACAGGCAACCAAAATATCCAAACAAAAAATGTAATTCTATTAATCTCCTGATATAGAGTATGATGAGGAGGGGCCTGCTGATGAGGATCCTAGACAATTAGCAAATGATTCTTTTATTTCAGATGATCAATTTATTCATTCTAAAGAGTTTAAATCATTTTTGTATAAATGCAAGGGTAAAGAGATCAGGGAATCAGTTGATGATGTCACGGCTAACAATGAAAGACATTTAATTGATATGTTAAAAACAACAGTAGACAATGAATTGAAAGCTATGACTCCTAGTAGAGGTACATAGCTGCTTAGAGAAGCAAGCGTCATGATATTTCCTAGTCTTGATATAAATTATGCTCTGGTGTTTGATAGTTTTTTGCACAATACTGATGACAAGTATAAGCTCACTCCTGAGGGTGTCACAGAGGTGTACATGGGTACCAAATATAACAATGATGAAAATTCACTCATAATATGGGCCTTGTACCCCCATCATAAGAAAACAACCATTATAGATACTAAAAAAACTTTTGGGCATGTTATGACCTTGAAAGCAGGGGAAACTGATCCCTTGATTACTACAGATATTGGCATAAATGTTGCAAAGTTAAATAAGGTACAGGCTGAAATGTTGACCAAGGAATGATATGCATTTAAACTAAGTTGTGAAAGATTAACAAAAGAAAATGATTTCTTGAAAGATACTGTTAAGAATACCTTCAGAGGGTTAGTGAAAAGGTTAACTCAAGGAGAGAGCTCACAAAGTGCCTAATCACCATCTATTGATTTGATAGCTTAGATTCAGAGTGACACACTTGCAGTAGTGCTAGAGAATAGGCACATTAATATGATGCATTGGATGAACAAATTTTGGGATATCTATTCTAAAAACCATAAGGTGATCCAAGAGCACGAAAGGCTAAACAACAGGCTTCAAGAGAAACTCCATGAGATACAAAGTAAGGATGCTTCTGATACTACAAGTACTTCTAGTACAAAAGACTTGATTAAATAACATCAAAAATATTATGATCAGCTTAAAACCAATTGCAAAGAATGCATTGAGGCTTCAAGAGCTGGTGTGCCTATGTTGTTTAGAGATGACAAGGAGTTGAAGAGCAAAGATGAATGGAGTAAAGGGTGCCAGGTGATATTACATGAAGCTCTAGAGGCCCTCAAAGATAAAGACTCTACATCTGGGGAAGCCTGCAAGCATCTGAAGAAGATGGTGATGATGGATGTGATCACAAGGAATGCTATTGAATTTACTGATACACATTATAGCCAAGAATACCTGGATCACATTGCTCAGATATATTTGTGGCTCAGCAGGGCTTAGGATCATTTTCTTTGTTTATTGTTGTGTTAATCATTTTAATTACCAAAAGACATTTTGAAGAGTTATTTCTCTTCATAAGTATTTCTATATAAGTTGAACATATGATGCTGAATTATCATCGACAGTAGGAGATAGTAGAAGAAGTTCATAATATTTCAAAGACCATGTTGCAAGCATTTTATTGAAGAAGTAAATAGAAGATCTCTGATTCTGTGGTTTTATTCTGGCATCAATTATTTGTTAAAATTTATTCAATTATATGGTTGTCTCCACTTCAGTATTTCCTTGTTATTCAAATTGATATATCAAGTATATATTTAATTTGTCAATGCACATTTGTTGTATTTGTGTGATTGGATTAATTAGTTTCCATAAAAGGAATTAAAATCCTTCTGGTCAATCACAGTAGTGTGGGAGTATTGATTTGGATCACTAAGAAGAACCATATAATTAGGATTGTCATTCTGTCTCGAAGTTGATATTATCTGTTGTTCTTGCTTAATTCATTGAATTGGTTCCTTTAAGAAAGGATTAAAAATTCCTTCTGGTGAATAGCAAGAAATCTAATTGTGTTAGCTGGATTATTAAGAAGAGTCTGTCAATCATTTCCCTGCACGTTTATACAAGTTATAAACTAAAGTATTGTTCCAAACAGTTAGAGTTACTGCCCACTATAAGCCACTAGTCTTAGACTTTCATTTGACTCTATTTACCCGACACAGGCACTAGTCTTATTTTAATAGTTAAATTCATTTATTGGTTTTTACCTTGATATTGCTTATACAATTTATACCAATCATCATTTAAACATTAGATATAGAACTAGTTAGCAAGCTTTCATCTATTCCACACCATTTGCCACTATGAGTAGATCTATTAACTTAGTCAAAGCACTTACACTCATCTAATATGCTTCAACTTTCAAGGTCCACCTGCCTAGGTATAGCAATGCCTAAAGTACAAGGAGTCATCAACCCTATAGGTTAAAACTCTGTCGCGTTATTTCAAAAATGTTGCCAATCTGATCATAGAGTCTGGCATCCTCTTAGGATTTGCAACCTACATTTTTGAGACCTAACACATGGTAATTTTGAATTACAAAATTCTTGGTGGGAGTGTTTGTAGTTGCATATATAAGCATGTTTAGCCATTCATTTATAAACTGGAGGGCTTTGTGAGCTTTATGCATTCTAAAGGTGATTCAAGGCATTCATTGTGTAGCAAGAGCAGATTTGTGTTGTTTATGTGTTTGTATTTGTAGATTTGAGCAATCATTTGCTCATGGCATGAAGAGCTTCTTCCTCCAATGAGATCTTCACTACAAGGTGACATCATTTGTGTTTTTGCCTTTGCCTCACAAGGGCATGCACTCTCTATCTAACAATGGTGTTTGGAAGACTTGAATGTCTCTCCAGGGCTTGACTAAGGAAATCCTCTAAACACCACAACTCCCTCTCAAAGTTTCTATGATTACAGGTTTCAGGTTGAAGATACAAGAAAAGTGGAGTTGCAGGAGGGTACTACAAAGTGTCAGATTTGTAGATCAGAGTTGAAAATAGCACCCTAGACTTGGGCGCCTGCTCTTCAATCCTCCAGATTCTGTGATGAAAAAATCTGTATGACAATAGGAACAGGTTGCAGACTGACCTTCCAAATCTCAAGAAAAACCTAGGCATTAGACTTGGGCACTCGCTCATTAGTTCCCAATTGTTCTGCTTCTGAACCTCAAAAATAGGTGCATAGTCATCTATCATTTTACATCTTTCTGTAGCAACATTTTCTGATATACATTTGTTTGCTTCCGTATTTGCATAATTAGGGATAAGATGTATAATTAAGCATAACTGGTAATCAAATCATACAAATCCAAGTTTTTGTACATCTCATAGTGACCTAGGGTCTGATAGTACATTGCCACTTGACCCAAAGTCCTTGAATGAAAGGGTGAAAGGAGGATACACACAAAACTACCAAAAACCAACTATCCAATTTCCACCCTTTACATATCTACTCTTAAAGAGAAAGATCATTTTCAAGATGCCATTAATGCTATGGGTAGACTGCAAGTAAACCCCATCCAAACCATGTCTACCATATCTACACTAATTCCTGAATCATCTTCACAAGAGGAAGTGTCTAATCCTTTCACATCATAATACATAAATCCTCTTTATCAAAATCTCACGTGAGAAACATCAATGGAACCTCTCCTCACTCACATGGAAATTTAAAATGCCCAACAAAAGGCCCTACATCAAGTAACTAATCAAGACGAACTAGCAAGACAAGCTAAATTAGCAAAACAAGTTCAACAAACAAACTCCTTCTTAGAAACACCCATACCTACCAATCCCCAAAATCCTCCACACACATCACAAATTCATATGACCATATCTAATCTTGCATTTGCTACCCTACCACGGACATCTTTGCCTCCCAATTATATACCTATGGATGCTTATGTCACTCCACCACAAGTGTCACAAGTTCAAACACACCAACCATCACCTAATCAAAATTTCAACAATAGTACTCATATTAATCCACCCCAACATTCTTCAAATATCAGTATTACTCATATCACTCCACCCCAACACTTTTCAAAGATCAATACTACTCACACCAATCCACCCCAACATTCTTCGAATCCCAACATCACTTATGTCAATCAGCATCAACTGCCTCAAAATCAAAACTCATACATCATCCCTCCACAACAATATCAAAATCCCCCTCAACATTCATATCTAGCACCTCCACAAAATCAACAACATCTAACTTTCTTCATTGATCCTACCTAAAACAATCCTCAAACCTCGTATGACCCATATAATCTAAATGCTTATCGATTAAATTCCAATACATCTTATGGGCAGCAACAACCACCCCAAATTCAACAAAATTTGGCTTTACCAACAACCACATCAGCTTTTGAGCTTAAGTTTACCAAAATGCAAAAATAACTAGATGATCTTTCATTTGGTCACATCAAGAAAACCTTCTCATTGGAGGAGATTTGTCCATATCCATTTGATCGATCTTTAACAATGACCCCTTTTCCACCTAACTTTGACATACCTAAATTTGACAAGTACAAAGGAAAGGGCGATCCTAAAGACCATATTAGAGAGTTCTACATTGCTTGCCTCGAGGTTTCTCATAATGACACATATCTCATGTGCCTCTTCTCTTGTAGTCTTGGAGGACAAGCAATAGAATGGTTCTCACACCTACCCACGGGCATTAAGACTTTCAACAAGCTAACAAAAAAAATTGCTACCCATTTCATTTACAATAATGAAAAAGAGATTTCCATGATGGATTTATGTAAAAACAAACAATGAAATGGTGAAACCTTTACCTCCTTTGTACAAAGTTGGTGAAATATGGCTAGCAAATTCTTGTTTCAAATACCTTAAAAGCAACTCGTTAGCATCTTTGTACAAAATCTTAACCCAAATCTTGGGTTTCATCTCCAAATCCAAAGTGCTACCTCATTTGATGAGATCATTTACAAAGGAACTAATATCAAAAAGGCCCTCATTGCAAAAGGTGTCATCAAAATCTTTAAGGAGACCAAAGATAACCCTCCTCAACAATAATCAAATGACAAGCCTAAATTTTGGTCCAAAAATAAAAATGTTGTCAATGATGGAATTGTGGATTCCAAACATGTCCAAACTCTCCAACTACAACTCAATCTATCAAAGGCAACCCAATCTACTCCTAGAGAACCACAACAACAACAACCACAACAACAACAAGACTATCCTCCAAGACGTTGGTTCACTGCTTTAGGCAAACCTATTGAATTTGTCCTCAATAAACTCATACAAAACAGACTCATCACACTACTTGAAACACATCAATATGATGAAACTACTTTCAAACCAACATGGTACAAAGATAACTAATATTGTGAGTTCCATAGAACAAAAGGACACAAAACCTCATCTTACATGAAACTAAAACACTTGATTCAAAACCTCATAGACAGAGGTGAAGTCACCTTCGACGAACCTCCTCAACATACATCAAACAAAAACCTCAATGTATACAAGGATCCATTCCCTCAACATGGTAAAGGTCAAAATCCTGATAAAGGTAAGAGTGTTAACAAAGCCTCTTCTTCTTATGACTCCATTGTGGGTTGTTTTGAGGAAAGTCAAATATCTACCCTTACTATTAAGAGCAAGAATCCTGAATGTGCTATCACAACTCATCGTGGTTGTGTTACCCTTTATGGGCCAACACCAAATCCTATAGTCACTTCTAATTATAATCTTATGGATCATCTAGGGAAGACCCCTACACACACACACACACAACACACACACACACACACACACACACACACACATATATATATATATATATATTAGACCTTCTAATGTCATCTCCCGCCCATAAAGCAGTGCTTGAAAAAGCCTTACAGGAGTCATCCGTTCCCAACAATATAGTTGTCATGGATTTTCAAGCCATTATATGTAATATTGCTTCACCTTACAATGCAGTCTTTTCTGAAAAAGACCTCCCATCTCATGACCCATGTCACAAATATGCCCTCCACATTGAAGTCTTCATACACAAAAGTAAAATCAAACACATACTTATAGATGGTGGTGTTGGTCTCAACATTTATTCCCTCAAACTATTGAAATAGTTAGGGTACTTCGAGGATCACATAGATATAGATCAGTCTATTATTGTCAAAGCATATGATGATGCAAAACGTAAGACTGATGGTGTGATACATTTGCCTATTCAAGTAGGCCCCATCATGTTAGAAACAAGATGCCAAGTCCTAGATATTGAGCTACCATATAATATTATCCTAGGATGCCCATGGATTCATTCCATGAAAGTTGTGCCTTCAATGTACCATCAATCCCTAAAGTTCCCATTCAATGGTACTGGAATCACTATCCTAGGAGATCCTAATCCATTTGAGTTTTGTCGCGCCATGCAAGGGCATTACAAGAATAGTAACCAAGTACCCAACAATGATGCAGCCCAACCATCCCCACTATATATTGATCTAGATACCTTACATAAAGCCTTTGTAGCTACATCCAATCCCCTTCCTGAAATTAAAGTCCATATCAAGGACATAGGATTTGGCAAGTATGATATCTCAAAATATTGTTGTGTGGGGAGGATGCCTCTCTCACCAAAATCCTATGGAAAACCTCACATTGCTAAAGTTTCCAAAAATTTGAGGATACCAACTCTTCTCACAAAGTTTATTGATGGTGCTTGTTAGAAGAAGAAACTATTGAAGATATCTCCTCCTAGATCTATAAAGAAAAAGAACTGGTCACACTACCTATTAAAAATATGGTAATGGCCTCAAAATTGTCAAAAACATGGGCTATAAAGGCAAAGGTGGCCTAGGAAAACATGGTCAAGGTCAAATGGAACCAATTACTGTGACTAAGAAATACAACCAACAAGGGTTAGGATACGGTAAGGAAGTACCACGAGCCTCAGACATTGAGTTTATTCTTGATGAGGTAGCAAAGGCTTGGTCTATAGATTCGATCTCTAAAGAGGATACCATCAAGGACTCTTCCCTATATATCACAGACGTATTCCAAGAAACCTTGATATTTATGATATCATCCATCTCCCTTACTTCAACCATAAAAATCTACAATCTATTCCTCATTTACCCTGAACTCATTGATTGGGACCAACAAGAGGCCCCCGTTCTAGACATTTTTTAGAATGATGAGGCTATAGCAAAATTCATGGGACTCCGGGATGGTATTCCACTTGGTGATCACAAAGCTGGTTTTATCATGGAATTAGATCAAGTTGCTTATTTTGGTGATAATGCCAAATCCTCTAGTTGCAAAATAGAAAATAAAAATAGGTCCTTAGGTGAAAACCACAATGTGGCACCTCTTGATCATAAAATAGTAAAAATAAAGGATGTATCCGAAGGTGAAAACCTTTCTGAGGTGCATAAGGATGGAGGATTTGACCTTCCCCTACCATCTAAGTATCAAGAAAAATCAACTCTCTTAGTAGAGGATTAATAGAGATGAGTTTGGGAACAATGAAGAATCTTAAGGTCACGTTCCTTACAGCATCATTATTAGAACACGAGAAGAAGGACTTCGTGAAGTTCTTCCTACAAAGGACAATTAACTTTGCTTAGACATATGCTGACATGTTTGGGTTGGACCCTTCACTTGTGGTTTATCACCTAGCTATCTCTCCAAATGCCAAGCCTATTAAACAAAAACTTCACAAGATGCACCCTTAGATAGCCCTATTAGTCAAAGTACAACTTGAGAAATTGCTAGATGCTAAGTTCATATGACCTATTAATTACACAGAGTGGGTCTCCAATCTTGTACCTATTTCTAAACTGAATGGGGGCATCTGCATATGCACATACTTCTGAGACCTAAATAAAGCATGTCCTAAAGATGATTTTCCACTTCCAAACATAAATATCATAGTGGACTTGAAAGTAGATCATGGGATGCTCTCTCTTATGGATGGATTCTTAGGTTACAATCAAATCAAGATAGCAGAAGAAGATTAGCATAAAACAGCCTTCACGTGTCCTTGGGGTACTTATTGTTGGGTAGTTATGCCTTTCGGTCTCAAAAATGCAGGAGCTACTTATCAAAGAGCTATGATAGTAATATTTCATGACTTTTTTCACATTATAATGGAGGACTATGTCGATGACATATTGGCAAAATTTCCTAGGATAGATCATATTCAGGTTCTAGGGTAGATCTTTGATCGACTAGAGAAATGTCAAGTATGAATAAATCTAAAGAAATGTGTCTTTGGTGTCACTTTAGGGAAACTATTGGGTACATTGTATCTCACAGAGGAATTAAAGTGGATCCAACAGAGGTCAAGGCTATTGTAGAGATGCCTCCACCAAAGAATCTCAAAGCACTAAGGAGACTTCAAAGGCAGATGTAATCTATTAGACGCTTTATTTCATAGCTAGCAGATAAGTGTCAACTGTTCCAACACATGCTCTGCAAGGATGTCTCATTTCGGTGGGATAACAAGTGTCAATAGAGATTCGATCAACTTAAGGAGTATCTAGCTAATCCTCTAGCTTTGGTACCACCAGCACCTAGTACACCTTTGATCCTATATATCTCCACTACATCTATAGCATTAGGTGATTTTCTTGCATAGTATGATGAGTCAGGTAAAGAACATGATATCTATTATATCATTCGCACCTTGGTGGGGTATGAACTCAACTATACTCTTATGGAAAGGGCATGTTTAGTAGTACTGTTTTCTTACCAGAAGTTGTGACATTACATGTTAAACCAAACAACCATTCTTATCTCTAAGATCAATCCATTAAAGTATCTTTTATCCAAGGTAGCCCTCACAAGCCAACTAGCTAAATGCGTCATGATCTTGAGTGAATTTACCATAGAGTATGTTGATCAAAAAGCTATCAAGGGACAAATTCTCGTAGATCAACTAGCTGAATCTCTAATAACAGATGTAAATCCTATTATCTCTAACTTTCTAGATGAAAGTCTATTCACTCTAGATACCTCCATGGAGTGGAAGTTATACTTTGATGGCTCCTACACATAGCATGGTTTAGGTACAATCATCTTGTTTATCACATCACAGAAGGACTACATTCCAAAATTATATCAGCTAGCATTCCCATGCACCAACAATATTGCCAATTATGAAGCACTTCTCACAAGTCTCTGTATAGTAGTAGAATGGAATATCAAGGAACTTCAGGTCTATGGGGATTCTCAACTAGTTATCAGACAAGTCATTGATGAGTACCAAACTAAGGATGACAAGTGGATACCATATAAGCAACTGGTTAATACCTACAAGCCTCACTTCTCTCATATCTCTTTTGAGAAAATACCAAGGGTACATAATAAGGCTCCTAATTCCTTGGCTACCATTGGGTCAATTGTGGACATGACTGCCAACACTCAGAAATGTGAATTCTTAATCATGCAACTGTTGATACCTGTCATTGATGTTCCTACAACTAAATTCATCTATGAACTTGTTGGTCCCAATTCCCCTTGGTATGAAGATATATATGAGTACCTTCGAAATGGTACCTTTCCCTTTGACCTATCCAAAACCCAAAGCAAAACCTTCATTCATCGAGCCTCTCATTTCACTATTCTGGGTGACACCCTTTATCGTTAGAATCTTGATGGTATCCTTCTTAGATGTCTTAACTCGGACGAAGCTAATGCTACCTTAAGAGACATACACGAAGGTGTCTGTGGATCACAATCCACTGGTCCAACTCTAGCTAAGAAGATACTCTGAACAGGTTATTATTGGCCAACCATAGAGCAAGATGCAATCCAATTTGCTAAGAAATGTTTACAATGCCATCAGCATAGGGACCTGATACATGCACCAGCACATGAGCTACAACCTGTTACAACTCCATGGCCTTTTTGATAGTGGGTAAAATCCATCCATTCTCATCCAATGACCATAAGTTTATCATTACCGCCGCTAAGTATTTTACTAAGTGGGTAGAAGCCATCCCAATGACCTATATCATCGATAAGCAAATAGCCAAGTTTGTCCTCAATTATCTCATTTGTCGGTATGGGATTCCCCAATCCATTGTCACTGATAATGGTAAACCATTTAAGAATCAAGATGTTTGTACCTTATGCACACAATGCAATATCCAACATCACTTTTTGATTTCCTATTATCCTCAGTCAAATGGCCAAGTTGAGGCTTCGAACAAAACCATACTCAAAATCCTAAAGAAAATGGTCAATGAAGCTGGTCGTGATTGGCATCTGCAACTCAACCCCATATTATGGGCCTATTGCACTAGTATCAGAACACCAACTAGTGCTACACCCTTTGCCTTAGTCTATGACACTGAAGCCATTTTACCCATCAAGGTCAATATCCCATCTCTCAGAGTATATATGCAGCACTTGATTGATGGAGAGGAGTACCAAATTTCTAGATTAGTTGAGCTTGAGTTAATTGATGAGAGGCATCAAACAACATTAAACCATCTTCATGTCTATCAAAATCACCTCCATCATAACTATAATAAGAAGATCAAGGAGAGAATATTTCAGATAGGTGATCTTGTCCTTAAGGAAAATCAGAGGAACCAAACAGATAGAGACAAGAAAGGTAAGTTTGAGCCTAATTGGTTAGGACCATTTGTTATCACTGTAGTTTATGGATCAAGAGCCTATGCTTTATCAACACCTGAAGACATCCCTCTAGATGAGCCACTCAACAGTGTTCATCTCAAGAAGTTCTTTGCTTAATCCTCAGAGTATCCTTAGAAAATCCAAAAAAATAAAGAAAAAAATAAAAATAAAAATAAAATAGAAAAAACCAAAAGTAATCCGTCCTCTGGAAAAAACCTAGTAAACAGGCACCTTGGACAAGTACCATAGTGAAAACCTGGTAAACAGGCACTAAGCGTAGAGTCAACACCTACCATCTATTAAGTTGTGCATCCATTTAATTCTATATCATTCCATAATAAATCCTTCATCCATCTATCCATACTAATTTAGCCTTTCCACTTTCCCATCTATCATGGCTTGGAAATCGTCAGTGTGAGTTATCCATAAGTCAGTTCATCCTATGTCAGTTATCCATAAGTCAGTTCATCCTATGTCAGTTATTCATAAGTTAGTTCATCCTATGTCAGTTATCCAAGGTCAGTTCATCCCATGTTAGTTCATCCATCATCATCCATAATAAAACCTCTACTAGAATGGGGGCTGTTGAATATCAAGAACACTGAGAGGAGGGGATGAATCAGTGTTCCATAAAACCTTTCATTCACTTTCACTTTTAACCATTTTACAAAATTAATTAAACAAAAGCTCAATATGCAAATGAATAGCAACCACAAAAATATAACACATGGACAACAGGATTTTTACGTGGAAAACCCCAAGGTGGGGAAAAATCATGGAGAGGATTAGCTCTCAATATATAAATTACAATATTTTACAAATGATGATGTTCAAGCTTGGTCACTCCACGGTCCTAGAACATGCTGGCTCACTACTATGAACTACAACTAGGTCTAGTAGGCTCACTACCTCAACCCTAAACCTAGAAAGATTACAATGAGGGCTATTAAACCCTAAAGAAGGCTCACTGCTAGGCTCACTGCCTAGATGAAGATGGCTCTCTGCCAAGTACAACTGAAAATATATATGAAAAATGAATACTACATAAGCATCTGTCCATATGCCAGGGCACAGTCATTTAGCAACTGAATTCTGAATCCTGAGTCTTCATCCTTACTGATCTTCTATCTCTACTCTACTATTCTCATGCTTGCATCAATCACACACCCATTGGTGCAGGAGCACCTTGAGACACTAAGAATTCAGAGGATTCCATGCATACTTTGTTTTGACCAAAGTAGTCTTTTCATATTTGTAAGGCCTTAGCGCCATGTTGAATCTTAGTTGGCCGAGTAACGACATAAAATTGAAATCTGTATACGTGTCATTGTAACCAAACTGAATAAGTGGATGTAACTGAATGATAGAGGTGGTTGTAGGGCGGTTCACCTTCCACCGTATGTAACTACCAATTTGAGAGTCTTTATAGTAGGGTCTGTGTTTGTTAAGGAGTACAGACAGACAGAGAGGGAGAGAATTGATTGTATGTATATTGAGAAGAAGGAATAAAAGAATTTTTGTTTTGGTCTAATTACAGGAATGTAGATTGGAGTCATTCCACTGGTTGAGATTTCTTTGAAATCAGTGGAATGACCTCCGTAGTGCTAGATTGCTTTCTGTTCTATAGGTTTTTGTAGTTTCTCTGGTAAGTTGTTTGGTTGCAAGATACAGAGGTTTATATTGGCGTGAATTTCGTGTGTATATCGCAAAAGCATCTTTAGAATGTATGTCGCGAATGTATGTTGAGATTGTATATTGTGAATGTACATTGAGTCAGATACAAAGGGTGACCGGTTGTAATGGTGAAATCTAGGCAGAGATACATTAATTCACCAGTGATAGAAAGTCAAGCAAAGTATATAAAAGAATGTGTATTGGTATATCGGCCAAGGTTCTTAAGTGTTTGTCGATGAACAAAATCTTGCCGACAGACAAGGGCGTTGAGTCTCACATCAGAGTGAGTAAGACTTCGGTGTCGAAAATTATAAAGCCGCCGATAGAGATCTGTCTAGCCAATAGTGCTGAATGTATGTGGTTCGGTAATGTTTGGTCTTTGAGAAGGATTTTCAAAGACAATTAAGCATTAATCTATCTGAACTATGGGTTTTGATGGGTATTTCACCCTGTTTAGAAGCGTTTCCAATGTGCGCTCTACATCAAATTGGTATAAGAGCTAGCGAAAGCTCTGGGTGAAGATATTGTGTATTTGATTTCTGTCACTAAGAAGGCAGGTGAAGAGTTGAAGGAAAACTATAGAGTTGAAACAAAATGTTTGGTTGGTGACCATTTTGAAGACGAAGATTGTAGAAGGTATTTTGAAGGCTGATAGTAGTTGCTAAACTATTGCAGATGCTTGTGCCATCTAGTTGCGAGAAGGAATAGGATTCCTGTAGTGTGTGGGCAGATGATGTTGAGGTCTGTCAAGACCATTCACTAATAGAGATTTGGCTGGAAGAGGGTGCAGAGTGATGCCACTGTGAGAGAGAGTGGTAGTACATCTCCAGGATCTGCTGTTGGACTAGAGGAACGGGTCTGTGAAGCAGCATGTAGGATGGACATCTAATGAAGCATTGTGTTGTAGTCATGGAGGATTTGAACAGTCTGAAAGTACTCTATTGCTAGGAGTAGGAGTATGAAGATTCTCTAAAATGTTGATGGTAGTTTGCCATTGTTGGTTGGTTGGTCACTATTCCATTGATATGAAGATTTGAAGCCTGAAGCTGAAGAGACAGAGTGAAAGATAAAGACCAAGACAAACAGAGATACAGGAAAATAGTTTTGTTTTGTAGATACATTTCCAAGGGACTTGGAAATCTTTGTTGGTTGGTTGTATGGTGCAGGAGCACCTCGAGACACTGAGAATTCAGAGGATTCCATGCATACTCTGTTTTGACCAAAGTAGTCTTTTCATATTTGTAAGGCCTTAGCGCCATTTTGAATCTTAGTTGGCCGAGTAACAACATAAAGTTGAAATCTGTATACGTGTCATTGTAACCAAACTGAATAAGTGGATGTAACTAAATGGCAGAGGTGGTTGTAGGGCGGTTCACCTTCCACCATATATAACTACCAATTTGAGAGTCTTTATAGTAGGGTCTGTGTTTTTGAGGAGTACAGATAGACAGAGAGGGAGAGAATTGATTGTATGTATATTGAGAAGAAGGAATAAAAGAATTTATGTTTTGGTCTAATTACAGGAATGTAGATTGGAGTCATTCCACTGGTTGAGATTTCTTCGAAATCAGTGCAATGACCTCCGTAGTGCTAGATTGCTTTATGTTCTGTAGGTTTTTGTAGTTTCTCTGGTAAGTTGTTCGGTTGCAAGATATAGATGTTTATATCGGCATGAATTTTGTGTGTATATCACAAAAGCATCTTTAGAATGTATGTCGCGAATGTATGTTGAGATTGTATATTGTGAATGTACATTGAATCAGATACAAAGGGTGACCAGTTGTAATGGTGAAATCTGGGTGGAGATACATTAATTCACCGGTGATGCAATTCAAGCAAAGTATATACAAGAATGTGTATCGGTATATTAGCCAAGGTTCTTAAGTGTTTGCCAATGAACAAAGTCTTGCCGACAGACAAGGGCGTTGAGTCTCACATCAGAGTGAGTAAGACTTCGGTGTGGAAAATTATAAAGCCACCGATAGAGATCTGTCTGGCCGATAGTGCTGAATGTATGTGGTTCGGTAATGTTTGGTCTTTGAGAAGGATTTTGAAAGACGATTAAGCATTAATCTGTTTGAACTGTGGGTTTTGATGAGTATTTCACCCTGTTTAGAAGTGTTTCCACTATGCGCTCTGCATCACCCATCCACCTTGTTCACCCAAAAACACTGAAATCTATCCTCTATTTATATCCACAACTAAATCTTTCTCATGATTAGGTTGGCAAGCAAACTGTGAAATGTGTATACCAAGTGTTATATCCTGTTGGCTTGTTCTTGTGTTAAATCTTCAATGCAGACTTAGAAAAATGAGTACAAGTCTTCACATAGGTTGGCCTCAATCATATGAACACTTAGATTGATTATCCAAATGCTATATCTTCTTTGCATAAGGATCTAACATACCGGTCATCCTATTCTTTAAAGAACATACTTGACAAATTCATCTGTCACATCACAACTCGCACCGCAGATCAAATGGGACCTCAAACATCATATCCAATGTTCATCACTGACTATTTGACATACCTTCAGAACATAACACAAAAACATAACACATGGGCACTAGGATTTTTACGTGGAAAACCCCAAGGTGGGGAAAAACCATGGAGAGGATTAGCTCTCAATATATAAATTACAATATTTTACAAATGGTGATGTTCAGGCTTGGTCACTCCACGGGCGCAGAACATGCTAGCTCGCTGCCATGAAGTACAACTAGGTCTAGTAGGCTCACTACCTCAACCCTAAACCTAGAAAGATTACAATGAGGGCTATTAAACCCTAAAGAAGGCTCACTACCTAGATGAAGATGGCTCTTTGCCAAGTACAAGTGAAAATATATAGGAAAAATGAATACTGCATAAGCATCTGTCCATATGACAGGGCACAATCATTTAGCAACTAAATTCTAAATCCTAAGTCTTCATCCTCACTAATCTTCTATCTCTGTTCTACTATTCTCATGCTCACATCAATCACACACCCATTCACCTTGTTCACCGACAAACACCGAAATCCATCCTCTATTTATATCCACAACTAAATCTTTCTCATGATCAGGTCAGCAAGCAAACTGTGAAACATGTATACCAAGTGTTATATCCTGTCGGCTTGTTCTTGTGTTAAATCTTTAGTGTAGTCTTAGAAAAATGAGTACAATTCTTCACATAGGTCAGCCTCAATCATATGAACACTTAGATTGATTATCCAGATGTTATATCTTCTCCGCATAAGGATCTAACATACCAGTCGACCTGTTCTTTAAGAACATACTTGACAAATTCATCTGTCACATCACAACTCACACTACAAACCAAATGGGACCTCAAACATCACATCCAATGTTCATCACTGACTATTTGACATACCTTCAGAACTGTGGAGAAAAATATTTCTGCATGTCAAAATGCAGATCATGGAACTACTACTCTGTCACAGAGAAATATTGTTGAACTAGAAGCCGATACTGGAGAGCTTGTAGAATATGATCTGTTGAACCTAATGTTGGTAAGAGACATTGCTAGGCATGATATATGTTGTCATTGATGGCAACTAAGATCATCCCAATCATTTGCATAACACAATTTGTGCATACCAAAAGTCAGATTTAGAATTTGTCTAAGTCTAGACAGTTAGGAACAGAGCGACAACAAGGTCTGGTATTTTGGTCTGGATCTCTCCAGTGGGAAGTCATGATTAGTTGCAGATCTAGCAGAGTCATGTACATTGTAAAGTTAGTCTAAATGTAGATTTTTTTTTCCTCTGGTGATGAAGGATTCAAAAGATATTAGCCTCTCAGTACCGGGTTCCAGTTTGTCAGAGCAGCCAGAAGAAGAACAAGATGACCTTGCAGAAGATCTTGATTCTGGATGTATGGAAGTATTTGTTGGACAAATGACAATGATTAGTGATAGTGGCTAACATTATTAATGATTTTTAAGAGCAAGTTTTGGTCCACACCTTAAGTTATACATAGATTTAGCCAACATAGCAGAGCATTCATAAAAGTTTTAAGTGTTGTTGAAGCCGACTGATAGAATGATTATAGATCATATTGCGGATATATATAGCCAATGAAATTGGATGATTCAATGTGTGTGTGTATGAATAAGGTGAATGTGAGAAGAGCAGAAATCCAAAGTGAAAATGAAGGTAGAGCAGTAAGAAGAGCAAAGCAAAGATGAAATGTGTAAGATCAGTTTTTGCACTTAACTGAAACTGAAATTCTTGCATAAGTAGATGCTATTAATCAGTTCAAATCTCTGTCATTCTCTTGTAATGTTTCCATAGGCAGTGAGCCTTCTTTTGAGTAGTGAGACCGAATGCATGTGCATTCCCATTTGTAAAAATACTTTTAACAGGGTATTAATATTTGTGGGTTAACCCCCACCGTGGTTTTTCCCTTTACCAGGTTTCCACGTCAAAATCTTGGTGTCGAATGTGTTATCTATGTTTTCTGTCATATGTTGTTGATTGATGTTGAAATGTTTACATCACTAATTTAATTATAATTAGAAAAGGAATATTGAGAAAGAAAATATTATAAAAGTGTGACAACTAATTCACCCCCCTCTAAGTTGTCCATTCCTAAACCAACAATTGGTATCAGAGCAAGGTTCCTTTGGAAAAGTTTAACAACTTAAGGAAGATCTGGGAAGGCAGTAATAATGGATGAATATGATCTTCAAGGACAACTTAATCTTACCCTAGATGATCTTGAGCAGTCCAAGGTAGAAGTCCAAGAACTACAATAAAATCTCAAAAAGGTTGAAGACTTCATTGAGATCCTAAAAGAAAAGTTGAGCAAATCCAATACACAAGGAAAGGAGCAATCTCTTGCACTAGAAGACAAGGCCCTGAAAGAAAAGGCAAAAGAATGTGAAAAGCTAGCTAAAGAATTTGTTGTCCTAAAACATGGAATGGAAACTGGGGTGATAAGACTGACCAAGGAAATTGAAGATAGGAAGAAAGATGAAGAAGAGATGAAGCAAAACTTGAAAGAGAGAACTGAAGAATGCTGTAGAATGGATGGAATAGCTGGTCTCCTAGAATCTAATCTACAAGAAAGAAGAAACAATGAGAGAGAACTTGAGAGACAGATTATCACTCTCAGACATGACCTAGAAATTGCAAATGAGTATAAGGAGAAGTTCAAAATAAGCTCAGCTAAACTCGAAGCATTAATTGAAGAACAAAAAAAGGATAATGACAAGCGTAATCTTAGATATGAGAAAGGTGAAAGCTCTGGATCTGGACAAACAAATTTTCAACCAAGGACTAAAAGGAACATAACTAGAAAACCTCCAGTAAGACAACCTAATGCTCAAAGATATCCATCATTTAATGGAAACTGTTTCAATTAGAATAAATTCAGTCATAGAGCTATTTAGTATAGAAGTAGAGCAAATCAAAATGGTCCATCCTTCTTCAGTCAATGCTTCAAATGCAAGAGGTATGGTCACAAATCCAATGAATGTAGAAGTATGATAATGAATAACTCAAATGAAAATTCTTTCAATGGCTACTGCTTTGCTTGCAATGGATTTGGACACATGGCTAATCAGTATAGGTCAAGAGGAAATCAAGTATGCTTTAACTACAACAAATCTGATCATGTTGCAAGATTCTACAGAAATAGGAACAATGGAAGAAGAGGTCCAGTAAACAGAAAACTGGATGAACAGAGACAAGACAGAGGCAAAAGGAAAATTGATTTGAATGAGATATGGAGTGAAATGAACAAGATTTGCATAAAGAAAGACACAATAAACAATAGTGATGGGTCTGCACCAGAATCCAGTGCTGACAATTCCTTCGAGAATTAAGTCAAAAGCTCTGGTTTTGGGGGAGCTGCATTAAACATCAAATTCCCCCAGTCAATATGTGGGTGCTTGAGTTAGGCACAATAAAAGAGAATATTCTGAATTGGTTCAGAACCTTTGGAAGGATTTCCAGAAGAAAAGATGTTGATATGAAATCTTGCGGAGTAATTCATGAAGATCTGTCAAAAATAATGTAACTGGATACAATTAGTGCAACACATTTATTACAAAGGCAAATTAGGTAATACAAAGCTTTAAAAGGTCACTTGGTCACTCATTTGAATCACCTTGCTTTCGAAGAAAAAAAGAAGAAGAGTATTTGAGCTACAAATCTAGAGATTAAGGCAAAGAGTGGATTCAACTGGCAATTGATCAACCCCAACCCCGCGAAACAAAAAAAGGTACCTTTCTATAAAACTTTGAATCTAAAATCTGTTGAGCTGGCTACTCCTCATGTTGTTGACATCACTAAAAGGCCTCAACCAAAATTTAAGAAGCATCCTCACAAATCAATTGAAGTCGACCCATTAGGTGTTTTTTCAAGTGTTCCGTATGGTGTGCTACATGTAGCTGACATTAGGGTTTATATTCATGCAAATATAGATGAGTTTGGAAATTCAAGGTATGTAGACTTATTTGTGAAACAACTCATGGATGAAAATCACGAACTCAAACCCCAGTATAAGGCCCTATAGGATAAACACTTTATTCAGATTATGGGGTTTCCAACATTTGATGAGGATGAATGGGTCTGATATGTCTTGATTCAAATGCATGATGAATTCATTTGGCTATTAAAACCATTCAAGATTACCAGGGATGCTATTCAAAATATAACTGGTTTAAACTCAATTGGAGGATTGCCCATTCTAAAAGCCGTGAAAAACTAGACAGTAACTAAGGCTACTGGAGCTAAGTTCGATAGAAGGGCAATGATCATTAATGATATTATAGAACCAGATATCAAATTTGCCTCCATGGTGATTGGGTACAAGATTTACCACTCAAGCAGAGAAAATTTTGTTTCTGGAACAGCCATATATGCTGCATATAAGATGCTAAAGGAAAATGTTGATTATGACTTGTGTGAACTACTACAAAATCAACTGATTGAAATTTTGAACAAGATCAAGAAAGATGAGAAAAACACTTTCAAGTATGGTACATTGATTCTATGTCTATTCTTTTACTTTATGAATGAAGTACTTGGGGTAAAAGGTGTGCATTAGACTAAAGATGAGCTAGTTGCCATTCAGATCAAAAATCATCTTCGCAACATTGGTGATTTCAAAACTTAGAAAACTGCAATATGGGGTTACTTCAAGAATTTTCAGAGTATGATGCACTCAAGGGAAAGAATTCCTAATTCAATTGTTGACAAGTACAAGAATGAAATATGCTTTATGGTTGATATTGATCAATGTTTAATGGAAGCAGTGGAACCCAGAACTATTTGGATCATGCCCATGGGGTATGAAGTAGATGAAAGGATCTTAGATATGTATGCTCAACATCTACTAAGAAATCCCAAAGACACAATGGTTGAAAGATTTGGAACTTACGAGGAGCTGATTTTAAAATTGCATACTGAGCTCAGAGAACTTGAAACCAATAGGAGAGTAAGAAAAGAAGTTAAACAGTTAGCTGAAAATCTTAGCCTAACTAAGGAAGTTGTGAAGAAATTCAGAGAAAGAACAAAGAAGGATGAGAAAAAGAAACAAGATAAGAAACTAACAAGTGATCCAGTGGAATTCTCTTCCACTTTAAGAACTACTAGAAGCTCTGCTACTGCCTCTTCTCCTTCCAAAACTACAAAACCAGAAGCAAAATCATCTGGAAAATGGGAGAAAAGGAAGAAAACAAAAGCATCCCAGACCTATGAAAGCATAAGAGAAGAAGAAGTAGATATAGACTCTGACATTGAAATCAAGGAACTGAAGATCACTGGAACAAAAGTTGCAGAGTTAACTGAAAGCAAAAGGACTAGCAAAAAGCAAAAGACAGAAGATTATGAGGAATATGTTGAGAAGCCCACACTCTCCCTAGAAGATGTGATAAAATTAGTCACTATGGATGGTAATCTAAAACCCATGATTAAATTCTATGATGAATACAATGATATGGATAAAAGGGTGTTGGAGGAAGCAATGGTCAGATATCTCAACATCTACAACAAGGCATTGATTGAGATAACTTCTGAGTTACCACAAAGTCTAGCAAATATCTTGGAGTTGAGAAAAGAAAATGCCAAGTACAAGGACATGGAGATCAGAGAACATGAGCTAATAAATTTGTGTCCTCAAATTTCTCCTAGTCAAATAGATATGATATTCAAGGAAGTCAAAGATGACTTTAAAAGCAAAAGGAGAATGAACAAGCTCATGCTTGGAGAAACAAGTGAAATCGTTGAAGAAACCCAAGAGATTCTTTTGAAAGCATTAAGAAAGCACAATTTTCCCACCATCACAAAAGAAGTTCTAGATGGTGAAGAAGAAAACATTATTGAACAACAATCTGAATTGGGTGAAGCCTCTGTTTCAGAAGTAGAACAAGCAAATCAAGAGAATACAAAAATGTTGGATAAAGTAGTTGGTATAGAAGATACTCCCAATCCACATGATACATCAGAGAAAGAGACAATATTACTACTTCATAGAGCCCTCTAGATTAGGTAGCAAGTGGTGAACAAATAGGAAAGAGTTCTTCTGCAGAGAACACAAAGGAAGATAAAGCAAAAGAAGATGGTGTAAATGTTGAAACACATAAAGTAGATACTGAGAAATCTGATGAACCAAAGGATGGTTCAGAAAATGTTGCAAGAGACACTGCAAATGTAGTGAAAAGTCTTCTGGAAAAAGAGTTGAGTGAGCTTGATGAACCTGAACTACTCCAAGGTCTAGCCAATCCAAATGCTCTCTCTCCAATTCAACTAGTGAAAATAGATTCATTCACCCAAGTAAAGGCCAGAGAAAAGATGTTAAAATTCCACATGGAGGACAATGAACTACTGAGGCTTGCATCCGGGATTTTGGAAAAGTTAATGCCTACATACCAGAAGAGTCCATCTGATTCACCCTTTGAACATCTAAAAAATCTTGTAAGTTCTATGAATACTCATTTTGAATCCTTTGAGAAGTCTGTGGAGGCAAAAGTTCAGAAAGAATTCCTGGATAAGAAATTTTGTGAAATAAAGAATATGATAGGAAATGATAGAAGAATACTAAGTATTAGCATAAAAAGTATTCAGAATGCTTTGAATAATGGAAGCGATATATACAAATTATGTCTATCATGACCCAAAGTTAATGAGGATATTGAGAAAAAGATAAAGGAGCAAGAACAGAAATTGTCAGATCTCTCTCAAAATTTTGATCCACTAACAGTTTCCCCTATAAGTCAAGAATGCCAAGTAATCAAGCTGACTGATGAAATAAAGAGGCTTGTTAAAGAAAAGGGTAACATTATGGAGAGAATGTGTGAGCTCCGAGGATTAATTGCTCCTAAGTTAGAGACAATGTATAATGCCCAATCTGAAGCTCAAAGTGCAGCTCAGACCAGTGATCCAGGAGATCTGTCAAAGACAGAAGCATACTCATTTTTACTAAGTGGGAACATCTCCATTTTAGATGGAATGAAGAGTACTTGGGCCTCTAAAATTGCACAAATAAAAACTAGCTTTGCAGACGTTCTCAAGTTCATGTAAATAAGACCTAATTATTATGTGTACATATGTGGTAGTCTATACAGAATTTTTTGAGAGTTTTGGCTTGTGGACCCCACCCTTTGCCATTGATGTCAAAGGGGGAGTGAAGGAAAGTGAAAAATGAGGTATTCAGAAAAGGGGGAGCACTGAAATAAGTGAAGTATAAGAGTGTATAGACAAAGGGGGAGTTACACTAAACAGTCATTTTTCACTAAGTGTTGCCGTTAATGCCAAAGGGGGAGATTGTTGGCAAGAGACACTGCTAGGCATGAAATATGTTGTCAATGATGGAAACTATGATCATCCCAATCATCCGCATAACACAATTTGTGCATACCGGAAGTCAGATTTAGAATTTGTCTAAGTCTGGACAGTTAGGAACAGAGCGGCAACAGGGTCTGGTATTTTGGTTCGGATCTCTTTGGTGGGAAGTCACGATTAGCTGCAGATCTAGGGGAATCATGTGCATTGTCAAGTTAGTCTAAATCTATATTTTTTTCCTCCGGTGATGAAGGATTCAAAAGATATTAGCCTCTGAGTACCAGGTTCCAGTTTGTCAAAGCAAACAAAAGAAGAACAGGCCGACCTTGCAGAAGATCTTGATTCCAGATGTATGGAAGTTATTTGTTGGACAAATGACAATGATCAATGACAGTGGCCAACATGATTAATGATTTTTAAGAGCAAGTTTTGGTCTGCACCTTAAGTTATACATAGATTTAGCAGACAGAGCAAAGCATTCATAAAATTTCTAAGTGTTGTTGAAGCTGACTGATAGAATGATTATAGATCATATTGCGGATATATATAGCTAATGAAATTGGATGATTTTGTGTGTGTGTGCGTGTGCGAATAAGGTGAATGTGAGAAGAGCAGAAATCTAAAGTGTGAATGAAGGCAGAATAGTAAGAAGAGCAGAGTAAAGATGAAATATGTAAGATCAGATTTTGCACTTAACTGGAACTAAAATTCTTGCATAAGTAGATACTATTAATCAGTTCAAATCTCTTTCATTCTCTTGTAATGTTTCCATAGGCAGTGAACCTTCTTTTGAGCAGTGAGCTATGGGTAGTGAGCCCAAATGCATGTGCATTCCCATTTGTAAAAATACTTTTAACATGGTATTAATATTTGTGGGTTAACCCCCACCATGGTTTTTCCCTTTACCGGGTTTCCACATCAAAATCTTGGTGTCGAATGTGTTATCTATGTTTTCTGTCATATGTTGTTGATTGATACTGAAATGTTTATATCACTAATTTAATTATAACTGGAAAAGGAAGATTGAGAAAGAAAAGATTATAAAAGTGTGACAACTGATTCACCCCCCCTCTCATTTGTCCAGTCCTAAACCAACACTTCAAAGGCTATAATCTTGGATTTAGGTATTCATGACATGTCTCTTAGTTTCCTCAAAATTGTAAACCAAAATATACACTTGTGGAGGAGTGCAGACCTTTATACTGTGCCCTATTCACTATCTCTGTTATACCTCTATTCATCCAGACATAGATATTTCTTCCAAGTGACTTCCAAAGGAAGTCAGGACTTGATCATTGGAATATAACAAAATCAATCAGTTATGAACATTATACCTGAGCCACATTTCGAGGTCTTCATCTACTGAGGGACACTGGTCCACTTACTGTCCCTTACTCTGTTTCTCACCCATAGTCATTTTTGCCAACTGGATCTGAATTCTAATAAGACCTTCCGGAGTTATGTCTTCCTGTCATGTTGATGAGATCTCTGAACCTTGTTGCCATCAATGACAACATACAAGTCTATACTGAAGCAATGTCTCTTGCCAACAATCTCTCCCTTTGGCATTGATGGCAACACTTAGTGAAAAAATGCTTGACTGCTCCCCCTTACTATGTATACTTTATTTTCCTACTCCCCTTGAGATGTTTATCCATTTTTCACTGATCTTCTTCTCCCCCTTTGACATCAATGGCAAAGGGTGTGATCTAGAACCAAAAATTTGTTGAGTCTTTGAAAATTTTATGTACTCTACCGCATATTTACAAGTACAGTCTTCTACTTTATTTTACATATGCTGAAAAATGTCACTGAAGATGTTCTTTAGTTGAGATATCTCAACATCGCAGCTCTTCTTAGTACCATCCAAATTTTGTATATGCCCATTGAGTAGAAAAACTAGAGTTTCATCTTTTTGTAGATCCGATGGTGTGGTAGTTTGACCAGCAAGTTGTGCTTTAGCTACAAGCTTAGTCATTGAATCCAATTTGGGACTGATCAGTCTTCTCAATTGTCCCATTCTACTCTTTATTTGATACCTCTAATTTATTAAACCATTCAAGTCATTGTGGATGTTGATGACTTGAGCTTCTTGGTTGTTGGTTGTTTCATGTACCGGATCAAATTTTTTAGAAATATTCATTAGTTTTCCTTCCAATTCCTTGATCTTTTCTTTTGTCTTCTTTGTAACTTCTGGCCATGATAGACAAAATCTATATACATCACCAAATTCTACAATAGCACTCCAAACATTCTATATCTCATTATCTCACTGAGCCTTATCATGGGCTATCAACTTTGTCAACTCACCTAACCTTTTCTCATCAAAATCTTGTCTAACTTTTGTTTCAGCAGATTTTTTAAGAGATTCAAAGTGTGTACTTACAGAATGAATTAGTCCCTTGAGTTGACAAGTGGCAGATAGAGAGGTATCCTTTCGGTATGTTGGCACTAGCTTTTCCAAAATGTTGGATGCATCATTTACGAGTTCACTATCCTCAATGTGGGACTTCAAAATCTCTTTTCTCTCTTTGGCTTGGATAACTGAATCCAACTTGAACATTTGAGCAGGAGACATTGTGTTCAAGTTTATTGGACCTTGGATTGATTCAGGCTCATCTAGAACTAATTCTTCTTTATCCAAAAGCTCTTTTACTGTCTCCGCAGTGTCTCTTGCTTCTTCTTCAGACACTTCTTGATTTTGTTCTGGAGGTTCCATGTTCATATTCTCTTGTTGATCAATATTTATCTCTAGTGTAGGACTTTCCTCAACTTGTTCTTGATTATCAACTTTGATCTGTTCATCAATTTCCTCCTTGTTTTCTAGATTATTAGTCTATTGTCCTAGAGGAGGACTTGTTTTAGTTTGATCCCTTCCAATGGTGTCTTGATCATTAGAAATAGGGGTTTGATCAGATTCTTCCTTTTCAATATTGACTTCCAAAATAGATGTGTTATCTTCACCATATGTTTCTTCTTTGTCATAAATGGTAGGAATGTTGTTTTTCCTTAGAGCTATCAAAGTGATTCCTCTGTTTCCTTGACTACTTTATCAATTTCTCCCAACATCAATGAGTTCATTCTTCTCTTGGTCCTGAAGGCATCCTTGATTTCTTTAGAGATTCTGACCTTGTCCTCAAGGGCACGATCTCTGGACATAATCTTATCAATGTGTATTCCCTGAGCTCAATATCCTTTGCCATAGCCACTTCTTTCCTTTCACTCACTATGCTTGCCAGGCTGTGTGGAAGATCATCAACTATTTCAATTAGGGCCTTATTGTATATGTTTAGGAATTCTACCACAATAGTCTTAATGATCCTCTTATCTAGATCATTATATTCATCATACAATTGTGCAATTGGTTTTAGATTGCCATCCACTATTATGGCTTTGAGCACATCCTCAAGACTTATAGTTGATTTCTCTGTCATAGGCATATCTTGCTTTTGTTTTTTTGCAGTCTTACCCATACCAGAGGGTTTCTTAGTTCTAGAGGCCTTTGTAACCTCAGCTTTCATCCTTGTCACTTCTTCATCAGACTTAGTTTCTTCTTTATCATTGCTCCCTACACTAACATACAATCTTCTTCCCTTCATTTTCTTCCTCTTTACATCTTTGACAGTAGATTTCCTTGATGTTTGCTCCATACTCATTGATGGTGGCTCCAGAGGAGGTAGCAATGCTCCTTGTAGATCTCTGATTGTTTTCAGGCTTGTCTTGTTTCACCAAAACTTGTACTAGTTCACTCTTTTGTTTTTCTTCTCCTGCTTTCTCTACTCTTTCCTTCTTTTAGTTGTTCTTTGGTGATACCATACCTTGCAGCAATTTCTTCTACCTCTCTTCTCACTTTCCTGGTGGATTCTGGCTTCCTGAATTCAAGGTGAAGTTTTATAGATAGTTCTTCATATGTACCAAACCTTACTTCCTTTGTGTCCTTAGGTTTGATTAGCATGTATTGGGCATAGCTATCTAGTACTTGACCATACTCTTCATATCCCATGGGCATGATCCAAACTATTCTGGGCTCAACAACATCCATCAAACATTGATCTTTTGTGACCATGAAACATATGGTGTCCTTATACTTTTCCACAATATCCTTTGGAATTCTTTCCCTGGAGTGCATCATGTTCTGAAAGTTCTTGAAATACCCCCATAGGGATACTTTTTGCTCATTATAACTGACCAGGTTTTTAAGACAGATTCTGATTTGAACAGCTACTAGTTGATTACTTGACCAAATCAAGCCCTTGTGGTTTGGGAATTCATTCAGAAAATAGAAGAATAAATAGATAATAAGCATACCAAATTTGAAAGGATAGTTCTTTCTTTCTTTGACCTTTTTTAGGTTATCCATTAATTGAATTCTCAGCAACTCACACAAGTCATAATTTGCATTCTCCTTAATCATTTGGTATGCTGTGTAAATGGCCGTACCAGAGACAAAATTTTCTCTACTTGTGAAGTAAATCTTGTAACCTATGACCATTGAGGCAAACTTTACTACAGGATCAGTAATATCATTTATTATCAATGCCCTTTTGTCATATTGGGCTCCGGTAGCATCTGTAACTGTTTGCTTCTTGACAACTTTTAATGATGGCACACCTCTGGTGGAGTTTAATCCAGTGACTGCCTAAATTGCATCCTTTGTTATCTTAAAGGGTTTCCCTTTCCCTAACCACATGAACTAGTCATGAATCCTTCTTAGCACATATCAAACCCATTCGTCCTCAGTAAATGTAGGAAACTCTGCATATTGGATGAATTTCTTCTCTTCCAGGATTTTGTATTCTTCCTTTAGGGAAAATTGATCATCACTTAAATGATTTTGATATGTCTGTGAATCTGCTGTCATTGTTCTCATCTAGAGCAACATGGATATATGCCCTAACATCTTCTACAAATATAACTCTGTATGGTATCCCTGAGAATGCCCCCATTTGATCAACTTCAATTGCTTTGTGAGGATGTTTCTTGAATTTGTATCGTGGTCGCTTATTAATATCAACAACTAAAGGGTTTGCCATTTCTTCGCAAAAAATTCTCAGTCAGGTTAACAAAATAAATACCTTGTTTTTCTAAATTAGAGTTTCCTTTCTCTGAATTATTCCGAACGCTTCAAATCTTGGTTTTTGCTGCCCAAATTCTGCTTCAGTCTCTGTGGATGCCTGCTAGCTTCAAGTGTAAAGTGATTTTGAGACTAAACTAGTTCCCTTTTATTCTCCACATGATTTAACCTAATCATCATTAATACTTATTCCAAAAAGTTGTTTGTCCCCCTTTTGATAGATATAGTTGATTGAAATTGCTCTGCAATGTTCTACATTGGCTTGTTCTCTTCCAATTTTTCTTTTATAGGATTTGTCTTGTTAAATTCCACCATATATCTCTATGCTGGATTCCACCACCAACTTTCTGGTTGGGGGATTTAGATTTTTAATACTGCTCCCCCTAAGCCAAAGCTCTCAATTTACGTCCTGGAGGAAGTATCTATACTAGATGCTGGTGCGGATCCATCCTTAACCTCATTCACATCCTTTTTAATCCAGATCATACTCATCTCCTTCTTGGTTTCCATTGGATCAACCTTCTCCTTACCTTTATCATTCCTCTATTCCATTTTCTTTTTGTTCTACATGATAGTTTCTTTTCACATCTCTGGTTCTGCATAATTTAGCAAAGAGTTCGGACTTGTAGCAATTAAGACACACAATATTTCTTTGACCTTGATTTCTTCTAACATTTGAATTTGGCCTTGATCTGCACTGGTTAGCCATATGTCCAAATTTATTGCATGCAAAACACTTTCCATTGAAGGATTGACCATTCCTAGAATAGTTTGGCATACTTCTTGACACACTTCTGCACTCATTTGCTTTATGACCAATCTTCTTGTAATTGAAACATTAACCAGAGAAAGATGGAACATTTTGATTCACTATACTTCTATGCTGAGTAGCCCTATGACCATACTTATTGCATTTAAAACAGTAACCATTGAAAGATGGGTACCTTTGAGCATTTGGTTGCCTGACCGGAGGTTCTTTAGGTCTTCTTCTCTAATTTCTAAATTGGTTTGCTCTATTTTACCTTGACTCAGTGTTTTTTTGACCAAATTTTGAACTTTCTCCTTTCTCAAATCCCAAACCTTGCTTGTCATCAGCACTCTTCTGGCTAGCAATCATTTCATCAAGCTTTGCAGTACTTATCTTTAATTTTTCCTCAAAGCTCTTGGCCTTTTCTAGGTCTGTTTTTAGACTTACAATTTCTTTTTCATGTTTGGCACAATCTTCTGATCTGCTCTTCACAATTAAATTTAGATCATCTTCTACTTTTGTTCTTTCTATAACTTCTGCTTTCAAATCATTTAGGGCTTCATTTGCTAATATCAATTTCTCATTGACTTCTTTGTATTTGTCTTTGAATTTCTTGATTTGTTCTTTTATCTTTGAGATACATTCATCATCTTGTTGTAAGTTTTCCTTCAGATCCTTGACTTTTGCTTCAAAATTTTCAAGATCCATAAGGGTTGCTTCTAGCTCCTTATTTCTTTCATAATTTCCAAATCTTCTTGCTTCCATGATCACACTATCCCAGATCTTCCTTGAGCTGTTAGGCTTTTTCCAAGGAACTTGACTTTGATACCAATTGTTGAATATCAAGAACACTGAGAGGGGGGGGTGAATCAGTGTTCCATAAAACCTTTCATTCACTTTCACTTTTAACCATTTTACAAAATTAATTAAACAAAAGCTTAATATACAAATGAATATCAACCACCAAAACATAACACATGGACACCAGGATTTTTATGTGGAAAACCCCAAGGTGGGGAAAAACCACGAAGAGGATTATCTCTCAATATATAAATTACAATCTTTTACAAATGGTGATGTTTAGGCTTGGTCACTCCATAGGCCTAGAACATGCTAGCTCACTGCCATGAAGTACACTAGGTCTAGCAGGCTCACTGCCTCAACCCTAAACCTAGAAAGATTACAATGAGGGATGTTAAACCCTAAAGAAGGCTCACTGCCTAGATGAAGATGGCTCTCTACCATGTACAAGTGAAAATATATATGAAAAATGAATACTGCATAAGCATCTATCCATATGCCAGGGTGTAGTCATTTAGCATCTGAATTCTGAATCTTGAGTCTTCATCCTCACTGATCTTCTATCTTTGCTCTGCTATTCTCATGCTCACATCAATCACACACCCATCCACCTTGTTCACCCACAAACATCAAAATCCATCCTCTATTTATATCCACAACTAAATCTTTCTCATGATCAAGCCGGCAAGCAAACTGTGAAACGTGTATACCAAGTGTTATATCCTGTCAGCTTGTTCTTATGTTAAATCTTCAATGCGGACTCAGACAAATGAGTACAAGTCTTCACATAGGTTAGTCTCAATCATATGAACACTTATATTGATTATCTAGATGCTATATCTTCTCCACATAAGGATCTAACATACCAGTCAGCCTGTCTTTAAGAACATACTTGACAAATTCATCTGTCACATCACAACTTGCACTGCGGACCAAATGGGACCTCAAACATCATATCCAATGTTCATCACTGAATATTTGACATACCTTCATAACTATAGAGAAAAATACTTCTGCATGTCAAAATGCGGATCATGGAATTGCTACTCTGTCACAAAGAAATATTGTTGAACTGGAAGCTGATACTAGAGAGCTTGTAGAATATGATCTATTGAACTTCAAAGGCTATATCTTGGATTTAGGTATTCATGACATGTCTCTTAGTTGCCTCAAAACTACAGACCAAAATATGCACTTGCAAATGAGTGCAGACCATTATAATGTGCCCTATTCACTATCTCTATTATACCTCTGTTCATTCGGACATAGATATTTCTTCCAAGTGACTTCCGGAGGAAGTCATCACTAAAATATAACAACATCAATCAATTATGAACATTATACCTAAGCCACATTTCCAGGTCTTCATCTGCAGAGGCACACTAATCCACTTACTGTCCCTTAATATGTTTCTCACCCATACTTAGTCATTTTTGCCAACTGGCTCTAAATTCCAATAAGACCTTCTAGAGTTATGTCTTCCTGTCATGCTGATGATATCTCTGAGCCTTGTTACCATCAATGAGAACATACAAGTCTATACTGGAGTAGTGTCTCTTGCCAATAGGGGCAACTTTTTCCATAACCTAGGTCTAAGAATGGATCCTTATGCAAGGTATGACCACATCATTAATCATCACACTTCATCACTATCCTACATCCTCCACCATCACTTCCTCTTATCCTATATCATCAAATCTTCTAGAACTACATATCATCATCTCATCTCAATCTTAATGTACCTTGATCCCATGGATATGGGTATGTAGGCAGTCTAGAATTATACGAAGGAAGTATCTAGTACTCAGGTACTAAGATGTCATCATTTCCCCTAACCATTCTCATCACATTCCACCCATCTCATTACTCTACCTAGAAATACATATTATCATCGTCATCTTTCATCATAATGTGCCTTGATCCTATGGATACACGGTATGTAGGCAATCTAGAATACAAAGGAAGTATCTAGTACTCAGGCACATACGATTCATTAGTACTCAGGCACATACGATTCATCATTCTTCATCCCAATCCATTAACACTTCCACCTTTATTTTCTTCCATTTATCACACTCCATTCATCCACATAGACTTGACTAACTCAAAAAGAAAATGAACTATGCATCCTATGAAAGTTAAAGAACTTACCCAAACCTGAAGCAAATAGACTACTCATAAAGCCATATGATGTCCCTCGTATCTGCTTGCCGCATCTGCTACTTCAATCCATCTATCCTAGATCAAACCAACAGTCTTTAATGAATATATCTTTCCTACAATAAAGCTTAATCTATCTATCTACCTAGAGTAACCTCTTTGGCAAGAGATTATGATGGTTGTGTGTTTACTTTGTAAGTCAGTAAATTTTATTTCTGGTTTATATTTTGTCTCTTTCTAATTACCTATTCAAGACTGCCTTGATTTATCTATATCTTGGTATGTCACAATGCAATATGGATTGGGGCATAGTCATTGCTTTCATATGCTATATTTGTGGGATGTTCTTATCATCTTACTATGGCTAATATTTATCTTGTGCGTGTGTTACAACCTAGCATCTTACATATTAATATACTTTTTGTATTTATGTATTAAATTTATTATATGTTCAAGAATATGGCTCATTCACACATGTGTGTTCCAACCTAACATCTTACATATTAATAGTCTTTTACCTTTATGTATTAAGATTATTTTATGTTAAAGACTATGGCTCATTCACATTTCCAACAAGGTTATATTATGTCTAGTAGATCTAAGTTCAAACCGTTTGCTTGCAGAGTCAACGTCCTTGCACTAGATATCTCAGCACCTTGGTTGCATAACTATCCATGTGCTATATTAAAATCTAGGATTGCTCTTTATAAATATTTGTGTAACCGCTGCAACAAGTTATCCATTTATCCATCCATACATCCAAAATCACAATATAGTTTTTATACAAAGATCAATCAATAATCTATTATTTTTTTATCTATCATATTCTATTCTATCTCATTTTCTTCTATCTATCATTAAGCTCTTCTACATACTTGCAAAACCATGTGTTAGACATCCTATCCATATATCTATAAACATTAGCATCATCATATAAACCCATAATCATATCATAATGTCATCACAATCCATACATCTATAAGCATAAACATCATCACATGAATCCATAATCATAAGTACAATATCATCACATCCATGTAGCATATAGAAATCAAACATCATCATGAGCATGAGCATCCATAAGTATCATCATACATCATAAATATCATGACATATATCATATATCATCATCAAGGTCATCAAAAGAATACAAATGTCCGTATATACATCATGTACATAAAATATGGTGCTATAGTACATCATGTCTATCATGAGCCCTCAAAAATATCCATCAAATGCATGTAGGCATCATAATAAGAATACATAGCTAATATGTATGATACAATATACATCCGGTACAATATATACAAGCATGCTCTAGTGTGATCCATGCATCAAGGTCCCAACCTACTGAGACCCATGTGCTCCACTTGCACTTGGTGAAGGTCCTCCAGCTAGTCCCACTCCATGTGAATGATGGGGGGACCCATGACAAATGAACCTAATCTCCCCATCCTCTATGAAGTCAAGGCTTCTGATCTACTCCACTCCTAGAAGCTCAGGTCCCTCTAATCCACTAGCACTACTCCAAAGTAGAGGCCTCTGTAGTACTCTACCTCTTTGCCTACTGCGGCTAGCTCACCCTGTACTTAGGTAAGCTCCCCTACCAAAGTCATCTGATTAGCACCCAAGGCTCGATGTGTTGCATCTCTCTCTTGCCTCACCCTCTAAAGGGTGGCCTCTACTACCAATATCAGCTGTACAACTACATCTCTCTCTGTCATTAGTCAAGAAACCTCCCCATCATCTGTTGGTGGTGGTGGTGGTGGCACTATTGTTGCTACTACTGTTGCTTGTGTTGTTGCTATCACGTGTGCCTATATTTGGGCCTGGGCTTTAGCCTACCTAGCCTTAGTCCACATAGTGTCTCATTCTCACCTCATCCTCACCATCTGCAGCTCTATGCGAGTCCTCCCTGTTGTCTCCTCCTGTAATAATCTACGAGCCTGCTATATCTTGGTCTTTGCCAACTACACCACCTAATGTGGTGCCCCCACATTTTCCATCGACGCATCATCTTGACCTCCTCCACCATCTCCTCCTATTTGTCTCTGTAATAGGACCTTCTGTCGGGCCTCTCGACAAGCCCTCGCCTCATGGTCGAGTGTTGCCACCTCTCTCACTGCTCCTCTACCCCAAGAACTGTAAATCTCATTAGCCTATGAGTCCACCAGTATGTATCATATGCTAGTAGTGTCCCGAGATTTGTCTCTCCAAGGATCCAGTCCCACATCACTGGGGCAAGTCCCTGTAAGTCTACCAAATCTGTGGCTCCCACAATCTCAGGTCCCTAATCTCTGATCTCCCTCTGAGTTTGTGCATGTATATCATCACCCACTAGCACCCCCTGTGGCAGTCTAAATTATTGAAGCACCCTCTCTGGTAGGTATCTCTCTATAATGTCCACTCAGCGACCAAAGAGGTATCTCACCCATCTATAGTAGACAAGCTTCTTTGTATCATCCTCCCATGACTCACAATCTCTCCATGGACACCATACAAAGATGTCCATCTTATCTATCTGTCTCCTCCAATAGTTAACAGATCCAAGTCTCCAATGAGTCACTACACCATCGTATAAATATACAAAAGGCTTACCTCTCTTGGCAACACTAGGAAATAGGTCTAATCACTAGGATGTGATCCTAGGCCCATACATGTAATAGAGTCACACCTACTACTAAGCTCCCTCCCGATCCATAGGCATAATCATGTAAATCATGGTAGAGCTGACCTAAAACACAAGATCCCCAAGCATATCTGATGTCGTTCAAGAACATCCTAGATAACACAGTGCCCCATCCAACTGATAACCCTCTAGAGAATCTATCTAGACATAAGAATCCTCTAATCAAAGCTACCATGATCCACTAGATCCTGTCACAAAGTCAAGGCACTTGAACCCATCAGATCTCATGCTCCTGCACACCAAGGTCATCTGTAGCAAACACCTCTCTCATACCATCCTTGCCCCGCTCTATGTCACAATCCACTCTGGCTCCATAAATGGGAATCTTGAGGATGCACCATACATCCTTTAGTGTCATAGTAGCCTCACCTATAGGAAAGTGGAAAAATGATGTCTCGTTTTGCCACCTCTCAATCAAAGCTATCAACAATATGAGGTTAGCTCTAATTGGTGTAAGATGGGCTACATGCCATAATCCCATGACCTCAAGAAATATGTCCTCCCAACCTATCTGGATCACCTTGGCTACATTGACAAAATGTCTTTTTAGACTGCAAGGGTGGTAAGACAACCTGCATCCACCAGAATCACTTGTTATCTCTTGTTAGAAAACTTATAATCCTAAATCTAATCCAAAGGCAAACACAATTAACTACTAGGTAAAACATTACAAAATCCCTAGGTTAACCTTACTCAAACCTAATTGACCTATTTTCCTAAGTCAAACTAGGGTAAGAACCAATTCAAAACCAAAAGTGTTGCATTTAAACCAAGTGCACTTGACTGCTTTTCACAAGCACTTTACTGTATTACAAATGCACTTTCCAACTAAAACCAAGTGCACTTCATTTTTACCAAATGCGCCTCGCTATCCTCCAAACACGATTTGTTGTTGTGCAAAAGCGCTTTGATCCTAAACCTAGGGTACCTTGCTATTTGCAAATGCACTTCAAGGATACCAAAGGCACATTAGTTTTGATCATAAGTGCTATGCTGTGGACCATATGTGCTGCGACACTGACCAAGTGTGCTTCGCATTAACCTAGTGGCCAAAGGCACTTCGCTATCACCAAAGGTGCATTAGCGCACCTCATATGCACGTCACTATGCCAAAAGCACTTCAAAACAGACCATATGCATGTAATTCCTAACAATGCGCTTTTAGCCAAAAACCTAGAAAACCCTAGTAAAAGATGTATTAAATGCATCAAAAAGTTAGTTTTCCACTACTTACCACTGTCAGAGCTCCTATTGGTCTCTCGTAGGTCCTCACCCACTCACCACAATGCCTCTGCACTAGAATCAACATGTCTGCAAGTTAGTGAACCTCTCTAAGCAAGGAGCTTTCAAACTAAGCAAGAAGGCTAAATGGATCTGATCTCTATGAACTTTAGGTGTGCAAATGAGTTGTGTGTGACCCCTATTTCCCTATTTATAGCATCCCAACCCTAATTCTTCCAATCCCTTCTCTCATTTTTCCTTGTGTCAGCCTATTTTCTTCATCATGTCAGCCTTCATATTTCCAATCTCATCTTTCTAAGCCTATTTTCTTCTAGTCGCGAGTCAACCTAGTCCTTCTGTCACTTCCATGTCTTTTCTCTCGAGGGGGCATCCTACGCCAACTACACTGGGGCATGATTGTATCATATTTTATCACTATTTTATTTGAAACAATGCTAAATCGCATTGTATCAAAGAGGGGCAAAATGTAGACACTTAAAAATGACCCTTCGCACTGCATCACTTGCATACATCATTTTTGCCTAAATCACCTGCATTCAACGTTAATTAAATAATCTAATTATATAATTAATTTAATCAAATTCCTTAATTTCCTCCATTTTCCCTAATTTCCAACATTAATTGAATAAATTCTATTTAATTAATTGAATAAATTCTATTTAATTAATTGAATAAATTCTATTTATTTAATTGATTTCATTAAAATCCACTTTATTCTTCCAAATTAAATAATTTTGAATTATTTAATTAAATGATTATCTTCTTTTAATTCCTCAAATCCACATTAAATAAATAAATAAATAACTTAATTAATTCACCATCCTAATTTCCTCTTATCCACAATTAAATAATTTTAATTATTTAAATAATCAATTATTCCTCTAAATTTAAATAAATTATTCAAATTTTTTTAAGTTGGCTATTATCTTCTAAAAAATAAATAAAATCAATATTTTATTTATATCTTATCTCTTCCTCCATGCAAAATAAATTAAATCAATTTATTTGTTTAATTTATTCTCTATATTTAATCTTATCTTTTCGTCTATCATGCACAATTAATTAAATAAATTTATTTATTTAATTTCAAAATATCTTGAATTATCTTCCAAAAATAATCTTATTCTCCCATGCACAATAATTAAATAAATTTATTTATTTAATTTCTCAGTTATCTCCAATTCTTCTAAAAATATAATTTTCCTCTATGTGCACAATCAGTGATATTTTTAGAACTTCAAAGAAAAGCAAATCTAAAGTTGAGTTAATTGGCTTTAATTCTTATTGTTTTTATCATCAACTCATAAATTAGAAAAAAAAGCATTCTAATTTATGAAATCAAATCCTATCTTTAGCCAAAAAGCAATTAATTCAATAAAAATAGCTTTTTCTTCATGGCACATGTCATGTGCACATTCATCATGTCTTTTCAACTCATCTTGACCATCCATTTCCTTGATTTATCTCAACCATTGATCGATCTTTCCCTGAAACCTATAAATACCCCCTTCACTTCATTAAAAATCCTCTTCGATCATTTAAGCTTTGGCATTCATACAATGCTTTGAGCTTTTATCATGCATCGTCGAGCACATATCGTATCTTTGATCACTTTGAGCACTTATCTACATCCTCTTGTTGCAACCATGGGTATGCGATGTATTGAGCAATCCACATAAATCTAAGAGATCAATATAGTCTAGGTGATAGCTTTCGATTATTTAAATTGCATATTCATTGATATTGTTATCATTTAGATGGATCTTTTGATGTTATAGGATTGAGTTTATTATCATTGTTTTGATTTATCCTAAGCTTAATTTTACCTATACGCACTGACTATCTCTCTTAATTGACTCATCTGATCTCTAATTGATTCTCTTTGTTTTTGTAATTTCTTGATGATAGCATGAGTCTTCTCCATTTCATTCCTTAGATTTCCATTATTATCCTTTAGGGGGTCATAAGTTTTGGAAATATTTATTATCTGCGTTTCCAAGTCATCAATCTTATCTTTTATCTATTTTGTAGATATAGGCCATGATAAATGAAATTGATAAATCACATTTGCATCACTCAGAGAATTTTGAATACTCTTTACACTTACTTCCAACAAGCTATGTGCCTTGGAGCACTTTTATGATAAGTCTACCAGTCTCTTATTTCTTATTTCTTCCATCACTTTCTTTTCAACTGCCTTTTCTAAGGACTCAAAATGACTATTAACATACTCCATTAGATTCTTCATTTGTTGTGCAAAAGTCAGAGAGGCATCCCTCTTGGTTTCTGGCAGCACCTTTTCAAAAAATTTCATTGCTTCTTCTAGAAGCTCATTGACTTCTACATGTGATTGTAGAATCTCCTCTTAAGCTATGGCCTCAAAGATTGTTCCAAGATGAAGTTTCTTCAATAGAGAGATATCGGACAAATTGATTTGTCCATCCAGAGATTGCAACTGAAGCAGCTGTGGTGAGGCAATATTTTGAATTTGTCTTTGTTGAGCCAAAAATTCTTTGATTGAGTCTATTGGAGAGACTCTAGAGCACTCACCAATTGTATTCTTTTCTCCTCTTCTGAAATGGAAATCATGTGTGAACCAGAGGTTTTTAGAGGATAATTTTCCTCATGTCTCTCTTCATCTTCTTTGTTCTCCAGAGGAATAGAGACATTTTCCATAGTGCTTTCTATTTGTGCTAAAGTTGTCTCACTCTATTCTCCTTTCTCTTCATCTTTCTTCTCTTCTGGTATCTCCTTCATCTCTTCAATATTCTCTATAATTTTTGGAGGATGATTGACAACATTATGATCTTCTGCATCTGTGTTTACTGGTGGAGGTGACACATTTTGTTTTGTCAACACATCTTGATTAGTATTTGTTGCTACAATTTTGTCATCATCCTTTTCTTCTTCTTCAGAGTAAGACCATTCTTCAATTGTATTGATTTTTAATTCTTTGAGGACTTCTATAGTTATCTTCAAAGTGTTCTTTTCCAACCTCTTTATTTCATCTTTATCATTGGCCATTAAACTATTCAATCTTCTTTTTATCTTGAACTCTTTAGCTAACCTCTGAATAGCCTTATTCTTTTCTTGTACCAAAATTGTGGGACAAACTTTCTCAAGAGCCTTATTTTTCATCTCAGTGTCCTTATTCATGGCTTAATCTCTTCTCTTGGTTAATACATTAGCAAGACTGTTAGGTAACTGATCAATAATTTCTATTAAGGCAACATTGAAGGCATCCATATACTTGATTATTACAGTTTCAATGATTGATTTTTCACTTAAGGTTCTTTCATCATACATTTCTACTACTTCCTTCAGATTTCCATATTTTCTAATGGCACTGATAGTAGCTTCAAGTTGCAAAGGAGGAAGACTTGATTTTTTTGACTTTTTGTCTTTTCTCTGCCCATTTCTTTTGAGACCACTGCAGCCTCACTTTCACTTTTCTTCTTTCCCTTTGCTTTTTCTTTAGAGGACTGGGCTTCTTCACTAGATTTTTCTTCTCTTCTCTTGAATATGAAGTCTTCTTTTTCTTTCTCACTGTCTTCTTCACACTATGTAACTATATCAACTTTTTCTCTATTGACTTTTGTCTCTTCTCTGGAGACTTGAGGCTCTAGATTTTCTTTTTCTGGACCAGCTCGGGTCCTTGTTCTTCCACTTCTTCCGTAATATTATCATGACTTACGTAGCTTTCTATTGTTGCCTTTTCTTTTACCCTTCTTTTCTTGGAAGGTTGTTGCATAGAAGCACTGGATGCTTCATTATTCTTTGTACTTGTTGTAGGCATGACTCTAAAGGATTTTGGAGCAGCAACAGAGGAGGTAGAGGTTCTAGTTGATCTTCTTATGCTTGGTGACTCTTCTGGAATATCATATACACCTTTAGTTTTTTTTGCAAGGCTCTTAGTTGACATCATCTTTTCAACCTCAAACCTCATTTTCTTAACATTTTTCTTTATTTCACATTCCTTGTGTTTTAGATGTACTTCCATGGATTTCTCTTCATATGTCCCATACCTTTCTACCAAGGTATCTTTTGGTTTACTAAGCATTAGGTCTGTAAGACTTAACATTATATCTTCTGCTACCTCATACCCCATCTCTAGAATTCAAACTTGTTTAGTGTGAAAATGTTTGGGTTGATTTTGATAGTTTTTTGAAGAGGGTTTGTGTTGATCCTCCTTTCACCACTAAACATTCAAGGACATTCAATCGAGTAGAAAGTCTACTATAGATCTAGACTGTCACTTGGAACATAGGGGAAGATTGGAATTGTGTGATTTTGTTGTTTAATTAAGCCTAATTATGCTCAAAACCCTAATTTTATGAAATTCCTAAACAAATGGATGAATTATAGAAAATGATCACACACAGAGATATCAAATGGCAACCAAATGTGTACCAGATTTCAAAGTTTGGAAAATAGAAAAGTCAGGGACTAATGAGTGGGTGCCCTAGTCTAGTGCTACAATTTTTATCAAGATTTGGGAACCTTGTCTGTAACCCGTTCCTGCTGTTCTAGAGATTCTTCTATTACGGGATCCAGAGGACTAATGAGCAGGCACCCGAGTCCAGGTCCCTATTTTCTTATCTGATCTACAATTTTGATAGTCTATAATACTCTCCTACAACTCCACCTCTTCTACTTTTGCAACCTGTAACCTGTAATCACAGAAAAATGGGTTGGGGTGTGGTGTTTAGAGGCTTGCCTCAGTCAAGCCCCGGAGAGACATTCAAGTCTTTCAAACACCATTGTCAAATAAAGAGTGTGTATCCCTGTGGGATAGAGGCAAAATCCAAATGATAAATGATAGAAAACACAATTGATATCACCTTGTAGTCAAGATCTCATGGACGAAAGGTACTCTTTATGTCGTGAGGAGATGGATGACAAATCTGCAAATACAAACACAAGAACAACAAAGTACTGCTCTGCCACACAATGAATGCCTTGATTCACTTTCACAAAAGCTTGTAGATCCAAATTTCCATCTAGTTGACAAATGATAACCTAATCATGCTTATATATGCAACTACAAACATTCTCGCTAAAATTTCATAATTCAAACTTACCGTGTTGGCATAGGACCTAAATAACAGTCATAAACTGACACTTTGAAATTGGTTCTGACCTAAAATAGGATAGGACTAGGGCACCAACACCCAAGTCCTCCCCCTATTTCAGGTAGGATTTATGTTAAGTGCATCCCCTGAGTCCCATTTGTCATGAAACTTTAGGGTTTTCTCATAAAGAGTCATCAAAATCATGCAAGATGCTCTAAATGCATTCTAAAGGACCTGGGAGCTAAACCTTAATAGGAAAAAGCCCCTAAGGTTACTTTTTCCAACATAACATTTAGCCCCCACTTTAATGTATGTATAAACACAAGGCCAATACATGCATTAAAGTACAGTCAACAAACATAGCAAACACACCAAGCATGGAGAAGACACGCCAATCATAGAGAAGACAATATTGAAGACACACAAAACAAATTGAATATAGTGAATGTAGTGAAGACAGTGATGATTTTCTTTTTCTTTTTCTCATATATGAAATGTGGATGCAAGTACAAGGAAAGTAAACACACCACCCATAATACAGGAGGAACTCATCCCCACCAGTCTTTAAACTGCATATGGGACAATAGACACGCAATACAAATCAAGCACACCATACAAATCCCAAAGCATAGGAGGGACTCATTACCACTGGTCTTTAGACTGTGCTTGGGAACAAACACGCAATACACAAACACTTGGAAGACATGGAGAAAACATGATAGACAAGTGATGGAGTGTTCCTATTTCTAGGTTCATCACCATCTCAGGAACATTATAGGCACACACCGATGATTGGGCTTCACCACAACAATCACCAAAGACACACTTAAGGGTTGAGCTAGCCACAGAACTACTCCCTACCTTTGTAGAGGATGTTTTGAAAATGACAGGATGTGCACTCTCCATGAGAAATACACCATCCTTGCCTCTGTAGAGGGGTTAAGATAAAAAGGATATGCACAATATCCCACCTCCGTAGAGGGCTTAAATGATTGCAAAAGATTTCAATATTCACAAACAAATCTCAGAATGTAGGAGGGACTCATCACTACCGGTCTTTAAGACTACACCTAAGAACAAACACACTTTACTAGCATCTAAATCAGATAGCTTACCTTATATATAGCCCCACCTTAAGGTGGTTGATATCATGTACCGATATCAAGCACGTTAAGGTAGGTAGAAAACACACAAGGGAACATGAGCTCTCACAAGGCCCATGCCCCCAGAGGTGACATGTACTTTACAATCGCCAAATGTTCCCACAAACACAATCCTTCAAGAAAAGTGTTAGCATCCATATAATCATGATAAACAACAATGCATATGATCAATTACATAAAGAACAGAGGAATGCAAGATTCAAGATAGACAAAGTGCACAAAGCAACAGTATTGTTATGTTTTGTAAGTGTGATAAGACAACATCAAGATCACATGGAGTGATTCTACTAGCTAAGTGTCGGATAATATATATTCCAACCTTGTAGTCATGTATGGACTTGGTCCATTTTTTGATTTCTCACTGAAGGGACACTAGGTCTGTATCAATGTAATATGTTTTTTGTCATCCGCCTACTAGATAGAAACACTAGAGGAAGGGAAACAATAAATCAAGAGAGGAGAAACAAGTGCCTTAGGGACAGTCACATAGGAGGGTGCTCCTAAGTCACCAACCGCAACGCTATGTCCATAAGACACAACACAAAACAGTGAAAAATAGAGAAGCAATATAGAAGAATGATTATACAAATAGAAGAAGTGTCACAATAGAGGTGATTTCCTAGTATCCCGGACCTTACAAGAGAATCAAGGGTCATCCCAGGAGGCCTAAACAACACATAACACATCATAGGGGAAACACAACATAGAGGTAAAGGGTTAGAAATACTTACCTATAGGGAGAACCAAACTAACCTTTCTCAACAATTAAATCAATGCCATTTTCCTATAGATGAGGTGAATTTTCATTTTCTCCTTGTCCACTTCTATTATGCCAATTATTTCATCATAGTTTAGATAGTCATCTTCATCATATTCATAATAAGCTTGTTGTTCTGTGAGATCTCTTTCTGCATTCACTAATGCTTCTTCTTGGCCAGGGAGAGCATTGGAATGAAAGAAAGGTAAAGTACTATTAAGAAGTTTAGGTTTTGTATCATTATCATCCTCATCATCATAAGTTTTAGCTAATGATTCCATTCCATTATGAGACTTTTCATACTCATCATTCTCAATGTGGTGTGCTAAGTCTTCTACTACCTGAGGGTATGCGTTCATAAGAGATGTGTAATAGTTGAAATCATATCATGGCATAATGTTATGTTGTATTATATGCATTAAGCCTTGAATAACATTAAGACCATCATATCCTTCTTTTAGTAACTATCTTATGTTATGAATAACAGGTATAGCTTGGTCCACTATCCTTTAATTTTCTATAAATGCTTGAAATTTGGCTAGTTCATTGTTAAGTTTGTTTATTTGCTCATCAGTTACATGTGTTATCACATCAATAAGATCCTCAACATTAGGAAATATTTGTTCTTCTATTGTAGCTGTAGGAGGCATGATGTCTTGTAAAAGTTGTGTTTCTCCTATTGTTGGGAAGGTATAAGTGATTTCATTGTCTTGTACTAGTATATCCTCATAGGAAGAATCATTTTTGAAAGAATGACTAGAGGACAGGTTTATGTCATCATCACATGTAGTAGATATAGGATAATTTCTATCACAATTATCTTTTTCATTGCTACTCATGGAGATGAACTCAGCTAAGCTTTCTAATATCGTAGGATGTTTACTCATGAGGGTTAAAAATTGGTCAAAATCAAGATCTTTCATAAATGAATGCAAAGATACCATTGAAAAATTAAATGAAGGTGCCATGTGTATGTTTTAAAATCAATGTAAGATCATATTTTAAAAGCTTTTCAAAAATTATGCAAAACTTCGTGTAAATATGACCAAAAATGCTTAATTTTTCAACTATTTTCAATACAAATAAGTGAAAGAAAAGGTGTTGTAAGGAAATTGATCAGGGGAAGAAAATAATATGTCTGAGATCAGTCCAATAAAGCAATAATATCCTTCAAAACATGCTTTTGATGCAAACCTAAAATGATGACAAGTCAAAACCTAGTGAAAATACACTAAAATATGCAATTTTTTTACAAATTTCCAATGCAAAGACCCAATAAAAAGGGAGTTGTAAAGAATTTTAGGAGGTACAGAAGACTATAGCAGTAATATCAGTCACCTCAAGCAATAAAATCTGTCACAACATGCTCAGAGTTCAAATCTAAGTAAAACCCTAGGGAAAATATAGTCAAAATATGCAATTTTTCACCAAATTTTAATGCAAAAAGCCAATAGAAAGGGTGTTGTAAATAATTTTAGGAGGGGAAGAAGATAATATCCCTGATAAAAACTAATTAATGTAGAAAAATCTTTTACAACAAACCTATGGTGCAAATCTAGAGAGACGCTAAGGCCAAAATCTAGTGAAAAATCACAGTTTTCAAACCCTAGGCATGAAATTTTGCAAGAAAACCACTCTGATGCAACACTACAGTTAGAAATCAGTCCTAATGAGTGTTTTAAAAATGTTATTAAAATATGAAACAAGATTTTGACTACAAACCCTAGCTAATGCAAAACTAGGTTATATGGAAAAATGCACAATTTCAAGCAATTTTTATCAATTGAAGTATGAAAATGCAATCTAAATGAATGATAAAAATTTTCTATATTTCAAATCAGATCTGATGATAATGACAGAAATTTATTGAATTCAAATTCCAACTAATTCAAATTATTTGAAAATGCAAGCTAAAAATGCCAAAAAAAATTTCAAAATTTTCATTTTTTTTCGTAATTTTCCAAATGCAATAAGATGATCAATGATATGAATGAATGAAATGAATGTAAATCTAAAGCACAACACTCAACAAGGTGCCAAAAATTCTAAAAACATGGGTTCACCAAAATGTTTAGTGTGAAAATGTTTGGGTTGATTTTGATAGTTGATTGAAGAGGGTTTGTGTTGATCCTCCTTTCACCACTAAACATTCAAGGACATTCAGTAGAGTAGAAAGTCTACTACAGATCTCCTGTCACTTGGAACATAGGGTAAGATTGGAATTGTGTGATTTTGTTGTTCAATTAAGCCCAATTATGCTCAAAACCCTAATTTTATAAAATTCGTAAACAAACGGACAAATTACAGAAAATGATCACACACAGAGATATCAAATGACAACCAAATGCATACCAGATTTTGAAGTTTGGAAAATGGAAAAGTCAGGGACTAATGAGCAGGCACCCTAATCTAGTGCCATAATTTTTGTTGAGATCTGTGAACCTTGTCTGCAACCTGTTCCTGTTGTTCTGGAGATTCTTCTGTTGTGGGATCCAGAGGACTAATGAGCGAGCGCCTAAGTCCAGGTCCCTATTTTCTTCTTTAATCTACAATTTTGACAATCTACACTACTCTCTTGCAACTCCACTTCTTTTTCTTTCACAACCTATAACCTGCAACCATGGAAAAATGGGTTGGGGGTTGTGGTGTTTAGAGGCTTGCCTCAGTCAAGCCCTGGAGATACATTCAAGTCTTCCGAACACCATTGTTAGATAAAGATTATGTATCCCTGTGGGATAGAGGCAAAATCTAAATGATAAATGATAGAAAACACAATTGATATCACCTTGTAGTGAAGATCTCATGGAAGGAAGGTGCTCTTCATGCCATGAGGAGATGGATGCCAAATTTGCACAAATAACCACATGAACAACAAAGTACTACTCTGCCACACAATGAATGCCTTGAATCACTTTCACAAAAACTTGTAGATCTAAATTGCCAGCTAGTTTACAAATGATAACCTAATCATGCTTATATATGCAACTACAAACATTCCCACTAAGAATTTTGTAATTCAAACTTACCGTGTCTGCATAGGACCTAAATAACAATATTAAAACCGACACTTTGAAATTGGTCCTGACCTCAAAATAGGGTAGGACTAGGGCATGGGTGCCCAAGTCCTCCTCCCCTATTTTAGGTAGGATTTGTGTTAAGTGCATCCCCTGAGTCCCATTTGTCATGAAACTTCAGGGTTTTCTCATCGGAAGTCATCAAAATCATGCAAGATACTCTAAATGCATTCTAAAGGACCTAAGAGCTAAACCTTAATAGGAAAAAGCCCCCAAGGTTACTTTTTCTAACATAACAAGACTATTCTAGATTCCACTGCTTCCATGTAGCATTCATCCTTACTAACCATCAAGATGATATCATCCTTATATTTCTCCACAACCTTCTTAGGGATCCTTTCCCTTGCTTGCATCTTCTTCTAGAAATTTTTAAAGAAACCCCAGAGTGCAGAACTTTGGGCCTCTAAATTTCCTATCTAGTCTTCAAATGATCCCTAATATGTACTACTACCAGAATATGTCCCAACCATACAATGTTCTGTGCACCAGGTATTTCTCTGAGGAAATAAAATAGTAAGCAAATAACTAAAGTACCAAATTTGAAGTACTTTGAATCTTTTGTTTTCTATAGGTTCTCAAGCAGTTGTTGTCTTAGTAGTTCACACAGACCTCATAGTTTGCACCATTCTTGACCATCTCATATGCTATGTGGATAGAAGTTACAAAGACTGAGTTTTCTCTATTAGTGAAATAAATCTTGTATCCAATCATCATAGATACATACTTCATAGCAGGGTCTTCAATGTCATTCGTAGTTAGGGCTCTCTTATCAAATTTTTCTCTGGTGAGCTTCATAATGACATATTTTTTACTGATTTTAGTGCCAGAATAGTTCTAGTGGAACACAACCTTATCATGACCCTAATGGTGTCCTTGCTTATCATATGTGGTAGATCCAGCCACATGAATTTATCATAGATGTGGCTCAATACATACTTAACCCAAGCATCTTCATAGCACAGAATAGGGAAATCATTCCAAACATCCAATTTCTTCTCCATTAGGGCACTGTACTCATGTTTTAGGTCAAAATTAACATCGGCTAGCTCATTGACCCAAACTTCTCCCAATTTTGTATGATTGTATTCTTCTATCTTTGTATGAATATACATCCTCACATCCTCTATGTATGACACCATATGGAATATCCAAAAAGGCACCATCTAGATATGTCTCCATAGACTTGAAGGGATGTTTCTTGAATTTAGGTTAGGCACAGTCCACTACTTCTACCACTTGTGGAGTAAACATCTTTAAAATATTGCTAAAACAAATTAAGGGAAAGATAGAAATTGTAAATACCTTTCAATCGCTTCTGGTTAGGGTTTGATTCGCTTTTCCTTACTCTTCTACTGCTCTTTTCTCTCTTCAAACTTTGATTGCAAATGATCCTTTTGTTGAGTGTGATCACTTTATAAACTCCTTTTGCAAAACCTAATTTGCATTCAATGCACAAATAGATAAAGTTTTCAAAGATACAACTGTGATACACAGTCACCTTTAATTGCTCTGCAATCTTCCGCAATAAGATATTTTTCAATGGAGTTTTCTCCAATAGATCAAATGCATTGATTTACATCATATATCCATGTGCTAAAGCATTAGCACCATTTCTCTGGTGAGGGATGAAGGATTTCCATTAAAATTCCCCCTAAGCCAAATCTCTCAACTTAGTTTTTGGAGGAAACATCTACACTAGATATTGGCACAGCCTCATCCTTCACCTTATTTTCTTCTCTCTTTTTCTAGACCTTGTCCATTTCTTTCTTTATTTCTATTGGATCCACATTCTTCACTGGATCACTCCCTTTTACTGGATCAACCTTCACATTCTTACTTCTACAAAATCTAGCAATATGACCTAATTTGTTGCATTCATAACATCTGACATTTTGAACAAGCTTACTTCCATTAATTCTAGATCTGCATTGATTAGCCTTATGCCCAAACCTGTTGCATGTATAACAGTAACCATTGAAAGATGAAACTATCATACCCCTATTGTAACCATTCATCATTTGATTTTTGCATTCACTAGCTCTATGACCAATTCTTTGACATGTAAAAAATTGACCAGAGTATAATTGAACATTTTGATTCATCCCGCTCCTACATTCCATAGCCTTATGTCCAAATTTATTGCAAGAGTAGCAGTAGCTAGAGTACCTTTGTGTGGCTAGTTGTCTAATAGGTGGCCTCTTGAAGTTCTTCTAGTTCCGAACGTGTCTGTTATTACCTTTCTTGACTACAGCCTTCTTTTGATAGTTTTTCTTCTTTTTAGCATTATTTGAAGTCTGATTTGTCTTTGAACTTTCACCCCTTTCAAATCCTAATCCTTCTTTATCATTAGGAGCCTTTTGATTTACAATCATTTCATCAAGTAGTATGGAGCTCTTCTTGAATTTGTCTTCTTGAATTTTTGCCTTTTCAAGTTCTATTTTTAAGACCACTATTTCTTGTTCAAGCCTTTAACATTCTTCAGATTTGCCTTTCAGTTTTTCATTTAGGTATTCTTCAATTCTTTTTCCTTCCTCAATTTGAATTTTTAGGCTGGTGATTGTTTCATTTGATTGATTGATCTTTTCATTTACTTCCTTGTATCTTTCTTTGAATTTCTTGTTTTTCTCCCTCAATTTTTTGATACATTCATTTGCCTCCTCAAGATTTTCTTCCAGATCTCTATTCTTACATTTAACTTTTTCCAGATCTTCAAGGACTGATTCAAGTTCTCCATTCATGTCAACAATGCAATCTTCTTTAGTAAATTCAACAATAGGAATTTCTTCTGGAGGAATAGGATATCTCCTAGGTGCCATGTGTTCACACTTCAAGATCTTCCTCAAGCAGTTAAGCTTCTTCCAAGGAACCAAGCTCTGATACGAATTGTTGAACACTTGGAATACTGAGAGGGGGGGTGAATTAGTATTCTCTGAAACCACTTAAGCATTTAAACATTCATTCCACACACCACATTTAAATTGCAGTAAGAAAGGAAAGCATGAATTCGACCATTAAAGCACATGACACATGAACATCAGATTTTTATATTGAAAACCCAAAAAGGGAAAAACCATGGTGAGGATTAGCTCTCTCTCTCTCTCTCACACACACACACACACGTGTGTGTGTGTGTGTGTTAGGAATTTGTAGGTCTAATTAAATCAATTCCACATAACCCAATAGGAGAAAAAAGATGTTGAAACAAACCATAATGCAAAGATCAAATGAACAAGCAACAAGATAACACAAGATATACCCTAGGAATAGCCTTTGTAGGGAAAAACCCAGCCTCCAAAAGCATCCATGCTCAAATGTATTAATCAGCAAAAGAATTACAATACAATATCTGAGCCTCCATGAATACCCCTGAAACATCAAGCACCTCCAATGCAACCACCATGTGTACAAGCATGAATCCACACATCACCAGCCATGCTTCACCATATGCACTTACAGGAGAGAACTCAATGCAATGACAGTGTCTCACAAACCTCCAATCCACCTACAATGAAATAGCCAACATTACCCAAACCACTAACCATGTGCTTACTTTTATAGACCAAGCTCACACAAATACAACTTGTGGTATTGGATAAAACCATGTGTCCCAAAAACCATGGTAACACAAAACCATTAACTTATAAAACCACTTGACCCCACATTTGACTATTGGTACTAACTTTTCCCAATAAATCAAATAATACAAATAATATTTAATTACTCTGTGTCCCACACACATAAAATAACTAACCCAATGTTACAATACAACTTATACAAGTGGTAATTGAATAAAATAGTACAATACTATGCAAGGTGTACAACACCTATCCCAACATTCTCCCACTTGTTATATGCATTGCATAAGGGTCAATACATGAAATACATCATCATAGGTAAAACATGAAATCACATGAATCTCCAGAATGCTCTCATGCTCGAACAAGATACCTGCAACAAAGTAAAGTGACCACCATCTCAAGAAAGAACTCCTGTCATCCTCCAATGTGCCACCTATGGAAGAAAAAGAACATGCCAAGGTGAAGATGCACCAATCCAATGAACACAAGCATCAAATCCAAGTGAAACCATAAGGCTCCAAGCTGCTGTCAAAGGTAAAAACCCACATGACTAGAAATACAACATATGCTAATACATCCAACCATCCATACCTCATAGGTATCAACAACACCAATAAACCCATGCCAAGAACAAATCCAACCCATATACTGCAATAAAAAGCTCCATGAATAAAACCTGCCAATGAAGAACATATACATCCAGGAACTCCCACTACATGGGTAATGTCAAATCTGAAAATAGATCCAAGGCATACCGAGTCTATCAATCAACACTCAAACCAAGGTGTGGCTAATCAACAAGCCAATGTAGTATCAAGAACAATAAAAATGATCCACACATGCATGATAAATCGCTGCATACTCTCTCACAACATGTCACCATAACTCTCCCAAACTCTAGCCAAATCAACATGATCCTCCAGGAAGTAGCCATAAGACAAAGAGAGAAAACTTGTAAATCATAATGTCCTACAAACACCTCAAAGTGCTAAGCTATGTCAAGTATGATCTCCTCTACAACCCCAAATGAAAAGCTTCAACAACATCCAACCATTCAATCTCATAAGATCAAATGAACATATATAACATGTAACCAACATGGATGTAAGCCTCTCTAATCAAGGTAGATCAAACTCATAACCATTCCATAATCAGTAATAAGCCCAATCACATCTCCTAAACTCCTCAAAAGAACATCATAAATCAAACCATATGAACAAGGAGATAACCATGCTAACATCCCTCAAATGAACCCTCCAGAACCAATAACTGTAGCTCAAGATCCATATCTATGAGAAGATGAAACATAAAGTAAAATGCATCTAAAAGGATGGGCAATACCTCATAGATGATAAACTACCAAGTAGACCAAGAGTGGGGAATGAGAATGCTCCTCCAGGATACACAAACCCACATAGACTCTCTCCAAGAACAATCTCCTCTAGGTCCAAAATGAACTTGTGTCCATATTTAGGTGTAAGGCTCCTCAGTCTATCTGTTGAAACCTCCAAAGAGTAACTATCTCAACAAGTGTCTCTAATCACAAGAGAACTCCAGCCTCACCTAAGTCTCCAGTATCCATGAGCACCTGTAACTGACCAATACATGCCAAACTCCAAATGCAACATAGCACCATCATGAAGTAATCAAGCAAATGATCAAAGTACTCAATACCAAGAGAACAAACAAGACCATTGTCAATGCTCCTACTACACATCTGCATAATCAAGAAGCCCATCATGACATCATGATCTAACCATCTCCTTTAAAGAGATCATATGCAACAAAGCATACAATGATGCATACATCCTGTCTCAAGAGAACCTGTATTATGCCAATACTCTAAGCTAGCATCAAGAGTAAACCATGACATAATATCAACATCTCTAAACAAGGATAAACATGTCAAACTTGACAAATCATAAGCCAACACCTCAACCAAAGACTCAAATAAGTCCTCCATGGTAAACCTAGATGTCAACATCTCCAATCATATGAAGATAAACATCTACTAACAACAAAACTGAAAATGTCAAAGAACTCTCAAAACCAAGAGCTCCTCCATGACACCAACATTCACTACAGAAGATCATCCATCATGTATGATGAATCCAACATGCTGCCAAAGCTCCCATTGAACCATGATACCAAGCTATCCATGACAACAAAATAACCATCTCCTAAATGAATATTATCCATGGCCCCAAACCAATCAAGGAATCCCACTGTAACATCAACAATGCCCAAAAGGTCTAGTGAACCAAAAACTCCAAACAAGAAGATAAAACCATCACTGTCAAAAGCTAACATAAAACTATGTATCCAAGCTCTCCATGACATTGTGATAAACATGCTGCAAGTCCAAACAAACAACTATCCAAGAACTCTAATCATCCATCCTCTTATCCCAAAGCAATCATACTAATGTACAAATGACCACAGACAAGGCCAACTAACAAAGTCTACATAAACACTGAATCAATCTGGTGGATATAGATAGTCCACATCTGAGTTATCCCACTATAGCTAAATAGGTGATCAGCCTACAAAACTACATAACTCGTAGATCCAAAACAAATGTAACATGCAAACTCATCATCACACTAGTAAACTACAAACTGAGATATCAAAGAAGACAACCTGTAGACTCCAAGACTCAAACACCAAATCAATGCTAGATTCAATTTGCCAACAAGTCTACAAATGAGTAACCATAGTCAAGGAACTAATCAAGCATCCAGGAGATAAGAACAATCCCCTAAAACAACAGCACAACACCACCTATAATCATGAATTGAACATCATAGCCCATACCTGTCAATCACATACATGATCATGTCGTGCCAATGCAAAAGTGTAACTACATATCTATGACACCATAATCATCGTCATCACTATACCTATACTCAACTCCCACTAAAATGAGACTCCAAGTCTCACACGAGTATCAACCATGTCCTCAAACTAGAAGACAACCTGTACCTGTCTCCATCAAAATCATAACTCTAAAAACACCTGTAAACCTGTATCAGGGTGCACAAAATCTGAAAACCTACTATACCATGTTGATGGTCTCATAGCAACATGCACTCCCACAAGTCTGTGCCAACAAATCCATCTAAATGCACTTGTAAATGCACTCTGAATCTCAGGCTCGTACAAGTGATCAAACAAGTACCAAACCCTCTCTACATGCCAAACTAAAAATCTATATGATCCAAACTGTAGCACACTACATGAGCTCTCCAATGCCTATCCGAAATCAAAAATCTGACTCCGTATGCAAAAGTTATAAGCATAAAACTATACTAGAGCAATGCAGGCTTCAAACACCAAATTATGATACAAACAAAAAAATCTGATCATGAAACCTATACCACTGTGTAGTGCTCGGAGAGAGCTTTCCGACGCCTATAAGAAGTCGAAAAACTGATACCGTATGTGAAAGTTATGCCCCTCAGAAGAAAAGGCACTTCGAGGGCTAAAAATGGACCCCTGGTGGACCTATACCTTGATGACGTGGCATGACGTCATCACTGCTGACTGGGCATGCTGACTGTGCAAAGGTGTTGACGTGGCATAAAGTCTTTGACTGGCGGATTTGTAGGAAGTTTTAATTTCCATTGCACCCCGGGCAATAGTTTCAAAGGAGGTTTTGATTGTTTTAATAAAGGTCCAAAAAATAATATAAATCATTCGTTGTCATATTGAAAATTTTCCCACCACCATTTAACATTTTATTTCCACTGCCATTTTAAAGGTTTAATAAAAAATAGTTTTTAAGTTTTAAAGCCCTTAAAGGGCTAAACCCCACGTCAAACCTTTTAAAGGTTTAATTTTTTTAATGTTAAAAAACCCTCGTGGGGGGACTTCCTCTGCTGGCGATGAACATAGGGAAGCAGGGGAAATGAGGGACCGACAAGGTATGATGGTCTACATACCGCCATACCTTCTGCTATGCCTGCATAGGATACAGGGGGTATGGTGGTCTGTGTACCGCATGCCCCCCTTAAAAAAAAATTCTTTTTCTATCTTGTAAATTTTTATTTTTATTTTTTTTGCCTATAGTTTTTTTTTTTTAAAATTGAAACTATAGAAAACAATTTCTCTGTGCAGGAAAGTCAAAAGAAATTTTTTTATTAATAATTTTTTTCTTTGCAGACTACGTACCTGGCCGTACGGCATACCTGGGGGCTGAATTTTTGCTTTTTGTTCCAGTTACCAAACCATAGAAAATTTTATATGATTTTTTGTCTCTTAGGCCTTCTGGACTCAATGGCAAGGTCCGTTTTGTCCCAGGAGGTCATTTGTGAAATTTCCTCCTCAAAACCCTCATAAAGCTAAAACCTGAAAATCCTCTTCAGCTATGATTTTTCAATCACACGATCTGTAACATGCACAACAAATCACCAATACCCAGAACCCCCAATCTGTAATACAACCTGCACAAAACCTTGTAGTGTCCCAAATTCTTACATGTATTTCCATGGCTTCCATTTTGCACTTGATCTACACAAACAAGGGTTATACATATCTAGGGAGCTCACACCTCCTTCAACCATGAACATGGCTCTGATACCAACTGTTAGGAATTTGTAGGTCTAATTAAACCAATTCCACATAGCCTAATAGGAGAAACAAGATGTTGAAACAAACCATAATGCAAAGATCAAATGAGCAACAAGATAACACAAGATATACCTTGGGAAAACCCTTTGTAGGGAAAAACCCAGCCTCCAAAAGCATCCATGCTCAAATGTATTATTCAGCAAAAGAATTACAATACAATATCTGAGCCTCCATGAATACCCCTGAAACATCAAGCACCTCCAATGCAACCACCATGTGTACAAGCATGAATCCACACATCACCAGCCTTGCTTCACAATATGCACTTACAGGAGAGAACTCAATACAATGATAGCGTCTCACAAACCTCCAATCCACCGACAATGAAATAGCCAACATTACCCAAACCACTAACCATGTGCTTGCTTTTATAGACCAAGCTCACACAAATACAACTTGTGGTATTGGATAAAACCATGTGCCCCAAAAACTATGGTAACACAAAACCATTAACTTATAAAACCACTTGACCCCACATTTGACTATTGGTACTAACTTTTCCCAATAAATCAAATAATACAAATAATAATTAATTACTCTATGTGTCCCACACACATAAAATAACTAACCCAATGTTACAATACAACTTATACAAGTGGTAACTGAATAAAATAGTACAATACTATGCAAGGTGTACAACACCTATTCCAACAATATGAATAACCATACCGATTACAATTAGGCTCATTGCCAAAAGGACTCACTATCCATAATAGAGAATGTTCATTGTAGGTGGCTCACTGCCTAAGGAATCACTATTCTAAATAAAAGGAGATAGAAGAAGGGATGGCTCACTGCCAAAAATGACCTACTAATAATGCAACTAAATTATGCTGGAGATACAGTTCCACTGAAGCTTAGAATACTGACTTTGTACACTTCATCTTCACCATAACCTCAACTTATCTTTCTTTACATCAAATTTCACTTACACATACTCACTTCACACTTTCACTTCATACACACCTTTGCACAAGAATTCAATCTTTTATATATACCACACTAAGGAAAAACATCAATTAGGTTGGCACAATATATGTACCAATTGACTTCCTGTCCTATCAGCCCAAAACACAATACACTTTGCAAAGAGAACCAAAGCATATAGAAAATTCATATAGGTCAGCACAACCTATAATTGCTCCCATGACATTATTTCATACATGTCATAGCTCCACACAACCTTAACACCTTTAGGTCATCTTAACTGGTGAAGCAACAATAGCATGGACTAATTGTTAGTTTATAAATCAACGTGTGGACCACCAAAATGCTTACCATTTGAATCATACACAAGTCTGACATCCATAACTTCTTCCTCAAAACCACATGGGAAGATATTCATCTGTGGTGGAATGTGGAGCATTCCAATCTATCATTGGCACTGTCATTACATTGTCATTACAAAGTATGGTACTCTATCAACTCTATCTTTCCATCTAGAGGATTTTAGGACCCAAATCTTTGGATTTAGACTCCCTTGGTAAGCACCATCATTACCTTACAACCGCAGATTAAAACTCTTTATAGTGGAGAAATTAAGACTGAAGAACTGTGGCCTTGTCATAGTTTTTGTTTAGTAAATGCCTTTAGAAAATCTTCACCAAGTTGTACCTGACTGCGAAGCACCAAAATGAATTAATATCATGCTTAGGTGTATTCTCCATCATACTACACTTAGTAGCTTCTCCGAATCAATACTTAGGATATCATACTTAACCAGACCAACACAACTGTACCTGTATACCTTACTAAACCTCTCTAGACCAACACCACTATGTCTTTACCCTAAGTTGCCATCAATGACAACACTGCTTACTACCATGCACATCATTCTCTCCATCATCATGCTTATGTTGCCAACAATATCAGCCATTCAATCAGGCTTATCAGCATAACAGACTGCCATATCAAGGTAATGTGCACAAACATAATCAACCTAGTTATATATCAGGCCACTAAATGTTGTCCATCCCAATGTTGTAATAACATCCAAACCTCTTGTGCCCATACATAACAACATGGCTCAGGACATTGATTGGTACTATCCCTGCAATCATCCCCATGATAAAAATTTGTGCCAAAGTAGACAGTTCATTCAGGCTTTGACAGTATAAATCCAATCAGTCCTTCTAGAACAACAAGTCAGTTCCATCCAAGAGATGGTGGGAGGATAGAAACAAATACAAAACAATTCTACCTTGATGAATTGGACATAGGATGACTTCTTTTGATGTTAATGAAGGTGCGGGCCCAATAGCGTTCAACACAAGAGCCAAGAGAAGAGTGACTAAGGATGCATCAGTCCCTACAGTTGGTCAAGCATCTACCTCTCATGCATCCCAAATGGCTACAAATGAAGGTGTAACAACCAAGACTCCTTCGAAACAAGCAGATCAGGTTGTTGGTAAAGCAACTCCAGTGCTACAACAGCAGCCCCAGGCCAGTCAACAACCAAAAGTCAACGTTGTAGTCACAAAGACATCTCAGAAGATTGGTCAAATCCCCTTCAGCATAGTTGATCAAATGAAAAGGAATAACCTGAATGTCACTATGTGGGATGCCCTGTTAATCCCAGCTCAAAGGGATTTACTTCAGGAATCTCTAACAAGCTTTAGTTAGCCTGCCAAAGAGATGGCAAAAGAAGAAACATCCACCCTAGCAAACCTGTGCCAACCAAAAGAGGATGCAAGCACAAGAAAAACTAGTAAGCCCCTCCCTTTTATGTTTCCCTAATCATTGGTGACAAATTGTTGCATAATTGCATGATTGATTCTGGGGCAGGTACTTTTTTTATGCCTAAAAATATAGTTGATCAATTAGGCATTGAGTATGAGCCTATAACAAAGGGTTTAGTGTAGTTAGATGGCACTGCTATTAAAATAATAGGTGTAGTCAAGGATATGAAGCTGACTATGCATGCATGCCCTGGCTACTAATTTTTACAAGATATCTCAGTTATTGACCTCCTTGCATACTTTGGCATATGCCTATCTAGAGAGTTCATTGCTAAAATAGGTGGGTACCTATCTTCTGACTAGTCCCACATGTTATTTAAAAAAGGTATGACACTAAGGTGACCATTAAGGCTAAGCCTATTGCTAATGATCATGCAGATCCTTATTCCCCTAATCCTACCAACATGAACTACACAATTCATGACTTAGAGGAGGACGACTACAACATGCATGAGGCTACCAAACCTATGGAAGAAATCCCTGATATGCTGCTTGATGAGTGGGCAAACTATTTTTAGTTTGATACTCCTGATCATATAGAAGACATAGGGCTGGGTACATATTGTATCCATGATAAGGATGCCTTTATCCGTAATCTTGTGAAGTCAAAAGAAGATTCAAGTGGGATATGGCAGATGTATTTTGATGGCTCCAGAAGTAAAAATAGAGCAGGTGATGGGGTTGTGTTAGTTTCACCCCAAAAGGAAAATTATTTCTCTACTTTTAGATTACAGTTTAGTTGTACCAATAATGTGGCTGAGTATGAAGCCTTATTCAGGGTATGCAACTGGCACAAAAGAGAGGAATTAAATTTTTACAAGCATTTGGTGACAATGATCTTTTTGTTCACCAAATCAGGTCACAAAGTGCTTCAAGGAATGATTTACTAAAGTCATAGAAACATAGAGTTTGGGATCTGATTGAAGACTTTGACACCTTCAATATCTAGGCATTCCCTAGAGGAAAAAAAAGATGTTGATAGGATGGCTACAGTTAGTGCCTAGTTTGACATTCCAAATAATGTCAAAAAAACTCAGATCAACATGTAAAGATTGTTGTGAGGCCAACTATCCCAAACAATGTTACAAGCTGGCAAGTATTTGAGAATGACTAGCAAATTGTCAATTTCTTGCAAGAGGAGGTAGAATTTGTTGCTGGTAATCAATCCAAGTTGCTGGAGCAGTATGGTGACCAGGTGATCCAGCTGAAGACCAATAAACTACCTAGGGGATTGGTCACTTTAGAGAACATATTTGGTGTTGATGATCAATCCAAAAAGGAAATAATGAACATGACAGTCAAACAAGAAGACTATGAAGAGGTGGAAATTACACAGGGCAGATTTTTAAAACATGACAAGGTATGTGATCAAGTTGAAAGATAAGATTTTGTAGAACTTTGTAATGAATTTGTTGATTTAATTGCTTAGGATTATAGGGATCTGAAATGTTTTGTTGATCTTGGTTTAATCCAACATACAATTGATTTAGACCCCAATGCCAAACCTATCCACCAAAAGCGAAGGCCAGTCAATCCCAAAATTGAGCCATTGAGAGAGCTATCCAAGCTCATAGAAGCTAAAATTATCTATCTAATTAACCACTCCTCTTGGGTGGCTAACCTAGTTCCAGGTAGGAAAAATAATGGGGAAATCAGACTATGTGTGGACTTTAGAGACCTAAACAAGGCCTCCCTTAAAGACCACTATACACTCTCATCAACGGAGCAAATATTACAAATAGTGGTAAGAGATAAAAGGTTTTCACTCCTAGATGCCTACTTAGGGTACAATCAGATTCTTGTAAAAGAATTAGATCAGTACAAACAACTTTCACCAACAAATGGGGCACCTTGGCTTATCAGAAAATGCCATTTAGGTTGACTAATGCTGGGGAAACCTTCTAAAGAGCAATGGATTTGGCCTTTAAAGGCTTGATCAATGATATTATTTTAGTGTATCTTGATTATTTGACTATATATTCTAATCATGCAGTTGACCATTTGGATCATTTGAGAAAAGTCTTTGAGAGATGCAGGGAATATGGCATATCATTGAATCCAAAAAAGTGTGTGTTTGTTGTCCCGAAAGGCAAATTGCTGGGATATGTAGTTTCAAAGGAAGGACTAGCTATTGACCTAGAAAGGACCAGTGCCATTCTATCTCTTCCCCTTCCCAGTCACAAGAAATTCCTGCAAAGTTTTTTGGGCAAGATTAATTTCGTGAGGACTTTTATACCAAAATTTGCTTCAATAGAAAAACCCCTCACCGCCATGCTTAAGAAGAATGTTTCCTTCACATGGTCAAAAGAAGGTAGGGACAATTTTGAAGCTATCAAACAAGCCATTGTGCAGGCCCCTATGCTAATAAACCAAAACTATGAGAAGGATTTTATCCTTTACGCCTTTGGAGGCAAGGAGGGCATATCAACAATCTTGACGCAACAAAATGAAGAGAAGTTGGAGCAACCAATTGCTTTCTTTAGCTAACCTCTCAAAGAGTATGAGCTAGGGTATGATTTTATTGAGAAACAAGTGTTTGTTGTTGTGAAAGCACTCAAAAAATTTAGACATGTGCTTTTAAATAGCAAGATATAGTTGATGGTGAAACACCATGGTGTAGAAGAATTCCTTTTGAGTAGAGATGTCAATGAGAAGAGGGCTGGGTGGATCACAAAACTCATGGAGTATGATGTCAATATCAACATCACCAAACTAGTACAAGAAAAAGACATATGTGAGAAGATGGACATGGACTTTGAAGCCATAGATGATGTTGTGTGTGTCCTCGAATAGGCACATCCAACTAATTCCCACACCCCAGGTGACTGGTACCATGATATGGATACCTTTCTATAGTCAAGTAAATGCCCAGATGGACTGAATAAAGTCAAAAGGAGGCATTTTAGACTCCAATCCATTCCTTATGTTATTTTTGATGGTGTCTTGTTTAGGAAAGACATCAATGGGGTTCTTCTTAGATGCATTGCATAAGATCAAATCCATAGGGTGTTAGAAGAGTTTCATAATAGCCTTGATGGAGGCCATTTTTCACCAAGAACAACTACTATTAAGATCATAAGGGTTGGTTATTACTGGCCCAATTTGTATAGAGATAACCATAGATAGGTAAGGAACTGCAAGGAATGTACATTATTTGCAGGTAAACAAACGTTGGCAACTCTTCCCTTGCACCCAACTTAGACTAATCGGTCATTTGCCCAATGGGGTTTGGACTTCATTAGAATGATCAATCCACCTTCTGGTGCTCGTCATAAGTGGATTTTGATAGCTACTGATTATTTTACAAGATGGACAAAGGTAGTTGCCTTGAAGGATGCCATAAAGGCCTCCATTTTAGATTTCCTTGAGGGTATAGTTACCAGATTTGGTGTTCCATTCGCCATTATTTCTAATAATGCCAATGCCTTTGTAGGCACAAAAATCAATGAATGGGCACTTAACTATGGAATTCACTTGAAGACATCTTCTAATTATTACCCTTAGGGAAATGGCATGGATGAGTCTACAAATAAAAACCTGGTCAGGATCATCAAAAGGATAGTGGATGACAATAAGAGAACTTGGAATTCCAAGTTGAAAACAACTCTTTGGGATGACAAGATCACCCCCAAGAGGCCCATAGGCAATTCACCTTTCATGCTTGTTTTTGAAAAGGAAGAAAAACTTCCATTATCACTAGAGTTGCCTTCCCTTGAGTTGGCACAATAGTTGGAAGTGCTAAAAAGTGATTCCATGATAGTAAGATTTGCTGAGCTAATGGAGCTTGAAGAGAAAAGAGATGTAGCCATGAAGACTCTTGAAGCCCATCAAGATCAAGTCAAGAGGACCTTTGATAGAAAATCAGTTGACAGAGTCTTCCAACAGGAAGATTTAGTGTTAAAATGGGATGAGGATAGAGCTAAGGCTAGGAGGCATTCCAAATTTGATGCTTTATGGAGTGACCCATTTATCATCACTAGTTGCAAGAAGGCCAATGCCTTCCAAATCTCTAGGCTAACTAGTGAATCACTCCCAATCCCAGTGAGTGGGATTCATCTCAAACCATACTTCTAAGTCTAGTTTTGAGATCCTTGTAAATAATTAGAATAGGTCTTGTTTTTTTTTAGTTTCCCTTCCATAAATGCTCTTGTATAGGCAATATTCTCAATAGGAGATTGTTTTCCTTCTTGTTTTATGTTTTGTCTTGTGTTCTAGAGGTAATTTTAAGTTCCATGTGATCACGTTGCTGTAGTTTCCCTTTTGAATCTATGCTCAATGGATTGTATAAGGTCACTAGATCCCTGTGTTTAGTAGGAAAACACTTGTGCATAGTCACCAAAATGTTGTCATATTTTTCCCAGACCAAAATGGCCCAAAGATCCTGTTGGCACTTGTAATTATTTTGCCCCAAATTCAGTGAAAGTCCCATGTTTTGCCTTTAAATTTTAAACTTGTCATATATACTTGATATGAGACAATTTAATTGGGTCTCATTCAAGAAAATTCTAAGTAAAAATCTCCCTAAGTCACTGTGTTTTCTTCCCTAAGAAAATATGTCCATTTAAGGGCTTTGTTGGCAAATCGATAAGTTTGCAAATTACCGATTTTGTCGACTAAGTCCGTAAGTCCATGACTTCACCGATTTACTGATTTGCTGATAAGGAGATAAAAGGGGTGAAGGAAATAGACAAAGGACAAAGAAAAATGTTGAATTTAAGGGCTTCATCAGCAAGTTGGTGCATTCGCGAACTGATGAGTTCGCCAACTAAGTTCATGGGTTCACCATTTCACTGATTCGCTGATAAAGCGACCAAAGGGTGAAAGAAAGTGTTTGAAAGTGAGAAAAAGAATAAGTCAAAGAGAAGGGCTCCAACAAAGACAAGGAAAGAAAAGGAGAAATTGGGAAATTAGTAAAAACACCAACTCATCGATCAGTTTGCGGTCTCTCAAGTTCGTCGATAAGGCAAATTTGCTAACTAAAGGAGCCAAGGGTAGAAAAGTGACTAAGGAAAGGAAAAGTCAAAGTAAGGCCAAGTCCATGAAAGGGAAATTTTGCTAAAAAGGTAGAAAGAGACAAACCAAGATAAAGACTGAACAAGGGAGAAATTGGGAGATCAGTGAAAGTACAAAGGAGAGATCAATTTGTGATTTCTTGAGTTTGCTGATAGGGCAATTCATCGATAAAGAAGAAAGTAACAAAGAGCAAAACTAAAGAGTTCAACATGGGGCAATTTCATTGATAGAGGTGACACAGAGATAATGTTGATAGGATGTGAACCAGGAGTTCTCCAGAGGGCAAATTCACTAATAATGTGCCAGAGGTAGAATTAAAAGGATAAACACTTTTAAAGTGTTGTAAAAGCTTTTGCAGGCTGTGATTTATTGTATCCCTATAATCATGCCATTATTACAGGATGAGAAGGTACCCAACATTTAATGTTGCAAACCAAGGCCAATTACAAGTAGTTGACATAGTAAAAATCTTCAATGTGCCAGTATGTAGGAGGGATAAAATGAACCTGCAGGTACCATGGAAGGATTTTAGACCTTCCCTTTTCAATGTGCCTAACATCCATGCTTGTGGGTGATCTTATACATCTTTTGTAGACTTGACTGAGCATGGTCACCATCCCTTTTTGCAAGATTTCTTGACAGGTCCATGCGCCAAATTCAATGTAGTATGGGTGTACGATCAGATCAGTTGACCAAATTTCAGCGCCTGTAGTTGTGCAGCAATTGGAAAAGTTATATATACATGTAAATGTTGCAAGTATGTGCCTAATTGGTGTTGTAATTGATGTCAACATATCTTTGTTGTCATTGGTGTCAACTATATCCTATTTTGTTATTTGTTTAGAAGCTTTATATGTTGAGGATATTGAGAAAATTAGCCCCTCCGAAAGAATCAGAAAGTAAACAGTGAATCAGAGTGAAGATAGTGAGTTGCATACTGAAGAGTAGTCCAGAAGATTAGTCTGCATTCTTGCTGACTGAAGATCTTGGTCTACAGATTGGAATTTATTTAGAGACATGGTTGAAGATGCTAAATCCTGAGTTTGAGCCTCCGGAATGAAGATTTGAGTGAGTTACATTCACTAGAGTAAAACCTGCTTTTTCTGATTATTCACTGGAGCCTAAGAGAAAGTATTTTTCTCCGCATTAAAGTGTTTTACTTTGCAGTTCTAGAGGGAAGTCTGGGATGATGATAAGTTCCTACAATTACAATGGTTCATGTTTTGGTGGTCCGCAAGCTATCTTTCTTTTATGACAGTTGAAGACAGTGAAGTTCATGTGCTCCGATATGAAGAAACTCATGGATAAAGTGGTTGCTCCTGGTGATTTCAACATGCTTGTGGATACCTCCTAATCATGTTCCTACCTTTACATTGGTCTGCATTAAGGAATTGGGATCGTGTTTGAAGATTATTCCCAGACAACGTAGCGTGTAACCAATCTTAGCCGACTTGGTTAACTCCAGTGATTGCAGAGATTTCTTAAAGATTATAGAGGTGTGTTGTGGTGTGGAAGATCATGTTTGAGTCCCAGCTAAGGCATGGCATGATCTGCACACATCTATACTACATTTCCTTTACATAATTTTGAATTAGGTCAAGACCTATTTTGTAAATGTTTGTAATGCTGACCTTAGAGATTGTTCCAATGGTTGATGATTGTAATGTCGACCTTGATTATCATTCCAAGGTTGATGAAGTGTATAAGTACTTGTAATTGAGTCATGGAAAAGATGTCCTTGTGTGAAGATGGGAAGATAAGGAAAGAGGTGGAAAGGCAGAGTAGAGTAGAGGAACTATTGTACTTCAATGTATTTATCTCAGACATGAAGAAGATGTTGATCTTGGCAGTGAGCCTAGAAGTGAGCCACTAGTAGGGTTTAATAGCCCTTAGGGTTTAACATCCCTCATTGTAATCTTTCTAGGTTTAGGGTTGAGGCAGTGAGCTTGCTAGACCTAGCTATACTTCATGGTAGTGAGCCAACATGTTCTAGTCCCATGGAGTGACCAAGCCTGAACAACATTTTTCAAAGATTGCAATATATTTTGAGAGCTAATCCTCTTCGTGGTTTTTCCCCACCTTGGGGTTTTCCACGTAAAAATCTAGTGTCTCTTGTGTTTAATGTTGCATCTGTGTTTAAGTTTTTGATTTCATGCATTCACTGTTTAATCATAATAACTGTAGATAAGTGATTAATGTTTAAGTGCAGAAGTGGTTGAGTTTTTGGGACAATTGATTCACCCCCCCTCTTAGTTGTCCAATGCATTTCAACAATTGGTATCAAAGCCACGTCCCTTCGAAAAGAGTCTAACAACTCGAGGGAGATCCTAAATGGAGCCTCAAGAAAAATAGCTACTTACTGATGCACCCAAATGCTCATCAAGAGATAATAAAGCTAGTTTTTTCCAAGGAAAAATTTTATGAAGATAAGAGTGTCAACAATCTAAGGTGTTCTGATTTAGAGGTATGCACCAACAATGAAGCTATGTTTCAAGGTGAGAACTGTTGGGTGATTGATAGTAGTTGTTCAAATCACATGACTGGTGACAAAAATAAGTTTGTAAGTCTAGAAAGATATGATGGAGGGCTAGTTAGGTTTGGAGATGACTGCACTGCTGAAATATGTGGAAAATGATCAATCAATCTTGGCAATAGACAAATTACTGATGATATTTTTTATGTTAAAAATCTAAAGCATAGTCTCTTAAGCATTTGACAGTTATACAAAAAGGGATTCAATCTTATATTTGAGAATGATACTTTTGAAATCAAAAAGAATTCTGGAGCTACAATGGTCATTGGAAAAAGGACAGAAGAGAATCTTTATCATCTTAGAAAAAGTGACATTCTTGGGCTCACAACTCAGACCAATGAAAGTTGGGTTTGGCATAGAAGAATATGTCATGCAAATCTTGATGATTTAGTAAAGATAGGCTCAGTTCAAATTGTAAAAGACCTGCCAGAAGTTGATTGCTCAGATAACATCATTTGTAGAAAATGTCAAGATAAAAGGCTGTCAAGAAGAGTACTACAAAAATCTTCCACTGAACGAATGGAATTGATCCATGCAAGCCTTTGTGGTCCTACAAGAATACAAAGCCTTCATGATGACAGGTACTTTATGTTTTTCATTGATGATTATTCTAGAATGACTTGGGTTAGCTTTTTCAAAGATAAATTAGAAACTCTAGATGCACTCAAAGCTTTTAAAGAAATGGTTGAAAATGAGATAAGCATGAAAATCAAGTGTTTGAGGATTGGTAAGGAAGAAGAGTTTACCTCCAATAATTTCAATATGTTCTATGAAACCCTTGGGATAGAGAAACAACTCTCTACTAAGAATAAAATAATGGAAGAAGCAAGCAGGACTATTCAAGAAACTACAAAATTAATGATGGAAGAGGCAAATTTGTCAGAAGAATTTTGGAAGGAGGCAATTCAAACTATGTCTACAAACTAAATAGAGTTCAGGTAAAAGCCAAAAAATGAAAAGACTCTTTTTGAATTATGGTATGGAACAATACCCACCGCGAAATACTTCAAAAAATTTGGAAGCAAATGCCTTATCAAAATGGAAAATGGTAAGGTTGAGGAGGGCATCTTTCTCGGATATTCATCTTGGAACAAAGCCTACCACTGCTACAACAATAGATTGGGAAAAATTGTTGAAAGTACAAATTTCAAATTTAATGAGAATACTCAAAAGTACTCTGATTCAATCAATAAGGAACTATAGAATGAAGCACAAGAAGGTTCCCAGACCATCAGTGATAAAACAAAATGTGATGTATGCTTGATTGCCAGTGTTGAATCTAAAGCAGTTGTTATTGACAGAAAAGGGTACCAAATTGCTTTGGAAGACATTAAGAAGTCTGAGGAATAAAACTTAGACTCAAAATAAAATATGGTAGAAGTAAATAGTTGCATCCAAGAGCTAAAAAAGGAAATCAAGGAACTCCAACAAAGTCTTAAAAGGAAAAGTGAAGAATTGAGTCTGGCAAGTGAAGATAAAACAAGAATAGAGGATCATCTGAGCCAAGTTGTGAAAGAAAAGTCAGAAGAATGTGAGAAATTGACAGAAGAAATTATACTTTTGAAGTCTGATCTAGAGGTAGCCAACAACTATAGAGAAAAATTCAAAAAAAGTTCTGCAAAACTTGATGAGTTGCTAGCCAGTCAAAAGTATCCAGATGATAGGCAAGGCTTGGGATTTAAAAAGGGAGAAAGCTCAAATTCAGAACACGTCAAATCTAGAGAAGGAAAAGGCAGAAACCATCCAGTGAGGAACTAAAGAAGAGGACCTAAAAGATCTTCGGTCAAGCAACCAAATGTTCAAAGGTACCTATCTTTCAATGGTTACTATTTTAAATGCAATAAGTATGGTCATAGGGCTACTCAGTATAGAAGGAAAATAAATCAAAATGTTCCATCTTTCTCTGGTCAATATTTCAATTGCAAGAAAATTGGTCATAAAGAAAATGACTGCAGAAGTGTGTCAAGTCAATCAAATCAATCCAAGGAATGGTAAATTACTCAATGGAAAATGTTTTAGATGCAATAGATATGGGCATATGGCTAATCAATGTAGATCAAGGCCAAATTCAAATAACATGAGAAATCAAGGTCAAAGAGATATTGTTTGTCTAAATTGCGACAAGCTCGGACATTCTACCAGATTCTGCAGAAGCAAAAATGCAAAGAGAGACTATCCCATAGTGAAAAGGAAAACAGAGCAGAGAGTAGACAAAGGTAAAAAGAAGATTGATCCTATAGAAACCAAGAAAGAGATGAATCAGATCTGGATCAAGAAGGATGTTACTAAGATCAAGGACAAATCGACACTAGTCTTTGGTGCAGATACTTTCTCTGGGATGTAAATTGAGAGCTCTGGCTCAGGGGTAACAGTGTCAAAAATCTAAATCCCCTAGCCAGAAAGTTGGTGCTGGAATACATCATGAATACATAGCATTGAATCTGACAAGAAAAATCCTGTGAAAGAGAAACCGGAAGAGGATAAGCTAATGCAAAACATTGCAGAGAAATTTCAATCGACTATATCTACGGAGAAGGGTAGTTAGAAGAAACTTGATAAGGACAAAGAGTCATCCTTTGCTGATGTAAAGGAGGATGACAATAATGACAATGATGATGCCATTATTTTCTTTAAAAAGAAGGCCATAGGTAAGAAAAATGTAGAAGATGGGGAAGAAAGGAAAAAAGAAGATAGTAGAAGGCAATGCCAATGCTAATACAAATAATGATGTGTTCATGATTGACGAGGGTCAAAAGTAAGGAGGAACTGCAATTCAACTGCATCTAAGAAGCAAAAACCCAAGAAGAAAAACCTGAGGTTAGAGGAACGAGCTCTAGAAAGTGCTAAGAAGACACCAAGGTATGTAAAACTTAATCATTATGAAGATCAAATCATAGGAAATAAAAACAAAGGAATCTTGACCAGAAGAAGAACAAGTAAATTTTTGTCTAATTTCCAAGATTGAACCTAAGACTATGAATGAAGCTTGCAATGATGTGAATTGGGTAAAGGCTATGAAGGAAGAATTGACGCAAACAGAGAAGAATCAGACTTGGGATCTTGTTTCCAGACCAATAGATAAAAATGTAATTGGCACCAAGTGGGTCTTCAAAAACAAGATGAATGAGAATGGTGAAGTGGTAAGAAACAAAGCAAGGTTGGTATGCTAAGGATACTTTTGAGTATCTCAGAGAAAAGTTAGGGGTTATTACCCCTCCTACTCTAAACTAAGATGCACAGGAGTGCATCAGTTTGGTGGTGCTTAGAGTCCCTTCTCCAGATCCGGATTGATGCTTTTAGGGCTACTTCTTAGGGGGAGTAGTCAGAGAGTTTAGAAGAGAGATTGGATCAGATCAGAAGAGTGCAAGTATGTGCCCTTTTCCATTGATGTCAAAGGGGGAGATAAATCATGTGAAAAACTTAGAGAGAAAGAGTGTAGATGTGTAAAGAGATAGGGGAGAATCTTGTCTTGATGGTTGTTGTAGTTTTTCACATCATATGTTGCCATCAATTACAAAGGGGAAGATTGTTGCAGGGAAGATTGTTGCAAGTATGTGCCTAATCGGCGTTGTCATTGATGTCAACATATCTTTGTTGTCATTGGTGTCAACTGTATCCTATTTTTTTATTTGTTTAGAAGCTTTATATGTTGAGGATATTGAGAAAATTAGCCACTCCAAAAGAATCGGAAAGTAAACAGTGAATCACAATGAAGATAGTGAGTTGCATACTAAAGAACAATCCAGAAGATTGCTCCTCAATTCTTTTTGACTAAAGTTCTTGGTCTGTAGATTGGAAGTTATTTAGAGGCATGGCTAAAGATGCTAAATCCTAAGTTTGAGCCTCCGGTATGAAGATTTGAGTGAGTTACATTCACCAAAGTAAAACCTACTTTTTCTAATTATTCATTAGTGCCTCACAGAAAGTATTTTGCTCCACATTAAAGTGTTTTGCTCTACAGTTCTAGACGGAAGTTTGGGATGATGATAAGTGCCTACAATTGCAATGGCTCATGTTTTGGTGGTCCGCAAGCTATCTTTTTTTATGACAGTTGAATACAGTGAAGTTCATGTGCTCCAGTGTGAAGAATCTCATGGATAAAGTAGTTTGAGTTTGTGCGGTTTCTCCTGGTGATTTCAACGTGCTTGGGGATACCTCCTGATCATGTTCCTACCTTTACATTGGTCCACGTTTAAGGCATTGAGATTGTGTTTGAAGATTATTCCCAAATAACGTAGCATGTAACCAGTCTTAGCTGACTTGGTTAACTCGAGTGATTGCAGATATTTCTTGAAGATTATAGAGGCGTATTGTGGTGTGGAAGATCGTGTTTGAGTCCCAGCTAAGGCGTGGCATTATCCACACACATCTATACTACATTTCCTTTACGTAATTTTGAATTAGGTTAAGACCTATTTTGTAAATGTTTGTAATGCCGACCTTGGAGATTGTTCCAATGGTTGATGATTGTAATATCGACCTTGATGATCATTCCAAGGTTGATGAAGTGTATAAATACTTGTAATTGAGTTGTGGAAAAGATGTCCTTGTATGAAGATGGGAAGATAAGGAAAGAGGTGGAAAGGTAGAGCAGAGCAGAGGAACTATTGTATTTCAATGTATTAATCTCAGACATGAAGAAGATGTTGATCTTGGTAGTGAGCCGCCAGTAAGGTTTGACAACCCTCATTGTAATCTTTCTAGGTTTAGGGTTGAGGCAGTGAGCCTACTAGACCTAGTTATACTTAATGGAAATGAGCCAGCATGTTCTAGGCTTATGGAGTGACCAAGCCTGAACATCATTTTTTAAAGAGTGCAATATATTTTGAGAGCTAATCCTCTCTGTGGTTTTTCCCCACCTTGGGGTTTTCCACGTAAAAATTTGGTGTTTCTTGTGTTTAATGTTGCATCTATGTTTAAGTTTCTGATTTCATGTATTCATTGTTTAATCATAATAACTATGGATAAGTGATTAATGTTTAAGTGCAGAAGTGGTTGAGTTTATGGGACAACTGATTCACCCCCCCTCAGTTGTTCAATGCATTTCAACAGTAAAAGAGATGTAATTGCTATTAGTTATTTTGTTGCGATTGCAAGCCTTGTAATGTTTTACAAGAACCAATCGGATTTGATACATTGTGCTCAATTCTGAGCCTCTGATGTCTTTGATTGTTGTTCACCAATGAATGTAAACTATTATTTTGTGTCTTTTTCCTCTACAATTAATTCTTATACTGTTGTAATGGTTTTGTAGCCTTCATGATCAATACAAACTGTTATTTCGCCTCTCTCTGTAACTTTACACTATGTTTATTTGAGAATTGTATGTTTGTATTGTGGAAAAAATGGTCCCTTTAATAGATTTAGTTTTCTACCTGAACCTCTATGATGTTTACATGAGTCTGTGTGAGTTTGTTGTAGTTTTAAGGTTATAGTTGTGTTAATATAGGCACAATTAAACATATTAAATTTGGTGCATCACCTCCTTTCAATTTCAACATTTTCTTCTCTTTTTCCTCGTGAGTAGTAGCATTAGATTTAGATATCATTCTCTGAGCCTTAAGCTTAGAAAGACGAACTGACCTTCTTTGGAGGTTTCGTCTCAACTACAAGGTCCCACACCTTGCTCGACCAATCTCATGTTTCACTAAATTTGTTAGAAATGCCAAAAGCTTCAACAACAGTGTGCAAATTTAGGTGAAAACAATAACGGAGGAGTATCTCTACATGCATGGTTTACATTGAGATACATATGATGTATCAAAGATGGATATTAAAGCACACAATGGGTCTATTGTTCCAACTCTTGGTGCTTTAATTCTTGAAGTTAAGGTTGGGCCAAGAGCTTTGGATCATTTTTTATCATTCCTACATTAGACCTATTTCATGTGAAGTTGGGCTACCCATGGCTCTGCTCCATGAAGGTGGTCCCCTCTATGTTTCACAAGTGCTTAAAGTTTCCATTTGAGGGACATGTGCATGATGTACATCATAGTCAATATCACCCTATTGCTCGCAATTGACACTTTTCACTTGATTTCTTATGGCCACAATCGGTTGGAGTTGCTAGACCTAGAGAGGATATATTTTTCTTATCATATCAGAAGTTTAAAGAAAGAAAATAGTAGAGTTATTTATTAGTAATATCCCTCCTTGTGATGTTCTTGAACATCCTCGATCTTCTAAGGCTACAGATGCAATTCCTCCTATACCATAGGTAACAAATGAAGCTAAGCCTAAATTGAAGTTTCTTCCCCATCCCTAAGCATCTAGTAGATATGCCAAGGTTCCCCCTCCACTATCCCTTGAAGGACAATGAGGCAACCTTCATACACAAAATAGACCTCCCTGCAATCTTAATATTACTCTTTTCTCACCTACCTCTATGGAGACTAGTGGTAATCAATCAATTGTGCGTGTTTTATTTCTTGAGGTTTTGTAACCACTTGAGGATGCTCATATACTTCCACCTATTGCACAAGTTGAGAAGGAAGAGCATCTTGCAAATGTTGAGGAACCCTTCCCCCATAGTCTCCCAGCCTTTGGTGGTTCCTCTTGTTTCTTCTAATGTTCCTAAAGCAAAGGAAGAAAAGGAACCCATGTTGGAAGATTCTACAGTTCCCCTTAAAAACATCATGAATAAGGCTAAGTGAAATAAGATTGCAAGAGAAAGAAAGAAGCATTATTGTGCTATGGCTCACCTTGCCATAGGAGAGGATAATCTCCCTCCTCGTAAGAATTTATCACCGATGGAAGCCAAAGAGACACCTACTGCTATTGTGTCTCCTATAGAGAAAGAAGAATCTTCACAAGCCGCTATGGAACTTATTATACTACATTTCGATAGAAAATCCGAAGATGTTATAAGTATGTCTATTGTTCCTTATACCTCTCATGCTATAGTTCCTCTTGCATCTTGTCCACCTATCCAAATGGATGATGAGCTAGATTGGGAGGAGGAGGATTTTCTTTAGATTGACTCACAAGTGAGGTACCTTTTTATTTTATGATATGAGTGCATCTGATTGTTTCCCCCATGATGTGTTGCTTGATGCGTTATTTGTAGAGTATTTGTTGTTATTACTATGTTGTTAATCTCTCTTTGGATGACCCTTAACATCCATGTAGGTGTAAATATACAAAGAGACTAAATCTGTTGTGACATTCTCTCTATTTGTATCATCATTCTTCTATATGTCATTATTTGTATTGTTGTTGTATCCTTTGGTGACAATGCAATGCGTAGGATGTTTTAACATTCTCCCTTGTTGACTCATGAGATGTTTGTCTTTGATTTCATGTGATACTTCTTCCTTTGTTTCTATAGCTCTACTAGCTATTGGATGATGATAGATCCAAATATATATATATAGTCTTGAGAGTTCTCCTATTTATACAACCATTCCTATACTAATGCCAGTTAGGTAGATCCCTTTGTGTTATAACTTTATTGCTTCTTTTATGTTTTGATTTATGTGGCATCGTGTTGCTATGCTCGGTGTCATACCATGACTATGTAAGCCTTTGTGTATCATGCCTGTAGCATCGTCTCAACCTATCTTTTGTGGGGACAACCCCTTAGTGCGATGTAGTTCTTCGAAAACACATATCTTATGGGCATGTGCTTCCAGAAAACTCTCATAACTATTTTGTGATTCATTGTACCTTAAAGTAATTACTCCCTGATAGGAGTTAGCAATCACTTTAAGGTAGGGGCATGCATTTGTTGATGATGATTGTTAGTCATAACAACATGCATAAAAATTTGCACACAAACCTTTATTATCTTGTAAAGTACGATCAACTTAAGATAAGTTGATGACTCCAAGTCTCTGTTGATCAGGTCATGATCATCTGATGTTACTTAGAGGTTGATGTGACATGCTATTTTCCATTTCAAGGGGTCTTACATTTGTTCAGGTGATCAGTATTGCACTATATTCTATAAATTCACTCCACAGAAAGGTTAATTCTACTCTATTCCCAAGGATTACTATGATATTTGTAAGTTTGGTCAATTCTTCTGATCATTGATCATTATGAACTTACACCTCCTTCTACACTACATATTTATTTAAATGATGTGTCTATAAGTGGATATTTATGTGTATTTCATGGATATTTATCTAAATTTGCATGATATTTACCAATTTGACATGCTTTCACTCAAAATATGCTTTGTATTTTCAAATGCCTATGGGATATCTGCATATTTCATGTTTATCTACTTTTGATTGTACATTATTTGCAATTATGAAGATGATCGATAATGAAATTCAAAGAAATTTAAAAGAATACTTCTAGTTTTAGTGAACCTTTAGTTATTGAATCACATACACACAAGATAGATTCATGGAGAGAAGAAATCAAACCATAAGTCACCAAGATGTTCCACAGATAGGTATGGTTAATGCTAACTTCAAAGGAATAAGGAATGAAAATAATATATGCAGACTGAAAAGCACTCCAAGGGACGTAGCTAATCAATGCATATATCCAGATTCCAATCACATATTACTCAAAATTTACAATGATTTGTAATCAAAATAGCTTCTCTTTCATTAAGTATGCAAAACATGTATATTCACAATAACTTTGAAATAAGTCCTGAATTCTTCAGTATTTAGATTTCAATTAAGTTTCGAATGACTAAAAGATTGCACCCCTGCACCTTTTATAGAATAAGGTGAGGAGGTAGTTACAATTGACCAACGGTCAAGATTTATCAATTCAAATCAACAGTTGACAATCCTCCTATGACTTAGTCAACTTTCTCTCGTGGCACAGGTTGCCAGCTGGAAACCATCTATATGACTCACCATTTATAAGTACCTCATGCATATGCTCACTTAGTGATGCATCCACATTCACTCTTCAGGTTCTTCTTCTTCATTTTCCTCTTGCTCATCATTCTCTTCACCTTCATCACTTTCATTATCACTATCACTCTGATATACATCCTCTTTCATGTGGACCTTTATGGCTGTCTCGATATGTTCATATGCTTGCACTATTTTATCAACCTCTCCCCTGTCCTGGATTTTAGCTTTTGCTATTGCATGTTTATGAGACTGGAACTTAGCCTTGAGAGCTTCTAGCTTACCTTTCCTAATGTTTAATGTCTCATTGTATGTCTCTACTTTAACCTTTATTCTCATAATTCTATTCATTACCTCTTCTGTCAAGTGGGTGAGAGGGTCATCTGCTACTGGCTTAAAATTATCATGTAGAGCCTTAATAGAAAAATCTGCATTTTGGTTCTCAATTTTACCTTCTATTTTCCCTTCCAAGGCCTCCAGGATTTCTACCTCATATGCCATCATGCTATGTAATTTGACACTAATATCCCTAAGTTTGCTGCTGCACTTCTTCAAGACATCACACTCAAAACTGACATCTTCATACCATACACTTGTTAGCAGGGCAGTATTATTATCTAGTATCTTATTACTTATCAAAATCTATGAATCAATTCTCTTCATCTCACTCAGAGTAGTTAGGTCCTTTTTCAATTGAAATGACCATTTTCCTGTATCAGTTTGCATTTTATCTACCTTCCTCTTTAGACTACTCATAGAATTCCACCTCTGCAGAGAGGTTCTCAATACATCTTCAGTCCCAGTGAGCACTGAAAACATCCACTTTTCCATCACCATTGCTTCATGTTTCATCAAGTCCAATTTGGTGACCTCCTCCTATGATATGATAGTCAATGGGACTGTAGGATCCACTGGTGTATGATCAAGGTTAATTAACCCTTTTATGAAAGAATGCAATTGAGCAATGTGCTCCTTATGTACTTTATTTTTCTTCTTTTCCCTCTTCACCCTTTGGGTTAAAGAATCAATAATATCCTTCCCTTCTTGACCTTCCTAGTCTTCATTGGCAAAACCCAAATCAACATTTGTGATTTGGAATTCTTCTAGGCTCATTTTGCCTTCTTTTTCTACTGTGGGAAGGGCTATCTGTGTGGTTCTTCTACCTGTGGTAGGATCTCTTTTTATGGAAGATGTTAATCTAGCTTTCCTCCTTGGTTTCATCATGTTCTCAGCAAACAAGGTGGAGACATCAAACTCCTAAACTTCTGACACTTGTTCTGTACATATTTCTTTCTCCAGCCAATGAGGTACATCACCTCCAAACTCTTGATGACCTTTGTTAATATCATGTGTGTCCAGCTCTCTAGTGTCCATTTCTACCTTTGGTGGAGAAGGCATCTTCTTAATTTCATCCTCATGTAACTCCTCATGAGGGGGATCTTGTTGGAGTTCTTCTTGTTGAGGGGTTGCCTTCTACAAAGGAGGATCCTGTGGAATTTCCACGTTTTGATCCCGTGATTCATCTTGTACTCCCTCCTTTGGATTTTCATCTTCTTTATTATCCTTCTCATCCTGTGGCATACTAACCTCTTGAGAGGCCTGTGTATTTTTCCCTTGAGGATCACCCTGATCATGGGTCACTTCCTATCTTCCACTCGGTGCATTGATATCTTGTGGCTTGGGGTCATCTTGACCTGATTTGTCTTTTGTTCTTGGGACTTCTCTAAGTAGCACCTCCTGATCCTCTTTATCTAGAGGTAATGAGGAACCTCCCTGAGTTTGAGCAACACTAGTGTCTAATATATCCTGATCACCCCCATTCTTCTGTTGGACTTCTGATATTTTTGGTTTGGTGGGTGTCTCATGTTGTTGCTGACCCTGATCAAGAGCAGTGCTATCCTTCTTTGTATGTTCTGCCACTCTAGTCTTCTTAGGCTCCCCGGGTGTACCTTCTTCTTTACTGGGGCTTATATCACCCCTATATGTTAAGTCTATGGCTACATGACTAGTAACCTAATCAACTAAATTGTCTAGCCCTATCTGTTGGGCTGCTATTTCTGGGCAACCTTGTTTCATTTCTTCTATTTGTTTTACTTCTTCCAACACCACCATTTGATCTAATGGGGTTCCATGAGGAGTTTTTCAGGTGTTGGAAACCAAAGTTTCCATTCGTTGAGTAGCCACATCTTGGACCACCTCATCATCAGATAAGTCCATTGTATCATCTAAAGAGAAAGGAACCCCCTTCCTTGTCCTGAGCGTTTCTCTTATCTGCTCCTCTACTTTTTCAGTTTTGAATTTAATTATGGTGGGAAGAGGAACATCATGCTACAGTTCCTTCCTGAAAACTTCACCACCTACACCTCTCAACATGATGGGGATAGCATGGATATCCCCCCTCATGGTCGCTCCTTGTTTCTTAAGCGGTGACATCAGCAGCATCCCCCTCCTCTTCTTGCTAGCTACCTACAAGTCATCATCCTCAGGTTCTTTATTCAACTATTCTTCTTCTAAGGGATCTCCCTCTTCCACCTCATGTTGTAGGATCTGGCCTTCCTCCTCCTTTGTAATTTCAATAGTAGGCCTCAAAATTCTCTTAGTTTTTAGTTTTTCTATTAATGGTTGTGCAGATCAGGTAGATGTCCGAGCTGATGTAGATGCACCTATAGTTGTAGTGGCAATCCTCTCTATTATCACCCCCTTTGGTTCATCTTCACTTTTCTTACCCTTAGGGGGAATCCTCTTTTTTTTTTTCTCTAGGTAATCTCTCCCCATTGGATTTTCTCTTTTCAGAGAGGAAGTCATCATATTCCTCATCAAACACCTCCTGTCTCTTTTTCTTATTATCAACCGTAAGGGCAATGCCCCTTTTCTTTAGTCTGGATATCTCTGTATCCACCCAAGCCTGGGTTAGCTAGATCACCCCCCTCATCAGCTAATCTAAGGATATATCCTCCTGTTGTGTAAGATCTGGGGCTGATATGGTGTCATTATACACCTTTTTATCCTCATATTCATTGGACATGATTTTCCCATCATCCTTACACAACTGTACTAGCACTGGGATACAGTCAAAGGTTTTGATCTGATTCAAAGTTAGCCTTTGATACTTCCTTCTCCTTACCTCAACCTCATCATCACAATCAGTCCAAAAGTCCTCTAGATGCTTTTGATGTATTAGATTTCCTAGTATCTTTTGCATCCTGCCATAAGGATCATATGATCTGGCCAGAGGAAATGGTTGAAGATACATTAGTTTCAATCCCCTGATGACATGCTTTATACTCTCTGAATCTGGGCACATGTACCAACCCATGGATATTGGAAACAACACTGGAGATATCTTCCTCCGTGCCTTATAGGCTTCAACTATTGTAGATACCTCCCTGATGAATTCCATCAAGATGACCCAATCAGTGGGGTATCTTGGCAGCATAAGAGGCTATCCTTCAAATCCCTCGATTATAATATATGAGAAAGTGGTGAATTGGATAAACCACGCTCCATGCCGATAGATAATTTCTTGAGCCTGCATGCTCAACCTTTTAGTCCTATCCTCCTCCATAGTTCTGACCAGATGCATAAAGAATGCATCATTTGCCAATTTGTAATCCAGGAGGTATGCCTTTCTTTGTAATTGGGGATAATGATCCCATATGTGTGCATCATCAGCATCACCACCAGCCTTACCCACTATCTTCAAAGCATCAAAAGTTCCTTTATGTGTACAAAAATACACCACATATTAAGTCATGTAAAATAAACATGTTTGGCCTCCCAGGCTCCTCATTCCCTCATCTAATGAGTCACTGATGATCTTTGCCCATAGGGGTTGGTTGTCTGCATATAAGACCATCTGGATAATCCCAAACATCTAATTCTCAAAATTTCCAGCATGAGGCCTAACAGTCATCCTGCTCAATAGGGCAATCATATATTGGTATTCATCATCAAAATTGAACTTGTACAAATGCACAGGTAGCTTAGCGAAGGCATTGTATGTACTACTCTTTGATCTCCATTGATACATCTTCTTCCTCACATTTTCCTTGTTATTGTTATACTCTGTTTCCAGTTTACGTAGGTCCACACTCACTATCTTCTTCCCAACTGGCAAATTGAAAGTGGCGGTAATGCCCTTGACTGTGAAGTCAATGTATATCCTCCCATACTTCTCTACCTGCTTGGTTTCAAGGTTATAATTTCTTGCGCACTCCACTACCAACTCTGGAGCAACCATAGCATAAGGAAAACTAGCTACATGCCACATTCCTGAGACAAACACCCCATCCAGAATGGGATTATCCTTATCATGATCCAATCTGGTAGACCATACTGCTAGATCCATATCCCCTTGGTGTGTATCACCAATAACTCCATACTTGAACTGCACTCCCTCAGGTTGCACAAACATGGCCTTGAAGAACTCTGCCTTAGACCTATTTCTCTTGAGATCTGCCATGGATTCCTGTAATAAACATGATACATTTTACCCTACGGTGTCCATATGCACTCTTACAACATTATGTACTTCTATCATGTATACTCTGTATATTACTCTTCATTTTACCGTTATACACATTACACAAAGCCATACCCCAATAAAAACAAACACTATACCTGAAATTACAGAAAATGACAATGGGAGGGTTTATAGTTACTTACTTGACAATGCTTTCTTTTGTATTAGATGAGTGATTATAGAGAAAGACTATAAATGCTTAAGATCACCCGTTCCGTTACGTCGAAGGATCCAATCTGTTGGCAGGTAGGTATTGAGGGTTTGACTTCAGAGCTCTGTAATTTCTTGATTTATCACAAGGTGAATGAAAATGACCTTTAAATTTTACCTTTAAAACAAATCAATAGGACAGATTAGGGTAAAAATGTGTTGTCCTGATTAAATCCGTTGATCATCTGCAGGGAATCCGTAGATGTCGCCAAGTGTTCAATTTGTATTTGTAATCAGCAGGAGTTCATCTACCACATTTAATTGTATTTAATGTTAAAGGGGGGCTGATCTTAGAAAGATTAGGGGATATTTAAAATATGACCCCCTTTGGATAATATGATCCCCTTTGCTTTTGCACGGGATCACTAAGTGTAAAGAATTGGGTGATATGGTCAACGTTTGACCATGCATATATCAGGTCACGAAACTAAGATCAGGGGTATCTAAAATGTGACTCCTTGGATAAAATGAACCCCTTGGAAAAGATCAGGGTGACATCATCATGTCGGCAACATCATTTAATTATTATGTTTTAATGACGTCATCGTCATATTAAAGAATATGATGGATATCGGATACATACCCCCCCTCGTGGTTTAGATGGAATGATGATGTCATCATCAGGGTGATTTCCTTAATTCACTGGAATTGGATGACGTCACCATCATATTAACATAGGGTGATATTTGTGAAGAGGGTGATATTTGTAAGATGATTGATGTTAGAAATATGACCCCCCGCGGGATAAGCGAAGTCTTTTCAATAGGTAGGTATCAGATCCTATTTAAATTTGAAGTCTACGCATCACACACCTAGTGATTATCAAGTGACGATCCTATATTTGGGTGGTCTTATCAAATATGAATGATGTTAAAAATATGACCCCCCCTTCCTATGATATCAAGTTTGACTAAACTTTGACTCAACACAACTTTCTTCCCTTAGACAATTTTGGGGTGATCTAAAAGACAAACCTGCCTGGAATTTTGTGTACTTTCCAAGCATGAAGTTAATAACAGGAACTAATAACTTTGGTAACTGACTTCCTCATAGTAGAAAATCCACCTCCTTACAAGGTGACATGCATGATTGATTTTACCAAACCGCCCAAAGTAGAAAACAAACAAGCCACAAGCAGCAAGAAAAGTTTTGTCCTTGTTTTGTCAAGGCAAAATGGGGTGTGTTGTGTAACCACACAACAACATTGTGCTATGCTCTCTTTTGGATGCATATTTACTTGTTGGCAAGGAACTCACCTAGTGATTTGACAGTCCTCACTAGCCTATGATGCTTCCTCTTTGGTCCATGAGCCACCTAGTGCAACATAGTTGGCTAGCCCATGTGTTTCATGTGACTTGTCATGGTCACCTAGTAATTCAGTAGTCTTTACTAGTGTGTGATCCACGGTGGCACTTCTTTCCACATGACCCCTAGCGATAGAGCAAGCTTGCATCAGAGTCCTGTGCCTTGTGTGTTTGTTCTATGTGTATTCTTATGTTTGTTTCTTTTATGTATTATGTTTTAACTTATGTTTTCATGTGTCTTCATCATGTCTTCCATGTGTTCTTTATGTATTAATTATGCGATATGTGTATTCTTTGTGTCTTATGTGTATACTTTGTGTCTTATGTGTGTGCTTGGTGTTTTGTGTGTATTACCTCTATGTATTGTGTGTCTTCCACATGTATTCCTATATATGCTTTTAGTACACCACATATGTGTGAATTATGTTGCAATGTCTTTTGTGTTTTAAATCTCTTTGCTTATGTGTTTGCAACCTTAGGATCCTAAGTTTGGGGGGCTACTTATAGTCCACAACTTGGAAGAATTCTTTGGGCTTCTATGTTTGTGTGTTGTATCCATCCTTTAGTATGAGCTTGAATGTAATCTCGTACCCACACTAAAGTGGGGGCTAAATTTTTTAGAGTAAAATATGTACACTAGCATTTTACACTTAGTTTAGAACCTAGTTGGACCTATTTTATTGCCTTTGTTAATCAAGACCTATTTTAACACATTTTTTAGTTTAAAACAATCCTAATAAATAAACCCAAAGGAATCAACTGAGGACTGGACTAAGCCCACTATACTTGGTACTCCCCAGAGTTTGTGGGCTAAAGCTCTAGGGCACCCAAGCGCCTTGGTCCCACTTGGGAACTTTAGCCCCACTTTGTAGTGTCAACTTAGGACACTTCCTTAGTTTGTATTTGTCGGCCTAATTAAGTTTTATTTTTTGTAGGTGATTGGGAATGCATATTTAAATGAGTTTTGTAGTTCAATTTACACCTAGATGTATGGCAGAGGATTAATGCAAAGTTTGCTCTCATATTGTGTTCTATGCTAAAGTATTCTTCATGCTTGGAGTGTTATCTACTTGTGGATGCTATTGAAGTTTGTTTGTAGGCTTTGAAGGAAGTTTGAATCCCTCTTCGTCACTCTCTTTGTTGATGTGGGATCTTGAGTCATCTTCATCAACTAAGGTCATAGCTCTTATGGTTATCATCATTATCATTCATTATCTATCATATTATTATAGATCTAGCCTCTACCCTCCTAGGGCACACATCAACTATAGTGATTATTATAGATTTGGCCTCTACCCTCCTAGGGCACACACTTTTGGATATAATAATCACTGTAGTTGAGGTGGGAAAACCAACACAGGGTTTGACTAAGGCAAGCCCTTATACACAACACAACCTTTTCCTCTTTCCTTGTGTGCAGTTCAGAGAAACAGGTTTCAGAAGCTGGTTTTCAAGAAGAAGGCAGAGTAGATAGGTACAGGTCTAGTGACATCTAATATTCTTCTAAACCCTAGAAAAGTCCTAGGGCACCCAAGAACCCTGGTCTAGGACATTTCTATTACAAGATCCAAGTTATGAATCTTCCTCTAATCTCTACTGCACTTACTGAAGATCCAAGTGTTGTGATCTTCTTCCGGTAGTTAGTTACAATTTGATTTCCCTATTCTAGGGTTTGATCATTAGTCTTAGCTTGTTTTCTTAACTTTGGCTAAACTTGGTTGATCCATCTATATACAACAAAAGAGCAAAACCCCTATAGTTTGGCTCTCCTTCTTGGTTAGAAGCCAAGCTCGGTTTGTGTCCTAATGTTTGTAGAAGAGGATTTGATCTAGTTTAGCTCTTTAGGCTAGATCACTCTTTTCCACCAAACAAAAATAACTACTGATCTAAAGGTGAAAATGCAACATCTAAAGAAACTCATGCATGGTACTAATTGTGCCAATTTAAACAAGGGGTTTATTTGAGTTTTAGCTAAAAATCTTTCAAATCATACTCAAATCCACTTCAAAACTAATTTATTAAGAAGAAATAGATGTTTTTATTTGGCTAAATATGAGATAGTTTATGGTCTCATTAGTGGGGGCCACCCTTGGTAGAACTATTCAAAATAAGACCAAGTTCTCTTTGTCCACAAAGAAAAAGAAGAATGGTATGTGAACTATAATCAATCAGTCAACCAACCAAAAAAATGTGATAGGTGGAATCTCTTGACCCATTAACTAAGAATGGAAGGAATGGAGCTCACTTGATTGGTTTTGAAAACCCCCTACTATAAACTATGGGGCATTCCTATTGGAGTACATGACCACTGAGAGGGGGGTGAATCAGTGGTCTAGAAACCTTAAAAAAAATTTGCACCTTTTAACACACTAAATAGAAAATGAGATAGACACCAAAGAATCATACAAGTAGAATGATGAGTAGAATGTACAAGACCTAAATCAACCATAAAGAATTAGGGCACACAAACACATAGAGACAAACATGAACCATAACACATGTTTTGATGTGTGGAAAACCCCTAAAAGGAATGAAAAACCACTCTTGAATTCTTCCAATTTATTGTGCCTCACTGGCAAAACCAATAACCTTCACTAGGTACAATTAGTGTCTCACTAACATAGCCTCACTGGTAAAATGTGCCTCACCAGCAAATAGGTGCCTCACTAGCAAATAGGTGCCTCATTGGAAAAATGTGAACATAAGAAAGGAAATTTAATTCAGGGGGTTACCCTGATTCTCTACAATGCATCAAATGATTCAACCTTCCTCAACATACATACATCACTTGACATATCAATGATTACATAACACAAAACAATACTTTAATATCCCTTGCAATCTGCAAACCACTTCAACACCTTATATTTCCTTTTGTCTCCGACCAACACAATCTTCAAATGTAATGATAGTATAAACACAAAATCATGACTTCCATCCTCTATAGACCCAACATAAGACCATATAGACAATAATTCAAAAATACTTATTTCCTCTACAGACAGGAATCACATACTACTCATCATGTAGGTTGTAGCCCTTTTTCATAATCAAAAAACCCCTATTCCAAAGATTAACATTGCATATCAGAAATAAATCTATATTCCACTGCATTCTTGGACTGTCTTCAAACACTACTCCATAACATGCTATCCCTAAGATAATTCAATCAAACCCTAAAATTCTTTGTTAAAGATGCTTAATGAAAGCATTGCTAATAAGGCATCTTTTCTACAACCTTTTATACTGTATAATATATCTCTCTATAAACAATCTCTATCACATATCTTAACCCAATCACCTCTTGTGTAAACTTACAATTAGAACCATTCCCATGTCAATAATTCAACATTACTTCTTTATAATCAGATCTATTCTTTTACACATTGAAATAGCACTTCAAGTTTGAGCCTTATTACCTTGAGGTCCATTCTATCTCAGAACCATAGCATACATCTCCTATGTATAAGTCTCTTCATCTGCAAAAACATTGTTCATCTATCTTTACAAAATTCTTTCTTCAATGCCCTGCAACTAGAGGTCAAATCACCCTCACCAAATCTAGCAATCCCCACATGGATGTGTAGGTATGACTCTATTTATCATATCCATCCAAGCCTCATCAATCAATTTGTCAAATGGAATGAGAAATTAAATTCACTGGCCCTTTGATATGTTTGAATTCTATTACAAAGCAGTTAGAAGGTCTTCTTTGAAACTGCCTATCAATTTTCCCTCAACTGATAGTTGTTTAGATTCATAAAATAATTGAATTGTAACCCTTGATATGTGTCTTCATGCTCAGGGAAAATTAAATCCTCACCTTCAATGTTTTTTTGGTGCCCTGTTGCTTTTCGAGGTTACTGTTGATACCAGTAGCCCTAGGCATAGGGGTTGGCTCCTCAACAAGGAAGATAGACTTAAGTTATAACTTAAGTTGCTAGTAACTGTGTATTATAGGTCAACTGAAATTTATAACACTCATCAAATACAATTAGAGTATCAAGTTAGGTCTTTAGGATCCTTAAGCGTTTTGAATGCATAAACCCTAGTTTATCTCCTTGAAGATTATTTCACAAAAATAATCACCTTAGATTTTTAGTTTCCTCTATATACATAATTTGCCACCTCGGTATAAGAGCTTCTACACAAACCAACAATGTAAGCTCTTGCCAATCTTGTTGTATGTAGATAGCAACACTAGACTTAATACTTGCAACAAATCACAACAACATGACTCATGTTCTTCATGTTAACCAAAACAATTACTTCAATTCACAGTTTTAACATGAATCAAATCACCAGAGGATTGGAGACATCACCTTCAACAACACTTATTCCAAACACTACTAATGCATTCATCTTCAACAACACTTGTTCCAAACACTACTAATGCAAACCTTGGTAAATGTATGATGACATTTTTGGCTATGCTTAGACAATCTAACCTTTATCTTTTGTTCAACCAAAGATCAAGGTAATAACGGAGTTGCCAAACACAAGTCCTGAATCCCACATACAATGAGATCAAATGCCAACCACTTCTTGTCACAACACCAATATGAAGATAAAGATGAAAATTGACATTATTGAGATCCTCTGATCACTCCTTTTAACAACATCATTGAGATCCTCTGATCACTCCTATAACTGACATCATTGAGATCCTCTGAGAACATGATCTGACATGCAACCTACATTTGAGAACATCTGACATGCAACCTACTTCTGACATGCAACCTCCATTTGGCATGCAACTTCTCCTTTTGACATCAATGTCAAACACTGCTCTACAATTCCCTAGTGGGGGTATATCTTGGTGGTGGGGTGAGAGAGAACTAGCTCAATTGGTGGTAGACTAGGAAACAACTCACATTTTGTAGCCCACAACATAGTGGTGGGTGAGCTAAGTTCAATTATCAAGCCTAGTCACTTACTATTCATCCCACAATAGTTCCCCATTTCTCAGTGTTGAAGTATTCTTCTTTTTTACATTGAACCAAGTAACCAACCACATTATAGAGAGAGGGAGGTGGGATGTGGTTTGGGTACCTCATAAACTTTGTTTAGTTCATTTGAGTCTCCACATGGTTTGAAGAAAAAAAAATTTCCTTAGTGAATCGAGGCAACAATTTCTTTAGTCAAGTCAACCCCTTCTCTAACATAATTCATTTCCATTTCCAAGGTGCCTCTATTTATATTACTTGAAAATCAATTGGAAAAATAAATGATAATTCCTAGAGAAGGACTTGATCAAGATATGTATAATGGATCTTTATCCTCATCCTGGATAAGAGAAGGCACTAGTCACATAATATTTTGTAAAGTAGTTCGTCTCTTTCTTATCCATTAGATCTAGACCCTATAGATATTAGTAGGTTGATGTATCTGTGACTGAATAAAGTCCACTTTTTCATATAATGATAGGGTAAGTTATTTCCAAAAATAATTAACTAGAGATGGGGAGAATTTTATTCCCTAACTATAGATCAATTTGATTTGAAGAAAACACTACACCCCCTACCTTATATAGTATGTAGGTGGATCACTAGTCCATCCCTATCTTCATGGAACTGGAGAACCTTCATACTATCATGAAATAGGAGCTTGAAGGTACTCCTTTTAGCTAAATATGGAGTTTTGTAGCAACATTTAAGGTTGGATCCATCATCCTTGTGGTAATTTTGTCTGAAGCATCACTACCTTTATATTCTAAGGAGTTTAGAGGTAGGATGAATATTCAAGGGTCCTCTTTTTCAAAACCCATAGATGTACATACATGAGATACTATACTCTTAATTCCTTGGAAAAGGAATAGTTCTAGTCATATTTGTGTTTGGGAACCATTCAATATTCTATACCAATGCTCTTGGGTAGATCAATTGATGCACTATAAAGGTAGATCCCATGACCATAGCTATAGAGGTAGTGGCTTGGGTGCAACTAATCCCCTCCCACCTAGTTATAGGGTTTGAAAATTTGTAGGTCCTTGATATGTGGATTGGTCACAACTTCTAAAAATCATTATAAAAGCATGTTAATCCTTATGTCCTATGTAGGGCTAAGCATCTTCTATTGTTGGGACCCATAACAATCTATAAGCCCCCACTACTATAGATAGGATAGAGGCAAAGCTTAGCAACCCCCACTTGAGGCCCTACCTATATGACTAGGAGTGTCTCAAGTAACTTATATTTGGTTGTCAACTACACTAGAATCTCTTTTCTTAGGTAGCATAGTCTTTAAAAATTTAAGCTACATTAATCAGATCTCTAACAAAATAAAAGATACTATTGATGAAGTTAAGAGTACTCTTTTCTTTTAGTATAAATGCAGATTGGGACCATGTCTCATGATTTAGAATAATCAAGTGGGGAGTACAAGCAGTAGATCAATGAGAAGAGGAATGGTTAATGATGTTCTAGTGGCTCTACCTATTCTGATTGGAACAACAAAATATTGATCGACAAAGTACTTGGTTTGATGACCTAAGAATCAATAGGGAGCTTGGTTCATCCTTACAAGTGATTCGTACAAGTCCAAGTGGTTATGTTAGGCTACAACTATTATTTATATTATCAGTGAGCTTACACTATTATTTTTGCCTCATCAGAACACTGTGACTACCTAATAGTTCCATTTCAGAGCTAGCTAGAGATAGATTTTCTACTTATGTACTAGTTCTAATTTTTTGGTCTTGTCTGACTAGAGCTAGTAAGAATAATATTCCACCATTCCCACATCCACAAATATATTAATGGTTCCCTACCCTCCCTACCACTACCACTACCTATAGTGGTCATTGAACCTTCTATAGTTGGTGGACCCTATAGATAGTAAGGCTCAAAGCAACCTGATTCCCTCAGATCCCAATCTCACTAAAAAGAGATAGGACTTTCATTGCATGAGTTTTCCAAGGAGGAACAAATAGAATAGATTTTTCTTTGATGATCTCCCTCCATATAGCACAAATAGGATAGAGTATGGTGTGACATGAAATCCACAAAAAACACATGCTTTCCCTTAGGGATGGGGGGAGAGTTGTTGTTGAATGTAAGGAATCATCATAGCATTCTTAGAGGTGAGCCTGTGTAGATGAATTCTCCCCTACAAATAATATATTCTCAATGATAATAAATATGATGTATTATATGCTTTGTATATTATATATAGAAATGATTAAAATTAGTTTTTTTAAAGAAAAAAGGGATTTTATATATAATAATTATGTGTACATTAAATATATCATATATCAATTTTAATAAATTTATTTGATCAAGTATTAATTTAGGTTAAAATTTCATTTTATTAAATATATCAATTCTTATAAATTGATTTAATTATCAATTTAACTATTAGTTTTGATTTAATTTTCTATTGATATTATATTTGATTTGAAAATAAAATAATTTTTTTATTATAATGCACATAATGCTTTATATATTATAATATATAATATATTAGATATAAAATTGAAAGAAATAAATAATTTTAATCCTATTTGAATATTTAAGTTTTACTAGGAATTTAACTTATTAAAATTTCCTCCTCTAGACTCGAGTACAATTTGGGTGGACATATTTTTTTTATTATGAAAGCAATTTGAGTAATATGATAGCCTTACCTGTTCCTTCATTATTATAATTGTATAGTCTTTGGGAAAAGCTATATAATTTTTTAAAATATTTACAAAATAGTATAATCTATTTAAGATGTATGTGAGAGTAAGGAAGTAAAATTTCAATTTACCTTTTTTGCCTTTTTTGATAATGTATCCATACATTTATTTTGATACATATAGATACACATGTTAGTACTTTTGTGTATAGGTATATGGGATAAAATTTAATGGATGTCATTTTTATGCCTTTTTTCCTAAATGACAAGGGAAGACTCAATATTTTTGAGACCTTATTACATATAATGTGAAATTTTTAACACTATACATATAATATAAAATATTATAGAGTATTATGTTTCTATATATGTACCTAGTTTATGTAGTGTATGATGTTTCTTTATTTAACCATAGTATTCCTCAACATTTGAAAGGAAATTTTGAATGAATAACCTTCAAAAGCGGTAAAAATGCATATCCTATATTATTGTATCACTTAATTTGATCTATTTGATTTTGAATTGTGATTGCATAGATAAGTGTAGCTTTTCTAACTTACTAAGAGATATTTAAATTCATGATGAAATCAAAATAAATATTACATATGGTTGAACTATATGTTTAGTTCTACACACTATTATGTAGGGTTTGATATGCAAATCATGACTTATTTAGCACCTAAAATTTACATCTCTCTCCATGAAAGTTTTATGTAATTATGATAAAAATGGACTAGACAAATACAAGTGATGATGATATCATTAGAAATTGAACTAAGAAAGCTAGTAGTGCTTTGAAACTCATTTATGTATTTTTTGATATCGAAGATTTCACATAGAGATTAAAAGTTCTAACTTTTGCGTTAATCCCTACACTTAAAATTTATTGGAAATTTCATTCTCATGCAAACTATTATAGATATGAGTAACTTGTATATTATACTCTGGGTCCTTATTACTAAAATTACTATTTTATTAATTCAAACAATACTATTAAAAATTGAATCTTTCTAATTTATCTCTAATAGGAATTTTTTTTTAAATAAAAATATCCTAGAATAGGACCAATTAATAATAAAATTTTGATTCCAAAGTGGCATATCCCAATATGTGAAATATAATTACAAGCTAATATTTCCATTATTATCATTCTTGATTAATCTTGTAGGAAAATTCATTAAATGAAAATTATTTTGCACTATAGTTTGCTTCCTTTGCAAAGATTTCTTGGAATAATTCTTGCAAATAAGAATGGTATTTATAAAGGTAATTTGGTCATATAGAACCAAAGCTTCAATAAATTATTTATTTTATAAACTCATGTTTGGCTTGTTGCTTCAAGATCTATTCCTACATCATTAGGTTTGTCAATATGATCCTCTTGATTGTCTTGACACTTATTGAAAATATGTTTACTTTTTCTCTTGATTTGTTGATGCAGGGACTTCCGGAGGTCATAACTTTTGACTCGGATGTGGGTTTTCTACGAAATTTTACAGGTGGATGCGTTATGAGGTGGCCAATGGTTTCCCAACCCACCCTAGTTGGTTGGACCTCATCTTGGCACTTTTTCGGGACTTCAAACTTTCATCTTGGCCCTCAAAATGGCAAATTAGTGTTTTTTTCTAGTTTTTTAAAAGTTGCTTTTTTTAATAACTTGAAACTCATGTTTCGAATTTAGGATGTTAGTTGGTTTTTCGTCCTACCTTAGCTTTATGAGCTTTTTGGGAAAAAACTGGATTCTCGAGATATGATTGTAAAATTACCTAAAATGGCAAAATCTGACAATTGTCGAAATCTACCAAAAAAGGTAATTTTTTGTTTTTTTTGTTTTCTTAGATATAAGAGAGTTTTCTCTCATTGTAGCAACAGAGTTGAGGAATAGAAATTTTGTTATGTTTCAGCTTCCAAATTTTTGTCTCTCATGTTTAATGGCACAATTCTGTTGAGTGTATGTTGTGTGTTGCATATTTTGGTATCAGAGCAGGAAGATGGCTGGGAGAGGAAGAGGAAGAGGCAGTCTTGCCCAGATGCATAGAGAAATGCAAAATCTGCAAAGGCAAATAGCAGAACTTACAACATGGATGGAAACCCAAAGACTGGGTAGAGGAGGAGACGAATCTGATGAAGAGATAGGTCAAGGAGGTGCAAATCAAGATACAAAACATGAAGAAGAAGAATTAGAAGGCATGAGTTTTGAAGAGAGGATGCTCAGGGCCTTAGAAGGGAAAAATGAAGGGATCAAGGTAGATGTTTCAGATTATGCAGGTAGTCTTAAACCAGAGGAGTTGATAGACTGGTTGAATGGCATGAGAAAATTTTTTGAATGGAAATCCATGACAGAGGAGAAGAAGGTAAAATTTGCATGCACCAAATTAAAGGGTCATGCAATGATTTGGTGGGATCATCTTCAAAAGGAACGAACAAGGAAAGGTAAGGATAAGATCAGGACATGGAATAAAATGGAGAAGAAGTTGAGAGAAAAATTTTTGCCCATAGATTATGCGCAAACCCTTTTTCGTAGGTTTCAAAATTTAAAGCAGAACCTCTCTTCTGTGTAAGATTATACAAATGAGTTTTATACACTGTCTATACGTATAGAGCATCAAGAAACTGATGCACAAATGGCTGCTAGATATGTGAATGGCCTGAAATTTTCTATACAAGATGAATTGAGCATGCATCGACTCAACAATATGGAAGAGGCTTACCAATTGGCTCTAAAGGCTGAAGAAAAACAAAACAGACAGTATCATCAGAGGAATAGAGGAGGAAGAAGGGGTACATCAACCCCATTTCAAGGAGGTTCAAATTATGGCAGGAGAGAGTCATCCCATGGTGTGGAAAAACAAGTAGACACTCGGCAAGATCCTCCGAATCAAGAACGAGGAAGGGGATTTCAAAGAGGTAGAGGTTATGGTAGTGGCAGAGGATGGGAAAACCAGAGAAGGCCTTTCACTTGTTTCAGATGTGGAGAAGAAGGTCATAGGGCATTTGAATGCTCCAATTATAACATGCAAGAAAGAAATCAAGGAGGACAACCTAGGGTGAACATGATTCAAATGCAGCATGAAGTGGAAGGGACAGAACTAGAGGTTCCACCAGATGTGGGAGAAAGTCTCATGATGAGAAGAGCAATGGTGATTCCAGAGAAGGAGAAAACACAAGCCAAAAGCTTTGATGGTTCATGGCTTCGAACCAATATTTTCAGAACCAGATGCACTTCGGGTGGCAAGGTATGTCAAGTCATTGTTGATGGAGGTAGTTGTGAAAATATGGTTTCTAAAGAAATGGTAGACAAATTGAATTTACACTGTGAAAAACATCCTCATCCGTATCGCATTGCATGGTTTCAAAAGGGAAATGAAGTCACTGTTGATAAAAGATGCCTCATTAAGTTTAGCATAGGGAAGATCTATCAGGATGAGATATGGTGTGATGTTGTCCCAATGGATGCCTGTCATGTGTTATTGGGAAGGCCACGGCAGTATGATAGAAAAGTTATGCATGATGGAGAGAAAAACACATACACCTTTTGGAAAGATGGCGCTAAGGTGATTTTATTGCCTCTCAAGGATGAAGGAAAAGGTGAGACCATGTTGTCTGAAAGAGATCTTGTTAAAGAAATGAAGGTGACAGGGTGTTGCTATGCATTAGTAGTGAAAAAAGGTGAAGAGGAAGACATTTCAGTTCCCCCAGAAGTAGCCGAGCTATTGAAAGAATTTGTTGATGTTTTACCTAATGAATTGCCTGATGGTCTACCGCCAAAGAGAGATATTCAGCATCATATTGATTTGATTCCAGGAGCAACTCTACCGAACCAAGCAGCTTATAGGATGAATCCAACACAACATGCAGAGATGAATAAGCAAGTAACAGAACTCCTAAGTAAAGGTGTGGTGAGAGAGAGCATGAGCCCATGTGCTGTACCTGCATTGTTAACCCCAAAAAAAGATGGAACATGGAGGATGTGCACTGATAGCAGAGCAATTAATAAGATTACCATCAAGTATCGGTTTCCTATACCTCGTATGGAGGACATGATGGATGTCCTTGCAGGGGCTAAATATTTCAGCAAGATTGACCTACGAAGTGGCTACCACCAAATCTGGATTCGAGAAGGGGATGAGTGGAAGACAGCCTTTAAGACTGGAGATGGATTATATGAGTGGATGGTTATGCCATTCGGGTTATCAAATGCACCTAGCACATTTATGAGATTGATGAACACTATACTACGCCCTTACATTGGTAAGTTTGTGGTAGTTTATTTTGATGATATTTTGGTATTTAGTAACAGCAGAGCAGAGCATCTACAACACTTGAGGATCATCTTTGGTGTGTTAAGGAAGGAGAAGCTCTGTGCCAATTTGAAAAAGTGTAGGTTCATGCAGGACAGTTTGGTTTTTTTAGGCTTTGTCATTTCTAAAGATGGTGTCAGAATGGATCCAGAAAAGGTCAGGGCAATCCTAGAATGGCCTAGTCCAAGCAGCATCACAGCGGTAAAAAGTTTTCATGGCTTGGCCACTTTCTATCGAAAGTTCATTCGCAATTTCAGTAGTATTGTAGCTCCTATAACAGATTGCACCAAAGGGAGGGAGTTTGTATGGACCAAGGATGCTGAGGAGAGCTTTAAGTACTTGAAGAAAAAGGTAACAGAAGCACCTATACTTGCATTGCCAAATTTTGATAAAGTATTTAAAGTAGAATGTGATGCCTCCCATGTAGGAATAGGTGCTGTACTTAGCCAAGCTGGCAAACCTATAGCTTTCTTTAGTGAAAAGCTGAATGCAGTGAGAAAGAATTATTCTACTTATGATTTGGAATTTTATGCCATTGTCCAAGCATTGAGGCATTGGAGACATTATCTAGTTCCCCAGGAGTTTGTATTGTTTACAGATCATATTGCACTGAGGTACTTGAACACACAGAAAAAGTTGAATAGTAGGCATGCCAAGTGGGTCTCTTTCTTGCAGGGTTACAACTTTGTGCTGAAGCATAAGTCTGGAAAACAAAATCAGGTTGCAGATGCGTTAAGTAGGCGTGTTGCACTTTTGACCACAATGGAAGCTGAGGTGATTGGTTTTGATGCCATCAAAAATTTGTATGAGTCTGATGATAATTTTTGGGAGATTGTGGAACAAGTGAAGACACCAATATCTGGTAACTTGGATCACTTTAGGGGTGAATATTTTATGCAAGATGGGTATCTATTTAAAGGAAAACAACTATGCATACCGGCTGGCTCAATGAGGGACAACATTATCAGAGAATTTCATAGTAGTGGGTTGGCTGGACATTTTGGCAAGGACAAGACAATAGCCTTGATAGAAGATAAATATTACTAGCCAAAGATGAAAAGGGATATAACTAAGTATGTAACAAGGTGTAGAATCTACCAAGTGGCTAAGGGACATTCACAGAATACAGGATTGTATATGCCCTTACCAGTACCAGCTGCACCATGGACAGATTTGAGCATGGTTGGGACTTCCACATACTCAACGAGGAATGATTCCATTTTTGTAATTGTTGATAGGTTCTCCAAGATGGTTCATTTTATTGCCTGTAAGAAGACTAATGATGCAACGAGGGTAGCAGAGTTATTTTTTTCAGAAGTTGTTAGACTACATGGTGTTCCAAAGACTATTACCTCTGACAGGGATACCAAATTCCTCAGTCATTTCTGGAGGACTTTATGGAAGAAGATGGGGACCAAGTTACAGTTTAGTAGTGCCTATCATCCTCAAACAGATGGGCAAACAGAGGTAGTTAATCGGAGTCTGGGAAATTTGCTGAGGTGTATTGTTGGAGAAAAGCCAAAACAATGGGATTTGGCATTACCCCAGGCCGAATTTGCCTATAATAGTTCTGTTAACCGATCAACAGGAAAGTCCCCTTTCCAGATTATGTATGGCAGGAATCCTCAGGGTGTTCTAGATTTGGTACAGCTACCAATGAAAGATCGGGTCAGTGATGATGGGGAAGCATTTGCAGAACACCTTCAACAGTTGCAGCAAGAAGTGAGACAGAAGTTGCAGGATAGTAATGAGAGGTATAAGAATTCAGTGGATCCTAGTCGGCGACATCAGACATTCAGTGAAGGTGACTTAGTGATGGTATATTTGAGAAAAGAGCAGTTTCCTACTGGAACATATCACAAGTTGAAGTACAAGAAAATTGGTCCTTGCAGAATTATAAAGAAGATCAATGATAATGCATATGAGGTCAGTTTACCAGATGATCCTGCTATTTCTCCCGTGTTTAATATTTTTGATTTATATGCATTCCATGGTGAGGATGATGCTGAAGATAGTCAACCAGAGGTGTCATGGCACAACCACATTCCCCATAAGAAGAAGGAAAAGATTGCACAGATTCTTGATAAGAACACTATCTCCACTCGGCAAGGGCGTTACAACAAGTATTTAGTACAGTGGGAAGGATTGCCACCAACAGATAGCACATGGATTACAGAGTGGGAAATACAGAGTTTAGATCCCATCAAATGACAGCAGTTTGAAGACACTCACTTGCAGGAGCTGCGTTCTTTTCAACCAGAGGAGAATGATGCAGGGACTTCCGGAGGTCATAACTTTTGACTCGGATGTGGGTTTTCTACGAAATTTTACAGGTGGATGCGTTATGAGGTGGCCAGTGGTTTCCCAACCCACCCTAGTCGGTTGGACCTCATCTTGGCACTTTTTTGGGACTTCAAACTTTCATCTTGGCCCTCAAAATGGCAAATTAGTGTTTTTTTCTAGTTTTTTAAAAGTTGCTTTTTTTAATAACTCAAAACTCATGTTTCAAATTTAGGATGTTAGTTGGTTTTTCATCCTACCTTAGCTTTATGAGCTTTTTGGGAAAAAACTGGATTCTCGAGATATGATTGTAAAATTACCTAAAATGGCAAAATCTGACAATTGTCGAAATCTGCCAAAAAAGGTAATTTTTTGTTTTTTTTGTTTTCTTAGATATAAGAGAGTTTTCTCTCATTGTAGCAGCAGAGTTGAGGAATAGAAATTTTGTTATGTTTCAGCTTCCAAGTTTTTGTCTCTCATGTTTAATGGCACAATTCTGTTGAGTGTATGTTGTGTGTTGCATCATTTGTTGATCTACTACAATTTGTATTCTAGAATATATATTTAATGTGTAAGTGTGTACAAGTGGAGCTACTTCAATTCATTAACTATACTACTTCTGATTTTTTTTACACCAAGTAGGACCTGATGGCTCCCTCTCTTTAGAGAGAAACTTTGGTTCTTGCAATCTTCCTAAAAAGGTTTTGTCAACTTGAGTAAAAAAATTATAATGCTTAAGAACCTACACTTGAAATGTGTTCCTTCTTGTTCTCTCCTTGATCAACTTTATGTCTTCTTTTACTGTTGCTTTGTGCATTAAAAGTAGTTACCCTTCTTCTTTCTCTTTGTTCTTGGATATATATTCACATTTATAACAAGGAAAGAAAAGGGAACAAACAAATATTAGTCATATTATGAATGACTAAGACCTATACTATTTTAATTTTGGAAGAGAATTATAAGACCCTTGTGTTAGACTTCCTTGTTTTGGTTATAGCTAATGTCAACATTTTGAAAGATTCAAAGATGTTTAGATAAGTGATATCCAGGGCCCTATGATTATTAAAAGATATCTTATTAAGCAATGTAGAGGTATGTTTTTCTTCTCAATGACACTTGATTTATGTATAAATAAAAATAAAAGAATGTTTCTCAAAATTGAATGAATCATTGATGTTCATTATCATAATAAATATCCTAGGCTAAGATGATATGGATATAAATGGGTTTATGTGACAAAGTAATAATGTTTGTTCTCTTACATCGATTGTTACACTGGTAGAAGTATGTAGTAAATCAATATTTGGGTAGAACCTTTGTTCTGCATACTCTCTAAACTCCTTATTTGATAAATCATGTATGTGGACTATACCTAGTCCTTAATAATGATCCCTTAAAATTTTAAATTAAGCTTAGTTAGATGTTATATCTATTTATGTTTCTATCAATAATGGAACAAGTTATAAAAATGGAAATGGATTCAAGATAAGCTATTTTTTTTTGTTTCGTAAGAGGTGAGTTTTATATTAATGCAGGAAATTTTAACCTGACCTGCACCAGGAGAGATCACAAAAGAGGGATCTCATCCCCATGATTACAGGAATACAGTTGACTTCTACAACCAAGGGCATAATGTCCCAGACACCCTGCTGACTACTTATTGGTGGCACTATAATTAAAAATCAAACTCTGCCTAAGATACAAGATTGCAAAAGAACACATTACAACTTCAACCGGATTGCAAATGAGCACTACTACCATCATATTTAACTTGAGAACACAATTTATTTCTGATCTCCATTAACTTAAGGATAACTTTCTCCTTTTTTTGAGCTCTGAGTTGATCAAAGTCACCCCTGGACTTTTGCTCTAAGGAATCAGATTTGGAGTGAGGCAAAAGATGGAATCCATAGCCTCCATCACTCTTTTGATTGCTATTTCACTTCTTTTTCCTTATTGTTTGCCATTCATTTCCATCATCCCTGACAGAAGAGGCCTTCAAGGTTTGAGAACCCTCATTTCTAGTGGTAGGTTTTGTGAATTGATTGAATGGTGTCATAGAAGTGTACTTGGAGGGGGGGTTTTGAGTGGAAACATCACTGTCAGTAGCAAAATCAAGGTTGCAAGAAGCAATCACTGGAGTCAATTTCTGATCAAGTTTTACTTCTGGAAAGGGCTTACCAATCTTCTCCATATTCTTACTGCAGACACCTTCCTTTGGAGAATCACAAATCTTGGGTGAGTTCAAAATAGAATAGTGCTTTGGGGAGGCATCTTTCCACCATGAGACTTCCCATTTTTCTTGAGGTTTCACAGTTGGGCATGCTGCATCAATGTGTCCCATTTTGTAACAACTTCTACATCTGAATAATAAACCTTCATAGTCCAGTGTTTGCAACCATCTATTACCATTCGTATTCAGGATGATTTTAGCTAGGAGAGCTTTAGAGGTGTCCAACTCAACCAAAATCCTGGCAAAGGTCGTGTGAATAAAATCCCTTGAATTCTCATTTGTGCATATGAAATTCCCAAGAGTATTAACAATCGCTACAAAACTAAATTCAAACTAGTCATGAAGAGGGAGGTTTGGAAGGTGAACCTAGATTGGCATTACAACAAATGATTATGTGGCTGGATCAAATTTTGGATGCCAAGATCTTAGGAGCAACATACTTTCACCCCACATCCATGTTTGATTGAGGATGACATTTTTGTCTTGCTTGCTGTCAAAGACTATTGTAAAAAACCCTTTGGCACTTGGATACATTTCCAGATTCTTTTCTATTAGAGGACCCCAAGATTTTGAAATCTAATCATGCAATGTAGGAAGGCTAGGCCATTTGACTAAACCTACTAATTAACCCATTCTTAGAAAATAAAATTCCTCATTCTCACTCAGTTCTTTCAACAAATTGGTATCAAAATTCAATTCAAGTGGTTTATCTAGGTAGTGAATCACCCTCCTATTGTTTATACCTAAATATCTTGACTTTGGTGTGTTCCCACATGATACAAATCTAGAATTAGGGTTTCCCGGAAGAGTGCCAAACTTGGATTCAGCCTCAGATCGCTCAAGGTTACCCAGCCCACTCTTTGCCACATCTATAAAGACCTAATTTTTGTGGTGAGTTTGTCACCAAGGGGTGAAGACAAAATACATGTGCCCAAAACCTTCCTACAATCTCGCACACCCCCATTTGCCCTGGTCCACGTGGGAGATGCGGACACCCATGGGTCTTTAGCATTTGCAAAAGCATCTCCAGATCTTCCCATGGCTAGAGCCTTCGTAGCAGAGGTTTGTCCCCCATTTAGCAAATCAACATCAACTCCAAAACCCCTGCCCTCACCATCCATTGAAACCCTCTGTAATGCTGGAAAATTTGGTAGTGACGCCATCATACCAATAAACTTTTCAAAAATTGGGGGTAAGGTCCCTCAATTGTTGACGTGATAGAGGGAAACCCCGTGAGGTTTGAACCTAGGTTGTTAGCACTATAGGAAAGCAGCCCCACTATTTCACCATAGGATCGCCCCTAGGTATGGTCCCTCAATTGTTGACACGGTAGAGGGCGACCCTGCAAGGTTTGAACCTAGGTTGTTGGCACTATAGGCAAGAAGCCCCACCATTTCACCACAAGGTCTCCCCCTGATTCAAGATAAGCTATTACTTTATGATTAATTTTTTATTTTATTTCTACATACATATTGGTTGAAATAGTGATGTGACTATGTTATAATCTTCTAATGTTGGTCTTTCCTAATGATTATGATACTATAAGCTAGGATATGTGGATGTCTTGATGCTTCCACATGAATGATTGTCTAAGGGGAACACCATTTCTTTAGCATGCATTTAGCATGTTTATTTGAGATTCAAAATTCACCAACTTCTTGGGTATAATGCACCTATTTTTTAATGGGTGGTTTTTCCTTTAAAAACTATCTATGGAGCAAAACTAGAAAGGATGGCTCACCCATTACTAAGAGAAATTTTTAGAAGGATCTTGGGTTGCCTATGTTTCATAGGATAATTTTTTCTATTCAAAGAAGCATGGAAGTTTTATAAGTGCTTATTTGTGAAAAAAACATGCTTAAAATCTTATATTAAATTAAAACTCAATATTTTAAATAAGATGACTTCAGATTTAATGTCTATATTTAAGGATTGTCACTCTATTGTAGTATCTCAAGATAGATACATAAGATTTACTTTAAAACTTGTAATATGATGGATTGTAAACCTACTACTATACCTAGTTAAGTAGGTATCAAATTATAGATTGAATAATTAGGTGAAAAGACCAAACCTACTTTCTATAAATAATTAAGTAAAGTTTGATTTACCTTACTATTTGTAGGCCTATTATTACCTATGTAGTAGGTATTGCATATAGATTTGTACAAGATCTATATGTGGATTATTGGAAAATGGAAAAAAAATATAAAGGTATATTTAAAAAGTACACTTAACTATGGTATTTATTATTCCTACACCAAAAATGCCAAATTAATTGGTTATTATGATACTAACTATGTTGATGTTTCTATTGATAGGAAATCCACTTCAAGCTATGTACTCAAATATGATGCAAGTGCTATCGCATGGAATAGTAAAAAGTAAACTACATTGGATCTTTCATCCACAAGGGCTCAATATAGAAGTGCAATAGAAGTAGCAAAGGAATCAATGTGGCTAAAGAGATCTAATTGGATAATCTTCATTTGGGTACCAATAAGAGTACCACCTTATTATGTGATATCAAAAGTTGCATTTCTCTTGTCAAGAATCTTGTTCAACATTAAGAACAAAGCACATTAAATTATATGCACACTTGATTTGAGAAAAATATCTCAATGGTGAAATTACTCCCCACTTCTGTTAGACTATTGATCAAATAGCAGTTATAATCTATGTTTTGGCCATGGAGACCTAGGATTTATCCTAAAATCCACTAATGGTTGTGGAGACTTGGGTTTGAATCCCAGTAGCCACATTTACAGAACTTCTATGTAGTGCAAATTATCTAAATTCAAAAAAATGTCAGTCCTCAAGGAGTTTCCATTTAGGGGGACTCTATATGAAAATGCCACCTCTTGATGGTCAACTATTGTTTTATATGTAAGGACTGTGGGAATTATGTAATATCTTCCTCTATATTTATTCTTCCACTTGTAAAGCATTGTATTGTATATAAATAACCTAGGGAGAGGTTGTTTTAAGTAGGCCTGGGCTCTAATAACAAACTTTATATGACCTCTTTGTAAGCATCATTAAGAAAACTGAGATCTAAATTATGACAAGAAGTTTATCAAGTAGTTTGGAATATATGATCTTCATCTTGACATATATTTTATCCTTGTTGTATGTTTGCCAAATAAAACACACATTATTGAGGAACTTCATTTTTTCTTTTCCAAAGAAATTGACAACATATGCCTCCTTTAAACATTAAGGGAGAGTGTTAGAGCATACTATTTATCAGGGATCTACACATTAATAAATAGGTCTAAACTAAATAATTATAAAGCTCTAATATAAGTTATAAAACCTTATAATATAAATATGCTTTTAGCATATTACAAAGAATATTTAATTATAAAAATACTAATTTTGTTTGTAAAAGGTATGGTAACTTCCTAAAAGGGTACTACCTACATTATTTCTCTATATGTAATGGATTCCCTAGGGGATAAATTACTAGAGAACTTAAAATAATGGATATCTACACTAGAGGTATATGTGAGGCCATTTGAAAGAATGAGAAAGGGATTGTCCCTAGGTTCTTGTATCTATAACTATATGGACAAATATGTAAGTTTTATTTATAATGACGCTTTGTGGGATTTTTACAGTATGGTTTTCCCCACAATAAATTTGTGTTCATGTGTTGCTCTATTTAGTTATTTTCATGCACATTTAAATATTTTATTATTCATTCCAATGTATGCATAGTTTAATTAACTCTCCTAAAGAATTAATAACATTGACAAATAAAAAACATTTAATCAAACAATATAAATGATAACACTAAGTTGAAAGATACACAAGATCAAAACCTGGCACATCAAAGGCCATTAAATGTAGGACATAAAATATATTATTGGTTACCACATAGATATTACTTTGTGTTTTTATTTAGTCTACTTTCAAACCGTCTTCTTTATGTTATTATTTTATTCTTCAAATATAATTCAAGGGTCCTTTATGGAATTTCAACAATATTTTCCACTACCATTGACTACATGGACCTATTTTTCCTTTTCCAAGTTTTGTGCCATTTCTACATGACAATTTAAAAAGTATCCCACCATTGGAAGTTGCATTATTTAATTTTATTGACAACTATTGATTTCACTATATGAATGGACTATCAATTATATGCATTTTTAATCAATCTTCTTGCTATCCCAATACTAGATGTTGCATAGGTGTTGTCATTGATGTCAAATGGGTTGTGGTATGGAAGGAATATTGTTATATGAGGTGTCAAAGGATCAGATCAAAGGGGAAATGATGATTAGTATCATCTATACACAGTTGCACTGGTAGATCAAAGGAGTAGAGATGATGGAAGATAAGAAGATCAGTATCATCTATACATAGTCATATCGTATCTTCTCAAGTTCATGTGTAAGTTCATATCTTTGATATGTTGTGAAAGTGTTTATATTTGAAGTGTTTGATGATTTGGGTTGGATTCATGTTGTATGTTGGTGATATGAACTCATGGTGTTTGTCATCTAATGAAGAAAGTTATAAAAGTTTGAAGGAAGATTGTCTAAGTAAAGATCAAGTCAAGAAAGATGTTACAAGCTTAGGAAAGTGTACTCCATTCTACCATTGAAGTAGATATATGCTTGTGGATTAGTAGATAGATAGATACTACTCTTAGGCATGTATGGTTCAAATTTGAGATCATGGCGTCTACCACAAAGTGTTTTAGAGTCAAAAGAGTGAAGGTAGTAATGAAACAGGGTATGTGCAGTCACAGAGGGATAGGAGGTTGCTCCACACTTCTCCATAGATGAAGATTTGACATTGTGGTTTGGAGGATAGGTAGATATGAGTAAAAAGTATGCATGTTTCAAGTTTCAAGTGATAATATGTACCACTGTAGTTTCTCCAGAGTCAGTTGTGTGAAGACAAGTCTTGCTGATAGTTATGGTAAGGAGAGGGAGATAGTGGATACCATCGCAGTTGACCACACATTGGTATTTGGCCTTGTTGATTGAATGATAAGCTCATATGGCTGGTTGGTATGCTCAGTTCAAGTTTCAATAGTTTTTGTTTGCTGCAAGTATGATCTTCAATTTATTACATCAAGACTATGTAAGCAGAGTATGATAAGGATATCAAAATCAAGGTTCAAATGTTTGCACCAGCATGAAATAGCCTGAAATGATAAAAGGAATGTATAGGGATGATTTGGAAGTCATAAAATGCCTTTTGAGTGGTCCACATGATGTAATTTTGTCTCCTCCGGTACTGCTTTAGGTTTGGAGCTAAATACAAGGAAGGATAAGTGTTTGTTGGGCCAACTTGGGGTATGCTAATGTTTATTTGATGTGTTTGGAAGTGTGCACTAGCGTAGAAGAGTACACTAAGGTAAACTAGGTCCTGATTAACTCTTATTTTTGAACCGTATTAGATTTCTACTTACTGCAAATGTTTGGGAGTTGACTGTTGTGGTTGTTGCACATTTCATGTTACACATTTCATCTTGGTTGACAAAGGATAAACTTTTTGAAGCTTGTGGAGGATATAAATGTAAGATCAAAGTTGTTGAAGGATGTAATTGAATGTGTATTGTGTGTTAGCATTGATAATGTGTGAATAAACTAACCGCAGAAGTAGTTTTGATGATGAAATGTGGAAAGGATCAGTTTATGTAAAGTGATATTATTGTAGAGGTGATTGTAGGTGATGTAATGATAGATAAGAGTTTCTGAAGGTGTTTTGATGTTGTAAAACTTGGTATTGTGAATGTGCAGTGAGGAAATAGTTGTACAGAGTTTGGAAGTGTTAGCAAAAGGTTGGAGCAGTAAGTATTTGTGAAAGAAACATCTGAGTCAGATAAGTATTTTGTTGAAGAGGTTGAAGCCTCTTTGTGTAAAAGTTGTAACTGTTGTAATAGTTCAGGGAGTTGCAGCTTCCTTTGGGTTGTAGCCCATAAATGATAATGTAATCTTTTTTTTATTTGTGAGGCTAGATTTGGATAGTAGATCCAAGCAGCTTGTTCACTGCAATTTTTCCCTTCTAGGGTTTTCCACCTAAATTTGGTGTTATGGTTGTATGCTTATGTGTTCTTGTGTTTCTCATGCTTCAAATGCTTACATTAGTTTGAATGTTGTTGGAAGAAAAGAATTTGATGAAGTACTAATTCACCCCCCTCTCAGTACTTCTGTGTTCAACAATTGGTATTAGAGCTAAGTTCTTTGATGCAGTCTAATAGTTAAGGTAGATCTTGGAGTGGAACACATGGGAATGAAAGTACTGTTTAATGACAAGAATCCTCCAGAAGATGATAAAGATATGACAACCTTTAATGCAGAAGATTGTGAAGTTGATTTGAATGAGAACTCATTTCTACCCTAGAAGATCTGGATGCTGCAAGGAAAGAAAATGAAGAATATAAGGCCAAGATTAAAGAATCAAAAGAAACAACTGTCAAAATGAAAGCTCAAATCTTAAAGAAGATGTTGGCTTTCTAAGGAAAGAATTGGAGAAAGAAAAGGATTAGATAGACAAGGGTCTAAAACATAAGAAAAGCACCAATATCCTTAATGAGATAATCAGTAGTCAAAGACCTCTAAAGAATAAGGGTGGTATTGGATTTGAGAAAGGTTAGAGCTCAAAAATAGATACACCTAAAGGCATGTTTGAAATGAAAAAAGAAGAGGCCTACACTAAAGATTTTGAGAAGAATAAAGATGAGGAGCAGGAGTTGGATGATGAATTCATAAAGGTCAGTGATCTGAAGAAAGGTTTCAAGATATCTCCTCTGAGACAGGCTGCTAGTCCCAGGTTCTCTCAATCCTTTTATGGTTACTATTACTCTTGCAATAAGTTTGGTCATAACACTATTGATTGTAGAACTAAGGAAAGAAGAAATGATTACATGAGGAAGAATTCATTTGTGCCTCCAAAACACAATGCTATGATCTCTCATTCCTTCTATGGTTATTGTTATGCATGCAATAAGTTTGGTCATAGGAATGTTGAATGTAGAACCAAAGTAAAGAGAAATGGTTATATGGGTAAAAACTCATACAATGTTGTCTGCTAAAAGTGCAACAACTTTGGGCATAAAGCAAAGATTTTGCAAGAGTGGTTCTATGAAACCACCTGTTCAGCACAAGAAGATAGAGGAAACTGTGACTTAGCAAAAGATGGAAATAGTAAAGATAAGGAGAAAGAAGACATAACAAGATAATGAGAAGAAGGAAGAACCTGAGCTTCTACCTCATGCAGAAGACTTCATTGTTGATTAAAAGAAGGTATAGGGTCAGGGGGAGATAACCATTGCATATCTATTAATTCCCCCATGAATAATTGTGGCTTCTACAAAATGGAAGTTAGACATACAAATAAGTTGGAATTAAATTGATAGATGAGGTTGTTGATCAAGAATGTTTCATTCTCCCAAATTTCTAGAACAAAATCATAAGATATGGAGGATTGCAGAATGGATTTGGGTCTCTGTGGATTTACAGGACATTCTAGTAGTTTACCTAACTAGATAAAGGTACATTAATTGTGAAAAGTTAGGGCAAATGAAAGCTACTTATGTTTCATTTGCATAATAAATTCTCATTCAAAACCAAAGCATTTGCATCCAGAGCTGAGAGGAGAAGGAATTTAGAGTACTTGGTAAATTTGGAACCCTAGCGACTGAACACAAAGGTATTTTCTAGAACTGCCTTTTCATTGAACCCTAGTTTCTGAATTTAGAGAAATTTGAAATGGCTACTCCTCAATCGGTGGATGTTTCTAAGAAACCAAGGTTGAAATATAAGAAATATCCTTACAAAGCCATGGAGGTAGATAAGGAAGGGGCATTTTCCAACATTTTGACATACATTATATACACAGAGGATGTTAGAATATATATTCACTCCAAAATAGATGATATTAATCATGTGAAGTCTGAAGAGCTCAGAGATCAACTACTAGATGATGATGAAAACTACAAACCAGAGTATGTTAATGTGGGAACCAAGTGACTAGATGTTTGGAAGGATTACCCTAACATTTATTATGAACATGAATGGGTGAGGTATATATTAAGAAGAATTCATGTATTTTGATAAGCCCTACCAAATCACCAAGGACATAATTAGGACTCTTACTAGACTGAATTCAACTAGACCTATACCAGTGATGAATCAATCAAAAATGAGAAGGTCACAAAGTTGACAGGTGCTAAATTTGACAAGCGGACCCTAAGTGTAAATGACATAACAGATCCAGGTGTTTGGTATGTTGTTATGGGTATAGCTTACAAAGTTTATTTCACAAACAAAGAAGGATCTGCCACTGGTACAACAATTCACACTACTTACCAGATGGTAAAGGAAGGGAAAAATTTTGACCTATGTGAGGTCCTAAGAGAACAATTGTTGGAGAATGTGAAGAGGAAAAAAGATACGAGATACAAGTTCAGGTATGGTACCCTTATCATCTGCATTACTTTCTATTTCCTAAATGAATTGCTTGGTTTTAAGGGGAAAGTCTAGCAGCAACACCTTCCTGTTGTTGCACAAATTAAAAACCATATGAGAGGATTTGGTGATGCAAAGAATTATAATACAATGTATTGGGGATTCTTCAAAACCTTACAATTTGATATGCAAACAAGGGACAGAGTTCCATTAAACATTGTATAGAAATACAAAGAACAAATCACTTTTTTGGTTGACAAAGACTATACCTACATGGAAGCAGTTAAGCCTAGAACTGCATGGATTCCAAGGTTGCCTTATGAAGTCTCCACAGAGGAGATAAAGACCTATGTTGATATCCTCCTCAACAAACCCAAAGATACAACTGCAAAAAGATTTGGTACTTATGATGAAATAATAGATAAGAAGAATAAAAGAAGTGTGGAGGAGCATTTTAAGGATCACAAAGATGAATTACATAAGAAGTGGGGCATTCCACCAAAATCTACTTTAGAAGCCCCTACAGAGGATCCACAACAAGCTCATATTAATCTACCAACAGCCCAAGGACCAAAAGGACCAGTAGGTCCACATCTGCTACTACAAATGCTATGTAGCCCTCTAGCTCAACACAAATAGTATCCTCAGGAAGAAGAGTTGCATCTGAGACCTTGGCTTAGATGAAAACTATAGAGAAGAAGCATGCTAGGCCAAAGCAACCTGCCAAAAGAAAGAAGACTCAAGTAGAAGAGATTGAAGAGGAAGAAGAAGAATGAGAGGAAGGCACCTCTTAGTCAAAGAAGAAAGAGAAGAAATCTAAGAAAACTCCTCTAGTTGTGCCTCAACATGAGCCTCTATAGTTAGATGCAATCTTCAATGCAATTGTGTATTATGGTATATTGAAGGATACAACAGATTTATATTTGGATGTGCCACTCAAAGACCAGAGCACCATAGAGAAGGTTGTAGTGATGTATATGCTCAAATGAAATGTGTCTTTGAATGACATTATGGAAAAGGTTTCAGAAATCCTAGCTTAGGCTCTAAGGCAAAGAAGATAAAGAGCCATAGAAATGGACGATGAGCTAAGACAACAAGCTCTTGATAAGGTTGGGACTAATGTCTCTCAAGAAGATGAAGATAAAATAGCTCAAATGCAAGATAGGGAGCTAAGGACAAATAAAAGGGTAGATGCCCTTATAAGCATGGAGAAAGGTGATAAAGATAAGATTCAAAAGGAGACTGAAGAGGTGATGAAGAAAATTCTTGAAGAAGTGAAAAATGCTGAAAATGTGGAACAATCACAAGTTTCTCCACCACATGACACTGATCAGCAAAATCCTCAAGAGGAGAAAGAAGAGAAAAATTCACAAGATGAAGAACAAGTTGCACAAGGTGAAATAAATACATCTCCCGATAATAATGTTGTGCGTGATGATCCTCCTCTAGAGAATATAGAGCAATAGGGTAACCCTGATTAGCAAGAGGATCAAATGAATGTAGATGCAAGGGAGAGTTTAGATAAAGAAAAAGATACATCTTCCTCTTCCTCTCTGGTTGACTCAATCAAGGAGTTTTTGGTTCAACAAATGCAAATCCAACCGGTGGTTATTCTACAACTTTTATAGTTGCCAGTGTTAGATGGACAGGTTAACTTGTCTAGTATATCTCCTCTCCACAAGTTGCAACTGGGAGATATGCTTCAATCCTCAGCAAGGCAAGAGATTTTAGAACAAGTTGAAGGGGCTGAGTTATTAGAAGAGGCAATTAAGATAATTCAGGAGGAATTGCCTAAGGCTAAAAGAGACCCATCCTTGCCCCTACTCAGCAGATGAAACTTCTATTGGAGTCTCTCAAGGCTTATTCTTCTTATCTTGAGAAGCTGGCTGAGAAGAAGATAACAGAGCAGGTGAACAATAAAAGATTAATAGATGCTTCTAGGAGATGTACTAAGGCACATAATAATCTACAAGAAAATATGAAAAACATTTTGAAATGTCTAGAAGATGCAAAAGTTTTATATTAATTTTCTTTGAATTGGCCTACAACTACTAAGAGTGTAAAAGAGCAAATTGACTCTATTAAGTCACAATTAACTCAAGGGCTAAAGTATATGATGTTTTTAAGGATAAGATGGAGCTACCAGAGCACAAATAGAAAATCTCCATTCCCAGCTAAAGCAGATTTTGGATCAAAGGGAAAAAATAAAAAAGTGAAATTGGATAGCTAAGGGAAGTGGTGAGTCTAAGATTAGCAATCTTGACTGGAATTGTGATAGAGGTAGAAAATGTTGCACAAAAAGTAAAGGTGCCAGCTACTTAGGAGGAAGCAAAAGAATTGTACATTCAACTTGAGATCCAATTGCATATTCTATCTTTTGCAAAGAAGAACTAGGATACAACACTTGCCTAGTTGAAGGTAATTTACAAGAATGTTCTACCTTCTAAGTAAATTGAAGACATGTTGAAGGTAAGACAAATTTTGATGTTTGTATAGATATGTGAAGAATAAGATAAGAATAAACAGTGTTATTTTGATTTGAACAAGACACTTTGTATATATTGACTATGTATATCATAAGGAAGTTAGAGAAAAGATATTTTGCAGCATCAGTTTTGAAGAAATAGAGGCTATTCCTCAGGGACAGCAGACTGATAGAGGATGATAAAGATTGTTTAGATAGGAGGAGCCTATATGTTTTTGTAGGAACAAAGGAAGACCACTAGCTCTTTGCCCTTGATGTCAAAGGGGGAGAATTTTGCATATCAAGTTAAATGTTAAGTGTTTCCATCAATGACAAAGGGGGAGATTGTTGCATAGGTGTTGTCATTGATGTCAACTGGTTGTGGTATGGAAGGCATATTTTTATATGAGGTGTCAAAGGAGTAGATCAAAGAGGAGGTGATGATCAGTATCATCTGTACACAATTGCATCAACAGATCAAAGGAGCAGAGATGATGGAAGATAAGAAGATTAGTATCATCTGTATATTGTCATATCATATCTTCTAAATTTCATGTGTAAGTTAATATCTTTGATATGTTGTGAAAATGTTTGTGTTTGATGAGTTGTGTTGTATGTTGGTGATATGAACTCACGGTGTTTGTTGACTGATGAAGAAAGTTGTAAAAGTTTGAAGGAAAATTGTCTAAGTAAAGATTAAGTCAGGAAAGATGTTACAGGCTCAAGAAAGTGTACTACATTCTACTGTTGATACAAATATGGGCTTGTGGATTGGTAGATAGCTAGATACTACTCTCAGGCATGTATGGTTCAAATTTGAGATCATGGAGTCTACCGGAAAGTGTTTTAGAGTCAAAAGAGTGAAGGCAATAATGAAACAGGGTAAATGCAGTCACAAAGGGATAGGAGATTGCTCTGCACTTCTCCATAGATAAAGATTTGACATTGCAGTTTGGAGGATAGGTAGGTATGAGTAAAAGGTATGCATGTTTCAAGTTTCAAGTGATAATATGTACCACTACAATTTCTCTGGAGTTAGTTGTGTGAAGACAAGTCTAGCTGATAATTATGGTAAGTAGAGGGAGATAGTAGATTACACCACAATTGACCGCACACTAGTATTTGGCCTTGCTGATTGAATGATAAGCTCATATGGTTAGTTGGTATGCTTAGTTCAAGTTTCAATAGTTTTTGTTTACCGCAAAGTATGATCTTTAATTTATTACATCAAGACTATGTAAGTAGAGTATGATAAGGATACCAAAATCAAGTTTCAAATGTTTGTGCCAACAAGAAATAGCCTAAAATGATAAAGAAATGTATAGGGATGATTTGCAAGTCATAAAATGCCTTTTGAGTGGTCTGCATAATGTAATTGTGTCTCCTCTAGTACTGCTTTAGGTCTAGAGATAAATGCAAGGAAGGATAAGTGCTTGATGGACTTGGGGTATTTTGATGTTTATGCTGTGTGTTTGGAAGTGTGTGCCAGCATGGAAGAGTGTGCTAAGGTAAACTAGGTCTTGATTAACTCTTATTTTTTAACCACATTAGATTTCTACTTATCGCAAATGTTTGGGAGCCGACTGTTGTGGTCATTGCATGTTTCATGTTACACGTTTCATCTTGGATGACAAAGGATAAAGTTGTTAAAGGATGTAATTGAATGTGTATTATGTGATAGCATTGATAATGTGCAAATATACTAACCATAGAAGTAGTTTTGATGATGAAATGTGGAAAGGATTGGTTTATGTAAAGTGATATTGTTACGGAGGTGATTGTAGGTGATGCGATGATAGAGAAAAGTTTCTAAAGGTGTTTTGATGTTGCAGAACTTGGTATTGTGAATGTGCAGTGATGAAATAGTTGTACAGAGTTTGGAAAGGTTAGCAGAAGGTTGGAGTAGTAAGTATTTGTGAAAGAAATATCTGATTTAGATAAGTATTTTGTTGCAGAGGTTGAAGCCTCTTTGTGTAAAATATATACAAAATTTGGCACGATCTAAAGGACAAAGAAACCTTTCCATCTAAACTAATTTGAAATTAAAACCCCAAGGAGAAAGAAGAATATGGAAGTTGGGGAGAATGTAAGTAGGAATAAGACTTAGGTAAAACATACCTAATGAAATTTGAACCTTTAACAAACCAAATAAAAAAGAGGAATTGCACCTAGAACTTTGGCCAAAAGTAGGTATCAAACATGAAACTAAAAATAGTTGCACATAAAACTTAAAAACAAGGGATAAAATTATACTACAAAAGTCAAGGATCTATCTAAACTAAAAGTTAAAACTTTCAAAGGGGTCCCTAGTTTTAAATGAATTTTTTGATGTGTTGTAATCACACTATCTAGGAGTTCATAGAAGAGCTATAGGATTCTTGTAGAGTTGGTTTATAGTTGTTAGATTATAAAATAGGTTATAACACTCATTGGAAACCTTTGTGTTGTTTACTTTTGTTAAGTGTGAAAAAGGAGAAAGATAACAACTAGTATGCACACTAGATCAAACCCTCTTTCACAATAACATTCAAGGACAAGACCAAGCCAAATCACTACCAAATGAAGGTGGACTTAGGTAGAGATATTTTTCTCTTGTTTTCTATAGAAAGATAAGATTTAATCAAGTCTTTTTATCCAACCGTAGGTCAATAATGCACTAAACACTAGTTCTATGATGATCTGATTATAACAAAAGATGTACAACAAATATTCAGAAACTAATTGCAGAGAGATGATCAAGAAGATGATAAAACCTATGTCCTGGAAGTAGAGGTGTCAGAGGACTACTTCGGTACTACCCAAGTCTTGAAAGATAGAATCTATACAAACTATAAACTGGAGAAATGTTGCAGAAGCTACTCTGATACTAGATCTAAAGTCAGTAGAGGAAGAAAGACTAGGGCACCACCACCCAAGTCTTTCACAGAGGAATATTCTGTAACTTCTATTAGATCCTGAACCATGATCCTTTCTCACTCTTCCTATATCTTCATATTTCCCAGATCTCGCTCCTGTAAGTTGCACACAAGAGGAAGAGAAGTTTGAGGTTTATGGTGTTTAGGGACTTGCCTCAATCAAATTTAGGGATAGCATTCAAGCTTCCCAACATCATTGATAGATAAAGAGAGTGTGCCCTTACAGGGAAAATGCTAAACACAATAACAATATGGTGAATCAAATGATGATAAACAAAAATGTTATCACCTATGTGATGAAAATCTTAAGAGGATGAAGTTCCTTCAACTCATAAGGAGAGATAGATGATAACTTCAAACTTGCAACAACACAGAAAATAATAATTCAAATCTACTCTAGAATCACAATGAATACTTTGATGCTCTTTATTCCAATGATTCAAGTTAGCTATCTCTATCTAGGTTCATAATGAATTCAAAAACACACTTATATATGCTTTCCCACTAACATTCATCAAATTAAACCAAAAGAGATGACAAGGAGAAACCTTTTTAAAGGTTCCAGGTTGACATACAATTAAATTTACCATGACCAATTAGGGAAGACTTGGGCGTGGGCGCCCAAGTCTTGAGGCTCCTTTTTGGTTTGGGGTAAGGTAAAATTAGACCCCTTGTTCCCAATTTACATTGGTTTCAGGTAATTTTACATTGGGATGATGTTTAGAATGTATAATGTAATCACAAGGACCTAGGACTAAACAAGGAGGTGAAAAGACATGCTCCCACTTTTTACTTCATAAAATTTAGCCCCCACTTTAATGTGTGTATGATCTTACAATTAGTACATGCATTAAAGTATGACCAAAGCACATCAAACACATCAAACACTAGAGCGAAGACACACCCTAAGTTCTGAAGACCATTTCTAGCCCCCAAGCTTAGGCAAACACAAGGAAACACTTGAAAGTCATGCAAAACATAGAGAATATAGTAAAGAAGCACACAATACATGAGGAAGATAATAAATAGGCACATGATACATGGAGAAGGCATGAACGCAGTCACACAATACACAAGGCATACACGAAGAGAAGACATGATTAAACAATTATATAACCCTAACTAGGTGATGGGGAAGCTCATCACTACGTGCTGCCATCAAAAGCACACAAAACACACAGCGTGGTGGGAGCTCATCGCTACGTACTACCACAAAACATGAAAAACACACAATGTGGGGGAGCTCGTCATTATGTGCCACCACTAAAACATGCAAGGCATGCAAGGAAGACAAGCGAAAAATAGAAGCAATACATGAGTATCGTAGAGTATGTCATCGACACACTATACGTCTTAAAAACATCAAACATGGGTGATCGGGGGAGCTCATCACTACGTGCCACTATCTAAGACATGCCAAACACATAGGTGATGGTTGAGCTATGCTACCACAACCACCAAAGACACGCTTAAGGGTGAATAACTCAAGATCCAACCTAGCCTACGTAAAGGACTTTTTTAAAAACATGTGCAACCACTCAAGGGAATACACAATCCCTCCTTTCATAGAAGGGCTTTCAGAAACATACAACCCCACCTGCATTGCGGAGATGCCTTATGGTGAAAAGAAAGCATGTGCACAAAGTATACAACCCCACCTACATCGCGGAGACAACTTACAGTGAAAAGGAAACATACGCAACACACAAAGACAAAGTACACAACCCCATTTGCATCACAGAGATGCCTTATGGTCAAAAGGAAGCATACGCCACACATTTTATCACAATGTCTATGATATCAAAGAATTTACTACAATATATGCCCCCACCTTACTGTGGTTGATCCCACTTGCCAGTAGCAATCACATTTAAGGTAAGGTTGAAAACACATGAGGGAATAAGAGATTTCACAAAGCCCATGCCCCAAAGTGACATGTGCTTGCGATCGTTGAATTGTGTTAGGAACCCATGTTTAACCCTTCTCTTTATTTTATTAGTATATTGTTGTAGATGCATATGCTTTGTAAGTCATCCTATGAGTATATTATATTATCCCACATTCATGGGGAGTAATAGTTGTTTAGATTAGACTTAGTATAAAAGTACGTGTTGAGGCCAATGAAGGCATCCACAAGTTTATTGTATTGAGCTTGCTCAAAGGAGGTTGCCCCCTTGAAGTGGCCTGCGATCAATAAATTCCTTCTGTGTTCTACTATTTCTATTATTTCATGCATTTTTCATTATATTGTTGTAGGAGGTTCCTCTCATTTGGTATCAGAGCACTTTCTTGGGCTCGCTGGGTGGATTTTTTGCCAATTTTTTTTCGCAGTGTCCTCCAAGTGCTGTGATTATTACAGTAGTTCTTTTTTCTTTGCATTTGTATTGTTCATTTCAATTGCAAGTTCAAATCAGGGAATAATCCCTATCCGATTAACTATGGGAAGTGCCTAGGCATAGCCCTAAAACTCATTGTGAGGAGTACCATAGGAACCCTGAAGTAGCTGGCCCATTGAGAGGACCTGCCAGCGAAAAGGGCAATGAACCCTACCTGATTGACTAGTTTCCATCCGTGAGGTAAACCAAGAGCTATCCTTTGTGGCAAAGCGGTTATCAGTTTTACCTGAGCCATGGAGTGAGGGGTACTGCCCCAATACGCAAGCCGTTAGACAACATTGGTAGCTGAGTGAATCCCCTGAACCTTTAGGAAGCCGAACATACCTAGGGTCCATATCTATTGTTAGCTGGTAAATCACAGATTGCATCTGTCCAGAGCCATTGCAGATCATTTCCAGAAAAGAAATTATGTTTTTTCACCATATCTTCCTTACTTTAGCTCCGTTTCCTCTGAAAATTCACTGGAACCCCTGAAATTCCATTCTACATATTTCCTTCCTTGAGGACCCTATCCCAAATTCCACTTATCGAAACTAGAAATCCCACATTTGTCTATTTTTAGGGTTTGCCATAACTTCTTCGATTCTCACTCAATCGCCTTCAAATTTTTCCATAGTGTTCATTTCCTATTTCTTCTCCTTTGTCCCTCTTGGACAAATTTTCCCATTCTTTCACCCTGCTTCTGAAATCCCCATTTTTTGCTTCCCTGTCCCTCCGAAAGTGTCCAAAACCTAGTCAAACCCCAATTACCCATCAGAGTTTTTCCCAAATCCAAATTTTCCTTTACTAAAAAAGTTTCTATTTTTGTTTTCCTACCCATTCCAAAAAAAAAAAAACTCCTGGTTATGGTTGTCACCCGCGCAGGAGCAAAAAACATGGAGGATGAGCTTGCAACCCTTAAGACCAAACTCCAAGATCTGGATGAAAACATTCTCGGTCTCAATCTTTAGCATTCAGCCATGAACAATAGATGGCAACCAGAGTCTTCTACAGACACTGGGTTCTCTTCTTCTAGCAATTTTTGTTAGCCGAAGCTTGATTTTTCGTGCTTCAATGGTGATGATCTGACTGGATGGATATACCGGGTAGAACAATATTTTAGTCTACATAATACTTTTGATGTCAACAAAGTCCCACTTGCATCCTTTCATTTGGAACATGAAGCCTTTCAATGGTTCCGTTGGTACATCAAGGCTCATGAAGAGCCTAAATGGACAATTTTTGCAAACTCATTTTGTAATGATTTGGCTCTAGTGCTTTTGATGACTTCACAAGAGAACTCACTAAACTTCGCCAAACTGACACTATGAGAGAATATCAGACTGAATTTGAGAAACTGGCCAATCACACAGAGGGATTGTCTGATGAATTTTTTAGGAGTTTTTTTGTTAGTGGTCTAAAGGATGCAATCCAATCTGAGGTTAAAATGTTCCATCCCAGCACAATAATGGAAGCCCTAGGGTTGGCTAAGTTGGTGGAGGACAAGATCATAGCTCAACAGCACTCCAAATCCACTTTTGCACCATTCAGAAATATGGTTTCCTAAAGACCTCCAATCACGCCAACTCCTAGAACAACTCCTATCAAGCATTTGTCTGAAGCAGAGATGAGGGCACATAGAGAAAAATGGCTTTGTTATAATTGTGATGAGAAATTCACTCAGGGACATAGATGTGTTGAGCAAAAGCTCTATCTCTTCGATGTGGATTCTCCACTTGTAACTAAAGTTTATGAAGATGATCATCAACATTCAGCAGCCGCCTGTTGACCCTCCTTCTCAAGAAGACCACCCAGAGATCTCTCTCCATGCTTTAGCAGGAGTCACCACCCCACAAACCATGTGGGTCAAGGGTTACTTCAAGAAGCTCCCTCTTATAATACTCATTGATTCTAGTAGCACTCATAACTTCATTGACCCTCAGATTGCCAAACAGGCTGATTGTTTTGTCCATCCTTGCTCTAGCTTTGAAGTCATGATTGCCAATGGGGGCACATTACCGTGCAAAGGGAAGTGTCATAATGTGCATATCTCTATTGGAGATTATAACCTTTGCTCTGACATGTTTGGCTTTCCCTTAGGCAAATGTGATGTGGTTTTGGGTGCTTAATGGTTATGCACACTTGGACCCATCTTATGGGATTTTGCTGAACTTTGGATACAATTTTTAGACAATGGGCAAAAACACACATTGAAGGGCTTACAACTAGGGTCTCTCAACATCATCAATTCACATCGCATGGAAAATCTCCTTAAGAAGAATTCACATGGTGTTATCGCTCAGCTCCATTACATTCAGATGCAACCATCAACGGTCTCCACTAGTCCTTTGGATCTACAACAAATTTTGGATAGATATGCATGTGTCTTTGCTGAACCAGCGTGATTGCCACCTTCACGACTAGAGGACCATCATATTCAACTCCTTCCTGGAAGCATTCCTCCCAACATCAAGCCCTACCGCTACCCATTTCACCAAAAGATAGAGATTGAGATACTCATTCAGGACTTACTGAAGCAAGGTATTATTCACCCTAGTACCAGTTCCTTTTCTTCACCAATTCTTCTTTTCCAGAAAAAAGATGGGTCATGGCGCCTCTACATTGACTTTCGATCACTTAATCACATCACAATCAAGGATAAGTTTCTGATTCATGTTGTTGATGAGCTTCATGGCGCTCATTTTTTCTCCAAGTTGGATCTTCGTTCTGGGTATCACCAAATTTAGGTTCATGAGGATGATATCCCTAAAATGGCTTTCCGCATGCATGATGGCCACTATGAATTTTGGGTCATGCCCTTTGGCCTCACTAATGCTCCTTCCACATTCCAGGCATTAATGAATAAAATATTCCAGCCCTACTTGAGGAAATTCATTCTAGTCTTCTTTGATGATATCCTCATCTATAGTAAAACATGGGCTGAGCATCTCCAGCATCTAGATCTTGTACTGCAACTTCTCTCTGATCATCATCTCTGTGCAAAATAGTCTAAATGTGTTTTTGGGCAGGAGGAATTGGAGTATCTCGGGCATATTGTTTCATCCCAAGGGGTTTGAGTGGATCCTGCCAAAATAGATGCCATGAAAAATTGGCCACATCCTCAGACACTCAAGAGCCTCCGTGGTTTTTTGGGACTAACTGTCTACTACCGCAAGTTTGTCAAGGATTATGGGAAGATTGTAGCTCCATTAATAGCTCTGTTGAAAAAGGATTCTTTTACATGGACACATGCTGCTGAGTGTGCATTTGAAAAATTGAAACAAGCTATGTGTACTACGCCTGTTCTAGCTATGCTAGGTTTTTCCAAGACCTTCACTATTGAGAGTGATGCTTATGGCAATGGACTTGGTGTTGTTCTCCTTCAAGATGAACATCCCATTGCATTCACCAGCAAAGCCCTTTCAGGTAAGAATTTAGTACTCTCTACATATGCAAAGGAAATGCTGGCTATTTTGCATGCAGTTCAGAAGTAGCAGCCATACCTATTAGGGAATCATTTCTGCATCAAGACTGATCACCAGAGTCTGAAATATTTCCTGGAACAACAGGTCTCCTCCCCAGCACAACAAAAATGGGTTAGCAAACTCATGGGTTATGACTATGAGATCACTTACAAGAAGGGTAAGGACAATATTATGGTGGATGCTCTTTCTCACACATTTGATGACCAAGCTTCTCTTTCAGCTATTTCTATGCCTGTTCCAAATTGGCTGGAATCTATCTAGCAGGGCTATGTCAATGACTCTTCCTTATCTCAAATCATCCAACAGTTGGCCAATAACCCTTCTGTTGTACTGCATTACTCTTGGGATGGTGCTTCTCTAAGATACAAGGGTCGTCTGGTGCTTCCCCAGAACATAGATCTTCAACAGGCTGTCTTCTATGAACTCCATACTTCTCCATCGACAGGGCACTCTGGGTTCCTCAAAACTTATGAGCGGGCACGATGCAACTTATTTTGGAAGGGAATGAAAAGGGTGATACAATAGATGGTGGCTGAATGTGATACCTACCAGTGTACAAGGGTGAAACGACACTCCTTCCTAGATTGCTCGAACCCTTGCCCATCCCTACGTAGATTTGGATAGATATTTCTATGGATTTCATTGAGGGACTCCCTAAATCTAGAGGGAAGACAGTGATCTTGGTTGTGGTTGATTGCCTCTCCAAATATAGTCATTTTTGTGCCCTCAGCCACCCCTATACTACCTCCTCCGTCGCACAGATTTTCATGGACCAGATCTTCCATCTTCATGGAATCCCTTCTTCCACTGTCTCAGATCGCGATGCCACTTTCACCAGTCATTTTTGGATAGAACTATTTCACCACACTGGTACCAAACTGAAGATGAGTTCAGGGTATCACCCACAAATAGATGGTCAGACTGAAGTTATCAACAAATGTTTAGAAACTTATCTTCATTGTTTCACCTCAGAACAACAGCATCAGTGGGCAAAGTGGCTCCCTCTCACTAAATGGTGGTATAATACCTCCTACCACACTGCATCTAAAATGACTCCATATGAAGCAATCTATGGTCAGGCTCCACCAGTGCTCCTTCCATACACCCCCAATAGTTCACCAGTTAGGGTAGTTGACACAGTTCTCTGAACCTGAGATCAGATTCTTCGCATTTTGCAAGACAATCTTCACATGGCAAGAAATTGAATGAAACAACAAGTTGATCAGCACCGTTCTGAGTGCACTTTTCAAGTAGGTGATATGGTTTTTCTTCGTCTACAACCATACAAGAAATCCTCCCTAAAACACAAAGGGTGTCATAAGTTAGCTCCAAAGTTCTATGGGCCATATAAGGCTCTCTAGAAGATTAGGTCAGTTGCTTATAAATTGGAGCTTCCTCCTTCTCGCATTCATCCAGTATTTCATGTCTCTTGTCTAAAGAAAGTTCTTGGCACCAACATCAGAGAACAAACTATTTTACCAGAACTGGATAACAAATTTTGGAGCTGGAGGCAATCCTTGATAGGCACACTTGTCAGCTTTGCTCTCGATCCATCACAGAGCTATTAATTCAGTGGCATGGAATGCAACTAGAGGATGCTACATGGGAACCACTCCTTCAAATTTAGCAACAATTTCCACATCTTAAGCTTTGAGAACAAAGCTTTTCTAAGAGGGAGGGGATGTTAAGAACCCGTGTTTAACCCTTCTCTTTACTTTATTAGTATATTGTTGTTGGACGCATATGCTTTGTAAGTCATCCCATGAGTATATTGTATTATCCCACATTCATGGGGAGTAATAGTTGTTAAATTAGACTTAGTATATAAGTACGTGTTGAGGCCAATGAAGGCATCCATGAGTTTATTGTATTGAGCTTGCTCAAAGGAGGTTGCCCCCTCAAACTGGCCTGCGATCAATAAATTCCTTCTGTGTTCTGCTATTTCTATTATTTCATGCATTTTTCATTATATTGTTGCAGGATCCTCATAAATTATTTCCAACAATCACAATAGAAACACATTAGTATTTGTTGGTTAACAGATTTATCACCTAACTCTATATACTCATGCCTAGACAAGTGACAAATGTAATCAATAGTTGAGCCCAATATATTGGTATTTTACACATGCTCTCTACTTATTTAACAAGGTACAGATAACTTCGATAGATTTTCTAATGAATAAAGAACTCAAGATTGCTTTTAACCAGAAATAAAAACAAAGGCAAAGCTTTTAACTAGAAAGCAATGAAGACAAATTTACAACTGAAAAACTAAGAGTTTCAAAGACTTTTAGCCACATGATAGCATACCACATATATATATATATATTTTCACCACCTCAAATGATATATCAACAGATAAACTATTCTCAATAGTGAGCAAGCTTTATGAATATCCAACCACCTAGACACATGAATATCATTAACAACAACAGCAACACATTCAACTTAAGAAGAACATGAATCCAAATAACCACAATAGAAAGTCTATGATCACCCAAATCTCCACTGCATTAACTTATATTGCATATATCAAAGTAGCTAAAAATAGAATTAACTATCACCCTTGCAAAACAAAGTTTGTCCAAAGATCCAGAATTCGACTAGCTATGCCAAATTATAACCGTCTTTAAAAACATAACGGCTTCTTGAAATAGATGATTAAAAGATGTTTAAACAATAATTATAATAAAAGTGCCCTCCAGAGCCAATAGTTTTAGAGCAAATATGAAATAACTAAAAGCATGAAATTTAAAATCAATTGAGGATTTGCAAATCCCCATCACCATCATCCACCTCGTCCATCACTTCATCTTCCTTTGACTTCTCACCTTCTCCAATGACACTTTGCACCGCTTGAGGTACCTATGCTCACAACCTACCTTTATACACTCTATACTTGTTGATCATTGGTGTTAATGACATGCCTGGTGGAGATCTTGTCATACTGATGCGACACCTCTTCTTCATGACTGCCCTGTCGAAGTTTGTCACCTTACGATGCATTTCATCGATGCCACTTCTACAACTATTAATATAGGCTGCCAATTTAGAGAGTTTACCCAACGAATCCCCTATGACTGTATCATAATTCACTACTTCCTTCATCACCATCCTCTTGAAATTTTGTTTAATTACTTTGACATCCAAGAGTTTCTCATCGTCAGACCCATTAGCCTCTACCCCCAGAGTAGTGAAATCCTTTTTGATTCTCATCATCTCCTTGTAAAAGATTGCAATGGCTTTCCCCATCTCCTCTTCTGCTGCAACTATGATACAAAGTTTCCATTCTACTGCATTAGCCCACACAATGGTATCTAGCTCTCCAAGATTAGCTATAACTTCTTCAGCCATCAAGATACCAGGATCCATGTTGGCTATCTCTTTTATTTCCTTAGAGGCTATATTCAGACTGTGGTGATCACTTCGGGCTTTCTCAAATTCTACTATCAAAACCTCCCCTTTAACATATATAGAATCAAACAATTTCATTGCCTCCTCAATAAAAATGAGATCATCAAAACAATCTTTTTAACCCATTGATCCATAACCTTCCTTAGAGATAGATAAGTTTTAAATTATTGAAGCAAATTAGAATCAAGGGTATAGAGCTTGACATCTAAGGAGGCCTTAGTTGAGGGTGTTATTATTTCAGCAATTGAATTAGCAAAAGAGGACAAGAAACTTACATGTGCCAACAATTTTGAATTTTCTCCTTGTAATCCCTTCACCCTTTTAGAGATATTATCAACCAAATATTGGACATGATACAAATCACCCTCAGTCGTTGACGGTCCTAGATCCACTTGACTTACTCTGAAGTCAACTTCTATCACTTCATCTTCATTCTTATCTACCAGTGGGTCTACAATCTCCAAAAACTAGTTTCCTGAGGTGGCATCAATCACTATCCTTGACATTCTCTTTGCACGCTTGCGTTTGGGAACCATTTGTAATAGACTAGCCACAGTATTGACACCCTCATCAGTAGGAAGAGTGTATCTCTTCTTCTTCTAAACAACCTTTTTCAACCAGTTTGGAGATGGGGATGACATATTGGCAGCGTTGGAAGTATCATCTACAAGCACAAGGTGGGAATTTTGTTCCGGTAGTTCTCTTTGTTGTGGAGAGTTTGGCGGGCTAAGTAAAGAGTGCAACAAATTATCCTCTCCAATTTGAGAGAAAATAAAAGAATTAGAATCACCTACATGATTGTTAAGTGGGGGCACATGGTCTGCTTTAGATGATGAAGCAGCCAATCTGGTATTTCTTTTCACTATTTGGACATCCTGCTCACAAGTGGTCTTCACCCTACCAGTTTCTTTAGGTGGCCTTTCATCATCACCATTCGATTGTGAGCCGACTCTCTAGAGAGTTGGGTCTAAACTAGATGATTTTCTATATGAATGGACAGTCTGAGATCTGGCTTGATTTTGAGAGGCTGAGTCTCTCAGTGTCGTGGAACCAGCACACTCATTGACCTTTCCTTTTAACCACTTTTTTGTTCTTCTCAATACATGCAAAGAAAGCAACTAACATCAGTGACTTCTTTTTTAGACCATCTTACAGGAGGCATGGGTTCCCTTGACACTGCATCATAGCCCTCATCTAACATATCTAAAAAATCATCAGTCATATTAGGGACTTGGATGTTCAGCTTGAAGGCATGAACTTGATCTATAGTCAGCCTAATCCACTTTCTTCTCTAAAATTCCCTCTCATCAACACAATCCTCCCAAAAATCCTTGAGCTGAGGTTGGTGTGAATAAGAACCACCTCCATGCATGTTTTCCTTTATAAAATTCTTACTATCAAAGGACACATGAGGGAACAAACTATGAAGACTGAACTCAGACAATAACTTGTCAACATTCCGGGTGCCATCATTACATTTACAAGAATAAAAAGACAAAGACACAAGAAAAGAATACCCTTTCTTTTTCATAGCCTAGTATTTAACACTCACAACTACCATTTGGCAGCATAACTCCAACAACACCAAATAGTCAGAAGGGTATCGAGGCAATTTTAAAGGGGCATTTTCAAAAACCCCGATTCTCAAATAGGAGAAGCAATCAAATTGTATATAAAAACTTCCAAACTTCACTACCAGGGCAGATGCTTCGACTAAAAACCTTTTCTCCATTGAGCCATAAATTTTCTTAGCTAACATCATAGAAAAAGTATCATTAACATGCCTAAAGTCTTTCATACTTTCATTCTTCTGCAATTGGGGGAAAATATGATACACAGGCATACTTGCTGTAGGACTCCCTTGAATCCTCAAACTAGGCCAAGTAGCCTCTCTTCAAGCCAATATATAGAGTAGCTGGGAGCACATGTGGAAGCTCACATTTCTTGCAAATTGGTTAGTTCTTCATGCAAGCATTCACTGATAATCTTTGACCAGTCAATGTGGTGGTCTCCACTGATAATTTTGGATAAATTAGCACATCCAAAATTCAAAATCATTTGACTAGGGGCTCCCAACCACTCTTTTCAGCAAAGTTATCATATCTGAAATTTCTTCTTTGAAATGGCTCCTCTTCAAATTGGTAGAAAGCTAAGACTTACTAGTCTTCTTAATTTCTAACCAATACTTAGCAACACAGGTACGACACCAATCTTTCCTTTCACTATAATTGTATACACCTAAAATTGGCTCATGTCAAATTAAGTAAATGTTTTAATATTTATCTTAATTCTTATTTTCTTCTATCAATTAAATAAAACATTTTGAGTTTATTTGATTGGTTCATTATCCCATAATTAAATAAAATCAATTTATTTAATTAAATTTCCTAAATTCTTCTAAAGTATCACATAATTAAATAATCCTAAATTATTTAATTAATCCTAAATTCCTCTATCCTAAGTCCTAATTTCATAAATCCACCTCATCAATCCACCTCATCTTTCCACCTCACCTTTTCCACCTCACAATGTTGCACATGTAATTAAATATTTTTAATATTTAATTAGCTAATATTCCCTCACCCACATGTCCTATTTACCCTCCAGTCAAAATTAGTTAACTCATCAATCAAATCTGTTAACTAATTAGTCAATTGAGTTCACTGGTCAATCTATTCTATTGACTCCTTAATTAACCTAGTTAACTGATCAATCAATTCAATCAACTCCCCAATCAACTTAGTTAACTGATTGGTCTATTCTGTTAACTCTTCAATCTATTCAGTTAACTCCCCTGTTGCATGATGGAGCTTGGACAATTGTCCTCTTTCTATTCGTGCACATTCCTCAACCATTCTCAACTGTTGATCTTCTCATTTCTTCTCAACCATTGATCTCTTCTCTTCTGAGTCTATAAATGGAACCTTATTCTTCCATTTCTATAATCCAAGCTTTAAGTAGAATTACTTTGTTGAATTACTAGTGCGCCTTTGGCACCCCCACTATCACCCATTTGCTTGAGATCACCCCATTGCTTTGAAGCTCATCTTCATAGCACATTCATATCACAGCCATTCTATCTTGTCATCTTCAACAAGCAAGGGAGTATATGCTTCTGAGGGCTTCATTACAATCAAGATCAAGAACAGATAGGCAAACAATGGAAGCTACAGGATAACAAGGTTTGTGAGGTTTGTGCTTTATTTGTTCAATCTTGTTATTTGCATATTTCATTGTGTTATTGGGTTTGATATGCTTATTTATTTCATCCAATTTTCCTGATAACAGTAATAATTCTAGGCTGAAGATACCATAACATTAGCATTCTCCTCATACTCTTATGAATTCAAGGTCGAAGCAACAGATTCAGAGTCAATTTTCACCACCACCACACTAGTAGAGGTCCTTATTTCTTGGGAATCTAGAAAATACTCATTGGTGCACACAACCATCAACTCGGGACAATATACAACAAGCAGAAAACCACTGGCTCTATCCAAACCACTGCTGGGAATCTTCTCAGCCAAGGGAGTTTGATTCTCGGAGTGCATTCTCCTCTAGAAGTCATGCAAATCAATGTGGCCTAAATTAGTATCCCTTACTTCAGATAGAATGTTTTCCACTATAGAGACCACGAGAGTCCCTTGGAATTTGAACTTCATTTTCATGTACTCAAGAAACCAAAAAGTTAGAGACTCAAAAATGTATGCAGAAAACATAGGATAAGACAAAACACCAATAGGAATCTCCTTGCACAGATACATGGGAATGAAAATTTCTAACTCCCAAAAGAATATGTTATGCTCTTATAAAGAGAGAGAGTTGCTAGTTATGCTGACATGTGAAAATGGAACTGTGTTGATATCTCACAAGTAGAAACTAGTCGTTTAGCTTTCTGCAACACATTTCTTTATGAAACAATATCACCTTAGATGAGATTAAGAACTTATCAATGCCATTTCTCATAAATTCGCTAAGAGAAGATATTAAATGCTGGTGGTGAATTTATCTTTATAACTCATAAATGCATGCCTCGAGTTTCCCTCCAAAAATTTTACCACTGTGTCCTCACATACTTCTAATTGAATGCAAAGTGACAAGTGTCATTCCTTCATACTATGCACCACCATAGCAAAGACACCATTTGGAAGAGTGTGCTATTCAAGGTCAGCAAGTCAGGGAAAACTTGAACTTTTGAACTAGGAGTCGGGGGTTCAAAACTTCAAAGAACTCTTGACCTCCTGACAACAAAGGAAAGCTTCAACATCAAGGCACAAAGAAACACTATAGGTGCGGGACCTTAAGGAAAGTTGGCGAGTCAAGTGGTTCAAGAACTTGTTAACCCGCCGACTTTAGTTCAAGAATATGAAAGATCGCTGACAACTCTAGAAATGACTAAGTAAACTTTAGCCCGAGGGAAAAACAAAGGGGAAGACCAACAAATAATGAAGGAAGAACAAAAGAATGGGCATGGACACCTTTTTTTTTTAAAAAGGGGGCAACAGCTGGCTCTAATTGGGGACAAGGACTCGAGAGGACGCAGAGAACCCAGACAAACTATAGCAAATGATCCTTATTCTAGGGGTGATAGAGTCACACCAAAAATGGGACAACACAACAACAGAAAAATGGGGAAAGAAACTATGGTATAGAGTAGGACTCAGAAACATTACCAATTGCATAATTTTAGATCTTGCCCATTGTAGGCAAGAGGTAGCGACATTCCATCAGGGTAATCCAACAAAAATGCATTCTCTCCCACAACTTCTCTAATATTGAAGGGTCCTTTCCACAAAGAATCAAAATTCTTATGTGCACCTTTTGGTTCTCTTCACCTATCCCATAGAAGCATAGAATCTCCCACAACAAAGCTCCTCTATTTAGACCTTTTATCAAAAATCTTCTTAACAATCTATTGATGTTTGGTAATTCTATCTACAACAACCTCTCTCTATTCTTGTAAATGGATCAAGTACAATATCCTCCTCTCCACTGCTAATTGAAATTGTTCATCTTCAATTGCCTTCGGTAAACTCAATGTAGACAATTCTAAGGGAATAGGGATCGCATTATCAATACCATAAACCAACTGGAAGGGAGACATACCAATTTCCCTTTTGTAGGTTATCCTATCGGTCCAAAGAGCATCATACAGATTCTTATGCCATCTGCTTTGATTTTCTTCCACCAGCTTTTTGACAATAGAGATGAGGTTTTTGTTACTTGATTATGCTTGCCCATTGCCTTGTGGGTAATAATCGGATGAATAGGCAAGGCTAATACCAAAATCATAACAGAAAAGAGTAATTTCAGTAGAGGAAAAGCTTGAAGCATTATCAGTCACCAGCTTCTTAGGCACACCAAACCTGACCAAAATATTTTCTTTGAGAAAGGTGCAAACCATCTCAGAAGTAGTACTTCTCACCAGGATAGCTTCTACCCACTTGGTAAAATAATCTGTAACTGTCAAAATATGAGTATGTCTAGCACTAGAATTGGGATTAATCGGTCCAATGAAGTCTAAACCCCATTGCTGAAATGATTCATCTATAAACATTGGTCTCAAAGGTAAGGTAGCTAATTGAGGTCTACCAATGAATTTTGAACATTTCTCACATCTCGGTACCCAATCATAGGCATCCTTGAACATACTAGGCTAGTAAAAGCATTGCCCCAATATCTTAAAAGTTATCACTGATGCTGAGAAGTGTCCCCCACATGCTTCGTTATGGAAGTCTTCTAGTAACCTCTTCTGTTGTTCCTTATCTACACATCTTAGAAAAGTTCCATTTATTCCCCTTTTGTATAAATTACCTTCCTAGATAATGTATTTATGTTCCTTAAGCTTCAGGTTTATCTTTTCCTTGGCAGAAAGGTGAGACGGACAATCGCCATAAGTTAAGAAATAAGAAACATTGGAGAACCAGTCATCAGTATTACTAGTGAAAAGAACCAGGGGTAACTCTTCATTTCTTTCAACTTCATTTTCAGCAATCATTTTGCACAACCCTTTGCCTCTGACTAGATTGGTGGGTTTGATCTCAATGTCATACTCTTGAACTTTAACTATCCAAGCTCCTTTATTATTGCATCCAATCTCCTACTGAGTGAGAATACTTTTTACAGCCGGTTCTGGGACATAAACAATAGCATGTGAATGCAAGATATAAAATCTAAAGCTCTTTAAGGCTTTCACCACTGCATATGCATGCTTCTCCAAAGCAGAGTATTTAAGCTCATATTTCTTTAATGGCACACTCATAAAAGCAATGGGAGCTTCTATTCCTTGTTCGTTCTTCTACAGTAAGATAGTGGATAGAGTATGTTCAGAGGCATAGCAATAGATGATAAAGTCCTTTTGAAAATTAGGATGCACAAGTGTGGGTGCATTAGCAATGCTTTCTTCCCTTCGGTAGTCCACTTGAAGATAGGATGATTCTTCATCATTTCTGCAATATGTCTAGTCAACTCAGCGAAGTCAAGGACAAACCTTCTTAGAAAATTTACCTGACTGAAAAAGGATCTCGTGTTGTTCTTGATCATGGGTAAACTTAGCTGTTGAATTGGCCTAACCCTCTCTGGATCAATTTTTATTCCATCCTTTGAAACAATATGCCCTAACAACTTTCCTTCAGTAATTGCAAAAATTGATTTTTTGGGATTCAAAGAGATGCCATTTTCTCTACAACGTTGCAGAACTACTTCCACGTCATGCAAGTGATTCACCCTTTTCTTGGAGAAAACTATTAAGTCATCAAGGTAAACTACTATGATTTTATTCTTCAAGTCACCAAAGGTCAGATCCATTGCCCTCTTAAATGTGGCCCCAGCATTAATCAAATCGAAAGGCATTCTATTATATGCAAAGACACCAATTAGAGTGGTAAAAGATGTTTTATGCTGGTCTTCCTGAGCCACTTCAATCTGATTGTACCCTAAAAATCCATCAAGCATAGACATCATCTCTAAACCAGACATAGTTTATAAAATACGATCCATCACTAGTAAGGGATAGTTATTCTTCAAAGAGGCTTGATTTAAATTCCTAAAGTCAACACAAATCCGAATTTCCCCATTCTTCTTCTTGATGGGTACAATATTTGCCACCCAAGTAGAATGGTGAATAGGGTAAATGATTTTGGCTTTAAGCATTTTGTCAATTTCATTGAAGATGGCTTCAACTATTTTCAGATTATAGGTTCTTTTCTTTTCCCTAAAGGGTATGGTGCCAGGCTTCAATGGAATATGATGTTGCATTTCTCCATTCCTAAATTTCTTTAGATCAGCATAACACCATGCAAAAACATCCTTATATCTAATAAGCAAAGAAATCAAACGTTCCCTTTCTCCCTTAGAACAACATTTACCAATACACATGATCTTCAAATCAGCCTCAGTGCCAATATTCACCCTATCATAATCAACTGAAGTTGTAATGAAAACTTTATTCTTCTTCTTAAGGTATTGATCATGTCGATTAAAAAGATCTTCAAGAGAAACTAGTCCTTTAGGAATTTTATTTCCTTTCAACTGTACAATTCTTGAGCTTGAGTCACCGGAAGACTTTATTTCTCCTTCCAAAACATCATTGCTTTCATCACTACTACCCTCAAAGAATATACTAGCAAAAGATTCATCCTTTTCAAGAAATGAAATAATTTGTTGATCAGAATTAAAAACTTGCCAGTGACTAACATTGTTAGGAACACTAGGCCTGTATGCTACCTCAATCTTGTATGACTTATCCTTGAAATTTGGATGTGGTAAGAAGAGGGATGCCAAAACAGCTAAGGAATCAGCCCTAGTATTATGTTCTCTAGGTATGGACTCTATAGAAAAAGCATCAAAGTCTTCAATGCAGTCCCACACCCTATTTCTGTAATGATTTAGTCTACCATTTTTAAGTATGTAGAATTTTCTCACTTGTTTGACAATTAGTTCAGCATCTCCTTTAACTTTTAATTGTTTCACACCTTTTTCCTTGGCTAGTTCTAGACCTAATAACAAGGCCTCGTATTCTGCGGTGTTATTTGTGTTGCAAATATGTGCATATGATGTGTTGTCATTGATGTCAACATATCTCTTTGTCAAAGACAGTGAAGACAGTATAGTTCAGCAAAGTAGATTGCTCAGCATTTCTAGTTAGATGAAGATCATAGTCTGTGGATTAAAGGGTTTGTAGAGGATTGTCTGAAGTTGCTCTAGTTAAGATTTGAGAGGTTTGCATGGAGGATTGGTGAAGCTACGGCCATCTGAGTAGAACTAGGTTTTGTAGTTACAGAGTGATAGGGATTTGGTCTGGATTGCTCCACATAAGAATATTATGGTCTGTGGATCTAGAGGTATGTTTGGGATGTTGGTGTGTATCCTTAACTCAAGTGGTTTGTGGTTTGGAGGTCTACAAGAAATCTTTCTAGTGTGACAGTCATGATAGTTAGTGTTCTTGAGTTCTCGCATGTAGATGCAAGTGATTATGGTGATTTGAGGTGGTGTAGTTGTTCTTGTTGATTTCATTGTACTTGCAGAGATCTCTGGATCGTGTGCCTATTGTGTTGGTGGTCTGCATTGAGGATTGAGCTCATAGTTGAAGATTTCTCCTTGGGTGTTGTTGTTCTTTCCAGTCTTGGCCGACTGGATGCTTGGTGCATCTTGAGGATGATCTAAGAAAAGTTCTATGAAGCGTGGCATGTTGCTCGAGGAAGATTTGAGTCCCAGCTATGTTTGGCTAATAGTGTAGTGATTCGCATGTAGCATTTTGTATTGAGTCAAGTCTTTTTGTAAATGTTTGTGCTCATTCCAAGGTTGATGAATCGTATAAATACTTGTAGTTGAGTCATGGAAAAGTTTTCCTTGAGTGAAAATGATAAGATTCTAAAAAGGGTTTAAAAGCAGAGCAGAAGAATAGGAAGAGCAGAAAAGGAAGAGCAGTGAAGATGTAGAGGTAGCGAAGAAGTATTTGGGAGTAGAGCAGAGGTGTTGTGAGCTTAAATGGAACTAATCCTTGGCATGAAGAAGATGTTGTTTCTCAGTTCAACCTTTCAGTGTTAATCATGTGAATGTTTCTGTAGGTAGTGACCCTCCTTTGAGTAGTGAGCTCTAGGTAGTACGCTCGAAGGTAAGTGCCTTCCCATTTTTCTATTCTTTTAATAGAGAATAAATCTTGTGGGTTAACCCCCACCGTGGTTTTTCCCTTAACCAGGTTTCCACGTAAAAATCCTAGTGTTATGTGTGTTGATTGTGTTTCTACTCTTGTTTTGTTGATTCATGCTTTCATGGTTACATCATTAATATGTTTATAAGTGGTAAAGAAGATTAAATGCACCAAAAGATAAAGTTTTGTGACAACTGATTCACCCCCCTCTTAGTTGTCTACCCTAATTTCAACAATTGGTATCAGAGCTGGTTCCTCTAAAAGAAGCTTGACCACTTGAGGAGATCCAAGATGTCGACATACAAGAAGGACAGGCTGAGATTTAATAGAACAAATTATTCTCTTTGGAAGAATCGCATGGAATGCCATTTGCAATGCATGGGTGATCCTTATTGGTTGATAACCAAGAATAAGTATACTCCTCCATAGAATGGTCCTACAACTCCAGATCAAATCAAAGATGATGAAAACAACATTCGGGCTAAAGAAGCATTGTTAAGTGCCCTAACTGATATAGAAATGACAAATGTCTTGGAATTGCAAACTGTTCATGAAATCTGGAAGAAGTTGGAAACTCTGTATGAAGATGATGCATATGTCAAATGTGCTAAGTTACAGAGCCTGAAGGGTAGATATGAAAGTTTGAGGATGAGTGAAGATGAAAACATCACTTCCTACATGTAGAAGGTGAATGAACTTGTGTGCAATATCAGGTGTGCTGGTGGAAAACTGGAAGAATCAGAGATTGTTGGCAAGGTGCTCAGGTCCTTACCTGCTTCATACAAGCATAGAGTTGCTGCTATTGTGGAGATTAGGACTATGATAGATGTTACAAGGGATCAGTTGGTTGGCAAGCTTTCAACATTTGAAATGAGTGAGTTTGGTGACTCTCTTCCTAAATCAAAATCTGCATTTAAGGCTAGCATTTCTGGAAAGCAAAGATTTGATCCAAGTGAAAGCTCTTCAAGAAGACTAACCAGATATGAGAAGACAAGGAAGGAACTTGAAGAAGATGAATCTAAGCTCGAAGAACTTGAAGCCCTTATTGCTAAAAGATTACCAAGAGGATCTGGTAAGTATGAAGGAAAGTTTCCTTTCAAATGTTTTGCTTGCAATAAGATTGGTCATTTTGCTTCAAGATGTCCAGAGAGGGTTTCAAAGACAAACCCTAACAGACCTAGGGTTCAGAAGAAATTCTACTATGTCCAAGAAGTTGTTGATGAAGGAGTCATAGATGATGAATCTGATATGGGAAGTACCTCTGGAAATGAATGGGTGTTTGTTACTATCAAAGAGGAAGATTCAGTGCCTACTAAATCTGCTGGCTGTGTGAATGTGGAAAGTGTCTTGGCTGCTCAGGTTGAAGAAAAGGATGAATGGATGATTGACAATGGACATTCTGATCATATGACTGGTGATAAAAGTAAGTTTGTAAGTTTGGAAAGATATGAAGGTGGAATTGTGAAGTTTGGAGACAATTTAGCTGGTAGAATCTATGGCAGAGGATCCATCTCTTTTGATGGTAAGAACAACACCAATGATGTTTTCTATGTAGAAGGGTTAAAGCATAATCTTCTTAGTGTTGGACAGTTGGTTGACAAAGGGTATGATCTCCAATTCAAGGATGGAAAATGTAGAATTTTGGAAAGCTTCGAAACTAAAATTACATCTGGTACATAGACTAGATGTAATATCTTTCATTTAAGTGGTATTGGTAAAAGTTGTTTGATTGCTCAGACTTAGTTATGGCATAGGAGAATGTGTCATGTGAATGTTCATAACATTGTCAAGATAAGTACTATTCAGGCTATGAGAGATCTTCCAAAGCTTGTGAAACCTACTAATAGCATGTGTAAGGAATGCCAGTTGGGAAAATAGAATAGAGCTACACTCAAAAGTAAAGAATAATTTTCAAATGGATTGTTGGAACTTGTGCACACTGATTTGTGTGGTCCTACCAGAGTTAGGAGTTTGCAAGGAGACAGATACTTTATTTTGTTGATTGATGATTACTCCCAGATGATGTGGGTCACCTTCTTGAGAGAGAAATTAGAGGCTCTTGACAGATTCAAGGTGTTCAAGGATAGGGTGGAAAATGAGATTGGTGTAAAGATAAAGTGTCTGAGATCTAACAGAGGTGGAGAGTTTACCTATGGTGAGTTTGATACATTTTGTGAAAATCATGGAATAAGAAGACAATTATCTACTCCTAGGACTCCTCAGTAGAATGGAGTTGTGGAAAGGAAAAACCGGACCATTGAATAGGCTGCTAGAACCATGATGATAGAGGCAAATGTTTCACGTGTCTATTGGAGAGAGGCTGTGAGTACTATTGTCTACACTCTTAACCGAGTGCAAATTAAAGGTAATATTGGTAAAACCCCTTATGAACTGTGGTTTGGTCATACTCCTATTGTGAAATACTTCAAAAATTTTGGTAGTAAATGCTATACCAAGAGAGATGAAGATCTAGGCAAGTTTGATGCAGGATGTGATGAAGGAATATTTATGGGTTATTCAAACCAAAGCAAAGCATACTGGTGCTTTAACAAGAGATTGAAAAGGATTGTTGAAAGTACTAATGTCAAGGTTGATGAAAGAAAGGAGAGGCCTTCTAAGTCTTATGGATACGAATCAGATGATCAAAATGAAAGTCCAACTGAAGGAAAGCAAGTTCAAACTCAAACTCAGATTCAGACTACTCCGAAGAATCCAGTGACTCAAGAAGCTAGTGCAAATGTTGAGGAACAAGTTCAAGAATCAGAAGTTCAAGAAAATCCCAAAACTCCCAGGTCTGTAAGGTTGAATCATTCTAAAGATTAGATCATAGGAGATAAAAATAAAGGTGTTCAAACTAGAAGAAGAATTGCTGAAGAACAAGTGGAGTATTGTTTGATTTCAAAGATTGAACCAAAATCAGTGAATGAATCTTGTAATGATGAAAGTTGGGTAAAAGCAATGGAAGAAGAATTAATGCAAATTGAAAAGAATCATACTTGGGATCTTGTTCCTAGACCTGAAAACAAAAATGTAATTGGAAGTAAATGGTTCTCCCAGAATAAATTGAATGAAGATGGTGAAGTTGTGAGAAACAAAGAAATATTGGTGCGCAAAGGATATTCTCAGGTAGAGGGAATTGATTTTGAAGAAACTTTTGCTCCGGTGGCAAGAATCGAAGCAGTTAGATTATTTCTTACCTTTGCTGCTTACAAAGATTTCAAAGTTTACCAAATGGATGTCAAGTCAGCATTTCTGAATGGAGGGTTGGAAGAAGAAGTCTACATTGAGAAACTGAAAGGATTCCAGTTGCCTGATCAAGGAGATATGGTCTGCAAATTGAGGAAAGCATTGTATGGACTTAAACAAGCCCCAAGAGACTAGTATGCAAGATTAGATAACTATCTACTAAAGTTAGGTTTCAACAAAGGCACAATTGACAGTAATCTTTATTTCAAAATTGATCATGAACACATATTGATTATTGAGGTATTTGTTGATGATATCATCTTTGGTGGGAATGAGAGCATGTGTAAAAAGAGTTGTTGAAAATCATTTAGTTAGATAAGGGCATCTTCATATCTCAATCTAAGTATGTGAAAGAGTTGTTGAAAAAGTTTGGAATGGAGGATTTAAAACTAGTGAGTACTCCTATGATAACCGAATGCAAGTTGAGTAAAGATGATGATTCCCCTAAGGCAGATCAGAAAAGGTATAGATCAATGATTGGAGTTCTACTTTATCTAACTCATACTAGACCTGATATTATGAATGCAGTTGGCCTTGTTGGTAGATTTCAAGCTGATCCTAGAGAAACTCATGTTGTAGCAGTCAAAAGAATTTTTAGATATCTAAAGGGAACATCTGATTATGGCTTATGGTATCCTAAGGATGATGATTTCACTCTTCATGCATATACAGATGTTGATTGGGTAGGAGATGTGGATGACAGGAAGAGTACTAGTGGTGGTGCATTTTTCTTGGGAAAGAGATTGGTTTCTTGGTTGAGCAAGAAGCAGGAGGCAATATCTTTGTCTACTGCAGAGGTAGAGTATATAGCAGTAGCAAGTAATTGTACTCAAGTTTTGTGGATGAATCAAATATTGAAGGATATTAGAATTGTGTTTGAAGAGCCTATTACAATCTTCTGTGATAATTCAAGCGCAATAAACATCTCAAAGAATCCGGTGTTGCATTCAAAGACAAAGCACATATCCATCAAGTTTCACTTTTTGAGAGAGAAGGTAAATGAGAATGAAGTTAGATTGGAGTTTGGTCTTTCAAAGGATCAGATTGTGGATATCTTCACTAAGCCTCTACCTAAGGATACTTTTGAGTATCTCAGAGTGAAGATAGGAGTTATTAGCCTCCTGTTCAGAACTAAGGTACACTAGTGTACATAAGTCCGGTGTAACTCACAGTCATATCTTGTCATTCGGATTGGTGTTAAGGGGATGCTACTCAGGGGGAGTAGTCAGTATGTTAATTCTAGAGTTTAGTTTGGAACAAAAAGGGGGAGAGATGATTTCAAATATGTGCCCTTTGCCATTGATGTCAAAGGGGGAGATAAGTCATGTGAAAAAGTTGGAAGTAGTTACTGGTGAAAGGGGAGCAGTGAAGAAAGTGGTTGCAAGATTGATAAGAGAAAGGGGGAGAAGTCCTTGTCTTGATGGTTGAATTAGTTTTTCACATCATATGTTGCCATCAATGACAAAGGGGGAGATTGTTGCAAATATGTGCATATGATGTGTTGTCATTGATGTCAACATATCTCTTTGTCAGAGATAGTGAAGACAGTGTAGTTCAACAATAGATTGCTTAGCATTTCCAATGAGATGAAGATCAGAGTCTATGGATTAAAGGGTTTGTAGAGGATTGTCTTAAATTGCTCCAGTTAAGATTTGAGAGGTCTGCATGGAGGATTGGTGAAGTTATGGCCATCTGAGTAGAACTGGGTTTTACAGTTACAAAGTGACAGGGATTTGGTCCAGATTGCTCCGCATAAGAATATTATGGTCTGTGGATCTAGAGGTATGCTTTGGATGTTGGTGTGTATCCTCAACTCAAGTGGTTTGTGGTTTGGAGGTCCGCAAGCAATCTTTCTAGTGTGATAGTCATGACAGTTAGTGTTCTTGAGTTCCCATATGTAAATGCAAGTGATTCTGATGATTTGAGGTGGTGCAGTTGTTCTTGTTGATTTCATTGTGCTTGTGGAGGTCTTTGGATCATGTGCCTATTGTGTTGGTGGTCCACATTGAGGATTGAGCTTGTAGTTGAAGATTTCTCCTTGGTGTTGCTATTCTTTCTAGTCTTGGCTGACCGGATGCTTGGTGCATGTTGAGGATGATCTAAGATAAGTTCTATGAAGCGTGGCATGTTGTTTGAGGAAGATTTAAGTCCCAGCTATGTTTGGCCGACAATGTAGTGATTCGCATGTAGCATTTTGTATTGAGTCAAGTCTTTTTGTAAATGTTTGTAATGCCAACCTTGATGCTCATTCCAAGGTTGATGAAGCATATAAATACTTGTAGTTGAGTCATGGAAAAGTTGTCCTTGAGCGAAAATGAAAAGATTCTAAAAAGGGTCCAAAAGCATAGCAGAAGAAGAGGAAGAGTAGAAAAGGAAGAGCAGTGAAGATGTGGAGGTAGCGAAGAAGTGTTTGGGAGAAGAGCAGAGGTGTTGTGAGCTTAAATGGAACTGATCCTTGGCATGAAGAAGATGTTGTTTCTTAGTTCAACCTTTCAGTGTTAATCATGTGAATGTTTCTATAGGCAGTAAGCCTCCTTTGAGTAGTGAGCTCTAGGCAGTGCACCCAAAGGCAAGTGCCTTCCCATTTTTGTATTCTTTTAATAGAGATTAAATCTTGTGGGTTAACCCCCACCGTGGTTTTTCCCTTAACTGGGTTTCCACATAAAAATCCTGGTGTTATGTGTGTTGATTGTGTTTCTGCTCTTGTGTTGTTGATTCATACTTTCATGGTTACATCATTAATCTATTTATAAGTGGTAAATAAGATTAAATGCACCAAAAGATAAAGTTTTATGACAACTGATTCACCCCCCCTCTCAGTTGTCTGCCCTAATTTCAATAATTTGTATTTTCAAACTCAAGTTTAAAAGTAAAAGGAAAGGCATAGCCATCAGGTGAAATCAAAACAACCCCTACCCTAGACCCTGCAGTAGAACAACTCCCATCAAATTCTAGAGTCTATAGTTCATCAACCAGGTCAAGACTGATTAGATTCACATCTTCATTCTCTGTTGATGTGCACATCTAGGTACCCGGTCCTATTTCTACAAAATGAATATCTACTCTAGGGTCTCCAGATTTAAGAACAGTAAATTTGGCCTTGGGTTCAGGATTAAGGCAAACTTTCTTCCCATCTATAGGTATTAAGGCATGCAACCAATCCATTTGAATTTCCCCACCCAGGTCTTTGCAAAAACTATGACTCAAGAGCATCCCATAACTAGCAGGTGTATCTGCCACAAGAATAGTTAGCTTCAATCTTTTCTTTGGGAAGGTGGCTAAAGTAGTTTGAGCATCTTTAATCTGACCCAAGATAGGTACTAGAGAACCATCCATTGAGAAGCATTTTCCATGGGAGGGTGTATAGGATAAGCTTGGAGCTTTAGCAACTTGAGAAGGCATTACATTGTCTGAAGCTCTAGAATCAATGATGCAATTACTAAGATTATAACTGACAATATACAAGGAGACATAAAAAGGTTCTGGTTTATTAAAAAGATTCTGAGGACTAGGATCCTGAGAGCAGGTATTTGAACAGTTTTGACTTTTAGCAAGCACTTCATCATCACTGGACACTTGGGAATTACAATTTGAAGGAGATGGTTCTTGTCTAACATATCTGACTAGTCTATCAAGTTCAGATGGATTAAGTCTCAAATATTTAGCTTGGGAAATCTCAACCTTTATATTTTTACATGATTCTACAATATCAAATGAACTTGTGACAAGATTTTGAGAAGATGAAGTAGAGGTTACCTCAGTAGCTACAACTTTGGGTGTCACGTTCTCCATTTTCTTGGTATGGATTACTAGGTTGGCTCTAGGAATTCTACCAAACCACTTACTGGTTATTATGGGGGAGAGATGGTCTTGTAGGAATCTGATTCCTTGGTCTGGCAGCGAGGTTTCTTGGCCTATTGTCAGGAACTTCTTGGATCCGCAAAGGCCTTTCTCTCCTTGACATGGGAATGATTCCCTCAACAAAAATTATCTCCTTAGTGTTAGCAAAATGACGTGCATTTTCTGCTATAATTTCACCAAGCTCTTCTTCTTCTTCTAACACCTCGTCAACTTGGTGATACTATTGATTAGTTCTTCTGGTCTACCAGACAACAAGTCTAAGGCCAGTAATAATATCTTCCTGATCTCCTATCAGCCAGTCAACGTTAGGTTACAAAACTGGCGCATGTCTTCCATGAAGAACCATAAGTTCAATCAAGCAACTCACAAGGTATATATAGATATGAACTTGATATAACAAACTCCCCAGCAGAGTCACCAAAAATCTGTTGGTTAATAGATTTGTCACCTAACTCTATATACTCACTCCCAAACAAGTGACAAATGTAATCAATAGTTGAGTCCAATATATTGGTATTTTACACAGGCTCTCTGCTTATTTAACAAGGCGCAGCTACCTTCTACAGATTTTCTAATGAATGAAGAAATCAAGATTGCTTTTAACAAGAAAGAAAAATAAAGGTAGAGATTTTAACCAGAAAGCAATGAAGGTAAATTTACAACTCAAAAACTAAGAGTTTCAAAGACTTCCATCCACATGACAGCATACCACATATATATGTATATATTTTCACCACCTCAAATGATATTTCAACAGATAAACTATTCTCAGTAGTGAGCAAGATTTATGAATATCCAACCACCTAGACACAATCATTAACAACATCAGCAACACATTCAACTTAAAAAGAACATGAATCCAAATAACCACAACACAAAGTCTATGATCACCCAAATATCCATTGCATTAACTTATATTGTATATATCAAAGTAGCTAAAAATAGAATTAATTATCACCCTTGCAAAACAAAGTTTGTCCAAAGATCCAGAATTTGATTAGCTATCCAGAATCTATAGCCAAGACAAATTATAACTATCTTTAAAAACATAATGACTTCTTGAAATAGCCAATTAAAAGATGTTTAAACAATAATTATAATAAAAGGGCCCTCCAGAGCCAATAGTTTTAGAGAAAATATGAAATAACTAAAAGCATGAAATTTAAAATCAATTGAGAATTTGCAAATCCTCATTGCCATCATCCACCTCATCCATCTCTTCATCTTCCTTTGACTACTCGCCTTCTCCGGTGACACTTTGCACCACTTGAGGTACCTGTGCTCAAAATTTGGCTTTATATGCTCTGTACTTGTTGACGATTGGTGTTAATGACATGCCTGGTGGAGATCTTGTCATACTGATGCGACGCTTCTTCTTCATGACTACCCTATTGGAGTCTATCACCTTATGATGCATTTCATCGATGCCACTTCTACAACTATTAATATAGGCTACCAATTTAGAGAGTTTACCCAACGAATCCCCTATGATTGTATTATAATTCACTAGTTCCTCCATCGCCACCCTCTTGAAATTTTGTTTAATTACTTTGACATCCAAGAGTTTCTCATTGTCAGACCCGTTAGCCTCTACCCCCATAGAAGCAAAATTCTTTTTGATTCTCATCATCTCCTTGTAAAAGACTACAATGGCTTTCCCCACCTCCTCTTCTATTGTAGCTATGATACAAAGTTTCCATTCTACTGCATTAGCCCACACAGTGGTATCTAGCTCTCTAGAATTAGCTATAACTTCTTCATCCATCAAGATACCAGGATCCATGTTGGCTATCTCTGGTGCAGGAGCACCTACCTGACAGCTGGTCTGGATGAGGCAGTTAGTAGTTTAGGTCTTGTTTGTGTTTCCAAGAAGGTCTGTTAGACCAATTGCATGTAATAATGTCACGCTGATCATGATAAGATCATGCTGACCGGGCTTTTGCTATTTTTAGATAGTTAGTTATAACAGCTGTCATGATGTATGTTCGGTGGGATCTCCCAGCCGCCTGGAGAGTTCCCAGCCGCTTGGAGTCGGGTCAGTAGTACTCATAGGGAAATCTTTATAAGCATGGGATCGGTTGATTGTAAATCATCGATCAGACTTTGCGAGAGTGAGACAGAGCGAGAGGAACATCATATTGTAGTTGCATCTTTTGAAATCGAATAAAGTATTCCTGTTTGTGTTCATCCTCTGTTGCATTCCATTGCTTGATCGATTGCTGGTTTGAGAGGTTTTCATGGATATACTGATCCATTCCACTGGTTGACTCATCTGATCGGTGGAATGGCAATGTACAGTAGGTTAGATTGTAGGTTGTTTTCTGTTTGCATGCAGGTGTGCAGGATCGCGGTCAAGAGATGTTGAAGACCCTAGCATCCTCATGTGCTAGGTCAAGTTGAGAAGTTTGAGTTGGAAGATCACCCTGAGACGGGATCGGGTCATCCCTGGAGGATCGGCGAAGGGAGATTTCGCTAAGTGAAGAAGTTCGCGAAAACAGCATCATCAGGATATTTCTGCAAATATCCTGCAGTCGGGTTAGGCATCATCATCCGGATAAGTGAAGGAGAGCATGATGTTTTCGAGTGCATGAAGTGCGAGTTCGTCGGGGTGATCATCAGCAGGAGGAGCCGAGGAGCGTATCGGCATCAGGATCATCATATTGGGAGTGCCAAACATCCGCATATCGCGAGTAGATGCGGGAGAGAAAGTTTGGATTTTTGACTAAGTATTGAGAAGGTCATCAGGATATTGGGTGACGTCATCGTCATCAGGATATGACGTTATCGTCATCAGGATATTGAGATATCCCCTTGTGCGAGTTCATCCTGCTGTCGTAAGGTGCTAAGGTATCGGCGGAAGTCCGTAGCAGGAAGTTGTGTTAACATCATCATCAGGAGGTTTCGAAGAGAACCGGATAATTTATATCATGATGCTGTTGCTTGTATCATCGGGCAGTGGAGCGTCGAAGGCAAGTTGTTGAAGGTGATCGTCATCAGGATATTTGAACAACCGGATATTTGGATATCCTGCTGACGAAGGTGATATTGAATATCATGATGAAGACGTTAGAGTTCGGAGCCTGATGAACAGTGCAACCGGAGGATGTTTGCGCCCGCTGAACATCATGATGATGATGTTAGGAGGAAAGCGGAGGAGGTGAATAGTAGTCGGCAGGAGGATGATTGCGAGTGTCCGCAATATGATGATGCTATCAGTTTTAGGAAACATGATGCTGACAGAGTAAAGCCGAAATATGATGATGTTGTTGGTAGTTTTAGGGAATATGATGATGATGGCGAAGATGATGATGATGAGGTTGGTCTGCAGACATTCATGCTATATGCGAATGTTATAGTCTGGATGCCTCTGCATCAATCTCTTTTATTTCCTTAGAGGCTATATTCAGACTGTTGTGATCACTTCAAGCTTTCTCAAATTCTACTATCAAAACCTCCCTCTTAGCATGTATAGAATCAAACAATTTCACTGCCTCCTCAATAAAAATGAGACCATCAAAAACAGTCTTTTCAACTCTTTGATCCATAGCCTTCCTTAGAGATAGAGAAGTTTTAACTTGTTGAAGCAAATTAGAATCAAGGGCACAGAGCTTGACATCTGAGGAGGCCTAAGTTGAGGATGTTATTATTTCAGCAATTGAATTAGCAAAAGGGGACAAGGAACTTACATGTGCTAGTAGTTTTGAATTTTCTTCTTGTAATCCCTTCACCCTTTTAGAGATATTATCAACCGAATATTGGACATGATACAAATCACCCTTAGCCATTGATGGTCCCAGATCCACTTGATTTACTCTGAAGTCAACTTCTGTCACTTCATCTTCATTCTTATCTACTAGTGGGTCTGCAATCTCCAGAAACTAGTTTCCTGAGGTGGCATCAGTCACTATCCTTGACATTCTCTTTGCATGCTTGGGTTTGAGAACCATTTGTAATAGACTGGCCACAGTATCAACACCCTCATCAATAGGAAGAGTATATCTCTCCTTCTTCTAAACAACCTTTTTCAACTAGTTTGGAGATGGGGCTGACACATTGGTAGCATTAGAAGTATCATCTATAGGCACATGGTGGGAATTTTGTTTTGGCAGTTCTCTTTGTTGTGGGGAGTTCAGTGGGCTAAGTAAAGAGTGCAACAAATTATCCTCTCCAATTTGAGAGAAAATAAAAGAATCAGAATCACTTACGTGATTGTTAAGTGGGGGCACATGGTCTGCTTTAGATGATGTGGAAATTGTAGTGATAGGAAAAACCCCTTGATATCCACACTTCATGATCTTGTCCTTCGAAGGGGACAAATTTTTCATTAGCTTTGAAGAAAGAACTAGAAATAAGGTCAATCACAGCTACTTGATGAAACTGCAAAAGTTCATGATGTTGCAGTTAGGGGAAAAATAGGCAAATTAGGGTTACTGCGAATAGATGATCATGAACATGGGATCATGCTTGAAAGGGCTAAAGCATGTGCAAGTCAAAAAATTGGCCAAAAGCAAGCTAAAGGCATCATTTGTAGGAATTTCCCAGTGTTAGGAAATTTTAGAGGAAGACATGTACGGGCAGTCAAAATGACTGCTCCTACATGTGGAGTGAATTGCTTGAGTGTAGGGTCAGTCAAAATGATTACTTCTGCAGGTAGGAACAAAAAATGAATTTTTCATATAGGGGCATCAAAATGACTGCCCTTACATGTGGGTAAAGCAAAAATCTTGTGTATGAGCAGCCAAAATGGCCACTCCTACATGTAGGAAGGATAAACTTGTAAGATGCAATGTCGGTCATTTTGACCAACCTTACATTGAACTTGAAAATCACCTAAGTGTAATAGTGGCCATTTCTACCACTTTTGCATGTTAAGTGAAACACAAAAGTTTTATGTAGGGGCAGCGATAAATGACGCCCTTACATCTAGGTATCACTACTAAGACACATGTATAGGTGATGTTTTCTCCTGCCCATACATCACTAAGTGAATAACACACAGGATCAGTGAAATCATCCACCATTACATCTAGGATATCCTAAGATCAAAACCTAAGTTTAAAAAGATGTGAACGAAAGTAAAACCATCAATCTTTCAAAACAATGATTAACACAAACAAAATGCTTACAAAAAATGTAAATATTGCAAGCAAACCCTTATAGGAAAAAGAAAGAAAATAAAAATAGAAAAGGAAACAAACAAAAACATACCTGATAAAAATGCTAAGAAACCCTAAACGTGATCACCTTCACAATCTGCCCAGGTCAAAAACTCCAGTGGTTTAATTGACTTCGAAGGGGATTCGATTTGTATCACGAGAGGTCTCAAAGAAGATGTAAATGAAAATAACAATAAAAATAACTTTAAAAGGTTTTAAAAGAATGTATTAAAACTTGGCATGAGTGTCATTAATACACTCGCAGTTGACTTGAGATGCTCAGGCGGTGATTTTCATCACCCTTACATGAGACGAAAAACCAACACCTACATAAGCGATAAAAACCATCGCTCATGCAGGTGTAAACTTTGAAACTAAAACAACTTGCACGGGCAGTCAAATGGCCGCCCCTACATGCTTAAACCAAAACACGTGTTCAAGCGGCGAACTCGAACACCTCTACATGTGAATATGAAAATTTTCTTACACCTTGAAAAGGTCAGAAATAATATTTCGTCAAGCCTATAGCTCGGTCTATTTTTACGAACTTCAAGAAATTGACCCAGGAAAGCATTACAAGCTATTTTGAAGTATCAGAGGACTTCACATGAGGCCAAGAAGACTTGCCTCGATTTGCAAACTTAGAGTGTAGGCTATGAAACATACAAGTTTCATAGGGGTCATCCTCCAAAATGAGCGTAGCTAATTTGGAGAACAACAAGGTCCAAACTAGATGATTTTTTGTATGAATGGGTAGTCTAAGATTTGGCTTGATTTTGAGAGGCTAAGTCTCTCAATGTCATGGAGCCCGCATGCTCCTTGACCTTTCCTTTCAACCACTTTTCTATTCTTCTCAATACATGCAAAGAAAGAAACATAACATCAGTGATTTCTTCTTTAGACCATCTTACAGGAGGCATGGGTTCCCTTGACACTGCATCATAGCCCTCATCTAACATATCTAAAAAATCATCAGTCATATCAGGGACTTGAATGTTCAACTTGAAGGCATGAACTTGATCTATAGTCAGCCTCATCCACTTTCTTCTCTGAACTTCCCTCTCATCAACATAATCCTCCCAAAAATCCTTGAGTTGAGGTTGGTGTGAATAATAACCACCTCCATGCATGTTTTCCTTTATAAAATTCTTACTGTCAAAGGACACACAAGGGAACAAACTATGAAGACTGAACTTAGACAATAATTTGTCAACATTCTAGGCACCATCATTACATTTACATGAATAAAAAGACAAAGACACAGGAAAAGAATACCCTTTCTTTTTCATAGCCTGGTATTTAACATTCACAACTGCCATTTGGTAGCATACTTGCAACAACACCAAATAGTCAGAAGGGTATCGAGGCAATTTTAAAGGGGCATTTTCAAAACCCCCGATTCTCAAATAGGAGAAGCGGTCAAAATGTATATAAAAAATTCCAAACTTCATTACCAGAGAAGATGCTTTGACTGAAAACCTTTTCTTCATTAAGTGATCAATTTTCTTAGCTAACATCATAGAAAAAGCATCATTAACATGCCTAAAGTCTTTCATACTTTCATTCTTCTCTAATTGGGGGAAAATCTGATACACAGGTGTACTTGCCGTAGGACTCCCTTGAATCCTCAAACCAGGCCAAGCAACCTCTCTTCAAGCCAATATATAGACTAGCTGGGAACACATGTGGAAGCTCACTTTTCTTGCAAAATTGGTTAGCTGTTCATGCAAGCATTCACTAATAATCTTTGGCCAGTCGATGCGATGGTCTCCACAAATTAATAAGATAAATCAGCACATCCAAAATTCAAAAGAATCTGACTCGGGGGCTCCCAACCACTTTGGTCAACAAAGTTATCATATCTAAAATTTCTTCTTTGAAATGGCTCCTCTTCAAATTGGTAGGAAGCTGAGACTTACCAGTCTTCTCAATTTCTAACCAATTCTTAGCAACACAGGTACGACACCAATCTTTCCTTTCATTGTAATAATTCCAGGTTGAAGATATTGTAAGATCAGCATTGTCCTCATACTCTTCTAAATTCAGGGCTGAAGCAACAGATTTAGAGTCAATTTTCACCACCACCACACCACTAGAGGTCCTTATTTCTTGGGAATCTAGAAAATACCCATTGGTGCATGCAACCATCAACTCGGGACAATATAGAGCAAGTGAAAAACCACTAGCTCTATCCAAACCGCTACAGGTAATCTTCTCAGCCAAGGGAGTTTGATTCTCAGAGTGCATTCTCCTCCAGAAGTCATCCAAATCAACGTGGCCTAAATTAGTATCCCTTACTTCAGACAGACCATTCTCCACTATAGACACTAGTAGAAAAATAGAAATAAATGACTAAAAAAACTACCAAAAATTGGTCATGTGATCAGTAGTTTGGTCACGTGACCATTGGTAGTTTATTGCTGGTCATTTATCTCGTGACCAAATTTATGACCAAACAAATTTTAGTCATTAATTTGGTAGTATATTTAGTCATTAATTTGGTACTATATTTAGTCATAAATTTGGTAGTATATTTAGTCATCAATTTGGTAGTATATTTTGTAATTTGGTAGTATATTTAGTCATCAATTTGGTAGTATATTTAGTCACATGACCATTGGTAGTTTTTTGCCGGTCATTTTTCTTGCGACCAAATTTATTTAGTCATTGTAATCATTAATTGCTATCAATTGGTAGTATATTTAGTCATTTATTTATTCATGGTAGTCATATATTTAGTCATTGTAGTCATTTATTTTAGTCATGGTAGTCATTTATTTAGTAATCTGCAATGGAGAAGTTATCCATACGCTAAGAAATTCTTAATGTGTTTTAGTTTCAAGGTGAGTGAACTGTTTGACAGATTGAATAAAAAAAAATGAACTTCAATAAACAAAAAATTTAAAATATCGGACCTTGCCTGTCAAGCAATTTTTTTATGACAGTTATCTATTCAATGTTGCCTTTAAAATACTATGACATACCTTACTATAAGTAGATTATATAAAAACCAAATATATATATTAGCATAATCCTATGTAAATTTTGACAGTTTGTCCAAATTCTATCCTTTCATATGATACAGTCTTATTAAAATTTTGATTGTATTTTACAGCTGAAATGGATAAATACAGCTATACAACTATAAAATTTAAGCCCTAATTCTGAGCATTATAATGCTCACATATAAAAGCCTAATTGCTAAATATGCACAAGTACTGCCATACAACCATAAATGGTAAAACTATTCAGATCTTTTCCTCATCTAAAAAAACAACCTGTTCCTTCATTAAAATGAAGACAAAACTGAACATGCCTTTCAAAAATTTAGGCAAAGTTTATTAAATATTGTAAGTTGCCATTTTTTTCAATGCAAACAGAGCAATGGCTTGGTAAAAATTCTAAGAGATGACCTTCACAAATTGGCCATGGTTTGACCATAGGCACACCATGCATGCCTTGATCCAGTGCCTCCTGAGCGCTGATCCAATCCTCTAGTCATCATCTCTTTAGCGATCTCTCTTTCATCTCCCCAATGCAATAAGCACCCAACTTAAAACACCCCTCAATCCATTAATACCTAAATGGCATTCAAATTTCCCACTTCTTGATACTATTCTTCATTGATATTCGGCCGACGACTATGAATTATCAATCCTTGGGCTCCAAACAGGGATCTGATTTATTAGTGTTTGAATCTGATCCAAGCCAAGAAACATATATTATAGAAAAAAAGAAATGGGTATTGAAGGAAACAACTGGGTACTGTAAAACAATGTAGGTAGAGACTATTGAGATTCAATGCCTGGTTTTAAACAAGGATAAATCATATTTTTTTGAAACTTTTATGAAATTTGAAAAAAATGCCTCCACCAAATGCCATGCCATGGTTGCAGGATATGTACAAAATGAGTTTGTTAAGGAGGCTTTAAAAGCATGTAACCAAATGAAATTCGTAGGTATCTAAATATCTTGTTTCATCGAAGCAGGTCCGAGCACCATACCTATATCATGCAGTGGGGGTAACAATAAAAGCATACCTTTCTCTTTTTTCTCATCTGGGTCGCCATGGCTTATCAACAAATTGAGAGCTTAAGCTCACCCACCTGCTGCACTACGATGAAATTTTAAGCGCCCCACTCTACTCCAATCATTCATAGCAAAAAAGAGTAAGAAAATAAAAAGGAGATGAAATAAAATAGGTTAGGGTTTTGAGTCTTTACAATTTAGGGTTTACCTTTAGGATTTCAACGCTCACCCACATGTTGCACTACGATGAAATTTTAAGTGCCCCACCTGCTGCACTACGATGAGCAGGTGGTGAATTTCTCACACCCTTCACCAAATGTAATGCCTACAAGACAATTCTTTTGCAACATCATGACATTAAAATGGAGACTGCGATAGAGATTTTCCTTCCTCACAAAAATTACATGATGAAGGTTGTATAGTCAAACAGATTTAAAAAATTCATTACTGTGAGCGCCATGCCTATATCGTGCGGTGGGGGTAACAATAAAAGCATACTTTTCTCTTTTTCCTCATTTGGGTCGCCATGGCTTATCAACAAATTAAGAGCTTAAGCTCACCTACCTACTGCATTATGATGAAATTTTAAGCACCCTGCTCTGCTCCAATCATTCACAGCAAAAAAAGAGAAGCCGAACTGATAAGAGTAAGAAAATAAAAAGGAGATGAAAAAAAATAGGTTAGGGATTTGAGCCTTTCTGAGTTAGGGTTTATCTTTATGGTTTGAGGATGGGCGTGAAAATTTTAATTAAATTTTGACCATTTTATTTTTGGTGCCCATGTTAACATTTTGGCACTCGTTAAAATAGGTTAGAAATGAAAAGCCTCAATATTAATATATAATATATAATATAATATTAATATTAATATATAATATAAAATAATATTGATATATAATATAATATTATATTATAATATAATATTGTAAATATTATATTATATTATTATATAATATAAATATTAATATATAATATTATATATTAATATAATATAATATAATGTCCTCCACACAAATGCCTTGGATGGTAGTGAATGATACCCCTGTCTAGGCTACTACCTACGTGGAACCTCCTACTGGAAATGTCTCTCAAGGAGATGATGATTCTGGTGAAGACCATGATGATCAAATTGAGGGCTGTTCCAAACCCAATAGAAGAGGATGCCCCTTGGGCTCAAAGAACAAGGCCCCCTCTAGAAAGAAAAAGAATGGCAAGGGTCTCCCTGCCTATGATAGCAGCCTTCATGCTACTAAGACCTTGTAATTTCCCCCTATTTACCATGAAGTACATCTCATGGAATGTGAGAGGTCTGGAAGCTCCATACAGAAAATAGATTGTTAAACATTTCTTGGACTCTCATAAAGACTGGGATTTTTTGATGCTTCAAGAGCTTAAAACTATTAATTTTACCTTGGATATTAACCTTAATTTCATTTGGAAAGACTCCATTAAAATTTGCTCCAATCACCTCAAGGGTAAAGGTGGTGTTGGACTGCTCATTAATCCTAGATGGTCAAACCATATTACTGACAAGGGTTGCTCCCCCTATAACAGGGATGTATGGGCCTCTATTAATGTTGACAACACCCTCATTGGGGTGTGCTCTATCTATGCGTCCAATGACTATAAGGAAAGAATTGCCCTTTGGGATTGGATTGCATCCTTACCTGATATTCCCTGGATCCTTGGAGGAGACTTTAATATGATTGAGAATTGTGATGATAAAATGGGGGGTAATGCTTTTGAATGGAAAGGCTCTGAAAAATCCCATTGGGATAGAATGAAATTTATGAAAAACCTGTTTGATCCTCTTCTCGGTAATAAGGCCGATACCAGCGGTCTCTGGAACACTTGGTGCAATTTCCAAAAAGGTTGTAATAGAATTTATTGTAGACTTGACCATTTTTATGCCAATAAAGATGTTTTTTCATTTATCCCTAGTAACCATGGCAATTTTGTTGTTGTTTGGCCTTTTACTCTCTCGGATCACCACCCTATTACAGCTCACATCAAACTTGCTAACCCCTTACCTGCTAATGTGGTGGGGCCTAAGAAGTTCATTCTTAACACTAATTTACTGAAAGATCTTGATTTTCTTGCTGCCATTAACCTCATCAGACTCCTAAATAAGGATAATAAGAAATTAGCTTCGCATATTGATAGGTGGAATTATAATGTTGTTTCCTGGGAAAAACTCTTGCAAACTATTGGTCAAAAAAGGGCCAAAGACTTCAGATTTGTTGAAAAGACTCTTAATCTTAATCTGCTTCACCTTGAAAATGAAATTTAGTTGACCCCTTCCTGCCCTGACCTTGCCAACCAAGTGGCGAAAGCTAGGGATGCCCTTAGATTGCATCAGCAAGTTAAGATCAAGGGGGCCATGATTAGAGCATGTAGCCATTGGCTCCAATTTGGAGATAAAGGCTCCAAGTTTTTCTTTAATCTGACTAAACATAAACAAAACCAGGAAAAGATTGATAGACTAATTGTTGATAATCAAGAAATTGTTGATTTGGACAACATTAAAGAGGCCTTTGCCCTCTTCTACCAAAAAATTTTCACCTTTGAAGACTCTGAGTCTGCTAAGGCCCTTAGACTTAAATGCAAATCCATCATTCCCCGTAGGATCTCCGAGGGGAAATCTTTCCTCCTTAAGCAAAATTTCACAATTGATGAAATTCAGAAAGCCATCAAGTCCCTCCACAATGACAAAGCTCTGGGGCCTGATGGGCTCCCAGCTGAGTTCTACAAAGCCAACCTTAACTGGGTTTTCTCTAATCTTCTTGATATCTACAATGAGGCTTTGGGTAAGGGTTCCCTTGGCGATGTTATCAATAAGGGCATTATTAAACTCAGACCCAAGGATGGTGACAAGGCCCTCATTAAGAACTAGAGACCCATTACCCTTCTTAATGTGTCCTATAAGATCCTGGCTAAAATGTTGGCCATCCAACTGGAAAAGATCTTGCCCAAGTTCATCTGCCCCACCCAAACCGGCTTCATTAAAGGTAGGTATATTCTGGAAAATCTCATCACAAGTTGGGAAGCCATGGAATGGTCTAAAGTTTCTAGTCAAGACACTGCTATGTTTCTCCTTGACTTTGAGAAAGCCTATGATAGGGTGGAATGGGACTTTATTATTACGATGCTTGAAGCCTTTGGCTTTCCTAGTAAATTTTGTACTTATGTCAAGGTCCTCCTTCAAGATGCCTCTGCTCAGATTGATGTTAATAGCTCTCTCTCCTCTTCCATTATGCACTCTCAGTCCATTAGGCAGGGCTACCCCTTGGCCCCTGCTCTCTTTGTTATTGCCTCTGACGCTTTATTCTACCTCCTTAGGGATAACTCCCTCTCCCCAAACATTAATGGGATTAGACTCCCTAATGATAATGAATTGATGAATATTCAATTTACCGATGACACGGCTCTTTTTCTTGAGCTCACCAAGCAAAACATGGATAACCTTAGCCTTAAAATCCAATTCTTTAGGTCAATTTCTGGAGCTTGGATCTCCCAGACCAAGTCTACCTTCCTTAGCTGGAAGGATCACCCCCCTGATTGGTTTGGACACCTTGGCTACCAATGGGGTGGTCCTAATAAAATCGTTAGATACCTTGGAGTTCCCTTCTCGGTGTCCCCTTCCCTCAAAGATATGTGGCTCTGGGTTAAGGAGAAAATTGAAATAAACTTAGTAAATGGAACAATAGATTCCTCTCCCTAGTTGGCAGGGTTCAAGTGTGCCAAAAAATCCTCTCCTCCTATAATATCTACTACTCCTCTACTTGGATGTTTAGCAACTATCAGATCTTTGAAATTCAAAAGGCTATTAGATGGTTCCTTTGGTCTGATGGCAAAGGTAATAATAAATTGCATGCTGTTAACTAGAAGTGGTGCCATATTGAGAAATCTCTTGGTGGCCTTGGATTAAAAGATCTTAGGATCCAAGGTATTGCCATTGCGGCTAAATGGATCTTCCATTCTCTCGAAGGTCAGGAACCTTAGAAGGTTTTAATTAGACACAATATTGAGAGGGCTGTCCCTAAGAATGCTAAGTCTTGGAAGGGTTTACCACTCACCGACCTTGTGGCCAGTGGTTTTCCTATTTCTATCCAAGGCACTTGTGTGTTCAAGTCTATTTGGAAATATTGGGAACATGTTAGGGAGTTTTTGGTCAACACTAGTGTCAAAAATGGTGACCTGATTCATGGTGAGAGATCCTTATGGTGGAACCTCTTCCACGCTAGCAAACCCCTGGCCCTTACTCAGGGATACTCAGCTAGAGCCTAGGCCAGCAAAGGGATCAAATATCTTATTGACATTTTGGAACATGATACTCTTATCACGTGGGAGATCTCAGCTCAAAATTTAACCTCCCCCCACTCAAAAAAGAACCTACAACATGATTAAGAAGGCTTGTATTGATTTCGGTCTTCCTAAAGACTGTGATGTTGATTCTCATAGATTTATGTCTTTTAAATGGGCTGATGGTACTCTTTTGGCTAAAATTAAGGCTCGTAACATTTACTCTGTCTTGACTTATGAGGCTTCCATTATTAATCATGTTAACATATTATGGTATTCTGATCTATCTGTTATGCAGTGGCAAAAGACCTTCAGCAGGCTCTGGAAAAGTCCAATTGAGATAAAAATCAAGTACTTTAAATGGCTTATGATACTTAATAGACTTCCTCTTAGGAGGAATTATGATAATAATGATTTGTGCTCTATTTGTAAACTTCCTGAGATTGGCAGGCATATTTTCTTTGATTGCTCCATTGCTAAGGAGATCTGGTTAATGTTTGGCTTTTCTATCCCTGATCTTGTGAATATTATGGAAATTATTTATGGGCACATTCAAGGACTGAAAAAGGATGCTAATATCTTTTGGTTTACTTTATCTACTAATATTCTTTGGTATATATGGAAAATTAGGAATGCTAATAGGTTTGAAGGCCAAGCCAGGGCCCTTACTGAGTCTTTTCGAAGATTCACCTTCTTCAAAATTGATGTGCAGGTTGCCTCTACTATGAATGTTGAGAGGAACAAGCTCCTGAGGTTCCTCAAGGATGGACATGCAACCATGTTCATCTATGAGATGAAGGATGGTTATGAGTGGAGGCGCAACATGGACAACCTATCCTCCTTTGAGGAGGCTCTCAAGAAGCTGAACAACGAAATTAAAGACAACAGGGAGCCCTCCTACACCCAAGTTGAGATGCTGACACAGATTCAGAGCCAGAAGACCATTGTTTGGATGGAAGAACCTCAGGGATGGGTGGCATGGGTTGAAGCCCATGATGACATCCTCTCTTGATTCTTTTTTTGATGTTTTGTATATACTTTCTTCTCATGATGCAGTTAGTTTGTTAGTACTCTTTTGTGCAGATTACGCACCCTGTTGTAACTTTGGTTTTTGTTGTCCTGTGGCGGTGACAACTATGTTTTGCTGAGGCCTGGCCTCCTTGTACTGGATTCTCTCAATTTTTTAATATAAAATATATAATATAATATAAATATATAATATAATATAATATAATATTATAATATTATAATATAATATAATAAATATTATAATACTAAATACATTATAATATAAATATAATATTGTAAGATTAATTATATAATATTATAATATATATATTAATAATATAATAACCCTAAACCCCAAACACTAAACCCTAAACTTGAAACCTGAAACCCTAAACCCAAAACCTGAAACTTGAAACCCTAAACCCTAAACCCTAAACACTAAACCCTAAACCCTAAACCTAAAACCCTAAACCCCAAACCCTAAACCCTAAACCCTAAACTCGAAACCCTAAACTTGAAACCCTAAACCCTAAACCCTAAAACCTAAACTCTAAACCCTAAACCCTTAACCCTAAACCCTAAACCTGAACGTAGATTCTGAGGGAGACCTACATCTGTACTATATTATATTATAATATGAATATTATATAATATTATTATATAATATAAATATTATATAATAATATAATATTATATAATATATATTATATATATAATAATAATATAATATTATAATATTAAATATAATATTATATTATTATATTATATTAAATACATTATAATATAAATATAATATTGTAATATTAATAATATAATATTATATTATATTATAATATATTATATTATATATTATATTGTATTGTATTGTAATATAATATATTATTATTATGTTATATTATAATATAACCCACTTTTTTAATTATCCACTTTAATATCATATTGTCTAATTTTTATTTGTCTAATCAATTATTTAGTTGTGTTTTTTGCCCGATGACCAAGTTAGTCATTTATTTAGTCATTTCAACCGATGACCAAATTAGTCATTTATTTTGTCATTTATAGTTGTGTTGCAAAAAGTTTTGGTCACCTGGTCATTTATTTGCCATATTTCTACTAGTGAGAGGCCATGGGAATCCCTTGGAATTTGAACTTCATTTTCATGTACTTAAGAAACCTAAAAGCTAGAGACTCAGAAATGTATGCAGAAAACATAGGATGAGACAAGAAACCAACAAGAATCTCCTTGCATAGATACATGGGAATGAAAATTTCTAACTCCCCAAAGAATATATTATGCCCTTATAAAGAGAGAGAGCTGCTAGTTATGTTGACATGTGAAAATGGAACTGTGCTAATATCTCGCACGTAGCAACTAGCAGTTTAGCTTTCTGCAATGCATTTCCTTATGAAACAATATCACCTTAGACGAGCTTAAGAACTTATCAATGTGATTTCTCATAAATTCGCTAAGGGAAGATATTAAATGATGGCGGCAAATTTATCTTTATAACTCATAAATGCATGCCTCGAGTTTCCCTCTAAAATTTTTTCCACCATGTCCTCATGTACTTCTAATTGAATGTAAAGTGACAAGTGTCATTCCTTCATACTATATGCTAGCGCAACAAAGATGCCATCTGGAAGAGTGTGTTGTTCAAAGTTGGCAAGTCGAGGAAAACTTGAACTTTTGAACTAGGAGTCAGGGGTTCAAAACTTCAAAGAACTCCCGACCTCCCGACAACAAAGGAAATCTTCAACATCGAGGCAAAAAAAAACACTATAGGTGCGAGACCTTAAGGTAAGTCGTCGAGTCAGGTGGTTCAAGAACTTGTGAACCCACCAACTTTAGTTCAAGAATATGAAAGATCACCGACAACTCTAGAAATGACTAAGTAAACTTTGGTCCGAGGGAAAAACAAAGGGAAAGACCAAAATATGAAGAACAAAAGAATGGGCACGGATAGCTTTTTTTAAAAAAAGAGGGCAACAGTATTATATGCTAACAATTAACAAACTTCAGTTAGAAAATCTTAGCTAAGATAAAAACCAAATCATCTTGTGAGCAATTGATACAGAAATAAGGTGACATACCACTTAAACAAACCAAGGCTATACTTATGAGTTTAGAACCAAATATAGCCATTAGGTTATACTTTAGGTATCTCAGAACCGAGTGTAGCGACAAGGTGAGATACAAAAACATTCCAAAGTGCCTAGAAGTAGATTGAAAGTATTGTAAAGGTTTGTTACAAGAATTTCACAACACAACACATGATCACATCACAAAACAAAGTGATTCTACTAGTCAAACTTAGTAACAAATTACCCCCACCTTCATATATGGACTGGGTCCATTTTAATTTTCTTGTTGTAGGGACGCACGGTCCTTATCAGAAATGTATATTTGTTGTCTTCATCCGCCGAGTAGTAGAGCCATCAGTACAATGGAAGAATGAAAACATGAAAAATTAGAGAGGAGACAAAAGTAACTTAGGGCTACAATGTGGAAGGATGCCCCCAAATCACCCTCCACAATGTTATACCCCCAAGGTACCACACACAACAATTGCAACAAGAGAAGTGTAGAAGAATAGAGAAACAAATAGAAGGAATGTCATGATGGAGGCAATTTCCTTGTATCCTTGACCTTACAAGAGTATCAAGGGTCATCCAAGAAGACCTAAACAAACATTTAACACTACACGGGGAACACAACACAACAACATAAATGCCTAGAAGGAGGCCATCCTTGAGAGCAACTTGAAGAAGTACTACATCAACTGTGGCTCAATGAGGGAGAAATACTTACCTACTAGCCATTGTCCTTAATCACAACATCTTCTTCCCAGTCGTGATCTTCATCTTTGTTTACCATCAAGGGTTCATGATTTTCCACATTCTTTAGCATTTCTAAAGAGGAAGCCAATACAAAATTAATTTTATGATTTTGTGATAGATAACTTCACTCTTGAAGGTTTTATCTTGATCCTTGTAAGGGTGGCGAAGGAGGAACCTCAATGAAAATTCCCTTTCCTTTTGGTCGAGGTGGTGTTGCAGTACCTTGAACCATGATCATCGGTTTGAAGTGAGGAAGCGCATTAGGTGCCTCATGCACAATGATTTTAGGAACATTATAAGTACACGTGTCCACTATCTCCTTAGTGGGTGGAATAAGTCTATTAATGATGATTGAATTAACTTTGTTTTCACTTTGATTAAGCTCAACATCCATCCCCAAAGAATTTAATGTGAGAGATCTTTCTTCATCCACCAATGCTTCGTATTTTGAAGGGAGATCATTGGAATGAAGAGAAGGTAAAGTGTTACTAAGAGAATTGTTGATGATTGTATCTTTAGTGATGTCCAAGGGGTTTGAACATGCAACCAAAGGAGAAGTATCCATGATCTCCACATCTAATTTAGAGATATTCAAGGTACATGGACATTTAACCAAAGGAGGAAGATCAAGGGTTTTCACTTCCTTAGTGATATCTAGTGTACTTGAATATTCGATCAAAGGTGGGAGATCCATAGGATGAGCCATAGAAGCCTCATGTATTACATTATTAATAAAAGATTCAAGACTATTATATGAACACCCATTATCTATCCATGGAAGATCCTTCGTAAGAGGAGGTTCTTCATTCACTAATGCTTCATCTTTTGAGGGGAGATTATTAGAATAAAGGGAGGGTATGGTGATGTTCAAGGATGTGTCAATGATTTAATCCTCTTGCACCAAAATGTCCTCATAAGTGGGAACACTTTTGGGAGAGGGATCCAAATCATGGGGTGAAATAGGCAAAGCTAGGTCACCATCACATGTATTAGAGAGTAGATCCATGGAATTATCATACTTGTAGTAAAAGAAGAACCACCACAATCATCTTTCTCATGACTATTCGTGGAGATGAAATTAGTGAAATCTTCTAATATCGAAGGATATATGCCCATAAGAGTTGTGAAGCTATCAAAATCAGATATATAACAAAAGATTTTATATATGGAACACATAGATACATCAATATCATACATGGATGCTATGTGATCTAAAACATAAAGATGAATATTAGTGAATTTTGTGAAAGTTTCAAAGTCTATAATGTATGCAAATAAAGATTCCAAAGATGAATAATAAGAAGCTGATGAAAGTGGGAGACTCTCCCTTTCAAATCTGACCACAAACACACATACAACACTATGCAAGAGGGCAAAAAATTAATTTGAAGCGCATAAAATGGAAAAGAAATCTGCAATATGTTTTATATTGAAAATCTAAAAATGAGATACATAAACATGAAGCTCATATGCTCTCATACAACATGGGCTTCAAACATACAAAAATCTGCAACTCAACATTCTAGCTTCATTCTGGTAGCATCTGGATATGCAACCACCACTTCTCCAAAAGTCCCCTTTCTCAAATGAGCAAGCATCAATATGTAGAAATTGTGTGAGAAGAAACCACTATTGGTTTCTCAAAACAACCTCCACTAAACCACCAAGAAAACCTGTCACTTTCTATCTATCACTTGTCCCTCAATTTTCTGAATTTTCTAAATCCGTTTCTGGGTTTTGTGTGTCTCCTTCCTATCTTTCTAGAAAATTTTGAATTTTTCTATTTTGATCAAAAATGAGAAATTTATGTCCACTTTACCAAGACTGGGTCTCATAATTACGACCCAAACATGCAACAACATGCAAAGCTTGTGGCCAACATGCAAATGCATGCAAAGAATGTAATTGAACATGTAATAACATGCATACCAAGTGGTCCCACCTAGAAATGGGATGCCCAAATAGAATATTCCACCATTTATGCCTTTGAAACATTTACAAGAACATTATTTATCAAAATTACATTTACAATTTTGCCACAAGGAATATTACAAAGTTGCAAATCAAAATATTTATTCTCCTATCCCCTGAGCCCTTATTAAAAATAAACCAAATTAAAATAACAATATTTTTGGTGATGCAAGATTGCTAGTACCCCTAGATGCTCCTGCATCAGAAGCATCCATAATGAAATGAGAATGTGATATGGAATAGCAATGTATAATCAGATTTATACATTAATCGAGTATCACCAATATGAGAGACTTTTGTACACCAAGACACTAGTTTAAGGAAATTGGGGTTTTGTATCTTTTTGCAAAGATAAAAAACACACTAGTGTCACTACAATCAAAGTGACTATGATGTTAAAGGTGCTGCACAAAAAGGTAATACAAGTAAATTTAAGATTTCTTGCAAGGATATGTAAAAGAGATGTCAAACTTCTTATGTTGAAATACACAATGTGTAATTACAAATGTATGAATTTTCAAATCAAGGATGTGAAATAATTCAAGATTATTATGCAAAATCATATTTAATGAATATTTGCTACAACTAATATGCTTATGCAAGAGAATTTTGAAACTCTAATGCAAAATTTTACCAAAATGCTAGCTTTTTGAATGCTTAAATATGCATTTTTCCAAATTATGCAAGATTTTCAAATGAATGTTGATAAATATATATTGAATCAATGCAAGATTTGATTTGAACAATTAGCAAGATGAAAATGCTTGAAGCTATAGGTTCACCAAATTGTTAAGTGTGAAAAAGGAGAAAGATAGAAACTAGTATGCACAGTAGATCGAACCCTCTTTCACAATAACATTGAAGGACAAGACTGAGATGAATCACTACCAAATGAAGGTGGACTCGGCTACAGACCTTGTTCTCTTATTTTCTATAGAAAGATAAGATTTAATCAAGTATTGTTATCCAACCCTATGTCAATAATGCACTAAACCCTAGTTCTATGATGATCTGATTATAATAGAATATGTACAACAAATCTCCAAAAACTAATTGTAGAGAGATTATCAAGAAGATGATAGATCCTGTGTCTTGGAAGTAGAGGTGTTGAAGGACTATTTTGGGACATGTACGCTCAAAATCATGACTCTGGTTGCCTGGGGCTATCGGGTTAGATTTTGACATGCACACGAACCCTTCCCTCCTTGCCACGGGGCGATCTGCCATGTCACTCTCACTCACATGGAATTAGCCAGTCAAGAGGAGGTGAGACACAGTGGGGGTCTAGCTCATTAGAGAGATGGACTTTGTGGAGAGGGGCCAGCAAGTACTGCAGCCTTTGTTGTTGTGTGCTTAGTTGTAAGTTTCATTTGATTGTTGTTGTAGTTGAGATAACCCTATGACTCGAAGGGTCACTAGTTTCTCTTCTTCTGTTAGGGTTTCTCAGATTCCACCTATGTGTGGGTAAACATTTTTGTTCATTTATGTCCTCTTTTCTTTGTATGCATTGAACAAGTTCTTGTTGTATCTGGTGTTGTCTAGTTTCTTCTAACAATAAGAGGATGAATGGGTCTCCTTGTGGTAGAACAAATGTTTCTTGTTGTGGTCTTGGATGGATTTCTTTGATCTCATCACAAATAGCCCTCACCCACTCTCCTCTCACTCCTAAGCACATTCGTGAATCAGGATAGAGGTAAATGTGTGATTGCTAACTTTAACCAGATCTACGGTTTTGACCTAGGGTTTTGTTGACCTAAGGTTTGACTTATGTTTTGATTTGTCTCTACCTCATGATGGTATCAAGGGTTTGTTTGGATCATTTAACTATGATTTCCTCGTGATGGAATCGATGGTTTGCAATTTTGTCTATTCTAGTGTTTCTATATGCATGCAAGCTAAATGATATGCAAGACATTTTTTTGGTATTTTCTAGTATTTTGGAAATAAAAGTGCTTCTAATCTATGAAAAGGAAATATGTATGCAATCCTATATGACTTTTCTAATGCAAAGTTAACCTATGTTTTTTGGGTTTTCGATGATTTTAATGTAATCTAATCTAAAGAAAAGGAAAAATGCTTCTTCTAACAATCTAGATCTAGAAATATGAAAGCAATTGATCTAACATGCAAGATCTAATTATCAAGGAAAAGCAATGTTTTACTATTCCCAAGAGTGAATTTGATTCTCTAATTACTATGAATTGAACAAAAACAATGAAGGAACCTAGAAGAAATAAAGATTTGTTGACTCCACTACCCTCAGTAATCCTTGTAATTGGCAACCTCGAATCCTTTTGTGGCAGCAGGTGATCCTCTTGACAACAAAATGACACAAAGAAACAGAAAGAATCTTTGATGAAGCTTGAATGAGCTCAGTGAGAGCTATGGTTGAGCACAATGGCATAGAATGAAGAAGTGTAGCATTGCTTGGTTGAACAAATAAAGCAAAAGGCACCTTCGTCCTGTAAGAGCATTTGAATGGTAAGTTGGAGAGCAAAACTGGCAAGAGCTGTGTGTACAATGAATTTGCCTCCCTTTGTACTTGAGGGAGGGGTGTATTTATAGGTTTAGAAGAAGGGATTGATTGATAAGTTAACTCATTTGATTGATGAGTTAACAAGGATGATTGGGGAGTTCACTGATTTGATTGGAGAGTGAACTCCATTGATTAGAGAGTGATGAAGTAAAGATAGCTTATCACTGAAGAGGAAATAGAGGTGAGGGAATGCATGAGATTGATTGAAGAGTTAATTTGAGATCAAATAGAGATAATTATGCATGTGTGGGTGCATGAAATAGTTAACTCTATATTAGGCATCAAAAACCATGCAAACTAGAAGAAAAATAGGTGAAAATAGAGCAAAAATGAGTGAGAAACTCAAGTTTTTCTTTCGTTGCAAAAACAACAGGGTCACCCCTTCTTCCAGTAGGGTCACCCCTAGGCGACCATGGGTCACCTGGGGGAGATCCACGCTGGATAGGGTCAAAAGTAAAAAAAATAGGTTCAGAGGTGCAAGAAGAGAAGAAATCGAGGGATTCTGCTTCAAGAAACAAGTCAGTCATGTGGAAGAATTCAAATCTCCACTTGCGTCTGCAGGATCTCCCAAGGGAGATCTAGAAATAATAGGGGGAGATTTGGATTGGTTAGGCAAAACTGAAAATGAAAAGTGGGAGATGGACAAGGAGACCTCTAGAAGGCTTCTAGGAGGTGAACTAGATGAAAAACATAGGGGAGAGGTGAAAACTCACATACAAAAACTCACAAGGCTTAGGAGCAAGGTCAAAAGCTCAGAAAATGCAACTCAACAATTGTCACAACAAGTGTCGAAAAGCATCGCAAATGGGGAGAGAGGGAAATAGACAAGGAAGAAACAACACAAGAGAAGAAAGGAGGACACATCATCAAGAGGCTCATTGCTTAAAGGACATTATTTCACTGAATTGATTGGAGAGTGAACTCCATTTATTAGAGAGTGATGAAGCAAAGATAGCTTATCACTAAAGAGGAAATAGAGGTGAGGGAATGCATGAGATTGATTTAAGAGTTAATTTGAGATCAAATAGAGATAATTATGCATTTGTGGGTGCATGAAATGGTTAACTCTATATTATGCATCAAAAACCATGCAAACTAGAAGAAAAATAGGTGAAAATAGAGCAAAAATGAGTGAGAAACTTGACCTTTTCCGCATCTACGAAATGGCAGGGTCACCCCTTTTGCCAGTAGGGTCGTCCCTCGGTGACCATGGGTTGCCTGGGGGAGATCCGAGGTGGACAAGGTCAGAAGCAGAAAAACTAGCTGGGAGATGCAAGAAGAGAAGAAACAGAGGGATTCTGCTTCAAGAAACAGGTTAGTCATGTGGAAGAATTCAAATCTCCACTTGCATCTACAAGATCTCCCAAGGGAGATCTAGAAATAATAGGGGGAGATTTGGATTGGTCAGGTGAAACTAAAAATGGAAAGTGGGAGATGGAAAAGGAGACCTCTAGAAGGCTTCTAGGAGGTGTACTAGATAAAAAACATAGGGGAGAGGTGAAAACTCACCTACAAGACACTGACAAGGCTTAGGAGCAAGGTTGAAAGCTCAGAAAATGCAAGTCGACAAGTGTCACAAACGGGGAGAGAGGGAAATCAATAAGGAAGAAACAACACAAGACAAGAAAGGAGGAAACATCATCAATAGGCTCGCTACTTAAGGACATTATTTCATGCTTACATGTACGTGACAAGGATTAAAATCATCATAGGGGTCCTCGTGGAGTCTGTGCATGATTTTTGTGCTTACATATTTGCCCCCTCGGGGATGGTAGTCTACATGAAAGGTAGGTACCGTTCCTGAACTAGGCCTTACCTATTGTCTATTTTCCTACAATTGTACCTGCAATAACTAGTATTAGTCCAGCATTTGAATGTATTAAAATGAGTAATGAAAATTGAAATGACGAACTTACCATGGATCATTTGAGTTCGTCTAGTTATTTTCATTTGTCAGTTACACTTGTAGGAATGAATGCATTCAAAACGATGCATGAAAGAGATGCATAAAAGAAATAGAACACATGCTAAGATAGAGAGGAGGAGAATCGATTCTCATTTTATTACAGATTTTGAAGAACGTATTTGATTTTTAGGGATTTTTTATGTTTTACAATTTTTTTAGGTTTTTTCAAATTTTTTGACTTTTATGGTTTTTGTGGATATTTTGTGAAGGTTTGATTTAACACTCATTGAGTTCTTTGAGAGACCTACATTTAAGATATTTCTATCCATGCCCCCTTCCATGGGGAGAATTGTGTACTTGACTACATAGTATTGTTCTTTTGACTTGTTGGAGGAGTGACTTGTGCTCAGTCATTGTTTTACACTTTATTGTTACAAGACTTGATTTGATGAGATCCATACATAGATTTAGTCAACATCTTGTACTTCACTTTCCCTTTTGTACATATGGTTGGTTAGAGATTTTATTTTTCTTAGGAGAATGCATACCTAGGATGATCACATATGGATGATGCAATTTATTTTTGTCTTTTTGAGCATATATATATGAATGCAGGTGACGATATGTAGATGCAAGAACACAAGAAATGCTAAAATGAAACATTTACTTCTACTGAATGTCACGAGTTATGACATTGACTTTATTGCTTTGAGACTTTTTTCTAATTTTTGGTATGAATGAAATGTGGAACAAACAAGGTGACTTTTCTTAGATACAATTTTCAATTTAGGGGATTGTGAGTTGTCCTAATATAAGAGATCTATTCAAGGATGTGAGATAGGATTCAGGAAAACTCAAGTGAGGAGTGGAAATGAATATGGGGCGTTTCTAATTTCTAGACTTCGCTAAAGGCTAAATATTCATTCTTATCTAGATAAGACAAGCTGACAAGATTTCAACTTAGACAAGCAACAAATTTTATTGGTGTTTGCTAGACTTAGATCATACATGGCAAGCAAAGTAGACCCGGGGTAAAGGATGAAAGGGAAAGAACAAGGCTCCCTAGATAGAAGATGATCCTAGAGATTACTAGACCTTCATATTTGCTCAGCTAGTGCATGTGTGTGCTTTGTACCTTTCTTTCTCTGTTAGAATGTCACTCTTGAGGCTTCAAGCTTAGACTGATCTCCACCCAAGAGTATGGACATTCAACAATCTTCTCTCTTTCACTCTTTTTTTTTGTATCTCTCTTTTTTTTGGTTTTTCACTTTTTTTGTATTTTTCCTTACTTGACTTTCTCATTTTTTTGGATTTTTTTGACTTTTCAAGAAATAAATGCTTTTGAAACATTTGACATGCAATGCTTTGATCTCTCAATTCTCACTTTTTGACACTCTTATTTTGATCACTCATTTTTTATTCACTCGTATCATAGATTGCTTCCTTCAAATTTTTGATCTTCTTGACGTTTTTGGCCAAGAAAGATAAGGGTTTGAGCACCACCTCAATTTTTTGTAATCTGGTTGAACTTCTCTTATACTAGGGAAGAATTCAGAAGGTCTACTTGCAATCTTCCTTTGAACACTGTAGGTTTGAATACTGACTTTGTTTAGACCTAACATCTTGACTCATAAGACTGGGATTAGTGTAAAGCTAAGAGCTAGGCTTTGATTAGAATCACTGGGAATGAAGGGGGATAATGGTGATTATGGAAGTGGGGATTCTCTAGGTCCTGAAAGGATGGCATATATCTAGACAACATTAGACTTCTTACTAAAAAGAAAATAGCACAAGAGAAAGTCACTAACAGTAATGCAAGAAACAAATTGTTTTTAACATTTTGAATTTTATAATGTTTTTGTGTTTTTATGTTTTATGATTTTTTATGAGATGCTAAGATCTTCTCCTTCCATAATGCACAAGAGGTAGCATAATTTTTTACGTCTTCCTTAACTATGTGTGGACTTATCCAATTTGGTCTAAACTTCAATTGAAAGTCTTTGCAAGGACATGTTAGCGCCTGAATTGACTGGCAGTTTTTTGAGCAATTTTCATGCAGGCGCTCTCCCTAAGTATCCAAAAAATGCTCCAAGTGTTGGACCTCCTCAGTGTTTTTTTTCAGCTGCATCATCATATTTTCTTGAGGAGGAGGTCATCATCATCATGTTTGTTTTGATGGTGGTCGGCATCATCATGTTCTCCATCGACCGGTTTCTCATCGTCATCATCATATTTCAATATCGGGTGATGTTTGGTTTTTATCCTGATGATGCTGACGAGCTACAGTGCACCCTGATCTGCTTGCGAGGGTGATTTTTTCAAAGTATCCGGTGATCTTCCATTTATCACCTTGCCCAGACATGATGATGATGTTGCCCTGATATTCTGAAGGGGTTATTCTCTAAGTTGTTCGACCTGACTTGCTTTTTCTTAAGGGTCGTCATCATCATCATCATATTTCCAGTTATCACCGTGTTGCTTGCGAGGGTCATCATATTTTCTGCCTTCATGATATTTCGCCGGGGGTGATATTTTATCATCGGGTGATCTTGGTTATGATCATCCTGATGATGTTGTTGAAGAGTTCTAAGTGTGACCCGATATTCACTGGGGTCATCATATTTTGGACGTCAGGATGATCTTAGTCAATATCATCCTGATGATGTTGTATCACTTCTTGTTCGTTGTTTTGTCATCCTGATGATGCTGACGTCATCCTTATATCAGGATGATATCTTTTTCTCTGCCTATCTGCATCATGATATTTCCGAAGGAGGGGGTGATATTTTCATATCACTCGAGTGTGTATTTGTTCCAGCATCATGATGATGTTGATATCAAGGAGATATCCGCCTGCTGGCTTCGTGCATTATCTAGTGGGGGTGATCTTTTCAAGCATCATCATATTCATATTTCGCCCTGATCTTATAGCGGAGCTACAGTGCAGCATGATGTTAGTGCATCAGGATGATATTTCCAAATATCCGGTTGTCTTCCAAATATCATCCTGATGATGATATGATGATGACGTCATCAAGGTCCGGGGGGGTCATATTTCTAACATGGATCATCTTGTGGAGATCCCCCGATATTTGCAAACATGATGATGACGTCATCCGGATATGAGGAGGTGCGCAGTAGGCAGATATGATGATGACGTCAGCAGGATATGATGATGACGTCATCAGGATGTTCATCGGCCAGACTTTTGGTATAGGCTCAGCAAGAGGATGTTTCTCCGATGGATCAGGTTGTGCCGATGAAGGCGATTATCATGCGGTTATATTGCAATATGATGCTGACGTCAGGGTGATATTTCGGGCAACAGGATATCATGTTGCTGGAGGATGATGATGATGAAGTCTTATACTAGTGTCGTCAGGAGCAAAAGCACCGACATGATATATGCTCATGACCTAGTATATAAAGTGTTAATGAGGTTGCTGTGGGGTGCATGTGGGATATTGATATCCTGCATATTCGAAATATCATGATGATGAATCTCGGCGAGAAGTGGTTGCGATTAACTATCTGATGTTCTTCCCAAGGCCGCGGGTTGGTGCGCCATTAATGGCGATTGTTGCAGAGGTATGGGCGATGGCGTGGGCTGATCTAGTACCCGGTTGAAGATCTGGATCCCTAGGCGGTGGCGCAGGGCTCGAAAAATCTTCCTGTCTCCTCCCCTACCTGCTACATTAATGTTTGAGCGCCATTTTTATGATACTGTATATCTGGCGGGATTTTTGGTCAACCTGGTAGTTAATGCTGAATACATCCTCCTGCTATATAATGCAGACGGTGTTATTCATTCAAGGTTGTTGAAAGTTGTGGATTTTTGGCTCTGTAATCCAAAACTAGCTGATCTGGTTGCTCTGTACAGTCTAACTTGTGAGTTTATGTATCTCCTGTTGTACGATTTGGCATGAATCCACTGATTTCATGGTTGATCTTATATGAGTAATGCTATCTTAGCATGTGTTGTGTTAATTCTATCTCCAGTATTGCATGTATTCTTCTTCTGAATCTGGATATTTGGATAATGTCTAGATTCTAGAGCATAGAATTCCTATGTTGAATGTCTGATCTTTTAACCTCTGCTCAAGGGGCAGATTAAACTATTTTCAGGTTGAACATTGGGAAGGGTATACTGCAGTAGGGATGCCATAAGTAGAGATAACTTAACACTCTTCATTGGGATATATCTGTAAGGCAGATATCATGTGTATCCCCCTGAAATCCAGTTTTAGCTATTCATGCTGATCATTCACAGGTGTATGTCTACCGACTCCAAGCCCTGGATAGGCACCAATCATGCTGTGTTCTTGTGTTATACACCAGGTCCAGCTTTGCATCCAAAATTCAAACTAAAACATTTCATACTTCCACCTGTTAGTTGTAGGAGTAGGATTAGGAGCCCCCTGCATACTCTCATACTCAACCAGACATCATGTCCAAGAATGTTGCCAGCCTTGTGATCTATCATGCAGATCTTGGTCCATACATGAGAGTATTCTGCCTGTTGTTGTCAAGTTAGATCCTTCTATCTTTGAGCTAGTCAAGGTTACATCTTGAGTTTTAGGGATACCCCCCTTGGTGCGGCAGAACCAGAAGTGAAGGGGAGGAGCTCACGCAACCTCCTGTATTCAGTTGGCTGAATCTGCCTGTGCATTAGAAGTGGCAAATCCTAATGCTGATTCAAAGAATGTCAACAAAATGGCGACTCTGCTGGGGATCGACTAAAAAATGATATACTTGTGGCCCATCCGAGTCACTAACAAAATGATGCTCTGCTGGTGGAATGAACCTGGAAAAGTAGCTTTCAGCTATTGAAAATTTTGTCCTCTTTGGAGAGGTGGCGACTTTGCAAAAAAGATCCAAATGCACATGAAAGATGAATGTATGTGATGTGACAGAAATGTGTTGTTCATTTTTCTGCATCTGTATGAGAAAAGGTACCTTGTTCCTTCCCCTTTATTTGCTATTTTACTGCATAGGTTAGATGCCAGGGGAAGCCTTAGTTCTTAGATAGACAAAAGATGTCTAAGAGTAGGGTTTTTATGAATCCAAGTATGAATTATCCCATACTCAGTGGTGAAATGTTGGATAAAGGAATAGAAGAGATAAGAAATAGGTTGATATTCTTAGAGGCTGAGCAGGCCCAGTTAAGAAGCAGTAACCCTGTTGTGTCTGCCAGTCAGAGAGCTAAACCTCCTGTCAGCCCTTTTGATCCTTTGTATGACCAACTGGATTTGTCATGGGTGGATTATAAAGTAGAAACTATGCCTGCTAGGATATACTGTCAGATGCCTAGATTTAGTGGTCACAATGTATGTGATGGGAATGCACATATCCAAAATTTTCAAAGTTTTATGGGAAAATATTCATTCAGAGATGAGGATATGTGGATGAGGTTTTTGTTCGGTCCTTTGATGCAAAAGCAAAAGACTGGTATTTGAGCTTTCCAAAGAAATCCTTTGCCTATTGGGATGAGCTTGCTGACTGTTTCAAAGAAGAATTTGCAAAAGAACCGGCTGATCTTGTTGCAGAATTGATCAGAATCAGAAAACAAGATGAAGAGCCATGTGTTGATTTCAGTCATAGGTTTGCAATAGTCCTTTCACAGATCCCAGAAGTCTTCAGACCTGATATTTCAGCCTGTGTTGGCATATTCTTTGAAGCTTTTGAGGAGGGCTCTAGTGCATTACTGAGGGATTTCAAGGTGACAAGTATGCAGATGGCATACAGGTTCATAGAAAAGATAGGAAAATTCAGAAATGTGTACCTGCTGAAACCCCTCTCCCCAGGCCTTGGTGTGAGAAATGGTTATGAAGCTGCAAATGACCAAATGATTATGGCATCATGTGCAGATAAAAATGAAAATAAAAGCATAGAGGTTGAGACTGCTGTATTTGAACATAATGCTAACAATACTGCTCAACTGGATTGTTCACCAGTTGAGGATGCCAGTGAAAGGACTAATGAGGATTCCCATCGCAATGATGAGGCAGCTGACCATGAAAACAATAACGAGGTTGTGGACAGCAATGAGCAATTTTTAGAATGGACCTGTGGAGACAATTGTGAGTATTGTACTCAAGACAGAGAAGATATAAGCAAACAGAGAAGCAGTCCTATGTGTGACCCATTGCCTACCTTTCAAACATATGGAAATCATGAAGAGCAGTCAGAAATTGAAATAAGTGCTAGTTCAGAGCATGATTGTTTTTCATTTGATGGCTGTTTTGCTTATGACACACAGGCTGATACTCCTCCACAGACTGAATCCATTGGGGATGAAGAGGTGTGCTCTGCTACCCATGAACAAATGGCATACTATGATGAAACTGATGCACCCGGGTCACCCATTTATGACACATATGGTGATGAGGATCTGTCTGAGTATGGTGAAGATCTAGACATTATTTTTGACTTGGATTCTGTTTCTCATCTTGATGAAAGAGGAAACAACATACATCAGGTAAGTGACTGTGAAAATGTGCCTGACTTAAAAGAGATGCCAGAGCCTGATCTTTTCCAGCCTGGTGTACCAGATGGTTGTGTACATGATGTACACAATTGTGATTTTGAAAGCTTTTCTTTTGATGAGCCAGCATATAATACAATGAGCCTTGATCTTCCTAGTTTTGTGGTGGACTCCGAGTGTTTCCTATTTGCAGTCCAGCTAGGAGATCATGTTGCAATGCATGATGATGATATAGGTGATAAGTGCTATATGCCATATGAACATGCATTGTTTGATACATTCTGCACCCACATGTCACATGATGCTGAGGGTTATCTGCACAAGGGTGATAATGACAAGCCAAATCAGAGGGTTGAATTTGCAGATGACAAGATTTGTTTGTGGGTGGATCTTTGTAGTATCTCCAAGCTTGACCCAGTGCATGCAGATGAAAACAAGATATTTGACAAGGGGAGATACATGTTTTTCTTTTCTTGGTGGCCTTAGGCCATCAAGTGTGTTTGGTGATGCAGGTCAGTGTAGTATTTGACTCTGTGCCCAATGGATAAAGGACTGGTCTGCATCCCAGAGATCTGGGGTTCTCGCTGCAGTCTTGCACCTGCACGTCCCCAGACAGAGCCACTGTTAGTGCCTGAATTGACTGGCAGTTTTTTGAGCAATTTTCATGCAGGCGCTCTCCCTAAGTATCCAAAAAATGCTCCAAGTGTTGGACCTCCTCAGTGTTTTTTTTCAGCTGCATCATCATATTTTCTTGAGGAGGAGGTCATCATCATCATGTTTGTTTCGATGGTGGTCGGCATCATCATGTTCTCCGTCGACCGGTTTCTCATCGTCATCATCATATTTCAATATCGGGTGATGTTTGGTTTTTATCCTGATGATGCTGACGAGCTACAGTGCGCCTTGATCTGCTTGCGAGGGTGATTTTTTCAAAGTATCTGGTGATCTTCCATTTATCACCTTGCCCAGACATGATGATGATGTTGCCCTGATATTCTGAAGGGGTTATTCTCTAAGTTGTTCGACCTGACTTGCTTTTTCTTAAGGGTCGTCATCATCATCATCATATTTCCAGTTATCACCGTGTTGCTTGCGAGGGTCATCATATTTTCTGCCTTCATGATATTTCGCCGGGGGTGATATTTTATCATCGGGTGATCTTGGTTATGATCATCCTGATGATGTTGTTGAAGAGTTCTAAGTGTGACCCGATATTCACTGGGGTCATCATATTTTGGACGTCAGGATGATCTTAGTCAATATCATCCTGATGATGTTGTATCACTTCTTGTTCGTTGTTTTGTCATCCTGATGATGCTGACGTCATCCTTATATCAGGATGATATCTTTTTCTCTGCCTATCTGCATCATGATATTTCCGAAGGAGGGGGTGATATTTTCATATCACTCGAGTGTGTATTTGTTCCAGCATCATGATGATGCTGATATCAAGGAGATATCCGCCTGCTGGCTTCGTGCATTATCTAGTGGGGGTGATCTTTTCAAGCATCATCATATTCATATTTCGCCCTGATCTTATAGCGGAGCTACAGTGCAGTATGATGTTAGTGCATCAGGATGATATTTCCAAATATCCGGTTGTCTTCCGAATATCATCCTGATGATGATATGATGATGACATCATCAAGGTCCGAGGGGGGTCATATTTCTAACATGGATCATCTTGTGGAGATCCCCTGATATTTGCAAACATGATGATGACGTCATCCGGATATGAGGAGGTGCGCAGTAGGCAGATATGATGATGACGTCAGCAGGATATGATGATGACGTCATCAGGATGTTCATCGGCCAGACTTTTGGTATAGGCTCAGCAGGAGGATGTTTCTCCGATGGATCAGGTTGTGCCGATGAAGGCGATTATCATGCGGTTATATTGCAATATGATGCTGACGTCAGGGTGATATTTCGGGCAACAGGATATCATGCTGCTGGAGGATGATGATGATGAAGTCTTATACTAGTGTCGTCAGGAGCAAAAGCACCGACATGATATATGCTCATGACCTAGTATATAAAGTGTTAATGAGGTTGCTGCGGGGTGCATGTGGGATATTGATATCCTGCATATTTGAAATATCATGATGATAAATCTCGGCGGGAAGTGGTTGCGATTAACTGTCTGATGTTCTTCCCAAGGCCGCGGGTTGGTGCGCCATTAATGGCGATTGTTGCAGAGGTATGGGCGATGGCGTGGGCTGATCTAGTACCCGGTTGAAGATCTGGATCCCTAGGCGGTGGCGCAGGGCTCAAAAAATCTTCCTGTCTCCTCCCCTACCTGCTACATTAATGTTTGAGCGCCATTTTTATGATACTGTATATCTGGCGGGATTTTTGGTCAACCTGGTAGTTAATGCTGAATACATCCTCCTGCTATATAATGCAGACGGTGTTATTCATTCAAGGTTGTTGAAAGTTGTGGATTTTTGGCTCTGTAATCCAAAACCAGCTGATCTGGTTGCTCTGTATAGTCTAACTTGTGAGTTTATGTATCTCCTGTTGTACGATTTGGCATGAATCCACTGATTTCATGGTTGATCTTATATGAGTAATGCTATCTTAGCATGTGTTGTGTTAATTCTGTCTCCAGTATTGCATGTATTCTTCTTCTGAATCTGGATATTTGGATAATGTCTAGATTCTAGAGCATAGAATTCCTATGTTGAATGTCTGATCTTTTAACCTCTGCTCAAGGGGCAGATTAAACTGTTTTCAGGTTGAACATTGGGAAGGGTATACTGCAGTAGGGATGCCATAAGTAGAGTTAACTTAACACTCTTCATTGGGAGATATCTGTAAGGCAGATATCATGTGTATCCCCCTGAAATCCAGTTTTAGCTATTCATGCTGATCATTCACAGGTGTATGTCTACCGACTCCAAGCCCTGGATAGGCACCAATCATGCTGTGTTCTTGTGTTATACACCAGGTCCAGCTTTGCATCCAAAATTCAAACTAAAACATTTCATACTTCCACCTGTTAGTTGTAGGAGTAGGATTAGGAGCCCCCTGCATACTCTCATACTCAACCAGACATCATGTCCAAGAATGTTGCCAGCCTTGTGATCTATCATGCAGATCTTGGTCCATACATGAGAGTATTCTGCCTGTTGTTGTCAAGTTAGATCCTTCTATCTTTGAGCTAGTCAAGGTTACATCTTGAGTTTTAGGGATACCCCCCTTGGTGCGGCAGAACCAGAAGTGAAGGGGAGGAGCTCACGCAACCTCCTGTATTCAGTTGGCTGAATCTGCCTGTGCATTAGAAGTGGCAAATCCTAATGCTGATTCAAAGAATGTCAACAGGACACTCGAAGACTTGGTGTGAAAATGTCTTTGTATTCAATGAGGAATTTTGTGTACTCACATGTTTCATTGTTTGATGATTTGCCCCCTAGCTTTATCACTTTCTGTTCTTGTTGAGTTCTTAGGTTTGTTTTGAAATTTTGAGGGGCATTTGGAGTTGGTGTTGACTCTCCTAGTTTTTGTGTGGATTTTGGTTCTTCTTCTTCAGTCATGATTTCAACCATGGGGATGTTTATGTCTGGTTCAATTGGAATGGACACTAAGTTGAATGGAGTGTAAGACTTTGTTGAGTTGGGATCAAAGGGGAATTCTCCGATTTCCTCCTTTCCTATACATTTTGAGGTCTTGGCTATGTTTGCAATTTGTTTTGATGTCTCTCCTTTTTTGATAGTGTTGATTTTTGGGTCACTAGTGGTTTCCATGGACTTTCCCTTCTTCTTGACTTGTTCAACTCTATAAAGGTTGAAAGGATCAAGATCTCCTTTGATGATGTGGGTTTGTCCCATGTACAAGAAGTGTAATTCTTGAAATAATGTGGAGGGAATGGCCCTCATCCTATGGATCCAAGGCCTTCCTAGGATCATGTTGTAAGTGGTTTCTTCATTGATGACATATAATTTAGTTGGGAGGGTTTTGGGACCTAATGTGATTTGAAGATTGACCTTACCCATGGTTCAAATGTTTGGGTTATCATGAATTCTAAGGATGTAAGTTTGTTTTCTGATTTGAGTTTCATCATAACCTATTCTTTGAAGAAGCAAAAAGGAGACTATGTTGATTGCAGACCCATCATCAATCATTACACGTTTAATAGAATAATCTTGAACTTGGACTATCAGATGGAGGGGGAGATCACCTTGTTTAGCTATGTCTTTGTTCGAGGGTAACTTTTCAAAATCAAATGTTGAAGAAGAATACTTTTCACTTGGATTGTTTTGAACTAGATGGCCTAGATCTAAGGCTTCAAGGAGAGCACTCTTGTGTGTAGGAGGGTTCTTGATAAGATATAGCATGTGAGAAAAATTTGAATTGTTGGAGGTGTCATCTATTTGTTTTGGTCTTTGGGTGACACAAATTTCTTGATATTTATCCAATTCCACAAGGCCTAAGGTGTTTGGACTAAGTTCTTCATCTTGTGAGTATGTGTCCATGAATGCTTTTTGTTGATATTTTGGGAGGTTTGATATGAAGCAATGGTACCCCTGACATGACTTGATATCATGCCCCTTCTCTTGTGAAATGTGCAATAATTATCATGATTGTGATCTTGAGGTTTATGATGATTGTTGTACGAATGCTGGTTGATTTTTGGGGGATAGTTGGTATTTTCATTTCCCAAATTTGTATAACTGTTGTAGTCATAATTGTCATTCCTTGATGGTGAAGTATTTGTTGACCCATCTATGTCTTGATCATTTGTCCAAGATTTGTTATTTGTATCATGGTTTATCAACCTTCCATTGGCATCATATTCCCTTCTTCCACTATTAATAACAGCTTGGTCAATTCTAAGGGCACTTTCAAGTGCTTCTTCGTATGATTTGTAAGGGAGTTTTTGGACTTGTTCTCGTATGTCATTGTTAAGAGCATGTAAGAAGAGATCACAAAGTTCTCTATGATCCATGTTTGGTGTGCTAGTTGAAGAATAGAGAACTTTCCTCCATCGTGTGATAAAATGTGCAAATGACTCATTGGCTTCTTGTTTGATGTTAAAAATTCTCGTATTCCTGTCTTGACCAATTTGTTTATGTTGAAGGCAACCACAAATTGATCGATGAGTTGCCTAAAAGAGTGAATCAATGCTTCTGGAAGTTGATAGTACCAATCTAGAGTGATAGCCTCTAACATTTTTGGAAAAATCTTTGCTACCACCCCATCCCAAGGAAGGAGTTCTCGCACTACCATGATGTAAGCCTTGATATGAGAATTGGGATCACCCTCTCCTTTAAATTTTGGAAGCTTAGGGAGAGGCCGTGGTAGTATAACCTGAAGAATGTTGCAGTCAAGAGGCTCCTTTAAATATTCAAGTTATGTTCCTAAGAGGGGGTTATGCATAGAGGGTTTTGTTCCTCCAAACATTAGCCCTTCAAGTGGAGCTTGTTGTGTTTTTTGAAAGGGTATTGTTATGGGAAATTGCGCATGATTATCAATAATATCAATAATACCCAATAACTCAATGAAATAAGAAACAAAGAACTCAAACCTTGCAAACCTCTTTACTTTGTGGCTTCCATTGGTCGCTTATCTCAAATGATCTGAATATGGCCCTCAGAAGGTGCACTTCCTTGCTATTTCCAAGATGTCAAGTGGGAATGGCTATGATAAGTTCGCAATGAAGAGATTCTTCGACACAATTGCAATGATAAAAGGGTGATCGCAAGCTATGGAATGGTTTGGTGCCAAAGGTGCACTGTAATTCCGCAGAGTAAATTTACTAAAAGCTTGGATAATAGAAATGGAGGAATAGGGTTGTAATTATAGGCTTATGAGAGAGAAGATCAATGGTGTAGAATGAATAACAAGATCAACGGTAGAGGATAATTGAGAGATGTGCGCGAATAGGAAGAGGACATGTGTCCTGCTCTATTTTGCATGAGAGGAATTAATAAAATAGAAGAATGAATTAACCAAAGAGATTAATCAATTAAAAGAATAGATAGAAGAGTTAACTAACTAGAACTAGAGGATAAATATTGCATGAGGATGAGAAGATATTTTAGCTCAATTAAATATTTGGAATATTCAATTGCATGTGCATAAGGATTGAATTATATTTAGAGATAACTCAATTTTTAGAAGAAATGGACAACTTAAATAAATATTTGATTTATTTAAATTTAGAGAAGATATTATTGGAAGAAACAATTAAATAATTGGTATTATTTAATTTAGAATGATTTTAGAAGAATAATTTAAATAATTGGTATTATTTAATTTGTGGAAGATTTGAAAGAATTTAATTAAATAAATGATTTTATTTAATTGTTGGAAGAATATTCAAATTAAATAAATAAATTTGTTTATTTATTTATTGATAGAGGAATTAGATTTAAATAGATATTAAGAATATTTATTTGGACAGAGTCGTGTCATTTTTAGGTACATACATTTTTCCCCTCTTTGATGCAATGTGTTTTATCACGTTATTTCAAAGAAGTATAAATTTTTGATGATACATGCCTCAGTTTGCCCCTGGTACAGGTTATGATGATAGGATGCCCCCTCGGGAGATTGGACAGGAAGGAAGGTTTGAGGGATGTGATATGGACAATATCACGATGAAGAAGGTGAAAAATAGGTTAGGATGAAAAAAATGGGTCACAGTTCGGAGAAATGGGAGAAAATAGGCTTGGAAAGTAGTCACAGTCGCCACACAACCAGTTAGGGTTCACTTGCTATAAATAGGAGATGGGTCCACAATCCTAGTCATTTGCACACTTGGCTTTTATTGATAGGTCCCTCAGAGCTTAGGAAAGCACAGGAGATAGAGCAGTCGGTATAGATATGGATATTCCATGCGAGGAGCACCACTTTGAGTGCATTCAATGGTTTGAGCAGCCAGCTGAGGCAAGACCACCAGTATGTAGTTCGACAAAACTCGCCTAGGGTCATTTATTAGGCTAATAAATGCTAGGGAAATGTTGATAGGATAGATGCGCCGGATTGCGTTTTGGCGCATATGTGCTCTGAAACAACGCATACATTATGATTTCACGCATTTGAGACATAGTTGCGCATTTGATAAAGCTGCCCATTTATGGTATGAGTCGGCACATACGTTATGAAACTGCACATACGCTATGGGAAGTTGTGCATTTGCCAAAACTATGCATATGCGATAAGAAGCAGTGCATTCATTGTGAAGTTGTGCATGTTTGCTATGATTCAAAGCATTTGTGACCTATTTCGGCACATTTACACTAGGATAGTCAGTTTACTTTAAAAAATTGACTCAATTGGCATCTTGATCGATGCATCAATTGATAAGTGATCTCCAAGATTGTTGGAATCTTGTCAAGAGATGATATGTTGTTTTGATCAATCTGATATGTTAAGTAAGTGATAGGATAGTTTGATAGCTTGAGCAGGTTTCCTTAGATTTAGTTATGGTTGACTCTCTGATTTGCTTGATTGCAGGAGGACATTCGTGATATACTCATGTTGCTGGAATAGTTTCCTTTGTCGTTGTTGCAATGGTATATGCTTACAGAGATAGATTGGGAGGCGCTTGGTACTATGGGATTGGACTACGTGTGCTTCATGCCCAATGTTTACGTGAACCTCAGTTTTCTAACTGTCATGGTGGAGTGTTTCCACAACGAGGATGGGACCTTTCACTTACCTACTGGTGAGATGGCCATTACCTTAGAGGATGTTTGCATGATCCTGCATCTACCCATCTAGGGTGAGCTCGTAGAGTACGAGGCCTAGCATGATGCTGGACTAGCAAAGTGCAAGCATGTTTTTGATGATTTAGAGCTAGAGGGTCAAGTTATCTCATGGCAAGACATACATGATTACTATGACTACTTCACAGGGATAGTGGTAGAGTTGATTGGGGGTGTTGTATGCCCTGATAGGAGGTAACATGGGTTCCCCATTGGTTTGGGTAGGACTATGGAGAGGATGATCACATATGGCACCTACTTGGCCTAGGGTGTATATGTATTGGCTCACTTGTACCATGATATGCATCAGGTGGTCTACCACAAAGGAGCTAGTTTGTCGACAAGCATCTCACTTTTACAGTTCTAGTTATGGGAGCACATTGCTATTACTTGGCCGATATGCATGTTTTCTAGGCAGAGAGGTGAGCCCTATAGTTATGGATATGCAGGTGTTATTTCCCAACATAAGCTGGGAAAGCTTGAGTACTATAAGCATGTGCTGGATAATGTAGATGTAGTTATCTGGTGCCCATATCTAGATTGTGAGCTGTGGGACGATGAGCTTCCATACTACTTTCAGACTTGGTGGCTTATTGGGAGGACATGACACATACTAGAGGGGTAGATTGTTAGTCAGGTACAGAGACAGTTCAGGAGGGTACAAGGTCAGCCACAGGGTCAGGCGTGGTTTTCCTAGACACATGTAGAGTGGTTGAGATGGGGCCTGGTTGCATCCTATGATGAGGCTCTAGCAGACTTCCGGCAGATTCCCTATGTGGTGTGGTCGATGCGGAGGGAGGTCATAGATGTGGGGATGACTCCTAACTACGAGGAGTGGTTTGCTGCCCACTCATTCCTGAGGTATTCAAGACCAAGAGAGTTGGCTCCTCACTTGGAGGAGGAGGATTCAGACAATGAGGATTGTGCAGGCAGGAGGAGGAGGAGACAGAGGAGGGGGAGAGGAGGTGATGGAGGTGACAGAGGTCAAGGAGATGGAGGAGGAGGGCATGGTGGAGGAGGGAGATAGAGATAGAGGAGGAGAGTGGGAGAGAGACCCTCCCAGTAGCAGTAGGTAGTACAGCCACAAGCTGCACCACAGATATAGGTGTCGGCACCATAGCAGCTGCCGCAGCAGGTAGTTCAGCAGCAAGTGCATGCACAGGCACAGGGTCCACAGGTTCTTGCCTAGCCTAACTTACAGTAACAAGCCATTACTACGCTGAGGGGTCAGGTCAGACAACTCAGGGAGTGGCTTCAGGCAGCAGAGTCCCAGAGGGAGGCAAATGCAAGGATCATATTTGGGCTCACCGCAGAGCAAGATACAATATTGGCAAGGGTGTGGGCTCTTAGACTGGAGAGAGATTCAGCCTTAGCAGCCTTGAGTACCGATGGAGCTACCTCATTTTTGGTTACACAGGTGCAGCAGGCTCAGGCGCAGCTTGCATGGATTCACACTGAGCTTTCTAGGGTGTAGGCTTAGACTCAGTACTATAGGGGTCTATACCACAGGGCTATGCTAGTAGATCAGAGGGCACCTAGCTTCAAGAGCCAGTCAGTAGCCGATACATCTCAGAGGGTAGGGGGCTCACAGTCTGCAGTGTCTGCTATGGGTCCATAGTAGTTAGGGGTTGGCAGAGGAGGAGGTGGAGAGGATAGTGTTGGGAGTAGTGTCCCACAGTAGCAGGGCTAGTCATTACACTTGTACTAATTATTTCTTATGTATACACATTTTTGATGGCTCACAGATAGACTAATATGTATGTATTTATCTCATTTTGTACGGTTACCGAGACATGTATCATTATTTTTGTGTTGTATGTATACCTTTTATGGCATGGCTCATAAATGGACTTTGATATTATACACTTGGACATGTTTATGTTATATTTATATGATGATGCAACTTATGTTATGGTCTACATGCATTATGTGATGTTTAATGGACGCACCTTACTTTTGATGTCTATATGGATGCATACTTTGTTATTGATATGATACTATGTGATGTCTTTATGATGATGCAGTTTATGATTCTAGGACGTTGATATGATGATGATCTAATGCAGATTTAGATGATTTATGATGATCTAATATGCAAATGTGAATGTTAGCTATATGATTATGCAGTTTTATGAGATGATCTTTATGTATTTGTCTATGTTTTTGTATTTTCTGCTGATATTATGTTATGCTTGATACAAATATATATGGAAGACCTAATACACTTGTTATTGTTGCAAGTATGGGCCTAACCAGTGTTGTCATTGATGTCAACATACTCCTATTGCATTGATGAAAAGGATTGGATGAGCTGAGTGCTGAGGATATTGAGAAAATTAGTCCTAATTAGGAACAGAGAAGAATAGTGAAGATAGTAAGGTAAAGATCCAAGATAAGATGACTATCAAAGGATGCGGTTCAAAGGGTTTGTAGAAATGAGTCTTAAGTTAATCCAGTAAAGATTTCAGAGGTCCGCATGAAGATCTGAAGGAGTTGTGGCTACCCAAGTAAAACTGGTTCCGGTAGGTGTTCAGAGGTGACATAGTGACACAGATAGGTCCAGTGAGATCCAGAAATGCATTATCCTATTCTACAGATTTGAGGGAGTGTTAAGGAAGTCTTTGTGAAGTGTCAACTTGATTGGTTTGTGGTTTGAAGGTGCACAAGAATCTATTCCTTTGTGACAGTGATGACAGACTATGTTCTTGAGGTTCCGGATGAAGGAGAGAAGGATTTCAGTAAGCAAATGAAGTGTGGATGTTCTTCGTGCTTCAAGCAATCTTGTGAAGGTATTTTGGATTGTGTCCAGTTCGTGTTGGTGGTCTGCATTGGAGTTGGAGCTCGCAATTGAAGAATAACTTCTGGATGATGGTGTTCTTCCTGAGACTGGCCGACCGGATGTATTACACATCTTGCGGATGTTCTTGTAGATGTTTTTTGACTTAGATGATTATTCCTAAGTTGATGCCTTGTATAAATAAGGGATTGTAAAGTCATTTCAAAGTGTGCCTTGTGGAGATGAGAGTGTGGTAGCGAGGAAGAGAGCGAAAGGCAGAGCAGGAGTTTTGGGCTTAAATGGAACTGATTCAAGCATGGTGAAGATGTTATTTTCTAGTTCAAGTAGGTGATACCTATCATTTTGTAGATAGTGTGTCTCTTGTAGGTAGTGAGCCTCTTGTGAGCAGTGTACTCAGGTAGTGAGCCCTAATTGGCATGTACCATTTTGTTCTTTCTATTCTTCTAATAGAGAATACAATCTTGGGTTAATCACCTCATGGTTTTTCCCTTAACCAGGTTTTCCATGTAAAAATCTTGGTGTCTTATGTGTTGATATGTTTCTTCTCTTGATTTAATTACATTATGTTTCCATGATTGATTTATTAATATGTTGCTAAATCACAAAGAGGATTTAAGTGTTTAATTGGAAGAAAGTTTTAGACAACTGATTCACTCCCCCTCTCAGTTGTCTGTCCTGTAGCTAACAATTGGTATCAGAGCTAAGTTCCTCTAAAAGAGCTTAACCGCTTGAGGAGATCTAGGATGTCATCCTACAAGAAGGATAGTCCAAAGTTTGATGGAACCAATTTTAATCTTTGGAAAAGTTGCATGAAATGTCACTTGCAATGTATGGGAATGCAGTACTGGACCATGGCTTCAATGAAGTATACTCCTCCACAGGGTGGCCCGAAAGCCCCAAATGAAATCACAGATGCTGAAAACAATCTGCACACTATAGAAGCTCTTCTAAGCACATTATCTAATTTAGACCTTTCAAATGTTGTTGACCTACCCACTGCTTTTGAGATTTGGGAAAAACTGGAACTTCTGCATGAAGGAGACAAGTATGTTAAATGTACAAGGCTACAGAGTCTAAAAGGGAAATTTGAAAATTTGAAGATGAGAGAAGATGAAAATATCACTACTTTTATGCCAAGAGTAAATGAGCTTGTTTGTGGAATTAGATGTGTTGGTGGAGTCTTGGATGAAGATGAAATTGTTGGCAAAATTCTCAGATCCCTTCCTACTTCTTATAAAATCAAGGTTGCTGCCATTGAAGAATTCAGAGCCCATACAACTGTCACAAGAGATCAATTGGCTAGTAAATTGGCTGCATTTGAAATGACTGAGTTTGGAGATGCCCCCCCAAGACTGAATCTACATTCAGAGCTAGTGCTTCTGTAAAAGGTAAACAAAGGTTTGATTTGGGAGAGAACTCTTCAAGGAAACTATCATGGTATGAAAAAGAAAGAAAAGACTTGGAAGAAGAAGAAACTGAAACTGCTCAGCTTGAAGCCCTTATTGCAAAAAGACTACCAAGAGGATCTGGTAAGTATGAAGGGAAATTGCCTTTTAAGTGTTTTAACTGCAATAAGATTGGTCATTTTGCCTCAAAGTGTCCAGAGAAATTTTCAAGGCCAAATCCTAACAGATCAAGGTTCCAAAAGAATTGTTATTATGTTCATGAAAAGGATGATAATGAAGGAGTAACAGATGATGAATCAAAGATAGGAAACAAATCTGGAAGTGATTAGGTGTTTATTGCCATCAAGGAAGAAGATCAAATGCCCTCTGAATCTGTCAATCATAAAATTGTACAAAGAGCTCTGGTTGCCCAAGTTGAAGAAAAGGATGATTGGGTCATTGACAGTGGATGCTCTCACCATATGACAGGTGACAAAAATAAGTTTTTAGATTTGGAAAGGTATGAAGGAGGAGTGGTAAAGTTTGGTGATAATTTTGCTGGTAGAATCAGAGGTAGGGGAACTATTTCTTTTGATGGAAAGAACAAAACTGGTAATGTACTATATGTTGAAGGATTGAAGCACAATCTTCTCAGTGTTGGATAGTTGGTAGACAAAGGCTATGATCTCTAATTCAAGAATGGAAAATGCAAGATCTTTGAAAGTTCTAGAATAGAGATTACATTCGGTACTCAGACAAAAGGTAATATCTTCTATCTAGTTGGTACTGGTAAAAGTTGTCTATTTGTGCAAATAGATCGGAGTTGGCTATGGCATAGGAGGATGTGTCATGTAAATTTTGATAATTTCATCAAGATAAGAAACACTCAGACTGTAAGAGATCTTCCAAAACTGGTGAAACCTACAAATAGTTTGTGCAAAGAATGTCAGTTGGGAAAACAAAGCAAAGTCTCATTTAAAAGCAAAAAACAATCTTCTACCGAAATATTGGACTTAGTTCATACTGATCTATGTGGTCCGGCAAGAATAAGGAGTGTGTAAGGTTATAGATACTTCATGTTACTAATTGATGACTACTCCTAGATGATGTGGGTAACTTTTTTGAAAGAGAAATCAGAAGCCTTTGAGAAATTCAAAATATTCAAGGCTATGGTAGAGAATGAAACCGGATTGAAATTAAAGTGTCTGAGGTCTGATAGAGGTGGAGAATTCACATCCGGTGAGTTCATAGAATTCTGTGAGAAACATGGAATAAAGAGACAGTTGTTTACTCCTAGGACTCCATAATAGAATGGAGTAGTGGAGAGAAAGAACCGGACCATCCAAGAAGCATCTAGGATAATGATGATGGAAGAAAATGTTTCTCAGATCTTTTGGAGAGAAGCTATCAACACTGCAGTCTATACTCTCAATCGAGTTCAAATCAGAACAATACCCGTAAGACTTCTTATGAACTTTGGTTTGGCATCCCTCCTAATGTGAGGTATTTCAGAGTCTTTGGTAGAAAATGTTACATCAAAAGAGATGAAGATTTAGGCAAGTTTGATGCTAGAAGTGATGAAGGAATATTCTTGGGTTACTCTACTCAAAGCAAAGCATACCGGTGTTATAACAAGAGACTAAGAAAGATTATAGAAAGTAAAAATGTGAAGGTTGACGAAGGAATTGAAAAACCCTCAAGGTTTTATGAATATGATGAAGATGATTAGAATGGTGTTCTGATTCAAGGAGCCCAAGCCCCTTCAACAAGTCAGATTCAAACTGATCTGGTAAATCAGGAAGAAGAGATGAGTTTCAATGAGCCTAATCGAGAATTAGAAGTGTAGGAAACTCCCAAAGTTCCCATGTATGTAAGATTGAACCACTCTGAAGATCAGATCATAGGTGATAAAAGCAAAGGTGTACAAACAAGAAGGAGAATTGCTCAAGATTCAGATGAGTATTGTCTGATTTCAAAGATTGAACCTAAGACTGTAAATGAAGCTTGCAATGATGAAAACTGGACTAAAGCAATGGAGGAAGAGCTGATGCAAATTGAGAAAAATCACACTTGGGATCTTGTTCCCAGACCTAGAAACAAGAATGTGATTGGAACCAAATGGGTCTTCCAGAACAAACTGAATGAAGTTGGTGAAGTAATTAGAAATAAAGCCAGATTGGTCTGCAAGGGTTACTCTCAAATAGAAGGAGTTGATTTTGAAGAAACTTTTGCTCCGATGGCAAGAATTGAAGTAGTCAGATTATTTCTTGCTTTTGCTGCCTTCAAGGACTTCAAAGTATATCAGATGGATGTCAAGTCTGTCTTCCTGAATGGTGACTTGGAAGAAGAAATATACATTGAGAAACTAGATGGATTTCAAGTGTCTGATCATGGTGATATGGTCTGCAAGTTGAAGAAATCTCTGTATGGACTAAAGCAAGCCCCAAGAGCCTAGTATGAAAGATTGGATAAACATCTTTTGAAGATGTGTTTCAACAAAGGTACTGCTAACAGTAATTTGTATTTCAAAATTAATCATGAAAACATCTTGATTGTTGAAGTGTTTGTTGATGATATCATTTTTGGAGGAAGAGATAGTATGTGTAAAACTTTTGCAAATCAAATGAAAAGTGAATTTGAGATGTCCATGCTTGGGGAAATGAATTTCTTCTTGGGTCTACAAACCATTCAAACAAAGAAAGGAATCTTCATTTCTTAGACCAAATATGTGAAAGAATTGTTGAAGAAATTTGGGATGGAAGAGTCAAAGCCAATGAATACTCCCATGGCAACCAGATGTAAATTGAGCAAAGATGACTCCCCTAAGGCTGATAAAAACAAGTACAGGTCAATGATTGGAGGATTGTTGTATCTCACTCAAACTAGACCTGACATTATGAATGTTGTTGGTCTTGTTGCCAGATTCCAAGCTGATCATAGAGAATCTCATGGAAATCAAGAGGATTTTTTAGGTATCTAAAAGGGACAATTGAGTATGGTTTGTGGTATCCTAGAGATCATAACTTCTCTCTTCATGCATATACAGATGTAGATTGGGTAGGAGATGTGGATGATCAGAAGAGTACTAGTGGTGGAGCATTCTTTTTAGGGAAGAGATTGGTTTCTTGGCTGAGCAAGAAATCAGAGGCAATAGCTCTGTCCACTATAGAAGTAGAATATATTGCAGCAGCAGGTAGTTGTACTCAAGTTTTGTGGATGAAGCAAATGCTAAGAGACATAAGAGTGGAGTATGAGGAGCCTATCACAATCTTCTGTGATAATTCAAGTGCAATAAATATATCTAAGAATCTGGTGTTGCATTCAAAGACTAAACATATATCCATCAAGTTTCACTTTTTGAGAGAGCAAGTGAACAAGAATGAAGTCAGATTGGAGTTTATGCCTTCCAAGGATTAGATTGCAGACATCTTTACTAAACCTCTACCTAAGGAATCTTTTAAGTATATCAGGGAGAAGTTAGGGGTTATTGCCCCTCCGGTGATGAACTAAGGTGCACTGTTGTGCATTAGTCCAGTGGATATCATAGTCATATCTTGTGATCTGGATTGATGATGGGAAGCTGCTACTCAAAGGGAGTAGCTAGTATGATTCTGAAGTGTTGGAGTTGGAAGTATGAGCCCTTTGCCATTGATGTCAAAGGGGGAGAGAAGACATGTGAAAAACAAGTGGTTGATGATCAAAGGGGGAGCAGTAAAGGAAGAGAAGACATGTGAATGGTTGTTGCTGATAGAAGGAGTTGTGATAGTAAGGAGAAGTTTTTGTCTTGATGGTTAAAATATTTTTTCACATCATATGTTGCCATCAATGACAAAGGGGGAGATTGTTGCAAGTATGGGCCTAACTGGTGTTGTCATTGATGTCAACATACTCCTGTTGCATTGATGAAAATGATTGGATGAGCTGAGTGCTGAGGATATTGAGAAAATTAGTCCTAATCAGGAACATAGAAGAACAGTGAAGACAGTAAGGTAAAGATCCAAGATAAGATGATTATCAGAGGATGCGGTTCAAAGGGTTTGTAGATATGAGTCTTAAGTTAATCCAGTAAAGATTTTAGAGGTCTGCATGAAGATCTGAAGGAGTTGTGGCTGCCCAAGTAAAACCAGTTCTGGCAAGTGTTTAGAGGTGACAGAGTGACACAGATAGGTCCAGTGAGATCCAGAAATGCATTATCCTATTCTACGGATTTGAGGGAGTGTTGAGGAAGTCTTTGTGAAGTGTCAACTTGATTGGTTTGTGGTTTGAATGTCTGCAAGCGTCTATTCATTTGTGACAGTGATGACAGACAATGTTCTTGAGGTTCCAGATGAAGGAGAGAAGGATTTCAGTAAGCAGATGAAGTGTGGATGTTCTCGGTGATTCAGGCAAGCTTGTGAAGGTCGTTTGGATTGTGTCTAGTTTGTGTTGGTGGTCCGCATTAGAGTTGGAGCTTGCAATTGAAGAATAACTTTCAGATGATGGTGTTCTTCCTGAGACTGGCTGACCAGATGTATTACACATCTTGTAGATGTTCTTGTAGATGTTTGCTGACCTAGATGATTATTCCTAAGTTGATGCCTTGTATAAATAAGGGATTGTAAAGTCATTTCAAAGTGTGTCTTGTGGAGATGAGAGTGTGGTAGTGAGGAAGAGAGCGAAAGGCAAAGCAGAAGTTTTGGTCTTAAATGGAACTGATTGAAGCATGGTGAAGATGTTATTTTCCAGTTCAAGTAGGTGATACCTATCATTTTGTAGACAGTGTGTCTCTTGTAGGCAGTGAGCCTCTTGTGAGTAGTGTACTCGGGCAGTGAGCCCTAATTGGCATGTGGCATTTTGTTCTTTCTATTCTTCTAACAAAGAATACAATCTTGGGTTAATCACCCCGTGGTTTTTCCCTTAACTGGGTTTTCCATGTCAAAATCTTGGTGTCTTATGTGTTGATATGTTGCTGCTCTTGATTTAATTACACTATATTTCCATGATTGATTTATTAATATGCTGCTAAATCACAAAGAGGATTTAAGTGTTTAATTGGAAGAAATTTTTAGACAACTGATTCACCCCCCCTCTCAGTTGTCTGTCCTATAGCTAACAGTTATGTATGTAAATGATTTAATCATGTTAATGACTATCTAATGTGATATGACATGTAATTTAATGCTATGTTTTTGTTATGTCCAAATGTACTCAATTGACGATAAATGACACAATGATAGATAGAAGACTGACTGATGGAAGGATCACAAGCTTTTATTTGTAAAACATTGATACTCTGCATTTTAGATCTTTATTGCATGGGATACGGATGCTTCATGGATGCTTTCTGGATGTGAATGGTTTTTTTGCCATCTTGATATTGTAAGTATTTTGAAGTGCTTATTTTATCATTGGGCTTTTTTGTTTTTTTTGTGTTTTTGAAATGTTGTAAGTTAATACAAGCATCTAGGTATAATTGAACCTAGATGACTTGAGTATTTCTTGTGTATCAATAGACAAGGATTACACCTATTTCATGTTAGTCCTCTGATGTCCTCGATGATCATTTGAGTTGATCATGTCCTTAGACAAGGCTTCACATTACTAAAGATAAACCCACAAGTAGAAAACAAAGAAAAAGAATCATGCCCCCATCATAGCATCTGTAGCTTTTGGCATCCTTGAGTAGCATAGGAAACATGATAACAAAAAGTGAAGACTTTAAGATGCAACTAATCAAAGCAAAAACATTCTTGTATTAGATGTATCTTTCTTGCCATAATTTAGATAGAATCATTTTGATCGCTTTGCTCCTATTTTTTCTTTGCTTTGGATAGGTTGATGTCTTGTGCCCAAACTTCTGTTTGAAAGCGGGTTTTGTTGCACTTGCTTACCTGGTGAAAGTCTCCATAATCCTTATTGGTGAAACGGACCCTAAGGGACTGACCTAGTGCCTTGGGGGCTCATTGAAAATGGCCTTGCCTACATGACGACGCAGAGGAAACGTAGTTTGGGGTGAACCTTGATGGACCTAAGACCTAGGTGATAGGAAACGGTGTGGACTTAGATAGATAGAAGCACAGATGACATGTGATGGAATGGATGAGAAGTGGATCCTTGGGGGCACATTAATAATGGCCTTGCCTACATGATGACGCAGAGGCAACGTAGTTCGGGAAGAACCTTGATACTGACAATGGATGCTAAGATACACTGACACTATGGATATGGTACTTTGACAACCTTAGGCATTAAGGTGACAATGGTTATAGAGTATCAAGCCATGATAGGTCATTGTTAGGTTTCTACTATGAGATAGATATGGATCTGATAAGGAATGATGGCAGGAGGAATGGACACAAGGTGATTGGTTTCCCAAAGATGGAGGAAGCAGTTTATCACAAGTAGCGCCTGTTTACCAGGTTTTCACCACTTATTTTTATTTACATGAAAGCTAAAAGTACACATGACACCTATTTGCTAGGTTTTCATCATGGTACCTATCTAAGGAACTTATTTTCTAGGTTTTCACCAAAGGATGATTTTTTTGTTGTTTTTCCACTTTTTTTTTTTTTGCTTTTTTATGATTTTTTTTTTTACTTTTTTGAATTTTTACCCCCTTACATTGGGGTTCTCTTAGGTATAGAACCAGTGAAGATGCATACTATTGATTGGGTCATCGAATAGCTCACCCTCTGATGTTGCTAACTGAACACTCCTGATCCACAGGTAGCAATGATTACATAAGGATTAAGTCAATTAGGTTCAAACTTACCTTTCTTTTCCTGATCCTACTAATTGTTAGGGTTTTCCTTGAGTACTAGATCACCAATATTGAAGACCCTTGGATGGACCCTATGATTGTAGCTTCGTGACATTCTCTATTGATAGGATTTGAGATGATTGAAAGCATTCTGTCTCTTCTCCTCTAACAGCTCTAACTCTTGCAGTCTAGAAACTCTGTAGTCTTCATCAGTGATAAGACCTTTTAACGACACTCTTAAAGATGGTAACTCAACCTCGATGGGTAAAATGGCTTCTGATCCACAGACAAGGGCATAAGGGGTAGCACCTGTGGGAGTGCATATACTGGTTCTTGAAAGGTCTTCGATTATCCGTGACTATGGATGAGGGAATTCCGTATCTGCAAATGAGGTAATTTAGGATGAAGGAGGCAATTTGTTTGTCTGTGACATTTGTGAGTGGAACAACTTCAATCCACTTGGTAAAATATTTAGTGGTGGTTATTATGAACTTGTGGCCATTGGATGATGGAGGGTGGATTTTTCCCACAAGGTCAAGTCCCCATTGACAAAAGGGCCAAGGTTTCCTTAAAGGTCGTAGCTCTTGGGCTGGTGCATGGATGAGGTTACCATGTATCTGGCATGGCTTGCATTTCTTCACAAACTGATATGAATCAATTTCCATGTTTGGCCAATAGTATCCTAAATGCATGAGTTTCTTAGCTAAAGAAGGACCGCTAGATTGTGTTTTGCAAATTCCTTTGTGTATGTCTTGTAAGGTGGTTTGAGATTCTTCACATTCTAAGCATCAGAGTAAAGTACCATCTAGACCTTGTCGGTATAGGGTGTCGGCAATAATGGTGTAACTGGAGGTTTGGTGAATGAAGGTTCGGCGTTGGTTGGTAGACAAGTCAGGTGGTAGGGTGTTATCCTTGAGGTAAGTGTAAATCTTACCATACAAGGGCGAATCAGATCAAACTAAGAGGAAAATGGAGTGTTTTTCAGGGATATCATAAGTTGTTTGCATAACTGACTCTACCAAGAACTCATACCATGACTCATTCTCTGGGATCTCGAGGAACGAGGCAATGGTTGCCATGGAATCTGCTACTTTGTTTTCAATGCAAGGTATCTGTTCAAAGGAGATGATCACAAAGTACTCTTTAAAGTCATCCACCATATGCTTGTATGGTATTAACTTGTCATCTTTGGTCTGCTAGTCATCATTGACTTGATTGATTATCGGTTGGGAGTCTCCATAGACATGTAGCTCCTTTATTTTCCATTTTGCTTCCATTTTGAGACCAATGACCAAGGCCTCATACTCTACTATATTGTTTCTGCATGGGAATAGCAGATGATAAGACTTAGGTATAGTGTCTCCTTGAGGAGTGACCAACAAGATTCCTGCTCCCAATCCATGGTTTGTATAGGATCCATCAAAGTAGAGTTTTCATGAATGTGTTGTGACACTAAAAATGGATTCATCTAGAAATTCAAATGTCATTGGTGTGGTATCCTACAATGGTGCTTCTGCTAACTAATCAGCAATGATTTGACCTTTGATAGCCTTCCTTTCTACATACTCGATGTCATATTCACTTAACAACATTACCCACTTGGCTAGGCGGCCTGTTAGAGTTGCTTTCCTAAATAGGTATTTTAGTGGATCTATCTTTGCAATAAGCTTGACTGAATGTGCTATCATGTGTCATGCCCGCATTTCCCATGCAGTCACGATACACAACACATGTGTCGTGTCCACATTTTCCATGTGGTCATGACACGAACTACGAAAAAAATTTCCACCTATCCCTAGGAACCCCCTCGCATGCGTCTGTGTGCTCGGTGGCAATACGCCTAAGGCATAAACATGTCAGCATAACCTCTAAGGTGAAGGCTATCTAGGGGGTATGCGACACGTAGTGTGTCACTTCTAGGGTTAGATTGATTTTAATCTGAACCCTAAGTTTCCTAGGTGAAGAAGATTTTGCCAATATCAAACCCTAACTTAACTCAGATCAAAAAGTGATAAAATAATATGGCATGATGGCGTGTGATTGAAGTGGAAAGATGGATTAAAAGAAGATAAAATATCACAAAAATTGAACCCTAGAAATCTAGGAAAAATTTGACAGCATAATGCGTTTTCATTAAATGCAAAATAAATTTTAAAAATAAATCACCAATAGGGAAATAAATAAAATTTAAGTGTAAAATTGAATTATAACTTAAGAGAAAAATCAAAGATATAAAGTAACAAATAAAATTACAATAAATGATAAGACATCAATAAATCCAAAAGAAAGGTCGAGTCTACTATTAAATATAGTTCCGACATAATATTTAATAACTAACTCAGATGTTTAAAAAGATAAGGTAGGAGAGTTTAAATAACTCATCCTGTAAAATAAAAATAAAATAGATAACAAAAGAAAGGGTAAAACCCCGCTAAGGAGGGATAAAAAAAATATAATATCCCAACAAGACAAATTTAAAACAAGGGGAATGAAAATTCTTCCTAATTGAACAAAAAAATAATCTATCCCCAAGATAAAACAATTTTACAAGGCAATAAATCAAAATGCAAAACATAACCTATTCTAAAATTAAAATCCCAATTTAAGAGTCCCCAAAATAAAATAAAAAAACAAAAGAGGAAAATAGGTTTTCCATCTAAGAATAAAATAAACCCCCATAATAAAATATTTTAAAACAAATGAAAAAGCCCTAATTTCCTCTATACACTAAGTTTTCAAAATGGAATCCCTAGTTTTATTTTCTATTGTTTTCTCCCCCTTAGTTCTGTCCTAAACTCATTTCTTCACTCTTATTGTTTTGGTTTTGTTTGCCCTATGTGTTGCAGGCTAGGGTTTACAACTAGCCATGGAATATCTGGAGGTGCACATCCAAACTCAGAGAAATCCATGGACTACATTCTAGTCGAATGTAACTATGCTGTTATTTTAGAAATAGTAAAAAAAATTAATATAGATGTTATGCATTCATTGGAGTGTTGCAGGTTTGGAGGACTACCGGTGGTGAAGGCAAGGGCAGCGCAAAGGGGAAAGGTGGAGCCGCCGCCGCTAAGGAGAGCTGTAGGGAGAACTACTATGAAGAGGGGAGGACGGAGGCTGCTACAGAAGCCACACAATGAGGCATTGAAAGGTCGTGGCGTGGGAGTAGCAGGGGGGAAGCGGTGGTATGGCCGCGGAAGGCTTAGGGGTTTGGGGGTGTGGGATGGGAGGTGGAGCCTCCACCTCCCATCCCACACCTCATAAGTTTGTTTTAATGGGACTGTGGGCGCTATAGCCCACAGTCCTGTTCTATATTTTTTTTTGGTTTGTTTTTAACTTAAAACCACGAACAATATACAATCCGCCCACTGTAAAATTTCAACCTTATTATTTTCTTTTGCATTAAAATAACTTTGATATATATATATACACTCACATGTAACCCATAGTCTATTCCCTAATCACAGTTAAATAGATATATTATCACACACACACACACATATATATACACACACAAGAGTGTATATATATATACGTATGTGTATATTCACCCTGCATAAACAGACTTCATACATGCTATTCTCTCCTTTTTTATATATATACAGAATCTAGAAAAATGACATTTAACTAAGTTACAAACAACAAAATAACAATTAAACTTATATGTATGCACTTTACTCAATCTGCATAAACAATGGTTTAATAGAATATTAACATTATTTCTTTTTGAAATCAATCAAATAGATGTCTGAGCAATTTGATCTTTTTTTTTTTGAGCACATACAACAATAGAAATATGTATTTCTTTGAAACAGTTCAGATAACCAGAAATACCCCTTTTTTTTTTTAAATCAATAAGGTAGAAAATACATTTTAATTTTAATTTTGTTTTCTTCTAACAACAACTATTGCAATGGAAACTTTCAAACACAAACAGATAACAACTCTCAAGTTTTTTTCTTCTTTCTTTCATCTAAAAAAAATCTAGACAACAACATTACAACTCTTGCATATATTCTTTTTGTAGCTTATAGACAGAAAAATAACTAATATTTCTCATGCATTTCTCAAATCTTAACTCACAAAAATAGGGAAGATAAACAACCTTTTAATTAAATAAAGAATACTTTTCATACAACATTTATTACAGCCAACTCATGGCAAAGATAACCAAACAATCTTTTACAAAAATAAAATACAATGAGGCCACAATGGCCATGGCTTCAACAGCCATTAAAAATACTACAAAGCCACACAAAGAGGGGCTCTCATCCACTTCATTTCTCCACTCAACACCTGCAATAAACACAACAACAAGAACAACAAAACCAGCCACTTCGAAAAGCTCTCCTCCCTACCGTAGACCCGCAAGTGGGTCACCCCCAAGCTAGGGAGGTAGGGATTCACACAGGTTGAACACTCCACAACAAAAATCAATCACAATAACACAAAAACAACCCATAAGTTTAACACAAAACTCAACTCATAAAAATGAGCTTGATGAGGGTAGGGAATGGACCCCTCAACTTCAAAGGGCTCCCAAATGATAAAATATCCAGCTCATGGCCTCAAGCCAAACAAAATCTCCAAAAACACCACTCTCCACAATACCACAAAATAACCTCCATGGCACTCTTGCCATTCAATAATCTCCTCAACAAATAAAATCCCTCAAGGCATAAATACAAAATGTGGGAGTGACCTCAAGGAGGTTCCTTTCCCCTACCCAAACAAGTTGAGCATTATCTCCATTGGAGGTGCTCTCACCATACTCCCATCCCAACAAAAACAATGCAACAACAAAACAACACAATACATTTAAAGCAAGGGTGAGAAAATAATTTAAGAGGCTTACCTTCAAAGCCCTATAATGGAAGCACATTTGGTGAAGAGCTCCAAGCATTCCCAAACCTTCCAATCTTCAAGAAATTCCTCTAACTTTTCCACAAACTCCTCCAAAATAGAAAGAAACTTAAAATTGCAAGAAACCCGCACTCCTCAACAAGATGAGATAATATAAGCCATCAATTTTGCCTTGAGGAATGAGAAGGTGACACTTGTCACCTTCTCCTTCCTCCTCGGATGCCACTTGCAAGGGAGAGGAAGTGTGAGGATGACAAGTGTCATCCTCTCATTCCATCTCAATCCTCACCTTATCCACTTGTGCTCTCACACATGTGTGAGAGGACAAGTGGTGAGGTGGCATTCCCACTCACACCTTCAAGAGGATAAGGGATGCCATATGGCATCCTCTTATTCTCTCAAAGAGTCATCTCCCTCCAAGATGCTCTCACACGTGTGTGAGAGTCTTGGAGGAAGCTCCCACACACTTGGGAGTCTTGGAGACCTCCCAAGTCTTCCTTGAGAAAGGGTTCCCAAAATTTGGGAAGGGAGATGAGTCTTTCCCAAGGCATGACTCATCTCCCACCTTCCCTTATTTCAAATTTTCGTCACTTTGACTAAACCATAGTTTAGAGTGACCAAAAGTGAGTTAATTCTAGGGTTAGATAGTCCAAGTTGACCCTAGACTCATGGGTAACCACCTAGGGTAACTTTTGGGACACTATGGTTCATAAAGGGGGTTAAAAATCCACTTTTAAATGGCCTCAACAAAATAAAATAAATACCAAGTGGTGTAAATCAAGTAAAATTTATACACACTAATTATTAATTAATCTTAAACAAAGGGTACTAAGGCCAAAATAATAAAATTAAATCAAGCACTTAAATCAACATTCAAATTCAAACGTGATCCTTATCCCTCTTGGGAATGGATCCGTTTCACAAGGGATAACATAGTGTGAATTCTACCTCCAATTTCCCATGGCTAGGGAATGTAAAACCTGCACATCTCGATCAAGTGTCAATCATATCATGAAAAATCATAGCCGAAGCAATTGGAATTAAATTCACACAATCGAATACAACAATAATCATCAATACATAATTCCAAATTAAACTACATTTTTCAATCTCATGTCAAATAGTCCACATCACATAAATAACTAAAATCTCATCACAAAACATCATCACATATATATCTCATATGTCGAATCACAAAATAGCACCAAATCTGATCAAATCGAATCACATATGTCTAATCAATGTCCTATCATAATCAGGAGATAAAAATCAAGTTTGCATAATGAAACCATAGTCACTAAAAGTCTGATAATGTCATCAACTGAAATGCATAATGATCAAAATAAGGGAGGTAAAATAATCGGCCTCACATCATGTAATTGTTGTGATGTTCACAACACGCCCCATTTTGCTCCTTAGCAAAACGAGGACCCCTGCTGATGTCTTGCTTTTTTTGCTTCTGCTTGTGTTTTTTTTTGCTTTCTGGCGGTCTGGTAAAAATGAAGGTCAGGTGCATCATCATCATGATATTGCATAAGGTAGGTCATCATCATGAGGTCTGTTTGTCAAAGTTTATATTTTGTTTCTGTGACCTCATATTTTAAAAGAGCTTGAAATTCCATGCAGGTTTGCCTTTTACTTCACTTGAAAATTCGTCCATATGTGGAAGTTATGCACGGTCAAAGTCTTGGTCAAACCTGATATTCACAGGAGGATCATCATTTTTATATCCTAAGTCATGTTGACAAGATCATCATGATCTCGGTCTATCACCCGCTAAAAATCATGCAGTCGCAACATCCGGACGTCAATCTTAGGTGGTAGTGCTTTTTACCCGTCAAAAGGCCTTGTGCGCATCATCAGCATCATGATTTCCTTAGGAGCGTCATATTTTACAAACTCGGTTTTGCTGTATAAGCATCATCATCATCATATTTGAACCCCCCCCCCGATAATATCCTGTGGTTCGAAATATCATGATGACATCGGCCTTGGGTCAAGGTAAGTTCCCCCGTCGAAGTGGTCTGTTTTATCGCGAACATCATCATGATATCTTTGCATCGCCTAAAAAACTAAAATATCATGCTGATAGTAAGATCACCCTGACTTAACAAAATTCATCATCGGCATATTTGCATGTGCATGCTATAAACCTATCGCAAGGTCATCATCATGATATTTGCTGAACTTCGAATTATGATGATGACGACTCCCTATCATCTTGATCTTTCACGAGGGTCATTTTTTGCTGAAATTCGCTAGGTGCTGGAATCATCATCATGATAATTCGAGATAGAGGATCATCATCTTCATATCCTCCTGATCTCCAGTTAGCGAATATCATGATGATCACCCCATCTTTTAAAGAAGAAGCCGATATTACATTTCTCAACAGCACATCATATTTTGTAATATCACCCTGGCACAAATATCATGATGACCTTAACTTATCCTTGTGCTCCGAAAACGAAATATGATGATGACGTCATCATCATATTTTTATCCTGTCATATTGTCAAGATCATCATGATCTTGTTTGTTCGCCTGATATTTCGCAAAGTCCTCCTGCCGAAAATGCGACCTTTATGCAATTATCCTGATGATGATCATCATCATCATCACATTTTCCCTTCGGCAGGATTTTTTCTCAAACATGATCCGGTTCTCGAAATATCATGATGACGTCATGTTCAAGTTTAACAAAGGACCTGAATATCATGATGACGTCATCCCGATCTGATAAACGAAGAAGTAAATATCCTGATGATCAGCATCATCATTTTTTCTTTCAACAGGATATTTTTCAAAACCCGATCTGGTTCGCGAAACATGATGATGATGTCTCATTCTTTGTTCGACAGAAGCTAATATCCTGATCATCATCATCATCATCTTTTTTTCCCTTCAACAGGATATTTTTTCAAGCACGATCCGTTTGCCGAAATATGATGATGACGTCCTATTCCAAGTTCGGCAAAAGCAAATATGATGATGATCTTCATCATGCTGATTTCTTTCGAGAGGGTTACCTTGGCCACGAAAGGGTCATTTTCACTTCATCATCCTGATCATGCTCCTTAGGTGACCCGATATCACAATTATCCCCCTGATCTTAACCGGATATGATGATGACGTCATCCTTAGCATTTCAATGAAGCCCGAATATCATGATGACGTCACCATCATCTTCCTTTCCTGGGCAGCATAATTATATTCATATCCTCCTATGCTTCTTCAACATGATGATGATGATGCTGTTGTTCTTTTCTCCAACATGCAGAAGCGGAATATCATGATGATGAAGTATATCGACTAACCTATTTTTTTTTACGCACCGACAGGGATGATCATGCCGATGGGCGGGAAGTGAGGCGGTGCAATTTTAAAGTGTTTTTTTGGCGCCTCTAGCATTTTTCGGTCAGCGATGATTGACCCATCAATTTTGAGCAGCTTGGGCGCATTTTTGACGCGTTTTGAGCGGATTTTGGATCTGATCTCCTCGATCTTGCGCAGTCACCTGGATTTAAACGCTTATTCTATTTTCATGCTATTTTTTGTGATAAATGGAATACTTATTGCTTGTCTTGTCTTGCAGGCTTGCAGTTGAGGAAGCAGCTGGAAAGTCAATACAGTGACCTCATGGAGGCAGAAGATTAGATCTCAGGAGCAAGAGGATAAGGATGAAGTGATAAAAGTCAAAGCCATTCAAGTGAAGAGGAAGGTCGCAGCTGGAGGTATTTCTGCAAAAGACAAACAGAAGTTATTACCCAGCTGCTGGAACTTCTCAGAAGGGGCAATATTTCGCCCAGATTTGACCACAGCTCAGAGATATTTTTAAGAACTGGTTCACCTGCATTTATTGCTGTAACTAGAGGTTTGAACCAGGGGTTCAGTTAGGTTTTTTGCTATAGTGAGGACAATCAGAATTTTATATATTGTGCCTCTCTACACTGTAATACTTTACAACAGGGATTTTTAGGAACAACAGGGGCTACAACAGAGATTCTAGGAAAATACAGCAGTTAGCTTAGCATAGTTTAGAAGTAGAAGAAGGAGGTCGCCTGTTTGTCTGCAGTAAGGTGCGCGTGGAATGTCTGGCTGCCTTACTGTATCTGTAAAGCTTGTAAGTTCTCTGTAGTATGATCAATGAAACTAAGAGTCATTCTTACATTGTAAATCATGTATGGCTATTCGTTTCTAATGCAATAGAATCTGGAGTTCTGCATCTATCTTCTGAGTGTTCTCCTGCTCTTCTTTGTGTTTTGAAATATCTTCTTTGAGAGCTTGCAATTTTAAATGTATGTTTGTGAAAATGCTCAGGACTTACATTTAGGGTTTTTACTGTGGATTTGATCAGATTACTGTGGTATTTACATAGTGGATAACAGAAACAATTAGATCCTTCTGTAGATTAGATGAAGTGTAGATTAGATCTCTCTAACTTTTCCCAACCCATCTGAAATATCTAGCTGAACACGCAGAAATCTAAAGGAAATTGTCTCAAATCTGAAGAAGCATGCATAACAGAGTCTAAGTAGACAGTTTTCATAAGTACATGAAGAAGGAAGCTGCATAAATCCAAGAAAACCCTCTGAAACTTGCAGCCCAGTGTCACTCTTATGCAAAGGAATGAAAAGCATTGACATACCTCATGACCTTTTTGCATATTCTTAGGCCAGTAAACCACAAAACAAACCTAAACTACGTAAGGCCCCTTGAACATTACAGCTTCACATTGACCAACTGAACTTGACCAACCGAACCATTGTAGACTTGGGATTAGTTGAATCACCAAATGATTCCTTCTTGTCTTTCAAGTATAGTTTCAGTTCATGTCATGTGAATTTTAACTTATTGTTATGATTGCATCAAAACAGTCATCAACAGTAATGTTGTAGTTTTTGGGAAGCAAAAACCACAGCAAGACATGATCTTTCTATTTGGGAATATTTCAGTTCGTAGCCTACCAATGTGTGATTGATGTAGTAGATAGCCCTTTCTTTGCTTTCATAATCTTGTGCTAATAGGGCTCCGAGAGCTATTGGCGTAGCAGATACATATAGATACAAAGACTTGCCTTGGATAGGTGGAATCATGAGGTATTCCTTTAGCTTGCAAAATCCTTCCTCACACTTTTCATCCCACCGAAATGGTATGTTTTTGTGTAATAGGTGAGTAAAAGGTTGACACTTGTCTGCCAGTTGTGAGATGAACCGATGAATTTCCTGTAACTTCCCCTGTAGAGACCGCAGTTGAGTGATGTTCTTTGGCGGTGGCATTTCCATGATAGCTTTAACTTTGGTAGGATCTACTTCGATCCCATTTACTGATACAATGAAGCCTAAGAGCTTGTCGGAGGTGACTCCAAACACACATTTATTTGGGTTCAACCTGACTTTGAAGTGTTCTAGTCTCTAAAAGACCTTCTCTAGTACATCTAGGTGGGATTCTCTTGTTAGTGACTTTGCAAGGATGTCATCTACATAGTCCTCCATTGTGACATACATCATATCATGGAAGATAGTGGTCATAGCACGTTGATATGTTTCCCTTGCGTTCTTTAACCCAAATGGCATGACATTCTAGCAAAAGGTGCCCCATGGACAAGTGAAAGCTATTTTATGTTGGTCTTCTGGTGCTATCCTGATTTGATTGTATTTGGAGAAGCCATCCATAAGAGATAACATGGTATGTCTTGTTGTCAAGTCGACTATGATATCAATATTAGGTAACGAAAAGTCATCCTTGCGGTAAGCCTTGTTTAGATCTCAGAAATCATTGCACAATCTTACTCTTCCATTAGGTTTGGATACTAGCACTATGTTGGATACCCACTTTGGATAGTCTATTGTCCTGATGAACCCTACATCCAGCAGTTTCTTGAGTTCCTCTTTTACTAGTAATGCAATGTGTGGACGCATCTTCCTAAGCTTCTGCTTGACTGGTTTGACTCTTGGATCTAGTGGAAGATGGTGTAGGATCAAATTTGGATCTAAACCAGGCATATCTGCATGTGACCAAGCAAAGTTGACTTGCTTTTTCTTGAAGAATGGTACAAATTTGGTCTTTTCTGGTGGAGATAGAGATTTTGCAAAGTGAATGATCTTAGGATTGCTCTCTGTTCCAATGTTGACAGGTTTTGTAGGTTCCACAACAATCTGAGACTTCTCCTAGTACATGTCATTGGGGAGAGTGTCAAGCCTTCCATCATCTGGTGCCTCAGAGAGGTTTTCACCATCCGATGTGTCCTTTCTTTTTACTATTTTGGGATTTGATACTGCCACAGAGTGGTTTTCACCATCAGATCCAGTTTTTATTTTTATGTTTTTGTGACCGGAAGGCTTGGCACCCTCTCCAAAATAAGCCATGGTGTTGAGTTCAATGGTGAATCCAACTTTATGATATCCTATAGGTAGGTGGTCCCTAAGTTCCATGTAGTCAATATAGGCATCATCATTTTGGAACATGTCTAGTTGTGGGGTTCCTCATAAATCCTAGTCGATAAGTTCAGGATGTATAAGGGGGAGGTGATCGAAGGGTAGATCTAATTCGTTGGGTGTGATAGTTTGGATGGATACATAAGTAGGGTTTGGATTGATAGGGATAGGATCTGGAATGGTACTTTCCTCAAGATTGTTTATCGTGTTGGAACTTCAACCTTCCTCGAAAGTTGTACTCTCAGGAGTTGGCGAATCACACTCTAATGGTCTATGCATTAGTGTTTGTCCCTCACGGTAGGGGCTATAGGTTTGAATGGTGTCAACTCCTTTGTCCTCATAGGAGTTCTCTGTGAGTTCCTCCCACTCATATTCATTAGATTCTGTGTCACTGTCTTCTTGGAGGGTATGGATTTGCTCCACAAAACAAGCATTGGTTTTAGCCTTGCCTTTGTCCTTGTATCCTAGCCCTCTTGTATTTCTTGCCAATGAGGATGAGGAGGGTTGGATGGGTTCTGTAATTCCTTCTTTTCTTAGGCCAATGGGACCTTGTTCTTCATAACCCATTCTGTGTAAGATAGACTCACCCCACCCATAGATTTCTATTGGGAGCTTAGGTGGTTCTTGTTGTGTGTTATCTTCCTCTGTGTAGAGCCATTGCAAGACATCTCTTTCCTTAGTTTCATCTGATAGGGTCCCCCATTTTACAAAGAGAGCTATGGGAGGTTCGGGAGGAGAAGATGGCTTTGGAAAAGGTGTAGGTTGCCCAAAGGATCTTGGAGATAGAGGTATTTTGGTTAACTTGAGGCTGTGCTCGATGGAGTATTCCCCTACCCCTGTTTCTTTGATTGTGATTTTTTGCTCTTTGGGCTTGGATGAGGAAGCTTTAGAGGTAAAATCATGCTAGGAGATGGGAGATGTGGAAGCTCTATTGTTGGGAATGATGTAATAAGGCTTTGAGCAAATAGAGTTGCAATGCTGAAAAGGATCCAGATCACCTTGAATGGTGATCTATTTGTTGTTATGAGGAAATTTGATGCATTGGTGGTAGGTAGAAGGCACAGGTTTCATGGCATGAATCCAGAGTCTACCTAGGAGGATGTTATAGGCTAGCTCCCTATCCAGGACTTGGCAAACAACATCCTTTATCACTGGTCCAATTTGTATCGGTAACACCATTATTCCTTTTGTAGTTCTTTCTTCTTCATCATAGGCCTTAATAGTGATCTTTTTCCTAGGATCCACTATAGCTTCCGAGAACCCCAATGCAAGGACTAGCTTGAGCGTGCAAATGTTTAAACTGGCTCCTCCATCAATGAGAACTCTTTTGAGACGGTGTTTATGAATGAAGGTGATGATATGCAAGGGTGTGCTATGAGGCTGGGATACTCATAGGTCATCTTGTTTAGTAAATGATAAGGTATTGGAGGAGGTTAGATGTCCTACCATGGCTTGAAACTTCTCTTGGGCCAAGTTCATGGGCATAGTTGTTTCCACTAGGGCTTTATCAAGAATTTCCTTGTGGGAGGGAGACAGATGCAACAACTCTAAGGTAGATATGTGGGAAGGAGTTTTTTAAAGTTGTTCTATGACACTGTATTTATGGGAGTTAGACGGAGAAGGTGACAACCTTGGAGGAAGCGTGTTTAATGTGACCTTACCACTGCGGGTGATGATGTTCCAATCAGTTTTATTGGGTCCTGATTGTTGGTTGAATGTGACCACATTGACTTGTGGGATGTGCTCTGATATGCAGTTGACGGTATAATCAAATGGCACATTCGCATAGTTAGCATTGTTGTGTTCATTGTTTTGATTCTGCCTATTGTGGTTGTTATTGTTGTTTTTGTTGTTGTTGTTGTTGTTTTTGTTGTCGTATGGCCTATCATGGTTGAGGAGTGGATCCTTGTATGCCACATGCGTCTCATTAGAGGTATGTTCTTTAGTGCCTACCTAATTTTTGTCAAGTATGTCTTGAATGACGTGTTTCAGATGGATGCAATTGTTGGTCTTATGGCCTCTTTCTCTATGATATTCGTAGAAATTAGTATCTTTCCAATAATGAAGTTTTACTTGAGCTTCATAGTCGCTAGTGGTGGGAAGAGTGATCTCATTGTTGGCTAATAGCTTTCTTAACGCAAACTCCTATGACTCCTCTAGTTGTGTGAATTTTTGTCTAGGAGTAGAGGTGAACCATTGTTTTGGCTTGTGAGAGAAGGTTTTGTTTGGTGTAGCATTGCTTACCTCTCCTTTGAGAGTGAAGATTGGTTGCTGTTTGGGAGCCGCTACTTTGGTATCAACCACTCCATCATTGACGATATTTTTGTTCTTTGTCCAAAACTTTGACTTGTTCATGGTGTAGTTAGAGTTAGGGGTATCCTAGTACAACTTTATTTGCCCCTTGGCAATCATAGCTTTCTTGATAAATAATCCCATCTCAATGACTTTCTTAAATGAGGTAGGGCATTGAATTTGGCTCTGGTAACTTAGATCGGGGTTGAGGTTGTGGAAAAACATCTCGGTCATCTGCTTCTGAGGCACGTGATATGAGTATTTTCTCACGAGTTGTCTCCACCTTTGTAAGGAGGCGGCGAAGGATTTGCCACTCTTTTGCTTTGTATTGCATAAATCAAGCATGGAAACTTTGTGTTCAATGTTATATGAGAAGTGTGTGACAAACTTGTTTACTAACTCATCAAAAGTTTTGATACTTGGGGGAAGTCGTGAGAACCATTTCATGGCTTGTCCACCTAGAGATCTAGGGAATAGTCTCATTAGGAAGGTGTCATTGTGAACTACTTCTAGACACGCAGCGCTAAATTCCCTACTGTGATCTCTTGGGTCTCCTTTTCCTTTGTACTTGTCAAATTTTGGTACTTCAAATCTAAAGGGGAAGGGGATCATTTTTAAGCTCTTGTCAAAGGGATACGGTGAGATGTCTTCCAAGGAATAATGTTTAGTGGGTGTCCCTATTTGGAGATCTACCAATTTCTATGTTAGGCCCTCAACTTGTTTCATTAATGCGTCTAGAGCTGCATTTGAGTCTATGGCTTTTTTACCTTTATCTAGGCCAATGGTTTTATCTTCATTTGTGCGGTCCTCATGAGTTTCTTCCACTACAGTTTCTCTTAATTTGTTGAGATCGAAGTCCGGGGGGAGTTTAAGTCCTTAGGTTGCAAGATGTAGAAAGTACTTTTGAGGGTCTTCATTGAGCACTTTCTCCATCATGCATTGAAATTTCTGGTCTTGGAGGGCTCCTTGAAAGTCCTCATAGGAGATTTCCTCATCGATGTCATGAGGAGATACAATTCTGTCAGATGTTCCAGCCATTTCAAGTTGTTTTTGTGTTTGGGATCTAGTTAAGACCATGCAAGGCAATGTGGGAAGGAGTGGGGTGAAACTAGAGACTCTGGTAAGGTATTGGTGTAGGTTGGTGAGAAGGGGATACTTGCGATGATGAGATTCGAACAAGGGACTCTTTTGATCAATGATCCCAAGTAAGTTGGTCAACACAAGATGATATCCACAAGTAAGGATAGTCGATACCCATTTACTATGTAGAGACTAGTCTTGCATCAAGGTCACTAGTGAAGTTCCAAGAGAAAAGGATGATTGATCCTTGATAGCGGAGACTTACTAGGGTTACTTGAATCTGAAATGATCTAAAAATGGTTTTGCACTAATCTAATATAGGTACTTTGACTTGTTTATGGGAAGATGTGGTAAAAAGGTGGATGAGATGATCGACGAAAAAGAGGGGATGCTATGGAAACAGATGGGAGAAGTGATTGCATGGTAAATTTGATCTCAGAAACTAGAACAAGGCTGAAATGGGTATCCAAAAATGCTGAAAATTTTCTCTCAAAAGATGTGGAAAAGCTCATTGTCTTGGATGCGCAGCTATAGATGTGCTGAAATAGAGGATATATGCATAGTAAGTTGATGCAAATGCGTAGATCTAGTAAATGTTAAAAGCGTAGTAACAGATGACAAATGCGCTGAAAGTCATAGGAAATGTGCAGTAGGTCAACACAGATGTGCAACTCTGCAGGATAAATGAGTAGCTTTGGTTTCTTGACTATTTTTACAATTTTCTTGGCACGTTTTTTGGTGTTTCTGGCTTCTTGTTTGCAAGTTGGTCTTTTTGATCTGATTTCTCAATTATGGCAAGTAAGAAACAACAAACACAAAGAATATTTTCATAATTTTTGATCTTTTTTTTGTAATTTTGGGACTCTTTTTTACTAAAAAAACAAGTACAAATCCTAGGTTGGTAGGGACAATATAAATTGAATTCTCACTATTTCCAGTTGAGGCATCTTCGGGAGGTGATAATCGCCCTTCCCTACACCAGTTTATAGGGGTTTTTGGCTACTAAAAACAAAGGATGATTAGTAAGTGCAACCGTTCAAGTGGTTATACATGCGGCAGTGCTACTCTTCGTTATGGAGTCTCCCAGCCTTCAAGGGTTATGCCTTGGAGGGTTTTAGGGGAGGTTGGATGTCAGTATAACTTAACAACACTTGTTGTTTGAAGCTTTTGCTCCAAACACAATTTATTTATAGTGTCTAGGTAGAGCTTGGCTTTAGCTTGTTACCACTTAAGGTCGTTCCCACTTGGACAAAAGGATATCTAAGGGCAAGGCTCTCTAAAGGAAATACATGCGAAATGATAGGTTTGGCATTTTGGTCACCCAAAAAAGGGGAAAGCATAGGCCTACTATCATTCCAAAAACACGAAAGATAATGGTTCTTATCCCCTAGTTAAAAATGAAAAAGACTAAATGAGTTATGCTACTTAGGCACACAGGTGAGTTGTTAACTTTGAAAGGAGCGAGATAGCAATGGTTTAATTTTATCCTCCTAGCATTGGGACTAAATTCAAGTTGTTGATGCCACAATATCAAATTACAATCCTCCTAGTTAGAGCTAGATGAGATTTGCATGAACATCCATTTACTTTCCTTGCTAATTAGATCTAGAGATGAGTTAACAAATGCAGCTATATGACTAAACTAGCCCCTAACCTACAAGTAGATCAAAGAATATTCTTCTAAGAAGCATTAACATTAGCAAAATCACAAGGAACAACTCAAAAAACACTGCCAAAACATATGTACAGGTACAGAGATCAAATGCGCATAGACAGAGATCAAATGCGCAAAATTACAAAAGCGTAGAAATAGAGCTCAGATGCACAAAGATAGAAGACATATGCGCAAAAATAATAGATGCACCATTACAGAGCATCGATGCACAGCTTCAGGGGGTATATGCATCGAAAGACTAGAAGCACCGAAATAGAGCTCAGATGCGTCTTAGAATTGATCAGATGTGCAAAATCCTCCTGTGTACAGAACCTAACGCACAAAAACTCAATTTTTGGGTTAAACTGGGGCAAGGCCCCACGGTGGGTGCCAAAAATGTTATGGTAAATTATGCATGATTATCAATAATACCCAATAACTCAATGAAATAAGAAATAAAGAAGATCAAACAAACAAAAAACTCATACCTTGCAAACCTCTTTACTTTGTGGCTTCCATTGGTCACCTATCTCAAATGATCTTGTGTATGAATATGGCCCTCAGAAGGTGCATTTCCTTGCTATTTCCAAGATGTCAAGTGGGAATGGCTATGATAAGTTTGCAATGAAGAGATTCTTTGACACAATCATGATGATAAAAGGGTGATCACAATCTATGGAATGGTTTGGTGCCAAAGGTGCACTGTAATTCCTGTAGAGTAAGTTTACTAAAAGCTTGGATGATAGAAATGGAGGAATAGGGTTGTACTTATTGGCTTGTGAGAGAGAAGATCAATGGTGTAGAATGAATAAGAAGATCAATGGTAGAGGATACTTGAGAGATGTGAGCAAATAGGAAGAGGACATGTGTCCTGCTCTATTTTGCATGAGAGGAATTAATAAAATAGAAGAATGAGTTAACCGAAGAGATTAATCAATCAATAGAATAGATAGAAGAGTTAACTGACTAGAACTAAAGGATAAATATTGCATGAGGATGAGAAGATATTTTAGCTCAATTAAATATTTGGAATATTCAATTACATGTGCATAAGGATTGAATTATATTTAGAGATAACTCAATTTTTAGAAGAAATGGACAACTTAAATAAATATTTGATTTATTTAAATTTAGAGAAGATATTATTGGAAGAAACAATTAAATAATTGGTATTATTTAATTTGTTGGAAGATTTGAAAGAATTTAATTAAATAAAAGATTTTATTTAATTGTTGGAAGAATATCAATCAAATAAATAAACTTGTTTATTTATTTCTTGATAGAGGAATTAGACTTAAATAGATATTAAGAATATTTATTTGGATAGAGTCGTGTCATTTTTAGGTGCATACAGGTATGCTAAATTGTTGATATCCTGAACAAGTTGGATGACTAGATGGTCATGTTTATGTTTTGAATAATGGGTGGGATTATTTGTGGTTGATCTTGTGTCATAGAAATCCCACCTATTTGATTGAGTCTTGTTGTGTTGGATGGTGAGGGAAAAGGAGGCTTGAATGTTTCATGGAACTTTGGATGAGGGGTATTTTGTTTTGCCACCTGGTTTGATTTGATCTTGTCAATGAAATGATTTCCATGTGCCCTAGGTTTTTCCTTAATTTTGTTTTGGTAATCTTGTTCAACCCTCCTAGCCTCAAGGGTCTCAATTCGTTGGACCAAAATTTCTATAAGGTTTGTGAGTGAGGCTTCTTTCATTCTTTGAGTTTTACAACCTTCAGATGGATTGCTTTGCATTGGAGTTTGAGTGATCCTATTTGTTCTTTCTAATGACATTTCACATGTTGTGGATTTTTTATCTTGATGTACTATGTGGAGGGGTTTCTATTCCCCCCAAGATTCTTGTAAGATGTTCTTTTGATGGCTCACCTTAGTGGCCATTTTCATATTATTGGTTATGGGTTGGTCTTGTTTATGGATCTTAGACTGAACATTCACTTGGCATGTTTTGATTTGGTCAATGTTGTGGGGATCTTGGTGGATCCCCTTTGAGTCTTTGGAGCTTGTTTGATTCGAGATTGAATCTATTGGATCTGAACATGTGGTACTTCCATTAGAGGGGTGATTCCCCTGAGCTTCTTGTAAGTTCTTCTCTTGACAACATACTTCATTGTCCATTTCAGTGGCCATTTTTTTATGGCTTGTTATGGGTTGATGATCTTGAAGGATCTAATATTGATTGTTCACTTCTTGTGTTTTGATTTGGTCAACATTGTCAAGATCTCTTTAGATCTGTGTTGAATTTGCAACTTTACCCGAGGGGACATTCCCTTTGACTTTTTGCATGAAACATTTTGAAGTGCAAAAAAATGTGAGAGAATCCATCCCACAAGGATTTGTTGAATGAAGATGAAAGTGTGATCTTTGCAATGAAATGTGAAAAGCTCAACCAAAAGGTTTTTTCTCTTCATGTCGAGTTCACCAAAATATGTACGCTAAAAATTGTGACTCCGGTTGCCTGGGGTTATCGGGTCATATTTCAGCACGCACATGGACCCTTCCCTCGTTTCCACACGGTGATCTACCACATCTCTCTCATTCATATGGAAGTAGCCAGTTGAGAGGAGGCAAGACACGGTGGGGGTCTAGCTCATTGGAGAGCTGGACTTCACGGAGAGGGGTTGGCAAGTACTGCAACCTTTGTTGTTGTGTGCTTAGTTGTATGTTTTGTTCGATTGTTGTTGTAGTTAAGATAACCCTATGACCTGAAGGGTCACTGGTTTCTTTTCTCCTATTAGGGTTTCTTAGATTTTACCTATGTGTGGGTAAATGGTTTTGTTCATTTATGTCATCTTGTCTTTGTATGCGTTGAACAAGTTCTTGTTGTATCTAGTGTTGTCTAGTTTCTTCTAACAATAAGAGGACGAATGGGTCTCCTTGTGGTAGAAAAAATGTTTCTTGTTGTGGTCTTGGATGGATTTCTTCAATCTCATCATGGACAACCCTCACCCACTCTCCTCTCACTCCTAAGCACATTCGTGAATCAGGATAGAGGTAAATGTGTGATTGCTAACTTTAACCAGATCTAGGGTTTTGGCCTAGAGTTTTGTTGACCTAGGGTTTGACTTATGTTTTGATTTGTCTCTACCTCATGATGGTATCGATGGTTTGTTTGGATCATTTAAATGTGGTTACCTCATGATGGAATCAAGGGTTTGCAATTTTGTCTATTCTAGTGTTTCTATATGCATGCAAGCTAAATGATATGCAAGACATTTTTTTGGTATTTTCTAGTATTTTGGAAATAAAAGTCCTTCTAATCTATGAAAAGGAAATATGTATGCAATCCTATATGACTTTTATAATGCAAAGTTAACCTATGTGTTTTTGGGTTTTCGATGATTTTAATGTAATCTAATCTAAAGAAAAGGAAAAATGCTTCTTCTAACAATCTAGATCTAGAAATATGAAAGCAATTAATCTAACATGCAAGATCTAATTATCAAGGAAAAAGCAATGTTTTATTGTTCCCAAGAGCAAATTTGATTCTCTAATTACTATGAATTGAACAAAAATGATGAAGGAACTTGGAAAAAATGAAGATTTGTTGACTCTACTACCCTTAGTAATCCTTGTAATTGGGAGCCTTGAATCCTTTTGTGGCAGCGGGTGATCCTCTTGAAAACAAAATGACACAAAGAAGCAGAAAGAAGCTTTGATGAAGCTTGAATGAGCTCAGTGAAAGCTGTGATTGAGCACAATGGCATAGAATGAAGCAGTGTAGCATTGCTTGGTTGAACAAATAAAGCAAAAGGCACCTTCATCCTATAAGAGCATTTGAATGCTAAGTTGGAGAGCAAAACTGGCAAGAGTTCTGTGCACAATGAATTTGCCTCCCTTTTTTGCTTGAGGGAGGGGTGTATTTATAGGTTTAGAAGAAGGGATTGATTGAGAGGTTAACTCATTTGATTGATGAGTTAATAAGGATGATTAGGGAATTCATTGAATTGATTGGAGAGTGAACTCCATTGATTAGAGAGTGATGAAGCAAAGATAGCTTATTACTGAAGAGGAAATAGAGGTGAGGGAATGCATGAGATTGATTGATAAGTTAATCTGAGATCAAATAGAGCTAATTATGCATGTGTGGGTGCATGAAATAGTTAGCTCTATATTAGGCATCAAAAACCATGTAAACTAGAAGAAAAAAAGGCGAAAACAGAGTAAAAATGAGTGAGAAACTCAATTTTTTCCACGGCTGCAAAAACAACAGGGTCACCCCTTTTGCCAGTAGGGTCACCCCTGGGCAACCATGGGTTTCCTGGCGGAGATCCGGGTTGGACAGGGTCAGAAGCAGAAAAACAGGCTGGGAGATACAAGAAGAGAAGAAACAGAGGGATTTTGCTTCAAGAAATAGGTCAGTCATGTGGAAGAATTCAAATTTCTACTTACGTCTATAGAATATCCTAGGGGAGATCTAGAAATAATAGGGGGAGATTTGGATTGGTTAGGCAAAACTAAAAATAGAAAGTGGGAGATGGACAAGGAGACCTCTAGAAGGCTTCTAGGAGGTGCACTAGATGAAAAACATAGGGGAGAGGTGAAAACTCACCTACAAGACACTCACAAGGCTTAGGACCAAGGTTGAAAGCCCAGAAAATGCAAGTTGACAAGTGTCACAACAAATGTCACAACAAGTGTCGAAAAGTGTCGCAAACGGGGAGAGAGGGAAATCGACAAGGAAGAAACAACACAAGAGAAGAAAGGAGGACACGTCATAAAGAGGCTCGCTACTTAAAGGACATTATTTCACACTTACATGTATGTGACAAGGATTAAAATCATCACAGGTGTCCTCGTGGAGGCTGTGCATGATTTTTGTGCTTATAGGACCACCCAAGTCATGAGATCTAGAATCTGCAGAAACTATAAACTAGAGAAATGTTACAAAAACTACCCTGATGCTATATTTGAAGTTAGTAGAGGTAGAAAGACTAGGGTGCCACCACTCAAGTCTTGCATAGAGGAATATTCCATAACTGCTATCAGATCTTGAAACCCTAATCCTTGCTCAGTCTACCTGTATCTTCATATTTCCTAGATCTTGCTCCTGTAACATGCACACAAGAAGAAGAAATTAGGTTTGGGGGTTATGGTGTTTAGGGACTTGCCTCAATCAAATCCTAGGATAGCATTCAAGCTTCCCAACACCATTGATAGATAAAGAGAGTGTGCCCTTGAAGGGTTGAGGCTAAACACAATAACAATATGATGAATCAAATGATGATAAACAATAATGATATCACCTATGTGATGAAACCCTTAAGAGGATGAAGATCCTTCAACTCATAAGGAGAGATAGATGATAACTTCAAACCTATAACAACACACACAATAATAATACAAATATGCTCTGGAATCACAATGAATGCTTTGAATGCTCTTTATTCGCATGCTTGAAGTTGACTATCTCTATCTAGGTTCATAATGAATTATAAAACACACTTATATATGCTTTCCTTCTAACATTCGTCAAATTAAACCAAAAGAGCCAACAAGGAGAAACCTTTTTAAAGGTCCTAGGCTCATACAATTAAATTTTCCCTGACCAATCAGAGAAGACTTGGGTGCGGGTGCCCAAGTCTTGGGGCTCCTTTTTGGTCCAGGGTAAGGTAAAATATGGGTCCCTTGTTCCCAATTTACATTGGTTTTAGGCAATTTTACATCGGGATGAATATTTAGAATGTATAATGTAATCACAGGGACCTAGGAGCTAAACAAGGAGGTAAAAAGACATGTGTCTACATTTTACTCCATAACAACTTTAATGATCATGTTGTGAAAGACTAGACTTTGGATAGTGTTGAGGCTAAAAGCAAGTGTTAGGAAATTGTAAGCCATTGTTGAGCTCTATATATATCATGGTGGTACTGTACATCTATACAAAATTAAGATATAGTTTTATGAGGAATGTGTGCTCCCTCTTCTAGTGTTTCTAGCCTAGTTAGGGTTTCTATATGTGTAATATCTATGTTTTAGTTTGTGTGTGATTCATTGCATTCTATTTCTCTATTAAGTTCTTTCAATGGTGATGCAAGTATTTTGAACATAATACATTGTATAAATAGCCCTTTTTTGGTAGGGGGAAATAATGTTTGAATATATTTACAAGGTTATTAATGTAGAATCTACTATTGATGAACAAGTGAGAGGAATATCATCCCTATTTTACAAATCATTGTAGGGGGAAACTAGGATGTAGGAGGAGTGGTAATTGAACATTTATCTTTCTTTGTTGGTATGCAGGGTCAAAACTAGAGTATTATGTAGAGTTGACGTAGGTCAAGGTCCAAGGGCTTTGACAAGCTACTGAACTAGACAACTAAATGAACAACCCACAACAATGAAATAATAAACTCTTTATTCATATACAATAGAAAACATTACAATAAGATTACAATGGTCTTCATACATGCCTTGGCCTAAGCCTTACAATCATTCCATTAGTCAGATCAGACTAACCTAGCTTTCTTGTGAAAAACCCAAAACAATCTTCCAGCAGAAGCCAAAACTCACTACGGAGAAGTACACCTCTTTTACTATGAAATTCCCCTATTTATAGGCATTTGAGGTAGCTGCCACACTCATCACATGAATTGGACACATGTCAGTAATTAATTGGCTCTTGGATCAGCCGTACAGGTGGTCAAAAACCATTTTTGTTGCTTTATGGGCACTTTAAAGCGATAAAGAGGGAAAAGTGACCCTACATGATATTGCAAGAAAAAGTGACCCAATGTGATATTGCGGGAAAAAGTGACCCAACGTGATATTGCGGGAAAAGTGACCCAAAGTGATATTGTGGGAAAAAATGACCCAACTGGATATAGTGGGGAAAACTGGGTCAACTGGATATTATGGGGATTTTGGGGTCAATTGGATATTGCAAGGATTTTGGGGTCAATTAGATATTGTAGGGATTTTGGTGTCAAATAGATATTACGGGGACTTTGGGGTTAGCCAGATATTGCGGGGATTCTGGGGTCAACTAGATATATCATGTTGCAAACCAAAGTTCTGCCTAAGCATAACTTGCTCAATTTTGCTTAGAATTTTGCAAAACTTAGAATTTTGGACACCCTTTTGACTTTTTAATAAGATGACATCATCACTTGGATTTTTTTTGTGGGATTTCAAGGGTTATCTACATATATCCTGATGGCAGGGAAAGCCCCACATATCCTGTTGACACTGAAAGTTCCACATAACCTGTTGACACTGAAAGTTCCACTTTTGCATAACTTGTCCAATTTACCTCAAATCTTCACCAAATTTGAAATGTGAGCACCCATTTGGATCTTCTTCAAGATGAAGTCAACACTCAAGGCTTTTAATCCTTAGGAAATTATCTAGAATTTTGATCATCAACTCTTGCAGCAAAACAAGAAGGAAAAACAAACAAGCAAGAAAGCAAAGAAATCTTTTTGGTTGATGAGGATTGCTCATGGACCCGGATGCTCCTGCATTAGACACACAAGGTAACTAAATTTTTCCATGAGTTGGAAACTCATGAACATTTTGACAAGTCTGGAACCAAAATTCCATACTTGACTAGCTCTACAGCACTAGCTCTTCCACCGGACCAAGTATTCCATGTAGTCCCTTCCTCTGGTCTTCTTAGCCACTCAAGAGTTAATCACTTAATCTACTTCTTCCATCTTCTTTTAATGTAATTGATCTAACCATCCTTATGCATCAGGCAAATGTGAGTGTGTACCCCCTTGTAAACTTGTCTCTCCTTCATAGAACTTTTATAGATCAACAACATTGAAAATAGGAGATATGTCTATTCCTACTGGTAACTCAATCTCATAGGCATTGGATGAGAACCTCCTCAACACCTTGCATGGGCCTATCTTCGTAAATTTCAACTTATAATATGTTCCCTATGGAAACCTTTCTTTCCTCAAATGTCCCAAAACTAAGTCTCCTACCTAGAAATCTTGTTCCCTCCTATGCACATCAGCATATTCCTTGTATTTGCTAGCACTTTTCTCCAACTTTTCCTTCACCTCCTTATGAACCTCATGAATGTATTCTACAAAATCTTCCACTATAGCACTCTTCCTGTTCAACTCTACATTATCTCTCAGCTCATCAACACCTCTTGGGTTGTACCCATAAATTGTTTGGAACGGGCTCTTTCTTACACTTCTATTCACTGAATTATTGTAAGCAAATTTTGCTTGTACTAAGATAAGATCCCATTGATGTGGTTTGTCTCCCACTAAACATCTTAGTAACATTCCCAAACTTATGTTCACAACCTCGGTTTGTCCATCAGTCTGGGGATGATAGGCTTAACTGAATCCTAATTCAATGCCCATGTTCTTCCATAATGTATGCCAAAAATAGACAACAAACTTTGTGTCTCTATTAGAAACTATGCTCTTAGGCAGTCCATGTAACCTGACAACCTCTTTGAAAAACAATGTAGCTATGTGGGATGCATCACTAGTTTTTTGACATGGTATGAAAAGAACCATCTTTGAAAATCTATCCACTACAACAAAATTGGTATCATTACCTCTCTGTGTTCAAGGTAGTCCCAAAACAAAATCCATACTTAGGTGTTCCCACGGTCTCTCTGGTATAGACAATGGCTGATATAGTCCTATGTTTTGTCATGCTCCTTTATCAAGCTAGTAAATTATGTAGCCTTGTACCAGTCCTTTCACATCTGTACTCATTCCATGCCAAAAATAACTTTCACTAAGTTGTCCCAATGTCTTATCTATTCCAAAATGTCCACTCAACACTCCACTATGCTTTTGTATTATTAGATTCTCTCTCATTGAACCTCCAGGTATACAAAATTTATGTCCTTTAAACAACAAGCCATCTTGGATGAAATACTCCAACCATGGCATCCTATCTCCCTCCACTGGACTTCTACTAACTATCCATGCTTCCTTAAAATTAGGGTCATCAGGATACAAATCCTTCATTACATCAAAATCAACAACACTAACCCTTAACTCATTCATTAATAAACACCTTCTGCTAAGTACATCTACTACCCTATTTGACTTATCACTCCTATGTTTCAAGACAAAAGAATAGCTTTGCAAGAACTCCACCCATTTCATATCCTCTAGTTTAACTTACCTTGACTGTTCATGTACTACAAGGCATGGTGGTCTGTGTACAATACAAACTCATTTGACAGCAAGTAATGTCTCCACTTCTTTAAGGCCTTCACTATAGCATAGAATTCTTGGTCATAAACTAATTATTTCCTCTTTGCTTCATTTAGTTTCTCATTAAAGTAGGCAATGGGTCTACCTTCTTGACTTAGCACTCCCTCAATTGCACTACCACTAGCATCACAATCTACTTGAAACACTTTGCCAAAGTCTAGGAATGCCAACACTGGTTGTTCTGTCACCTTCTTCTTCAACAACTGAAAGCTCTTTTCTACTACAGTATTCCACTGTAACTCTTGCCTAACATGCTTCATTGTTTTGGTGAATGGTGTACATATTCCACTAAAATTTCTGATGAACTTCCTATAGAAGCTCACCAAGCCATGAAAACTTCTGGCCTCAAACATGTTTGACAAGGGTCATTGTACCTTGGCATTTAATCATATTTTATGTGTCAAATCTAGTGTTGTGTCCATGTCTGTCTACAATAGAAACTTGATAATCAACAATCCTTAATTAATCTACTGAATTGAACTTTCCTAATTAATCAAACTCATTCTTCTAATTACTTTCTTGAAAGAAAACCTGATCTAAGAACTGAAATAGTACTTTGCTGAAATAATCTATCTGATTTGGACAAAGACTAATGTAGGAGCATCCCTGGTTCAAGTGTAATCTTGCATCAACCAAAAAAAACATTTACATTTTAGTTCTTCTATTTTCCTATTCAGTCTAGGCAGTTCAATCAGAAGCAATTTCAGCTTGTGGTCCAGTTTTGGCATTTCACACCTTGCGGATCTGGACTTAGCATCTACATTCATTCATTCACATCATATCAAGAATTTACTATCAGAAGTTGACTATTTTCTTATAGCAGAGCATTCTAACAGTTCCTGATAATCAGCTAAAGGAGAAGGCTTGTAGATTGTTCCTTGACTTGTGGATCTCATTGACACATCATTCAATGTTCTTTGGTTCATGGCCGACCTTCCCCAAGGGTCCACTCATTGTTCCATTCATTTGAGGAAGTGTTCTATGCATTTAGGTCTGACCTATATGTGAACATGTTACAGTCCTTCATTGGAGTTTGTGACCTTACTTGGCCAACGTGGAGGAATCTATTGGTCTAGAAATGATATATATTGATGAAATAGATCCTCAGGAAGATAGCTATTCATAGAAGAAAGATCTAATAGTTTAGATTTTGTGTGAAGGAGCCTCAAAGATTTATCTTGTGCATGTATATAAACAGGCCTGTGAGCCCTAATTGTAAGCCCGTATGTTGTCGGCCAGATTGTATTTGAATTCTTTGATATATTGAATGATTGAATCTGCATTTGTTCCATTTCTTGAGTTGTTTCCATTATGTTTACTCTTTCTACATGGTCCAGATAGTTCATTCTGTGAACCCTCCTACCGTGACTGCACCAAGTGGTATGAGAGTGAAAGTTTGAATCTTGGAGTGTGAAAGTTTGATTCTTTGGAACAAATTGGCAAAGGGGATTCTGTAAGATCTTGTTGTAAGTAGATCGCTGATCTGAGGCAGGTTACTTGTGCACAACCGATAATCGATTGAGAGGTAGTTATTGCTTTTAGCCTGATCCTCGAACCTGAGGCAATTTGTACTTGATCCTAGGAAGATGCCATCGTGAAGAGTTCCTCCTGTTAGTACAATGGCTAATAGAATGGATGAGATGATGGAATTGATGAGAACAATGCGAATTCATTTGGATGTTGTTGAAGAAGATAGGCAAAGAGGATTGACACTGAGACCTAATGTTGAAAGTGATGATGAAGAAGAATTTCAATGTACTGAACAAACTGGTGAAACCCTAGGTCATGAAGAAGAAGAATCAGATTAGATAAAGATGTTACGAGCTATGTCAAAGATTGGAAAAAGATCTAGAGTTGATGTGCTGAACTATACTGGTAATTTGAATCTTGAAGAATTGATTGACTGGATAAATGACATGGAAGAATACTTTGAACATGAGGAGATCGAAGATCCGGAGAAGGTGAAATTTACAAAGACAAAATTGAAAGGACATGCTACTATATGGTAGAAAGAAGTTTAGTTGGAAAGAAATAGAAGAGGAAAAGAAAAGATTACAAAGTGGGACTAGATGGTAACAAAGTTAAAGAATCAGTTCATACCTGCTGACTATGAGTTGGAATTGTTGAAAAGATTGCAAAACCTGAGACAAAAGGAGAAATCCGTGAAGGAATACAAGGAAGAATTTCATAAGATGATCATAAGAATAGGACATAGTGAAGCAAGCAAGGATAAAGTGGCTAGATACATCAATGGACTGAGATTGAACATTCAAGAAGAACTAAGTTTGGTAAGGGTGACATCTTTGGAAGAAGCATATCAATTTGCCTTGAAAGTTGAAGAGAAGCTGAATAAGAAACATGATTAGAGAGGCAGAGGAGGCAAATTTTAGAAAGGAAGATCATCTTTTGGATATGATAGATCATTTGTGGAGTAGAACAAGTTTGACAGTCTAGTTAGAAAGGATGACAAAGATAACAATGCTTACCAGAGAGATGACATAAATTTTTACCAGAGAGGAAACCCTAGTGCATACCAGAACGAAGGATACATAAGAGAAGGAAGGGGATTTGATAAGAGGACATTCAAAGGTACTTGTTTCAAGTGTGGAGGTGAACGACATAGAGTATTTGAATGTAATCAGGGTAGTACAAGCAAGAAGATAAAGAACAGTGGAAGAGTAGCCTATGTTGAAGAAGAATGTGTTGAATCACCCAGTTCAATTGGCAATCTAGAGAAAGGAGAATCATTGGTAATAAGAAGAGAACTATTTCAAGTAGAGACAAATGAGAAACTATCATAGAGGAAAAGTTTGTTTAGAACTAAATGCAAATCAGGAGGTAAGTGTTGTAAAGTTGAAATTGATAGTGGTAGTTCAAATAACCTAGTTTCAGAGGAGATGGTGACTAATCTAAAGTTGAAAAGATTGAAACACCCTAAGCCCTATCAGATAGCATGGATTTAGGATGATCATAAGGTACTGGTGAGTGAGAAATGTTTGGTGAAATTTCATATTGGATCCTATCATGATGAAGTCTTGTGTTATATTATACCTATGGATGTTTGTCATATCTTGTTGGGTAGACCTTGGTAGTATGATAGAAAAGCTATGCATGATGGAAGAAAGAATACATATACTATAACAACAAATGGGAAAATAATTACTTTGATTCCTTTAGAAGATGATCCTAAAAATGTGGTATGTGGGAATGCTAGAATCTATTTGGTAGATGGAAGGAAATCTTTGGATGGTTTGAAACAGGAAAGTATGTGCTATCCCTTGATTCCTAAAAATCCTGAAGCATTGAAGAAAGAGACTGAACCGAAGGAGATAAAAGAGTTGCTGACAGAGTATGAAGACATCATAACAGATAATGTGCTTGAAGGAATACCACCTATAAGGAGTATTAGTCATCACATGGATCTTATACCAGGAGCAAGTTTGCCTAACAAAGTAGCACATAGAATGACACTGACAGAGAATGAAGAATTGAATAGATAGATACAAGAGTTGTTGAGGAAAGGTTTGATCAGAGAAAGTTTGAGCCCTTGTGCAGTACCTATAGTGCTAGCACCAAAGAAGGATGGAGAATGGAGAATGTGTACTGATTCTAGAGAAATAAACAAGATCACAGTTAAGTATAGATTTCCTTTACCTGATGTTACCTTTTGAGTCGCCCCTTATTTATTTATTCATTGGTAATATTTCCCGAGCCAAGAGCCGGTTTACCATGTGATATTTTTGGTCATGCCTTTGTTTCGTAAATCGAATCTTGGTCCTTCAATTTGTATCCGTTTGTTGTCTTTGTAGACAAGGTTACTTAAGGTTTGAACCTTTGAACCTGAACCATTCTCAAAGTTCAAAGTTCGTTGGTTCAATATGTCTAAGTGTCTCATAAAGCAAGCTGTCATTTTGTTTGTCTTATGCGCCTTTGAACTTTCAGGTTGAACTTGAACCTTCTACTCGTATTCTATGGTAGGGTTCAAGGTTCAATAGTTCAATGGTTTTAAGGTTCAACACTGTCTTCTTATAAGTCAGGTCAGGCAGTTACCTTGTGTAATTATTGTATCGTTGAACCTTTCGCTTGTACTCTGCAGTGGGGTTCAAGGTTCAAGAGTTCACTGTTTCATAATTGGAAGCCTTTTACCAAAGCCACGTAACTTTGTTGGTCTACATAACCCTTGCATCTTTGAACCTTCGTATTGAACCATGTCTTTTCAAGTTCAACGGTTCATGAGTTAAGTTCCTATTTTAGTAAGTCACTCCTTTGCTTATCTATATGGTCCGATTGGCATGTTTGAACCACCATATTGAACCAACACATTGAACCACGTCCTAAAGGTTCAATGGTTCAATAGTTCAAAGGTTTGGTGATTTTGGTCCCGTTTGTTCCCACGACTTTCTAAGTCAAATTTAGTGGGAAAGTTGGAGGAAATTATGTCAGAAACTCATTATGAGACCAAGAGCTCTAATTTAGCGGAGACTACGGATAATCATTATACTTCATGATGGTGCATGAATACTACTTGCTATTAATGAAGAAATTAGAGTTCACATTTTTTCAAATATTTTTGGCACGTTTTGTTCCGAGCGATAATTATTCATTCTAGTTAGTGCCATTATTAACTAAGAACAAGCCAAGTTTAGCAAGTTAACATACTATGCAACGCGGAGGAGGATAGCGCCAGAAGTGTAAGAATCTTTTTATTCAAATTTTCACAGTGAATTCAGATATCTTGAAGGTGAGTTATGTTTCCCATATGCTATTCCTAGTTCTTATGTTGGAAAGAAGAATCTCTAGAATTTCTGTTGTTTTCAAAATTCCAAGTGTTTTATTGTAATCTTCCAACCATGTCTTTGAAATCTACGTGTTTGGGGGATGAACATGGTCTTGGCCTTACTTATTCTCACTCAGAATTTGGAGATACTGCATTTGTTCAATATGATTTAGAGGAATTTAAAGAAAGAGCTAGAAACCTTGTTCAAACCCCTACAATGAAGAAAATTGTAGATAGCAGCTTAATTGAAGCTGCAGCCTTTCCTCAGGCTATACTGTGCCCAGAATTAGTTCAAGAGTGTATGAATAGGTACGACCCCCAGGACAGATGTGTCAGAAATACAAGCTGGAATGTGTTATTTTATGTCAATAGACAAACCCTCATGTTTGTGATGAAGATACTGCCTAAGGAGGCATATTCCAGCCTTGACATTACTGCCTCCAATGGGTATTTCTCAGAGAAGAGACCAACTTACAAAAGTGTAATAGCGAGGAACTAGCTGCTAAAATTTCAGAAGGGCGGTTCAAGGTTGCCCAGGCCACTTACCAGAGATCATTTGATAAAAGAAGTAAGGGATATTGTAGTATTGTTACATAGACTGAGAGGCAATCAACATGCCTATTATTGGGAAGATTGGATGTACTTTTTCATACAAGTCATCCTTCAAGGAGAACAATATTTGGATTGGGCCGAAATAGTGGCTGACTGTCTACATCAGAGTTTGAGCAATTGTCTGGGCAACAGATATTTCTATATGTCTTCGTACCTGTTCTATTGTCTAGCATCTACAAGAGATTGGTTTGACCTACCCCATGCACCCATAGCTGAAAATAGTAAAATTTATGAATATTATTCACAGTTACAGAGAAAGAATTGCTATGAAAATTACAAAAGGGTTAATGATGTCTTCACTGGGAAAATGACTTATGAATTGGTAGGGAACCTAGGTAAGAGAATGTCCAGTGAAGCAATGCAACTGATCAGTATCTATGGTAGCTTCTTCATCCAATTTTTTGAGTTCACTTATATCAGAGTTGGAGGATTTGATGGTGAACCTGTGAAGTTACCTAGATATGTGTTTGATCGTTTCGTGCTGATGGAGGTATGTAGGCAACTGCCACATGTTGATAAGAAATTTCCATCAAAAAAGGGTTGTGGTATTTCTTTTCCTATTGAACTTGGGCATTATTCATGCCATTCAAAATCTGATGCCTTGAATTTGGAGGTGAACCTCAAAAGGTTCAATTTTCAATCCTTCATTGCTAGGTCTCAATTTGACAGTAAAAGATTTGTCAGAGAGAACCTAGATTCTGGAACAGGGCATTCACACCTTCCTAAACTGGAGGATTACTGGGAAGACTATCCAGATGAATTTGAGGTTAGAAGAAGGCTATGGTGCAGGTTGTCTTTGGGGCAAATAATTACACTCAATTTAAGCATGGATGTTTCTAGAATTTCTAATGATGGAGAACAGGTGGTTGATCCACAGTTTGAAAAAGTAAAACACTTACCCATCCAGAGGTGGACTAGAGCAAAAAGGAAGAAGATAGAATTGAAGTTAAAACTCTTTCAGTAATAAGAAGAACTAAGAAATGGCTGAGAGAAAAGAGACAGGGAGAACTTCAGGATAAAAATGTCCAACAAATCTCTTCAATGGTTGGATCACCACTTCCCATAGAGTCTTCTAATCAACCTCTTGCTATCTGTGGTGCAGGTGCTTCCAAGCCATCAACTAAGAGAAGCCCTGTCACTAAGAGATCCAGAAGAGTCCTCACATATATTCTACCATCTCGTGTTACTAGGTTGAGGACTAAAGGAAAAAGAAAGAAACAGGCTTCTGAAACAATAATTGTTGATTTGAATTCAGAAGAAGATTCAGAAGGACCTATGGGTGACAAGGAGCTAAGCCCAAATAGAACAGAGGAGGTTGACACCGGATTACAGTCAGAGGCCGTTTTGGAGACCCCTGAAATAGTAATGATTTCAAATAAATCCTCTGATGAAGTGAACCCCGAGAAGACAACCTCAGCCCCTGCACCAAAATGGCTAGAAAGTTCTATCTCTGATAAGAAAAAAGTGATTCCTTTTGTTGTCCCCTTGGAGGACATGGTAAGCAAATGTTTGGGGAAAACCCCCAAGTCCAAGAGACTCAAGACGACATCCAGAATAAATATTGATCCAAGCACTGGTAACTGGAGTGCTAAAATTGCTAGGCCAGTGACAGAGGAAGAGGTGCAGGACCCAACAGTGCATGATTTCACTGTGGAGAAAGTGGATCTCGGTACTACCTCCAGAGCTGCAGATGTCCACCACCTCGAAGCTTCTACTAAGAGGATGGTCAGTCAAACATGGAAAGATGAAAAGGACAAGAAGGAGTTGAAACAAACTCTGCATTCAATGGCAGAGTACATTGAGGCCATTAACAACCCTAACCCGCAGCCGATCTCACAGCTTCCCCTGTCAACCAAAAGATGTTAGATCAGGTTCATAGAAGCAAAATGGTGACAAAAACATTTAACAGTTGGTTGGATAACATTGAGCAGAAAGGAACTGAATACATCCGTGAGCTCAATGGTATATATGACCTGACTACTGCCACTATTGAAGATTTCAAAGCACAGGTCGTTGTTTGGGTGAAAGATGAGGGCAAGTGGATGAATGTAATAAACCAAATGGATGAAGTTCAAAAATATGGGCTGGCGAAGTTTTTGACAGAGAAAAGCCTGACTAGTTTGGACGAGGATTTGTTATATGTGAACAAAAAGAATATTGAATGGAGGAACTCCATATCCCGGCAAGGTTGTTTTGAACTCTCAAAGTTAATTAAGGAAATAATAGAATTCACTCAATCGTTGCAAAATGACTTGCAATGTATTAATATTAAATACATTAAAGATGATGGAAAACTAGTGGAAGACATCGATGCAGTGGTCCAGTCTTTCAAAGATAAAATCAACTTCATCAGAGAAAATGACAATGTTTTAATTGAGGACTTCTCCAGAATTTCTAAAGTTGAATCACTACTTTACCTCTGCATCGACGCACTTCCGGAACACAAAGAAAAATTTGGTAAAATATGAAGGGAAAAGGAGGTTGGAAGTCAAGAATGAAGCATATCGGTATTCCTAACTTCCCGAAGATTCAGGAGTTCGTTGCTGCTTTTCAGGAATGGAAGACCCAACGTGCTTCCCAGGCCACCGATAACAAATTTGGAGATACAAACTTGTCATCCCAGTCATGACCTCATTGGCTCGTTTTCTCTATTTCATTTCCTTATCATGTTATTTTCAGCATCTCGATCTTTTAATTCAGTTGCTAAAAAACTAAATCCCGTATGGGTTAGAGTTATGTTAACTCTGGGTTTAATTTACTCAAGGACATGATTAAGGCATTTATATTTATAGGTTTTTGAAATCTTGGAGGATACACAGAAGTTTTAGAGGGGAAAAGAAAAAGGAAATTTTTGGCAAAACTGTTCATAATTTTACATTATGTGATGATTGTCTGAGTAATTTTCATCTGTGAATGAGAAGAAGAAATATTTACTGCTTATTTGGATTTGTACGTCTGAATGTGTGGAATTAGATTTTCTGTGTGAAATCTCCTTTCATCTGGTAATTGTTCTTTATTTGGACAACTTGTCATATGTGTTTTATTATTTATTGGTTCAGCAGGCTCGTGTGAATGTATTCATATATTTGAATGTACCAAAAATAGGATCTGTGCACCCTATTATTCATTGTTACTGTATAAATCTATCGCATTCATAACATGCTTATGTATGAATGTTAGTCTGCCTTAAGCATTTTCTGGTTAAAAGTGCATGTGGATAGTTGAGTAGATTAAATTCGTTGAAAATCTTAAAGGGAGCTGTACCTAAATTCAGAGGGGAACTAATTTAAAAGGTTCACCCATTTGTTGCTTAACTCATTTGTTCTTCAAAGGAAGGGTATAGAGTTAGAATAAGGACAAATCTGTTAGCCAACACCTAAGATGGATGATATCATGGATTGTTTGAGTGGAGCAAGATATTTCACAAAAATAGACTTGAAGAGTGGATACCATCAAATTAGAATCAGAGAAGGACATGAATGGAAGACTGCTTTTAAGACAAATGGAGGATTGTATGAGTGGTTAGTGATGCCTTTTGGATTGACAAATGCATCGAGTACTTTCATGAGGGTGATGAATGAAGTCTTGAAGAAATTCTTGGGTAAGTTTGTTATTGTATACTTGGATGATATTCCAATATTCAGTAAGACAAAAGAAGAACATCTATTGCATATTAGACAAGTTTTGTGGAGGTTGAGAGAAGAGAAATTGTTGATAAACATCAAGAAGTGTAGTTTCATGAAGGAAGAATTGGTATATCTCAGATTTGTGATTTCTACGGAAGGATTGAAGATGGACCCTGAGAAAGTGAAAGTAATTGTTGAATGGCCTACACTGGAGAGCATTGGAGAGCTTAGATCATTTCATGGATTGGCTAGTTTCTACTGGAAGTTCATCAGAAATTTTAGTTCAGTTTGTAACCCTATGACAAAGACAATGAGAGGTGACAGAAAAGATTTCAGGTGGACATTAGGAGTAAACAAAAATTTTGAGTTGTTAAAGCAAAAAGTAACAGAGAAACCTATTTTGGCATTACCATATTTCAATAAGATATTTCAAGTTGATTGTGATGCAAGTGGAAATGCAATTGGAGCAGTGTTAAGTCAAGAAGGTAGACCTGTAGCTTATTTTAGTGAGAAGCTGAATGATGCAAGGAGAAGATATTCAATTTATGATCAAGAGTTCTACGCCATAATTCAAGCCTTGAAGAAGTGGAGACATTACTTGTTTCCTAAGGAGTTTGTGTTGTATACATATCATCAAGCTTTGTAGTATCTAAATAGTCAGGGAAAGTTAAATCGGAGACATATGAGATGGGTAGAGTTCATGCAGAGTTATACTTTTGTGTTGAAGCATAAGAGTGGTAAATCAAACAAAGTTGCTGATGCCTTGAGTCGAAGAAGAAACTTGTTGACAGAGATGAGAGTTGAAGTGTTGGGTTTTGATGAATTGAAGAACATGTATGAGGGAGACACTGATTTTACAGAGCCTTGGAAAGCATGTAAAGAACCTGTTGTGATAGATAGGAGTAAGTGGTTGGATTATTTCATTCAAGAAGATATGTTGTTCAAAGGAAGTCAATTGTGCATACCTAGAAGTTCATTGAGAGAATTTGATCAAGGAGAAGCATAGTGGTGGATTGACAGGACATTTTGGCATTGATAAGACAGTGACTTTGGTGAGTGAAAACTTTTTTTGGCCTCAGATAAATAAGGATGTTCAGAGATTTGTGCAGAGTTGTAGAGTTTGTCAAGTTGCAAAAGGGAGTAGTCAGAACACTGGATTGTATAAACCTTTGACAGTACTGGAGAGACCTTGGGAAGACATAAGCATGGATTTTGTAATGGGATTACCTAAGACATAGAGAGGGTATGATTCAATATTTGTAGTGGTTGACAGATTTTCAAAGATGACTCATTTCATACTGTGTAAGAAGACAACTAATGTAGTGCATGTAGCTGACCTATTTTTCAAGGAGATTGTTAGATTGCATAGATTACCTAAGAGTATAGTTTCAGACAGAAATACAAAGTTTGTTGGATACTTTTGGAAGACACTTTGGAAGAAGATGAAGATAGATTTGAAGTTCAGCTCAACTTTTCATCCATAGATAGATGGACAGACAGAGGTAGTAAATAGGAGTCTAGGAAACTTGTTGAGATGTTTGGTTGTAGACAAAGCTGGAAGTTGGGACTTGATTCTTTCACAAGCAGAGTTTGCATACAACAATTCGGTGAATAGGAGTACCGGAAGAATACCTTTTGAGATTGTTACTGGAGTGAATCCTAGAGGAGTTGCAGAATTAAGAGACATCAGTATAGAGGAAAAGAGGAGTACAGAAGTAGAAGAATTTGTAAATCATATGAAGATAGTGCATAATCAGGTGAAGAAGCATTTGGAGGACATGAATAGTAAGTACAAAGAAAAAGCAGATGAGAAGAGAAGACAAGCAGTTTGAAGTTGGATATGTAGTGATGGTGTACTTGAGAAAAGAAAGATTTCCAGTTGGGACTTATAACAAGTTGAAGATGAAGAAGTTTGGACCTTGTAGGATACTCAGGAAATTTGATTCAGGAAATGCATATGAAGTGGAATTACCAGAGACATTGGGTATTTCACCTATTTTCAACATTGCAGATCTTTATCAGTATCATGAAGCAAAGTTCAATGATAGTATAGAAGAAGGCTTGAAGAAGCAGTTACCACAACAAGCACTGGAACAGATTGAAGACATTTTGGATAGTAGAGTTGGACACAGCACTAGAGGAAGACAATACAAAGAATACCTTGTGAAGTGGAAAGGTAGATCGGAAGAAGATTCATCTTGGATTTCTCAGGCTGAGGTGGACCGTCTTCGTTCTCCCCTAGCCCCAACAAAGTGAGGGACTCACTTTTTCAATAACCCTGGATGTCTGATGTAGGGGCATCCCTGGTTCAAGAATAATCTTGCATCAACCAAAAAAAATATTTGCATTTCAGTTCTTTTATTTTCTTATTCAGTTCAGACAGTTCAATCAGAAGAAATTTCAGCTTGTGGTCTGGTTTTGGTATTTCACACCTTGCAGATCTAGACTTAGCATCTACATTCATTCATTTACATCATATCAATAATTTAGAGCATTTGGATCAGTTACTGGAAAGATATCGGTATCAGAAGTTGATTGTTTTCTTAGAGTAGAGCATTCTAACAGTTCCTGATAATCAACTGAAGGAGAAGGCTTGTGAATCATTCCTTGACTTGTGGATCTCATTGACACATCATTCAATGTTCTTTGGTTCGTGGCCAACCTTCCCCAAGGGTCCACTCATTGTTCCATTCATTTGAGGAAGTGTTCTATGCATTTAGGTCTGACCTAGCTGTGAACACATTACAACCCTTCATTAGAGTTTGTGACCGTCCTTGGCCAACGCAGAGGAATCTATTGGTCCGTAAATGATATATATTGATGTAATAGATCCTTAGGAAGATAGCTATTCATAGAAGAAAGATCTAATAGTTTAGATTTTGTGCGAAGGAGCCTTAAAGCTTTATCTTGTGCATGTATGTAAACAGGCCTGTGAGCCCTAATTGTAAGCCCGCATGTTGCCGGCCATATTGTATTTGAATTCTTTGATATATTGAATGAATGAATCTGTATTTGTTCCATTTCTTGAGTTGTTTCCCTTGTGTTTACTCTTGTTGCATAGTCTGGATAGTTCATTCTATGAACCCTCCTACCGTGACTGCACCAAAGACAAACATTCATTAAAACAAAAACAAGATTACATTAATAGAAATTGATCTATTCTATGAAAATAGGAAAGACTATCTTTAAGAAATCTAAAATAATATGATAAAGCAAGAAATATACTAGCCTCCTATCTTTTGGTGGGAGTGGGCCCTTACTCCACACCTTCAGAACTGAAGGCTAAACAAAGATTTTAGAGAAAAAGTATAATAGAATTGCTTTCCTCAATCTGGTCTATTTGAAGTATATTATATTCAAAAAGTATATGTTTCTACTAAAAGATGAAATTACATAAAAACTTGATAAAAATCTATATCTTATTTTGTTGTCTCCATCAATATATATCAGTCTAGGTGATATTATATTTCTGGAGTTAACTATCTTTCCTCTCAATTCAACTTGAGATATAAAAGATATCTTATTCTAAAACTTAAACATGTAACTACCTATCAAAAGTATAATCATGTAAATCTTAAAAAGGACCTAAGTGACACTGAAGGTGTCCTTAAATCTAGAGTTTGACTTTTAACAAAATAGGCTATGGAGGCCCTAATAAAAAGGAACTTAACTTCTCAAAAACAATGAACTATTAGAAGTCCTCTAACTCATGCAAAATAGCATATAAGTGTATTGTGCCCCTTTAGACCATTAGAGTTATCTTCTTAGACACCCTGGCCTTGATATACGAAACTTCGTAGCTCCTTAGAAGCTCTAGATATTCTGGTAGTTAAGTGGCACTAGAGATTCTATTCAATGCTAGAGACCTTGTGCAGCTTCAAAGACTCTGTGCAGTTGCCAGCAGCTCTGGAGATTTTACAAAGCTTGTTAGGACACAACTCTAGAGTTTTTCATGATCACCAACCTTCCCTGTCCTACTACTTCAACTTTAGAGATCCCCCAACAATGTTGGAAAATGTTGGAGTGTTGTGTCGTGTCCCTCCTGCTCAACTCTGGAGATAATTAGGATCATCTCCAAAGTTCCCAAAACTATCTTTCGCTTGAGTGATGGATACCTATGAAACAAAAATAGATAATTCTACATAATTCTGTCAGTTTCACTTCAAACATAGGTCTTCTCATCATAACAGTAACTTCAACATTTCATATCTTATTAGCATAATTAAAACAAGACTTCATAGTTCCTATAGTGCAATTACCTGGACAGATAGTGCATAAAAATGGAAAAAAAGAGAATAAAAAGGGTATGTCTGGATGAGTGCTACCTACCACTCATCAATGTTTTTGGGTGAAGGCTAATCCATTATTGCATTAACCTTCTCAAGATCCATCTTTAACCCTTCTTCAGACACTACAAAACCTAGATATACTAGTTCCCTTTGCATAAAACTGCATTTATCCATGTTTACCAACAACTTTTCTTCTTTTAACCTCTACAAAACTGTCTTAAGGTGCAACATGTGTACCTCTTTTGTTTTACTAAAAATCATAAAGTCATCCAAATAACGATAACAAATTAGCCAAGTTGGAAAGGCTTCATTACCTCATTCATCAATCTCATAAAGGTACTAGGTGCATTTGTCAACCCAAATGGCATTACTAACCACTCATACAATCTTTCCTTGGTCTTGAATGTTATCTTCCATTCATCCCCTTCTCTAATTCTGATTTGGTGTTATCCACTCTTCAAATCAATTTTACTGAAGTAATTTGCTCCACTCAAACAATCCATCAAGTCATCCATACGAGGAAATAGAAACCTGTACTTAATGGTTATCTTATTTATAGCCCTTGAATCAGTCTACATTCACCATTTCCCATATTTATTAGGTACCAGTATAGCAGGTACAACACATTGACTAAGTCTCTTTCTAATCAATCCCTTATCCAATAGCTCTTGCACTTGTCTATTTACCTCTTCATTTTCCATAGGTTTCATTCTATATGGTGCCTTATTTGGTAGGCTTTCACCCAATATCAAGTCCATATAGTGACTTATGCTTCTAGTTGGAGGTGTATACACCTAAAAATGGCTAAGTCAAATTAAATAAATATTTAATATTTATTTTAATCCTCATTCCTCTATCAATGAATAAATTCACTAATTTATTTATGTGAGTCACATCATCATAATTCTACAACAAATCAATTTATCAATTCTTCTAATGTCCTCCCTAATTAAATAATTCTAAATTATTTAATCAATCATCATATCCCAAAGTCAAAAGTCCATAATTCCACATCATCCAATCCACCTCATCATGTTGCACACATAATTAAATATTTTAATATTTAATTATCTATTTATCCTCACCCACATGTCCTATTATTTCTCCAACCATCCCTATTCTCATGAGCATGGTCTCTCCATATCATCTTGGTCAAACGACACCTTGAGATACTTGTCCCATAAGTCCCTATATTCCTTCCAACCATCCTACAAACAAGGTCTCCTTCTTTGACCTTCATTATATGGTCTTGGTGAGCCTTGTGACATGTGGCCTCATGTCACACCTTTCTCTCCACCTTGTCAAGGTGAGAGGAACATCTTTCATATTTCTCTCCCTCATCCCAACCAACCAAATCTGAACTGTACACATCACAAGACTTCTTCTCCTCCATTGAGATCATGACACTTAGAATTGACCCTTCCTTGGTCTATAAAAGGAACCCTCATTCCCTCATTTTCAACAATCCAAGAGCTTTTGTAAACTTACTCTGCAGAAATTTTACTAGTGTGCCTTTGGAAAAGTATCCTCATTGCACTTGCATAATCTCATTATAATCACAAATCATCCAACCATGTCTTCATATCTCCATTATCCATCTTCATAGAGTTGCATTGGTAGTTTAATATTCATTGAATTATCCATCTACAACCATTCTCCTATTGTCATCTTCAACAACAAGGAAGTACATACTTCTGAGAGCTCAACTCATTCATAAGATCAATATGAGATAGGCAACAATGGAAGCTACAAGGTGAAACGGTCTATGAAGGCAATATCTTTGCTTATTGTATTTGCATCAATTTCATTGAGTTATTGGATAGTAAGTAGTGTAATACTATTGTTCATATTTTCCTCTAATAGGAGGTAATCCATCAGGTAAGTCCTTCATTAGAATGTCATTGAATTCATTCAGAATTTCTTGGACTTTTGTGGGAACTTCCACCCCTTTCTCTGTTGTCATAATTTCCACAAATTGAGGTAGGAACACCTTCTTCTTTCTTATTTCCTTTAGGAATTGTTTTCTAGTTACTAGACAAACCCTATTGGTTTTCTCTACTTCATCATCCTTATCCTTTAAAGGATTCAACACATACTCAACCCCATCCTTCCTGATTTTAATACAATTACTCTTTCCATCATGAATGGCCTACCTATCATATTTCCAAGGTCTATCTAATAGAATGTGGCATGCATCCATTGACATAGCATCGCACATTATCTCATCTTTGTAATTCCCAATGTGAAATTTAGCAAGGCATTGTTCACTTACCAATAATTGATGTCCCTTTTGTAGCCAAGAAACCTTGTAGGGATTTGGGTGTTTCAACCTCTTCAGTTTTAGCTTCTCCACCATATCTTCTGACACTAAGTTGTCAGTGCTTCCGCTATCCACAATGACTTTGTAGCATTTTCCTCCATACTTACATCTAGTTCTAAACAGATTTCTTCATTCTTTTGGTTCCTCTTGTACCTTTTTTGGTGTTAGAAGAACTTTCCTCAGCATCAAGGATTCTCCAACCTTGGGTTCTTCTCCAAATTTTGGTGAGGCTACACTTGCCACACTCTCCTCCTTAGCTTGTTCTATATGGACTCTAGCCTCTTTTCCTTTACCAATACTCTATTGTACTTGAGGACATTCAAATGCTCTATGTCTAGCCTATCCACACTGGAAACATGTTCAACTAAATCCTCTTCCTCTTCCCAAATTTCCTCTACCTCAAGAGTAATCACCCCTTCCTCTACCTCCTTGGGTACTAGTCTAAGAAGAACTTGTTTATCCTTGCTTATCCTGAGAACCATGTCTAGGATTTGACTACCCTCTTCCTTTGGAGGATTTACCTCTTCCCCTAGCACTATTCTGCCTTCTAGACATCTTTTCATCTGCCTTCAATGCAAATTGATAGGCTTCTTCTATGTTGGTAATTCTGACCATATTAATTTCATCTTGGATAGACTAATGCAAACCATTTACATACCTGGAGGCCTTCTTAGCATCATATTCAATGTGAACAACCCTAATGTTCAATCTATAAAACTCGTCAGTATAGTCTTGCACACTTTTCTCCCTCTGCTTTAGGTTCTATGGCATCTTAAACATGGTGACCTAATGGTCTACGGGCAGAATTTTTTCCTTTAACTTAGTTAACATCCTCTCCCAAGTTTAAATCTTTTCCTTTCTTTTTCTCTGTCTCTTAACTTGCACATGATCCCACCAAGGAGATGCATGTCCCTTCAGCTTTGCAACTGCAAGTTTTACCCTCTTAGGGTCTTTAATAGATTCCAACTCAAAATACTTTTCCATCTCTGAAATCTAGTCTATCAACTCATATGGTTTCAGACTACCACTGTAACTGGGTAACAATACATGGGGTTTACTGGAAATCTTTGTCATTACACTCAGAAACCTCCTCTCAAATATATCTTCTCCTTCTTATGCTTCTTCTTCACTGACTTCTTCCTCATTATCACTCACATCCTCTACAAGTACCCCTCTATGTTGTGTTCTTTCCATTGTGACCAACCTAGTTGTGATGCCTCTCAACATGTCTACCAATGTTGCATCTCTAGCTCTTGGAGCAACTCCTCTTCTTCCTCTTGATCAGTGTACCATGTTTGCAGACCCTCTACAGCTGCAGGTTTTTCTCTTCACTCTGCCTACAACAATCTCCTTAGGGTCCCTTGCACAACAATCCCATAGCCTCAAGGATTTCCAAACCTAAGCTTTTATACCAATTGATGTAGGTCAAGGTCCAGGGGCTTTGAGAAGCTACTGAACCAGGTAGCAAAATGAACAACCCACAATGATGAAACAATAAACTCTTTATTCATATGCCATAGAAAATATTACAGTAGGAGTAAAATGGTCTTCATACATGCCTTGGCCTAAGCCTTGCAATCATTCCATTAGATAGATCAGACTAACCTATCTTTCCTATGAAAAACCTAAAACAATCTTCCATCAGAAGCCAAAAAATCACTATGGAGAAGTCCACCTCTTTTACTATGAAATTCCCCTATTTATAGTCATTTAAGGTGGCTACCACACTTATCACATAAATTGGACACGTGTCAGTCATTAATTGGCTCTTGGATCGACCGTATGGGCAGTCAAAAATTGTTTTTGTCACTTTCTAGGCACTTTCAAGTGATAAAGCAGGAAAATTGACCCAACGTGATATTGCGAGAAAAAGTGACCCAACGTGATATTGCAGGAAAAAGTGACCCAACGTGATATTGTGAGAAAAGTGACCCAACATGATATTGTGGGAAAAAGTGACCCAACTAGATATTGCAGGGAAAACTAGGTCAATTGGATATTGTGGGGATTTTGGGGTCAACTGGATATTGCAGGGATTTTGGGGTCATCTAAATATTGTGAGGATTTTGGGGTCAACTGGACATTGCGGGGATTTTGGGGTCAACTGGATATATCTTGTTGCAGACCAAAGTTCCACCTAAGCATAACTTGCTCAATTTTGCTTAGAATCTTGCAAAACTTGGAATTTTGCACACTCATTTAGATTTTTTTGCAGGATTTCAAGGGTCATCTGCATATATCCTGATGGCAGGGCAAGTCCCACATATCTTGTTGACACTGAAAGTTCCACTTTTGCATAACTTGTCCAATTTAGCTCAGATCTTCGCCAATTTTGAAATGTGAGTACCCATTTGGATCTTCTTCAATATTAAGTGAACATTTTGCCTTGAATCCTTAGGAAATTCTCTAGAATTTTGATCATCAACTCCTACAGTAAAACAAGAAGGAAAAACAAACAAGAAAGAAAGCAAAGAAATCTTTTTGGCTGATGAGGATTGCTCGTGGACCCGGACTCTCCTGCATCAATAGTGATAGGAATTGTAAATTAATGTTAAAGAATCATGTAGACAAGTCATGGGAGACAAAGCATCATAGTCTTCTAGTTAAGGAATTATTAAATATGTGCATATGTCTAAAGGATAAATATTTGATAAGCATTCAAGAATGTTGATTGAAAATATGTATATTGCAACGATTTAAACTAAATGTAATAACTTCATTGATTATGTTAATGTAGTGTGCTAAAAGAGATAGAAATACATACTTTGTAATTATAGATTTAATCATAATGAAATGAAAATAGCACAAGTAGGAAAAGAGTTGTGTCAAAAGATATGATAAAAGAGTACTAGGGTAGTATATGCCATATTGAGAATTCATGATCATATATGAAGATCCCTATAAATGTGTTAATAAGGTCTTATTTGAATGAATGGTTGTGTGTAGGGTGTATGAATATAGGACAAAATAGTGAAGATAATTTGTAATCTACATGGGATATAGATGAGAAACTTGGTAAATAAGAACATATATTAGAGCTTCTTCCTTTTTCATATGGGAAAGGGGAAGCCATTTTTTAAATTTCTAAACTGCAAATTTACATTATAAAGGAACTTATATTAGTGTTATGTGTTAGTTAATAACTTGGAGCATGTTTGCTATTGGATTTTCCATAGACCTCCTTTAATGTAGACCCTCTAAAAAAACTATGATGTAAGTTTATTGAATAAAACCTATGATTGAAAATATTTATATTGCAACGATTTAAACTAAATGTAATAACTTCATTGATATTGTTAATGTAGTGTGCTAAAAGAGATAGAAATACATACTTTATAATTATAGATTTAATCATAATGAAATGAAAATAGTACAAGTAGGAAAAGAGTTGTGTCAAAAGATATGACAAAAGAGTACTAGGGTAGTATATGCCCTATTGAGAATTAATGATCATATATGAAAATCCCTATAAATGTGTTAATAAGGTCTTATTTGAATGAATGGTTGTGTGTAGGGTGTATGGATATAGGATAAAATAGTGAAGATAATTTGTAATCTACGTGGGATATAGATGAGAAACTTGGTAAATAAGAACATATATTGGAGCTTCTTCCTTTTCATATGGGAAAGGGTAAGCCATTTTTTTAAATTTCTAAGATGCAAATTTGCATTATAAAGGAACTTATATTAGTGTTATGTGTTAGTTGATAACTTGGTTGACCCTCTAAAAAACTATGATGTAAGTTTATTGAATAAAACCTGTAGCTTTTTAATGAGACAAGATCCTAAATTTGGTTGATAAAGTAAATCCTCCAATAATCTCTCCAAAACTACTTAATGTTGATATGTGAACAATTTGACCCTAGGTAAGTATTTATTTTTCATAAATCCTTTCATTTTGAAACATTTTATACACATATTCTTATTACACTAATATCATTAATTTCCTAGTTTATTATCATTAATTTACTATCCCACTATATTTCATTAGATATTGCCATAGTTATAGTCATAGTTTAATTATCCCTCTTATTTTCCAATAAAGTGTCAGGTTTGACTGTTCATCAAGGGAGGCCTTATATATTTCCCTACTAAGAGGTTGATTTAGTTTATATCCAATCTACATTGATATTATTGTATTAAGATTTTGGTTTTAAAAAATAATTTAAAAATACCTTAAAAGATGGTATAAGATGAACTCATAGTTGATTTACTTTGAACGAGATATAGATGCTTGATAAACAAGATTTGAGGAGACTTAAAATATTAGACTCCTTTAGAATTACTCTATTAAGGATGTGTTATGTCCTACTTAGATTAGGATCATGAAGTATGAAACAAAAAGAATAGCTCTAAATTTAAGCGGGTTATCCTCTTTTTAGTCTTTTGTGAGCTAAGAATATAAATGGTGTACAATCCTTTCAAATTAGCAGAAGTATTTTTGATGTAAGCAGATAATGATAGGTCATGTCTCTTAAATATAACTTAAATATAGATGTGGAACATAAATATGGAAGAGATATATTTATAAAAATGTTTCCATAAACTCAAGAGGTCATTTAAGTAAATAATAGGTGTGAATGAAAATTAATTTAAGTTTTTTTAATATTTAAGAATTTAAATAGGAAGCACCTATGCTTCCCATCTTAATGTAATATATGCCATACAAATATAAGCTCACTAAGCATTGTTAAATATAATTTATATCATTACTTTTTAACTCACAAACTTCTCAAAAAATAAATTATATCTATGGTTAAAGAACTTGTACATTATAACAAATTACTATTGATAATATTGAAATATTCATGCATTCCAACTAGTCACTTAAAAAATATTAAATAGTTTTAGTTTTCATATTATATTTAAATATCATCTCCTTAATTTGAAACTTTAGAAAAAACATATTTCTAAACTATGTAACTTAGATGGAAGATGCAAAATTTTCTTTTGAAAAATAAGATATATTTTTTCAATCATTAAGTATAAATTTTAGTTCCTTCTATTATTACATATGTTAAATAATTTTCATTATCATCTAAACTAAATTGGTTTGTCATGTTATAAGGATGATGACAACTTTAAATTTTCTTGCAAATAGTGCTTCCACTAATACATTATCTTTCTACTTGTGTTTGTGCCACCACATGAAGAAGAAAACCCCATCATTTTTAACTTCTATTTTGCTAGGTTCAAATGATAAAGGAATTTGTTTAAACAATCTTAAATCTTTTAAGAAAATTTTCCTCATTGATTACTTGTGATGTAAAATTATTTTAATAATAGCTAAATGTTGTTGAGTTTTTCAATAGCATTAGAAATTACATTTCATTTCATTTCAATTGTGTAATTGTTTTGTGTGATAATTTTAAACTTTCTTTGAGTGAAATTATTTTGTCTCATGTATGTATGTGTGTGTGTGTGTGTTATTGATTAATAATTCATATATACAAAATTTTTAATGTGTTTGAATATGATTATGTACATAACCTTGGTACAATAAAGAAATATAATCTAGCTTATGTTGGTAAGAATACCTTTACATACAATATAGCCAAAATTAAAATTACATCTTTGATTCTTCAATATTCACATCAAATATCAATGGATGAAAGAGATTTGTATCCCTCATATTCGTCAAGGCCAACACAGTTCCATTATCCAGCAGCAACACAATGCCTCCAAACTATATCAAATCCCATCCATATGTTTATAGGAAATTAATATTAAAAAAATGTTTACTATTGTATCAAGAAGTTTGATGATAAACATAATATTATAAAATTATGTGTAATATTTCATTTTAAAGAAAAAATAGTTTCTATCTTCATTTTGTTTTATAATCACAATAGATAATATTCTCACATATGAACAAGTTTAGTTCTAAAAAAAATTGTGTAATTGATTGTTTTAGTTTTAGTAGAGAAATAAATTATTAATGATTAAAATATGTCTAACTTAAGAATACTTTAGTATTAAGAGTGATGTTGGAGATAAAAGTGTTACATAAGTCAAAGTTTATTTAGAATATTTTTTTAAACAAATCATCTTGAGCTTAGTAAGATTTGGTCAATTGTACCTTAAACCTAAATGGTTTATATAGTAACACCCTCTAATAAATGAATAGGAGCAACCTACCAGGATGGTGTTCAAGTTTGATATTTCTAAAGCTTATGATAGAGTCTCTTGGGACTTCTTATTTAAGGTTATAAAGAAATTTGGCTTCCAAGAAAGGATAATCAGGTTGATTAAGGAATGTGTGACTACTGCTAAATTCTTTGTGCTTGTCAATGGGATCCCTAAGGCCTTTTTCAGCTCAGGTAGAGGGGTCCTTTATCTCCTTACCTTTTTATCTTCATGGTCGAAGTCATAGGGAGGAATATTTTGAACTTGTTAAGGTCAGGAGTTCTTAAGGGTATCTAAGATGCTACTTCAATTGAACCTTTTTCCCTTCAACAATTTGTGGATGACACCATTCTCTTTAGATTTGCCTCGGTTGTGGAGGCTAAGAAATAGAAGCATTTGTTGAATGATTACTTTGCAGTTTTAGGCCAATGTATCAATTATGAGAAGAGTCAAATCTATTTCTTTAACACTAATATGGTTCTGCAGTAGAAAATTAAAGTTATTTTGGGGTGTTCATGTGCTTCTCTTTCTAGCTCATATCTTGGGCTCCTGTTGATGATTAAAGAGGTTACTCCCACCTTCTGAAACTCTATTCTGGAAAGGATTCAAAAGAAACTTGCTAGTTGGAAGGGTAAACTCTTAAGTCAAGTGGGTAAATTTTATCTTCTCAAAGATTCAATGCAAGGTATTCCTATCTATTTCCTCTCTCTTTTTAAGATTCATAAATATTTGACTGAAAATTTTGAAAAATTTTAGAGAAATTTCCTATGGACTAGAGTTGAGGAGAAGGACAGATTTGCTCTTATCAATTGGGATAAGGTTCTCTTGCCTAAAACCCATAGTGGTCTTGGTATAAGAAAGGTTCACCTCACTAATAAGGATTTATTAGCTAAAGTGGGTTGAGGCCTTATCAAGGACAACAAAGATTGGGGGTCAATAATGAAAGCTAAATACTTGAACAATATTGAGGAAGGCAGGTTTCTTGTTGAAGTGGGAGTCCCTAAAGGCTTGGTGATTTGGAATAATGTTCTCAAAATTATATGTCTTCTCTAAAAAGGTATCAAGTGGAAGTTGGGGAATGGTAGACTGATTAGATTTTGAGACGATTTTTGGATAGAGGACCAGCCTCTTACCAATCATCAAAACTATAGTAGATTGGCTGGGCCTTCCAGTAACTTCTTTGGTGTAGAAGTCTCTAACTACATCTTACATAGTGGGGGAGTTAACTGATAGAGAAATATACCTGATTGCTATCCCAACCAAAATGATTTGATTTTAGTTCCAAAAACCTCCAATAGGAATTTCAAAAGCATATAATCCCCATTTTTCCCAAAGAGGATAAAATTATTTGGACCTAAGATACTAGAGGCAAGTTTTCTGTTAAAATTGCTTAGGTTTGCTATTAGAACCTAACACTATGAACAACTTATGGAAAAAGATTTGGAATCATCGTTTGATGCCTAAAGTCATTTTTTTGGTGGACAGTTTCCCATAATAAGATCCTAAGTCAAGACGACTTAAAGAAGAGAGGATTCCAAATTCTTAATAGGTGTGTTTTATGCCTTAAAGAGGAGGAATCAGTGCCCCATTTATTTTATCATTGTGATTTTTCTAGGAAAATTTTGGAAATGACCATGCAAAATCTAGGAGTTAACTAGATTATGAATGACAATTTGACCTCTTTTGTTGAGGGATGGTACTCTCCTTTCTCTCATCCAGTGTCAAAGAGATCTAGAATCAAATTTCCCCTCATATCAATTGGAGTCTGTGGAAGGAAAGGAATAATTGCATATTATAAAACTCTACTAAGAGCACTAAGGAGATCTTTTTTTCTTTCTCCAAGATCCTATCTAAAAATGTTTCTAGTTGCAAGATGAAAACTTTAGAAGTTCCTCCTAAACCCATGGAAATTAACATTGTCAAAAAGTGGGGTATTTCTACAGATATTAACAAGGTGGATAATTCCAAAAAGATTTCTTGTCTGAACACTAAGTGGAGACCCCCTGAAGGCTAGAGTAAATTGAACTTTGATGGGGTAACTAAAGGAAACCATGGTCCTGCTAGTGGAGGTGGTGTGTTGAGATCTTACAAGGGTGACTTCATTGTTGCTTATACTAGAGGGCTAGGGTTGAAAATGAATAATAAGGTAGATGCCATGGCAATGTTGTGGGGAGTCAAAATTGTGCTTTCTCTTGGCATCAACAAATTACAAGTGGAAGAGGACTCCAAACTTATAATTGACTTTGCCCTTGGCAAAGCAGACCCAGGTTGGCATCTTGTTGATATTATCAATGGTATCAAGGGCCACTCTCATGGATTTGAGGGGTATGAAATGACCCATATTTATAGGGAAGGGAATTGTGTGGATGATACTATGGCCAACTTAGGTATAAACTACAGTTCATGAAGATGTTGGAGGAATCTAAGGAATCTCCCTAGAACTATTAATTCCCTTCTCTAAAAGGACTTGCAAAATCATATCTCTTCCTAATGGAGTTAAAAATTTGGAGTACCTTTCTCCTTTATTATATGGTTAATATGATGTTTTCTCGTGAAATGGTGACTAGGACTAATGAGGTTGTCAAGAGAATGAGTCAGAAAGCTAAGCATGTATGGATGACTATGCATCTGAGGTGGATGGGATATTTTAGTTCTTTGGCAGTGCTTACAAGTTATGATTACCATCCCAACATATACTATCATTTAAGTCTATGTGATCTGAAGTTAAATCACCATAATTTCATCCTCAAAGAAGGGAATTTCTAAAGTTCTAGAAATTTCTATAATGGCATGAAAAGAATTGGGAAAAGTCATCACCATTATTTTCTGCAAAGGATTAGAGGTGTATGGAGTATCCCTCATAGAACCAATTTTTGGCGATTGTTCCTTCATCCCCTACTTTGTTCTATTTGTTATAAGGTCTCTATTATGGGAGGGGATGGACTCCAAACTAAATTGGTGTCTTATGATGAGGTTAAGAAGGATGAAATGCTTTGGTATATTTTTTGTGAAGGTGGTGTGGCACCATTCCTTGAGGGCCTTAATAGCCATGATGAAAACCTCTCCATACAATTTGTTGATTATTGGGACCAGTGGCATGTTCAAATGGGTGGTTGGCTTTGAGGTTAGTGAAGAAGTCATTGATCAAGCTATCGGGATGAGCTGTAAGGGGAAGAAGTTGAGGAGGTAGAGCAAGGTGTCTGACACAGAAAGTGTGACCATTTCTTTAAGGAAGGTGAGGAACCAGTTAAGCTACAAGGTGGGTTCAGGTGAAAAAAAACTACCTGAACCTTGGGACAAGGTATGCTTCATTCTCGTGAAGTACTTCACTTTGGAGGGTCATTATAGGTGTTATTACCACTACTATTTTATCTTTTAAATCATTTCAGGCACACAATCATGTTAATCTTTACTTTCTATTTACTTTCCTCCCTCAAGTCTTCTGTTAGGGAAGCTAAAGAGGTGCATGCTAAAAACCTTGATAAGCCCTCCATATCGATTCACTAGTATTTGATTCATGCTTATATAATTTTAATTTCACCTTGTGCCCACTGAAACGCATCAAAGTTTGCCTTATTGAGAATTCCTTGCTTGACAATCAAGCTAATAGTGTTATTCCCCCTATTATGGGTGTGTACCCCTCTTCTCTTTCCAAAGGTAAATTGAATAAATTAGTGTCTCTTTAGGAGGAAACTCTATAGAAACCCTCTAAGATTGTTAAGAAAATTGTCCAGCCCAAAAGATCTATGTCAAAGCCTAAACCCCCTATCAAAAATAAATCCACCCCTAAGTCCCCTGGTTCTAAAACTAAATCCCAGAAGGAGGTTGTTGGCCTCTGCTCCCTCAAGCTTAACCCCCTGAGAAGCATGGGGTTGTTAAGGTGCTTGCTAAGAGGAAATTGGTAGATGACTTAAACATTAAGGGAAAATAATCCAAAGGTCTGTATGAGGAAGGAGAAGGCAAGTTTGTTAGAGCTAGTTTGTTCATTCCTAAGGGTAAGATTAGAGATGAGAAAGAGGTTGTGCTGGGTGAGAAGGAGACTATGATGGATGATAAGGTGATATTGGTGACTTCTGATGAGCAGAGGAAGAAGGTACCAAGAATTAGGAGGTCTAATAAGATTGTTGGGATTCAAACCGCTAATCTCAAGGACATTGATGTGTCTAGTGATTCGTAGTAGGTTAAAGATAAGGATCTAGAGGAAGAGAATATGGATGTTACACCTGAGGTCTCTAACCAGGGAGGGGAGGGTAACAGTATGTTTCCTGAAATGAATGCCCTTGACTCAGATACTGAAGCTGCTAACCAGGGAGGGGAAGGTAATAGCTTGTTTGCTGAAATGAATGCCCTCAACTCTTATACTGATGCTTTTGATCCTCCTTTGAAGCCCCAATATGTTCAAAAGGGTTGTTTAACTTGTGATCAAATTGCCACTAAATTTGCTAATATTAAGGCCAAAGTTGTTGAGTTGGAAGAGAACATGAAAGTGATGACTAGATTCAAAACAAAAATTATGCACAGATCTGTGACTACTCTTTCTATTTTGTAGGACCTAGAGCTCGAGAAGCATAGTGTAGGCACGGAAAAGATTATCAATTATGAAGAAATGTATAAGTTTCTTACAAATTATTGGGGACAATTGTTCTCCTAGTTTCTATTCTATTCTATTTTTTGTCTTTTCACTATGGTTTTTGGTTAAGATTGTTGTGAACTCTTTAATGTTAATGGATTGTTAGTGTGTTGTTTGTGCACTATTGCTAGCTAGTTTAGGACCTATCTTTTGTTGCCCTGGGGGCTATTTTGTAAAGGGATCAACACCCTTGTTTATTAATTATCTTAATAAAAAACACTCTGTAATAAACAATATCCATCCTAATAACTAGGACCAAGGTTGGAGACCTATTTTTTATTTAACATATAAAAATAAAGGTTTAAGTTCAAAAATATTTTAATGTGGGTACATCATCACATTTTTCCTAGTTCCCTACATATAGATATATTTTTATAGACATCCTATATAAAAATTATTCTAAAATCTACAACCTAACCAAAAGTTGAACATTTTCTAGAGGGTCTAGTCATATGTCAAAATAAAAAAGATATTTATAATCAATCAAAATGAAAAATTTAAAATAGATAAATAAATAAATTAATCTCACATGTTGAGTGATATTACTATTTGTCAATTATGACCTTATTCTTGATAAAATTTGAGTTTAATATATGGAAAGAGTAGATGGGTTATTGTCCAAAATAAAATAGAGAATTGTAAAAATAAGTTAGTGGTCAACCTTTTGTACAATGCTCTAAATAATCCCACTTTCCACATTTTATAAAAACATGTAGGTTTTGTCAGTAAAACTAGTTCCATTCTTAAGGAGGGTTTCGTTGATCAAAATAGAGAATTTAGTTAGATTCTTCTAAAATTTAGTAAAAAGATAATATAATATTATATTCTTGCTATTGGCATAGTAAGAAACCTAAGTACACCATTCAGGTAATGAAGAATGTATAATGATTTCTCACTACATGTTATATTTTCAGATTTTTGGCTTTGTACGACAAATATATAATCCATCCAAGAAAATTGAAGCATTTGAAATGATTGGATGATTGAGGTTCATTGGTCATTTTGATCTAATAGTGTAGAAGAGATTATGGGTTGATAGTTTTGCCAAGGATTAAAATCTAGTGTCATCCATAAATCTTTTCAATTGAGGGTCCATGTTGTTTTTTTGTGTCAAGGAGAGTCATTAGTAGAAGTATTTAACATTGGTTAAGTGTTATCTTGTGAGCCCTATAGGTTACTTTAAGTTTTGTAAGGCTACAAAGAGGTATGCATGGTCAATCTTGGTCATCTATTAGATTCATTCTCATCCAACAACTCACAAGGATTTAAGAGGTGTTAGAAATTAGAATGAGTAGAGTTCACATGAGCCATTCACATATCAATAGATCTCCTAATCTAATAACCTATGTTGCCCCACCCCAAAAAAGAACATGTGATAAGTTGAAAGGTAGCCATAAATGTTGATCTTGTCATCCCAGAGATCTAATGGCTTGGAATCTTTTCAAACCAAGCTAGATTATGATAAGGTAAAGGAAGAGGTAGGAATTAATATTTTGATTTGATGACCCACAAATCTATAGGAGCATATGTAAAGAATAATTGAATATAGATTAATTCATGAACATGTTTTAAAATTCAAGTGATTTTAATAGTACATGCATGGGCATGTATATGCATTCAAGGATTGCAACCATTCCTCCATTATAATCATAAATTTAAGAAGTTGCATGTAGTAGGGGTAGATATTTTCAAATAAGAATTTAAATTGGACATCCCATGCCTTCTTGAGGGAGTACTCCTACACAACCAATAGGGTATTAATTTTCATCATTGTTTCATAGTGTTTAGTCTCTCTTGCCTTAAATAAATAAGAGCCTTGGGATCATTGTAAAGGAAAGAGAGATTTACAAATTTATACTCTAAGAGCCTTGTATACAGAGATTTGACTTAGGATTTTCATTTATAACGGCCTCAATTTATATGTCTAGAACTATACTAGCCTTTTATGGAATGTAATCATGCATGAATTTAATGTATCCAATATAAGTGGTTGTGATTATCTTTGGCCTTTCCATTTATTATTTATGGATGTATGATTGTCTTTTATTCTACTATAACAATGCTAAAAAAATGATCAGTTGAGTATTAACTTTTATGGATGCATGATTGTCTTTTATGCTTCTATAACAATGCTAAAAAAATGTTCTTTGTATAAGTCAGAAGTGATCTATTCTAGCATATCACCTCTTTTTCCTTTTCAAAAATTTCCTTTCAAAACTTTATCTATCACCTTTCCCTGTTGAAGTAGGATTCGCTAGAATAGAAGAAACTATCATGAAGGATTATCCAACCATGCAATGAAATAGAACAAAACTCAATCATATAATGAAAACTCACTGTAAGGCCCGCCCTTGTTCGACTGGTGTGTATCCTATTATTCACCTAGCTCTAGATTAAAATGATAAAATGATTGATTATTATATAATATGGTTGCCAGATGGATATAGGTAGTGATTGGTTATACATCCTCATTAATATGTTAAATTTGCTTCGGCTATGATATGTATATGTGGAATTAACTTTGAGATTGAGTGTGCAGGTATTTCTAACAAAACCACAAATACAAGAGATCATTCCACACCTTATGTTGTAATCCCTTGTGAAGCTGATCTGGTTCCATGAGGAACCGAGATCAACTCTATGTTTGATTTAATGTTGTAATATTGTCTTGCATGAGGTTGAATGGGTTAGGTCTACCCTCTTGTAAAATTGAATTATGATTTGCGTTGTAAGAATTGTATTTGAATTTTATTTTTTTAATTTAAATTTTTGAGACCCTTTTCTTGTGTCTTAACTTGACCCTAGGTGTCCTAACTAAGTTTAAATTGATCCTAGGTTATACCCCATGGGTCTAGGGTCACTTTTGACTTGGGTAACCCTTGGTTAACCTCCGTATGGTCACCTTAACTTCACAGTGAAGTTAAGTGACGAATTTGGAGGCATGGGAAGGATAGGATGAGTGGGACCAACACTCAAGCCCATCCTTCTCCATTTTCTAGGCTTGAAATGACTCCATGGTCCACCAATAATGGAGGGGCTTATCTTCTTGTTCCCTCACTTTTGGTGAGAGTCCCCATGAAGTGGTGTGGTCCTTCATGAGTAGGGTTATTTTTTAATCCCGCTTGGGATAGTGGGGATATTTTTTAATTCCACTTGGGATAGTGGGGATATTTTATTAATTCCACTTGGGATAGTGGGGATATTTTATTAATTCCACTTGGGATAGTGGGGATATTTTTTTAATTCCACTTGGGATAGTGGGGTTATTTAAATATTACAATCTTAAAAAAATAAATTTTTAATTCATCCACTATGAATATAAAATTCACAAATAATGAGAGCCCTTGATGTCATAATCCACTCTTCCCAAAAAAATGAATTTTTAATTCATCCACTATGAATTTAAAATTCACAAATAATGAGAGCCCTTGATGTCATAATCCACTCTTCCCAAAAAAAATGAATTTTTAATTCATCCACTATGAATTTAAAATTCACAAATAATGTGAACCCTTGATCTCAACTCTTGATCCTCACCTTCCATTCCCTTTTCAGAAAATCTATAAATAAGACCCTTCTCTAAGCAATTAGAAAAAGACTGGATTTTTGCAGGGGAACTTGATTCTTGCAGGGGAACTTGATTATTGTAGGGGGACTTCATTCTTGCATTCTTATCATGCCTAATTTCCTCTAGGAAATCTTCTTCTGGCATCCTCATAATGCCCAATTCCTTCTCTATTCTCCTCTTCATAGCCTCATAATGCCGAAATTATTCTAGCCATCCTATATGCTCCATTCATTATCCCTTGCTTGTGATCATACAGAGATTGTTTTTGTTGAGAAGGAGAGATTGGGAGAAGAGACTAAGTGTGGAGCTCTTCATCAACTTCATCCATTAAAGGGCTTTTTAAGGTTGGATTTCATGACTTTTCCTTTGTATTTCTATTTGTTGCATGAAGGATGTGTGAAAATTATTTATTTTTCTTGTGTTGTAAATTTTGTTATTGTGAGAAAATTTATTGGGATGTCGGCAGAGCTTCTTCCACTTGGGAGAAATGCTCATCAACTGTGGGGTGTTGACAGAGCATCTTCCACTTGGGAGAAATGCTCATCAAGTGTGGGTAAGGGAGGAGTGATCCTTCTTGAGTGCATGCCTTGTTTCTTTTGAGATGTTGAAAGCCTTGAGGGCATTTGTGTGAATTTGAAAAAATTAGTTCTATGGCTTGAGAGCCAAATATGATAATTCCTTGAAATCTGATGATCTTGTTTGGCTTGAGGCCATGAGAAAAATTGTGTTGAATTATTGTGAAGGGTGGTACTCTAGAGTTGAGTGTGTCCACTCTCTTACCCCTCTGTAAACTCACCTTTGTTGAGTTTTTGTGTTGTGTAAATATCCATGGGTGTATGTGTGTTCCGATGTGTTTTTTTTTACCTATTGTGAAGTGGATTTGTATTCCCTAGGTGTGTGGATGATCTCCCTAGCTCGGGGGTGACCCTCTTGTGGGTCTACGGTAGGGAGGAGAGCAGCTTGTGTGGTGTTTCTTCCCTTGTGTGATATGTAGGTTTTCTGGGAGCTTATGGTGAAGCTTGGAGAAGATTATTGGATCTTAGAAAATATTTTATTTTCCTTTACTCTTAAGGGAGCTTGGTCTTTTAATAGCTTCATCCTTGTTGATTTTACAAGAGGAGAACATTCTCTCTCTTTCATTGTATAATTTGGTATTTTGGAGTTGTGAGGAAATTACTTCCTTATTGTATTGATAGTTGTAGTTTTATTGTTCGTTTAGTTTTGCCATTTGGAAAGGAAATAAAATTGGATTAAAGTTGTGTAATTGAGTTAAATAGAAACTAATCTCATATTAAAAGTTTGCCTTAATATGAATAGTGAATAGTAACAGAATAGTGAATAGTGAATAGTAAAGGTGGGATTTATTTATGCATATTGTATAATACAAATTGAATAGATGCTTAAACTTAGAGTTGCAATTCAGAAATACAATGTTTATATTTGTAAAAAAAAATTAACTCTTTGCTCTGTTTTTAATGATTTATTGGATAGTAATCTGTTTTAACAAATTATATATATATATATATATTTATTTATTTATTTATTTATTATATATTCTATACTTTCTTTACAGTTAAGGAACTTATTAATGAAATTGTGAGTTAAAGTGAATTGAGATAATGGTGGTAAATATACATATACATATACATATATACTAAATTTTAGAGAAACGGAAGAGAGGACAAATGATCATGCTTTGTTGAAAAATGATCTATCACCTAAAACAACTGTTGTACAAATGTAATTCATGAGTGTAATACCCCGCTAACAACTGCTTTGTTTACTCCTTAAGCATACACCACCGAGCACGCTTACACGTGCGAGGGGGTTTTCAAAGTAGTAAGAGAAAATTTTTGATAGTTCGTATCATGACCACATGATGCATGTGGACATGACACGCATGAATACATGTTGTGACTACATGGGAAATGTGGGCATGACACTCACATTTGAGAAAAAGCAACAATGTGAACTTTATTAATTCTCAATCATGAATTGTAATCTTCCACATGGGATTCCAACATGCTATGCATCAACTATTTGATTACAAATATGCAAATTATAGAATTTGAATCATATTTTAATACAATTCCAAACTTGACCTTTAATTTTCTCCATGCACTATGTTCTTTTTCAAATGGTTATGAACAATGTTTATATAGCAGCCACAAGGTGGCACAAATCTCAATGCCTCATGAAATGTGTAGTCAGCCAAAGGTAAAGGGAGAATCTTCCAAATTGAATCACATGATGATGAAATATAATAAAACTTGATGTAGTGCACACCGTAATCATTCCTAGGTCCAACGTATTTACAAATGTGCTCCTTTTATATTGCAAACTCTAGAAAGCTATTGCAATCCATGAATAGTGAAACTAAGTGTAATCCTATCAAGTCTAGTAAGGTTTAGAAACCAAGATATATACCTTTTTGGTGATCACAAACTTTTGAAAAGTGAATATGTTATTGAAGGATCATAGTAGAACATATATTCCTAATTGTGAGGTGAGATGTACAACTACAGTGAAATGCGGTAGGATTTGTGTGGACTGACTAATGACTTAAAGCCTATAAAAAAATGAACAAAGTGAAAGAAAAATATTTTTGGTTGATGCAAGATTACTCTTACACTTTGGGATGCTCTTGCATTAGACACCAGTTATTCAAAAAGTGAATCCCCTACTTTCCAATGGTTAGAGAGAAGCCAAGATGATCTACCTTAGCCCTAGAAATCCAACTTGAATATTCTTCAAGCCTTCCTTTCCTCTTCACCAAATATTCCTCATAGTGCCTATTCTTGGTGCTTCTTCCACATCTACCATCCAACATTTATTCAATGTCCTCCTTTTGTTGTTGAGGCATCTAACTTTTCCATTGTACTTGTACACTAATATCTCCTAACTCCTCTTCATGCTACTGATTTTACAACATTAAATAATGGTGACATGCCCAATCCTTCTCATAACTCTACATCATATGCATTTCCTAAATCCAATCTCTTCACAATTCTACAATGACCAAACTTCCTCATCTTCAACTTATTTTATGTTCTAATTGGAAATATTTCCTTCTTGAGATATACCATCACTTCTTCTCCAACCACAAAATCCTTGTGTCTCCTTTTCTCACCAAACTTTTTCTTATATCTACCATTCATCTTTTCCAAGTGGCTCCTTACATCCACATGCACTTCCTTTATATATTCTTGAAATTCTTCTACTTATATACTCTTCCTCTCTTTATTAATGATATCTCTTAAATCTAATACATTTCTTGGATTACTTCCATATGCAATCTCAAATGGTTTTTTCCTTGTACTCTAGTTTACTAAATTTCTATATGCAAACTCTACTTGTGATAGAATCATATCCCAATTTCTTACCTTTTCTCCAACTAGAAACCTCAACAAATTACCTAAACTCCTATTTACAACCTCTATTTTTCCATCAATCTATGGGTGATATTGTAAACTAAATTTTAAATTTGTCTTCATCTTCTTCCATAATGTCTTCTAGAAATATCCAACAAACTTTGTGTCCTAGTCTAAAACTATAGTCTTTGGAAAACCATGTGCAACTTCATAACTTCCTTGAAAAATGAATTAGCTATATGTATCACATCATTTTTGTTCTTACATGGAATGCAATGTGCCATCTAAGAAAATATGTCCACAACTACAAATATTGAATCATACCCTTTCTATGTTCTTGGTAATCCTAATATAAAATCTATACTCATGTCTTCCCAAGGTCTCTCGATACTAGTAATGGTTGATACAAACTGACATTTTGACTACTTCCTTTTGCAAATTGACAAGTCCTATAATCTTGAACAAATTTTCTAGCATCTGTCACATCCCCTTTTTATTTAGACTAAATAGCTTACTTTAAATACTTACATTTTTGGATGTGATGGTTTAAAAACTATTAATTGAACATTATTATGGACAATGAAAGATATTATGATGAGTATATTATTGATTTATTTTATGGGTATTAACATGGACTAATGTTGTAATATTGTTTCCATGAGTGCGACAAACTAGTCGACACAACCTCAAGAAGGAGGGCATCATCAGAGAGAAGGATCCTAGCACCTTGAAAGTGAATGGTTGTGATGGAACACACACACAATCACCTAGAAATGTTTAATATCTTTTAAATATTTGTTTATTTGCATGTATGTCATTTTCCTAAGTGTTTGCGCAAAAATCAAATTAAAGTATATCTTTTATTTTAATTTAGAAATGGATAATTTATATTTGTTTCTTTTAAAAGATAAAGAGATAAAATAATATTTTCTAGTATGGAGTTTTTGAAAAAATAAAGAAGAATCCTCATTTAATTATTTTCAATTACAACTTAGTGGGGGTTAAAATTAGATAATATGGGAGAGTGGGAAGATGCAAAATTTATTTCTTTTCATTATTTCTATGTATGGGAAGAACAAACATGTGCATATTTTTGGGGAAAAACAAACAATGAGGATATCCAAAAAAGCAGACCTAGGAAAAAGAAGAATCAAGAAAAGCAGGAATTTGGGAAAATAGCAAAAATTTGGGTATGTTTGTTGCAAATTAATATGAAAACTCTCTGGTTATTTTGAATATTTATTGCATAGTATTACTCCTACAAAGTTTATTTGTTATAAGGATTTTAAACCAGTCCATTTTCCTCTTTCCAAAATTTCATTCAAAACTTCATACACATTCAATGGTAGAGCTGCTGGTCTATTTTCTGATTTGCCCAATCACTGGACCTTCCACAAAACATTGACCTTCTATTCTCTACTATTCTGTTGTTTCCTTCTACTACAATCTTCTTGTTCTTTGCTGGAACATTCTCCTTACATCTGTTGCTACAGGGTTTTCTTCTCTCTGTATTTTTCTCTCTATGTCTTCTTATACTGCTATAGGCTATCTCCACACATTCATGTGGTCAACAACATTTTCCCTCTTATTTGTCTCATCTATTTCCTTGCTAGAAAACTGGTGCTCAACCATTCAAAATTTAAAACTACCTACCAAATTAATTGATGGCAGGTGTAAATGGCTGGAGAAGATTTGGAAATCCCCAAGTCTGACGTGGGGGTTGGCAGAAATAAATGCACTGGTGGAAGATTAATTTTCCAACACTCCCCCTTAATCTGAAGTCAGATGTCATTCAATAATTTTTTTTCTAGAACTAATCTCTAGAGTTATACCTTTGCATTTGCCTTTCCGGAGCTGATCTTCGGAGCTGTTTCTGCCATTCTAGATCACCTCCGGAGCTCTTTTCTGCATCTCCAGAGCACTCTATCTACATCTCTAAAGCTAACTTCCTTCATCTTCAGAGCTCTATTTTTGCATCTCTAGAGCTGCACAACCTTTCCAGGGTTGAACCTCTGGAGCTCTGCTATTATCTTTCTGGAGCTAAACCTCCAAAGCTATCTTCTTTCCGGTGCTACACACCTCTGGAGCTACCAACAATGTCGAGCCTATCTCTTAGGCATTCCAAAGAATCTTTTGGCAATGCCTTTGTAAAAATGTCAGTGAACTACTGCTTGAATCTGCAATACTGTAACTCAATCTCTCCTCATTCTACCAACTCCCTTATGAAATGATAACGGATCTCAATGTGCTTGCTTCATCCCTGGAAGACTGGATTCTTTGTCAGGGCTATTGATGAAACATTGTCACAATGAATGGTTGTGTCATCTTCTTGCTGCTCATTCAAGTTTGCAAGGATCCTTCTCAACCAAATAGCCTAACATGCTATTGCATTTGCTGCAATATAATCAGCTTCTGCTGTAGAGAGAGAGAGAGAGAGGTAATGGGTTACTTCTTGGATGCCCATGATATCACGCCTGAACCCATGTGAAATACATAGCCGGGTGTGCTCTTCTGATCATCTACATTTCCTACCCAATCACTATCCATGAAACTAGCCAACTTAAACTCATTAGAAACACCATACAAGATGCCATTACCTATTGTGCCATTCACATATCTCAGAATCCTCTTTCCTGCTTGCCAATGTGTGTCCTTAGGCTTCTCCATGAACCTAGAAATCAGGCTTACTGCATACATCAAATTAGGCCTAGTGGTTGTCAAGTACATGAGGTTTCCAACCATACTCTTGTAGAGGGTTGGGTTTACTTCCTTGTTGTTGTCCTCTTTACTCAATTTCAGACCTGTAGCTGTTGGTGTAGGGACAGGTTTACTATTCTCCATTTTAAACCTCTTCACAATCTGTTTGGCATGGTTAGTTTGCTAAATAAATATGTCATGCTCTATTTGTTTGACCTCAATGCCAAGAAAATAATTTAGCAGACCTAAGTCTATCATATCAAACTCATTCTTCATTGCCTCTTTGAAATCAACAATGAAAAGATCACTATTGCCAGTAAAAATCAGATCATCTACATACAAAACAGTAATCAAAATATTACCTTAAGTTGCTTTGATGTAAAGAGTGGGCTCACTGCTGCTTTTGCTAAAGCCATTACTCACTAGATATGAGTCTATTCTACTATACTATACCCTAGATGCTTGTTTCAGCCCATAGAGGGATTTCCGGAGCCTATATACTTTGTCCTCTTGCCCTGGGACTTCATAGCCAGGTGTCTGCTCCACATACACTTCCTCTTTCAGCACTCCATTCAAGAAGGCTGACTTTACATCCATTTGAAACACCTTCCACTTGTGTTGGGCTGCTATTGCTATGACTACCTGAATTGTTTCCAGCCTTGCAACTGGTGCATATGTCTCATCATAATCTCTTCCAGGCTATTGTTTGTACCCTTTGACAACTAGCCTTGTCTTATGTCTTTCAATCTTTCCTTCAGCAGTAGACTTGGTCTTATAGACCCACTTAACTCCAATCACTTGTTTACCCTTGGGTAAATCAGTTAGCTACCATGTGTCATTCCTCTCTATGGCATCCAACTCTTCATCCATGGCCTTACACCATTTCTCTTCTTTCATAGCTTCTTCAAAGTGCATTGGATCACTACAAGAAAATAATGCAAAATCCAAATTCTCATCCATATTAGCATACCTTGTGTTGTCATAAATCTCCTTCACACTCCTTGTCCTCTGTGGCATCAATGATTCAAGTGTAGGGTCTAAATTACCTCCAAAGTTGCTATTGTTCTAACCTTCAGAGCTACTGTATTGCTGACCTCCGGAGCTACTGCTCTGCTAAACTCTGGAGCTGCAAATCTCCGGAGTTACAGACCTCCAGAGCTACTGATCTCCAGAGCTATTGTGCTGCTGTCCACCTCTGGAGCTTCTCTCGTGAACACCTCTGGAACTACTTTTTTCCAATGCTCTATGGTAGTTTCTCCCTAAGCTCCTCCTCTCTATAGTTCCTCCAGAGTTGTTGTCCTCTGGAGCTTCTTCATCTTCAAGGGGCATTGTAACTAAAATACCCGTGGTGATGTCCACCATTCCATCCCATGCTTCATTCTCAATGAACTCAACATCCCTGCTGATCACAACCTTTTTGGTGATGGGATTATACAGTTTGTAGGCTTTTGACTCTTCACTATAGCCTATGAAGATACATTTTTCACCTCTATCATCAAATTTCTACCTCTTCTCTTTAGGCACGAATGCATATGCCACACACCTGAAGATTCTTAGGTGTTCAACACTCCATTTGTTGTTTGTCCACGCTTCTTGTGGAATCCTATCACAAATAGCCTTTGTAGGACACCTATTCAATAGGTAAACTGTTGTTGCTATAGCCTCACCCCAAAAATCATGTGATAGTCCTTTTGTTTTTAGCATGCTTGCTTCCATCTCTTGAATGGTTCTGTTTTTCCTTTCAGCCACTCCATTTGGTTATGGAGTATACCTAGTTGTAAACTACTTTTCTATGCCTTCATTCCTACAGAAATTTAGAAATTCCTTAGAGATATACTCTCCCCCTCTATTTGTTCTTAGGGATTTGATATAGTGGCCTCTTTGCTTTTCATCTAATGCCTTAAACCACTTGAATTTCTTGAAGGCTTATGATTTGTTCTTCAAAAAATAAACCGAGATTTTTCTACTGTAATCATCTATGAATGTCATAAAATAAGTATTTCCAGCCAAGGTGTGGGTTTTCATGGGACCACACAAATCTGAGTGCACCAACTCCAATGGTGCTTTTTCTCTCCTAGAATACCCTGATTGAAAGGGTTGTCTCTGCTGCTTTCCTAAAATGTAGGCTTCACATTTTCCATCGGTCTCTACAATGTTTGGTAGCCCTCTAACCATGTCTTTCTTGGACAATAAACTCAAACCAGAAAAACTTAAGTGCCCATACCTCAAATGCCACAATTTGGATGGGTCTTTGATGAATGTCCTAAAGGTAGATTGTTGTCCCATAGTTGTGAGTGCCGGAGATAGTGCTGGGAACTGCGCCAAAGATAGAGCTAGAGATGGCGCCAGAGACTCTATGTGTATCCTAAGAGGAAACATTCTGTTTCTTGTCATCTGCACTACTACAATCACTTTCTTACTGCCTCCTTTGTCAAATATTGTGTACTCTCCATTTTCCATTAGGATTTTATAACCATTTTGGACCATCTGTCCAATGCTCAATAGGTTATGTTTTATGCCAGGGGCATAGTATACATCCTAGATCTTCCTTCTTTCACCATTCTTGGACTGAATGTTGACTATACCTTTTCCCATGACAGGAACTTGCTCATTGTTTCCCATTTTTATTTCAGTATGTATGCTACTATCTATGGAGGAAAAAAAAAATTATTTCCACTCATGTGGTTGCTACAACCGTTGTCTAGATACCATACTCCATCACTAATCCTTTTAGCAAGGTTGCAAGCAATAAATACATTTGACTATTTTTCATTTTCAGCCTTGTTCTCATTTGCTACATTAGCATTTTGGCCTCCATGATCACGTTGTTTCTTTCTACACTCACTAGCATAATGACCAAACTTATGACAATAATAACATTGAACATTGCTTTTATCATACCTCTGATTAGAAGTGTTCTTCTTCTTTTCTTGATAGCTTGGTTGTGAGATGCTTGCCTCTTCTTGGCTGTTTGAAACTCCTCTTCCGGAGTTGCTTTTTCCTCTACCTCTTTGACCTCTACCTCTGCTATTTCTTCCTCTTCCCCTACCTCTTGCATTGGTTTGAGCCTTGAAGGCTTGCTCAAGGGAAACTCATCCACTATCATCTTGGACAAGTCCTTAGTCTCTTCAATGGTTATGACAAAGGGTCAAATCTAGAAGGTAGACTCAGGATTTTCTCAACAATCCTTTGATCATCCATGGTTTCTCCATTTATCCTTAGTTGATTTATCATGGTAGAAACCCTGGTGTGGAAGTCTGAAATAGACTCACTCTCTTTCATCTGTAGGTTCTCAAAATCTCTTCTAAACAACTAGAGTTTCACTGATCTCACCTTGTCATTTCCCTTATAGTTGCTCTATAATATTTCCCATGTCTGTTTTGAGTAGTTTGCTGCTGCAATGTAGAGGAAAATAGCCTCTGTCAAGGCTGCCTCAATTAGACTGAGGGCTTTTGCATCCTTCATGCTTGTTTCCTTCATCTAGTTTCTTTGAGCATTAGTTAGGGTTGCATAAGTTGTTGGGTCTGTGGTGTCTGTGAACCCATTGATGACCAAATCCCATAGGTGATTAGCAACTAGTATTGTCTTCATTTTCTTAGCCCATATGTCATAGTTCTGCCCATCAAAATTTGGTGGTTGCTACCATCCTTTGCTGTCCCCACCTACCATGCTTCTCAAATCTGAGAAGGCTAATAATACATAGATAAACTAGGGCTTATATAAAACACCCACAAAGAATTTCTAACTGCCCAGAAAAACAAGGCTCTGATACCATTGTTGGCAGGTAGGGGGATTTTGCTTTCTGTCCAAAACAAAGCTATAGCAATGTGGACACCACAGAAAAACAAACACAAACACAAACACAAACACAAGAGAGAGAGAGAGAGAGAGCAAATTACACAGAAACAAGCAATAATATATTTTTTTTCCTCTTTCCAAAATTTCATTCAAAACTTCATACACATTCAATGGTAGAGCTGCTGCTCTATTTTCTAATTTGCCCAATCACTGAACCTTCCACAAAATATTCACCTTCTATTCTCCGCTATTCTGTTGTTTCCTTCTACTGCAATCTTCTTGTTCTCTGCTAGAACATTCCCCTTACATTTGTTGTTGTAGGCTTTTCTTCTCTCTGTCTTTTTCTCTCTAACTTTTCTTCTATTGTTGTAGGCTATCTCCACACAATCATGTGATCAACAACATTTTCCCTCTTATTTGTCTCATCTATTTCCTTGCCAGAAAACTGGCACTCAACCATTCAAAATTCAAAACTACCTACTAAATTAATTGTTGGCAGGTGCAAACGGCTGGAGCAGATTTGGAAATCCCCAAGTCTAAAGTAGGGGCTGGCAGAAATAAATGCATTGACGGAAGATTAATTTTCCAACATGTTGAACATGACTTTGAGTATTATAAGGGTTATAGCATACATTTTTTCGTGCACCATGTAGAATATCTTAAAGGATTCCTAAGTGCCATATCCATGCACCATTCTGGTAGAATGTTTGAATAAAATTTTAAAGTATTTTAAAACCCCTTTATCTCTACATCATGATTGAGGTTCCTTAGCTTTAAAGACTCATCTATTTTTGTGATAAACCTGCATTTAAGACATGCCTTTGATCTTTTCTTGCACTGTCCAATCTAAATATCTGCCAACTACTTTTAACTTTAATAGGGTGATACCTTCTATATTCATTAAATGTTCTTATGCATAGCAAACTTCAATGACCTTCCCAAATTTGTTGTTCCTCTCTATAACTTTCAGTTGGTAGATCTTAAGAAAGAAAAAAGGAGGTTTGAGAGCTGTTGATATAGGGTTTTCTTTCTAAAAATATTTATACATATCAATAGCTTTACCCATCTTAGAAGGTGGTCACATGCCTTTTCAACTCAAAGAATGGAGGGAACTTACAGAATGGCTACTTTTTCAAATCGAAGCTTCTTAAATCACACATCTGGGCATTTTGATTGGCAAGTTGGTCAGCAGTCACGAAGGCTATTCTATAAGGGAAAGTCATGTTGGCAAGAGACACATTGGAGCTGCATGATTGTTGTCATTGATGGCAACAAAGTTCATCCCACACATCCGCAGGACATAGTGTACCTATACCGGAAGTCAAATTGAAGAATGTTGTGGTCCAGTAAGCAAGAACAGAGTATGTGGCAAGGTCTGATAGTCAGGTTTGGATCTCTCAGAGGAAGTATCTTTGGAAAGTGTGGACTTGGGGAAGTCAAGAGGAATATCTTGACTGATAGATTCTAGGAATTGAGCCTCCGGTGATGGAAGAGTAAAGAGATATAAGCATTCAAGTATTGGGGTCCAGTTTGGTAGAATAGACAGAGGAAGAACTGATAGGCAGAGCATCAGAAGTTATTCTAGATGAGATATTGATGGTGATAAAGATTCCTAAGGTATCATTCATGATTGGCCGACTTGTTAGATAATTTCTACAAGTTTCTTTGCGATCCGCATCACTTGGGAAGCAAGGATTCAGTCGACAGACTAGAGTTTGGGAAATATTGACTATTCCAGATGTCGACTAGAAAGAGGATGAAATCCTTTGTGTGGATATATATACCAGATGGATTTCGATGAAGTGAGTGTGTTGGTTGTGTGCGAAGAAAAGTAGAAGAGAAGAGTGAAAGCAATAAGGAAGGTCTGGTATGTGAAAGGATAGCAGCACAAAAGAAGAGGAAGGATGAAGTGCAGCAGATCAGTGTATTGAGCCTAACCAGAACTAAACCTCAGCATATGTGGATGCTTCTCATCAGTTCAAGGATCTTGTTATTCTTCTTACATCTTGTAGATAGTGAGTCTCTTGTAGGTAGTGAGCCTCTTGTGAGCAGTGTGCTTGGGCAGTGAGCCCTAATTAGCAAGTGCCATTTTGTATTTCTATTCTTCTAACAGAGAATATAATCTTGGGTTAAACACCCCGTGGTTTTCTCTCTTAACAAGGTTTCCACGTCAAAAATATTGTGTCATGTGTATTTCCATTTCATGGTTATGTTTGCTTATTTGAATTAATGCTGCACTAATTAATAAGAAAGTTTAGAAAGCTAAAATAATTAAGATAACTGATTCACCCCCCCTCTCAGTTATCAACAATTGGTATCAGAGCCAAGTACCTCCCAACAGAGCCTAACAGCTTGAGGAAGATCTGGGAATTCAAATGGATGTGTATGGTATGAGGGAGCAACTTAAGTCTGCCCTAGATGATCTTGAGCAGTCAAATTCTAAAGTCAATGAATTGAAGGAAAGAATCAAACAGGCTGATGATTTCATAAATGAACTAAAAGAGAAACTGAGTCTCTCTATGAAAAAGAGAAAGGAGCTACTTCAGCAACTAGCAAGTCAAGGTGAAACAAATGATACAAATGGAGATCTGAAGGAGAAAACCAAGTTATGTGAAAAGTTATCAAAAGAGGTCATTATGGTAAGACATGAAATGGAATCAGGAGTTATGAATTTTACCCAAGAAATTGAAGAAAAAAGAAAAACTAAAGATGATCTAAGACAATCTCTCAGGGAGAAATCAAAAGACTACCACAAGATGGATAGAATAATCAGACATCTTGAATCTAATCTTGAAGATGTTAAAGATAATGAAGAAAAGCTTGAGGATCATATTGTCTCTCTTAAAAGGGATCTTCAAATAGCAAATGAATACAAAGAGAAATTCAAGATAAGTTCTACTCAACTTGAAGTTCTTCTTGAAAGCCAAAAGAGGGTAGATGACAAGTATGGCTTGGGATATGAGAAAGGTGAAAGCTCTGGATTTGGTTAGAAGAATTTTGGATCAGAAAATCTAAGGAACAGGCCTAGAAGACCTCTGGTAAGGTAGCCTAATGCTCAAAGATATCCATCCTTCAATGGATATTGCCACAACTGCAATAACTTTGGTCATAAAGCTAATCAGTGCAGAAAGAGAATGAATCAGACTAATATATCCTTCTCCGGACAATGTTTCAACTGCAAAAGGTATGGTCACAAATCTCATGAATGCAGAAATATGCAAATGAACAATTCATTCAATGGTAGATGCTTTGCATGCAATAGAATGGGTCATATGGCTAATCAATGTAGATCAAGAGGACATCAATCAAATATGCAAAGAAATTTTGTTTTCCACAATTGTAATAGATCTGGTCATATTGCCAAATTCTGTAGAAGCAAGAATCAGGACAAAAGAGGTCCAAAACATCACAATCAGAATCAAGACAAGGGAAAAGGAAAAGTGAATGCAGATGAGGTCAAAAGTGAGATGAACAAGATTTGGGTGAAGAGAAGTACAGAAAATGTAGGGGATGGATCCGCACCAGAATTGGTGCTGATATTCCTTCCGAAAATTAAAAGGTGAGCTATGGCTCAGGGGGAGACACAAAGAAAATCATTTTCCCCCAGCCAGTTAATTGGTGCCGGATCTAGCACAAGGAGAGTTGCGGATTAAAGGGTTCACAAAGGGACATCCAAATAAGGTTTGGTTAAGAGATGAAAGATCCATAGTAAGTTTTGGATAGGTTGAAGACTAATTCGGTTCATCAGTCATGCGATGAGTAGTAGGTTTTTCACAATTAAATCCGACATGATTCAAATTATGGAATCTTGATCTACGGATAGATCAAATGATTAAGGAAAGGAAGATAGATTATCACTATTCTTCAAGAATAACTCTAAGTGTATCTTAGTGATCCGAAAAAGATCTATCTCAGAATAAGATGAATAAGGCAACCGGAATGACTTAGGTTGTGCATTTATTGTAGTATGAAATTAGGGCTTTCCCAGAAATAAAAGAGTTCACTCATTCGTCATTTGCACATTTGCAATCAAGAAGAAAAGAAAAGGAGCTCTACAACAATTTATCTCAAACTCTCAAAGATCAATCATTGAAGTCGATTCTTTCAGCAAACTAATCTAGCTCATTCAACGAACCCTAGAAGAGCAAAAGGTATTTTTCGTTGCTAAATATCTCTCTATAAATCTTTTGAAAATGGCTACTCCAAATGTGGCGAAGATTTCTGATAGGCCACGCCCTAAATTTAAGAAGCACTGATACAAATCTCTAGAAGTGGATCCCTCAGGTGCTTTTTCCAGCATTCCGCATGGTATTTTGCATGTAGAAGATGTTAGGGTTTACATTCATGTGAACATTGAAGATTTTGTGGAATCCAAGCTGGCAGACATCTATCACAATTAGTTAATAGATGATACTTTTAAACTCAAACCACAGTACTAGGCCATCCGAGATAAACATTTTGGTCAGTACATTCATTTCCCCTATTTTGAGGAGGATGAATGGGTCCGGTATGTGTTGAGAAGAGTACATGATAACTTCTTATGGTTGAATAGACCATTTAAGATCACTAAGGATGCAATTAGGGCAGTAACCAGCTTGCACTCATCAGGAGGGATACCAGTTCTCAAATCTGTCAAAAACCAAACTGTGAGTGAGGCTATCGGATCAAAATTTGATAAGAGAGAAATGACCATAGAAGATATCTCTGATCCGGATATCAAGTTTGCATCTATGATAGTTGGTTATAATATATATCACTCCAACAGGGATAATTTAGTACCTAAAACTACTGTGTATACTGCTTATGAGATGTTGAGAAAGAATGCAAATTATGACCTCTGTGAACTCCTTCTAAGCCAACTGATGGAAAACTTATAGAAGATTAAGAAGGACAAGAAGAAATCTTTTAAGTATGGTGGACTAATATTGTGTTTGTTTTTCTACTTTATGAATGAGCTACCCGGATCCAGTGGATGGGTATGGCAAAATGACAGACCTGTTGCCATTCAAATTAGAGACTACCTGCATGGGCTTGGGAATGCTAAGGCAAGAAATTTAGCTCTATGGGGTTATTTCAAGAACTTTCAGAGTATGATGCAAGCAAGGGAGAGAATTCCAAAGTCTCTAGTTGAAAAGTATAAGGATATAGTTTGCTTTATGGTAGAAACTGATCAGTGCCTAATGGAGGCTGTGGAACCAAGGATAGTCTGGATCATGCCCATGGGGTATGAAGTAGATGAGAAAATTGTTGAACTACATATTCAACACATGCTTAGTCAACCAAAAGATCCCAAAGTAGAAAGATTTGGAACCTTTGAAGAGTTGAGTGTAAAGATCCATGTGGAGCTCAGACAACCAGAGATAAAGAGAAAGGTGAGAAAAGAGGTAGAAGAATTGGCCAAGAAGCATGGAATCTCAAAAGAGGCACTTAATGCCAACAGAGAGAAAATGGAAAGAATAGAGAAAGAAAAGCAAGAAACTAGAAAAGAAAGTGCTCCAATGCAAACCCCCTCCTGGACCAGATCAACCAAAATCTCTACACCTACCACTTCCAAGGGTCAAAAAGCTTCAAAACCAGAAGCTCAGACATCCAGAAAAGGAGAGAAGAGAACCAAGAGAAAGGCAACAAGGTCTCACACAAGCCAAAAGGATGAAGAAGAGACTGAGTCAGATGAAGAGGTAAAGAAGATGATGAAGAAGAAGAAAGTATCTAGTGAAGATAAGGAGACAAAGGCAGAAGAGTTTGTTGAAAGACCCACTCTGTCCTTAGATGATGTAGTTAAAGCAGTCACTATGTACGGGAACCTGCAACCAATAATAGAATTATATGATGCATATAATGATGCAGATAAAAAGATTTTGGAGGAAGCCATAGTTAAGTATTTGAATGTATACAATAAAGCATTTATTGAAATCATTTCTCTAATTCCTAAAAGTTTAGAAAAGGAACTTGAAATGAGAAAAGAAAATGCCAAGGCTAAGGACTTAGAGATTAGAGAACAGATAGCTATTCAGATCTTTCCTTCAATCACTCCAAAACAAATGAATATGATCTTCAAAGATTGCACGGATGAGTTCCAGAGCAAAGCTAGAATGAATCAGCTTATACTCGGTGAAACTGACAAAATAGCCAAAGAGACAGAAGAGATCCTCCAAAATGCATACAAAAGATTCAACATTCCAATTGTAGAGGACAAACTGATGAACCATATACCATGGATGACAAAGACAAATCTACTGAGACAGTGGTAGAAGAGGTAAAGGAGACAGGTGAAGAAAAAGGTAAGGACTTAGATTCCTCTACTCCAGAAGAGGAGGCCCCTAAGCAAGCAAACATCTCTCCTCCAGTTTCCACTGCTAACTCCAGATCTAAAGAAGAGGTAAGAGTAGAAGAAAAAGAAACAGAGGAAAAGGAAAAACAAGATGACAGTAATAAGGGTTCAAAAGGAAAGAAAACTCCAACAACCACAGATGATAGTGGTAAGAATGCAGAAGGGGAGAAAACCCTGTCACCAGCAAGAGACACAGTAGAAGTAGTCAAAGAATTCCTAACCAAGGAGATGATGGAATTTGATGAACCAGAACTTCTTCAAGGACCATTCAATTTTGACTCCCTCTCCTCAGTTCAAACCATGAAGCTAGCATCCTTTACTTTAGCAAAGGCAAAAGAAAAACTTTTGAAGTCTCACATGGAGGACTTCAAGCTTTTAGAAACTACATCCAGTGTATTAGAGAAGATCATGCCATCTTTTCTAAAAGATCCCTCAGCCTCTTCATCCAGTAATCTCAAATCTCTAGTAAATAGTGTTAATACACATTTTGAATCTCTAGAGAAATCAGCTGAGGAGAAGGTCCAGAAAGAGTTTTTGGATAAGAGATTCTCAGAGTTACAAGGCATAGTAACAAATGATAGGAGAGTTATGGATATTGGAATAAAGAGCTCGGAAAATGCTCTCAAAGATGGCAGAGATATCTACAAATTTTGTTTATCCTGGCCTAAAGTGACCAAGGATATTGAGAAGAAAGTAAAAGAGCAAGAGGATAAACTGACTAGCTTATCTCAAAATTTTGATTCTCTCTCCTCTTCTATAGTAAATCAGGAATGTCAAACTATTGTAATCATGAATGAGATTAAGAAGCTTGAGAAGGAGAGGAAGAACATAATAAGCAGAATGGGTGAGCTTAGAGGGATGATTATCCCCAAATTAGAGGCCATACATGAGGCCCTATCAGATGCCCAGACCACAACCCAGACCAGTGATCTGACAGATCTCAAGAGGGCAGAAGCTTTTGCATTCTTGCTGAGTGGTCATCTCTTAATTTTGGATAGGATGAAGCAGAGTTGGGTGACACAAGTTGTACAGCTGAAGACAACCTTTGCAGACATATTATAGTATATGTAAGTAAAACCTATCTATATACTTATGCGGCTAAGTATAATTGAATTTTTGGGCAATTTTGGTGTGCGGACCCTACCCTTTGCCATTGATGTCAAAGGGGGAGTGAGGAACAGTGAAAAATGTGGAATCCAGCTAAGAGGGAGCTCCGGTAAAATGTACATTAGAAGAGAGCATCAACAAAGGGGGAGTATAGTATAACACTTAGTCATTTTTCACTAAGTGTTGCCATCAATGCCAAAGGGGGAGATTGTTGGCAAGAGACACATTGGAGCTTCATGATTGTTGTCATTGATGGCAACAAAGTTCATCCCACACATCCGCAGGACATAGTGTGCCTATACCAGAAGTTAGATTGAAGAATGTTGTGGTCCGGTAAGTAAGAACAGAGTATGTGGCAAGGTCCGATAGTCAAGTCCGGATCTCTCAGATGAAGTATCTTTGGAAAGTGCGGACTTGGGGAAGTCAAGAGGAATACCTTGACTGATAGATTCCAGGAATTGAGCCTCCGGTGATGGAAGAGTAAAGAGATATAAGCATTCAAGTATTGGGGTCTAGTTTGGTAGAACAGACAGAGGAAGAACTGACAGGCAGAGCATCAGAAGTTATTCCGGATGAGATATTGATGGTGATAAAGATTCCTAAGGTATCATTCATGATTGGCTGACTTGTTAGATAATTTCTACAAGTTTCTTTTTGATCCACATCACTTGGGAAGCAAGAATTCAGCCGACAGACTAAAGTTTGGGAAATATTGACTATTCTGGATGCCGACTAGAAAGAGGATGAAATCCTTTGTGCAGATATATATACCAGATGGATTTCGATGAAGTGAGTGTGTTGGTTGTGTGCGAAGAAAAGTAGAAGAGAAGAGTGAAAGCAGTAAGGAAGGTCTGGTATGTGAAAGGATAGCAGCACAAAAGAAGACGAAGGATGAAGTGCAGCAGATCAGTGTATTGAGCCTAACCAGAACTGAACCTTAGCATATGTGGATGCTTCTCATCAGTTCAAGGATCTTGTTATTCTTCTTACATCTTGTAGATAGTGAGTCTCTTATAGGCAGTGACCCTCTTATGAGTAGTGTGCTCGGGTAGTGAGCCCTAATTGGCAAGTGCCTTTTTGTATTTATATTCTTCTAACAGAGAATATAATCTTGGGTTAATCACCCCGTGGTTTTCTCCCTTAAAAGGGTTTCCACGTCAAAAATATTGTGTCATGTGTATTTCTATTTCATGGTTATGTTTGCTTATTTGAATTAATGCTGCACGAATTAATAAGAAAGTTCAGAAAGCTGAAATAATTAAGATAACTAGTTCACCCCCCTCTTAGTTATCAACAAGTCACATGCCTTTTCAGAAATCTTAAGAGACAGCAAAAGAGATTTCCATTCTATAAACAGAAGAAGGAATAATCAGCCTGCTTACAAGTATGGAGACAAAGCTGGGAGTTCACAGGATGTGAATAGGACCTTTTCAAGGAGGGGACCTCTGAAATCCCAAGAGCAAGAATTCAAACATTTTATGGACAAAGGCAATCAGCCCCATAGGAACACGAATTTTCAAACACCCAAATGGAGATCCTACCATGGTCAAAGACAGAGGCTTGAAAGGAAGCTAGGTGTGCAGAAAATGCTTCCTACACTAATCTAATGAGGGGAGAAGAGTGTAAATTCATATTTATCTTTACAATTATAGATTATGTTAACCCACTAACAGAGATATTGCAGCAAACACATACATAAGAATGTAAGACATAAAGAGAGAGACACAAGATATATGTGGGGAAAACCCTTACGGGTGAAAAACCCTAGACTCCAAAACACAGCTCAAATGTATTAAATAAACAAATAAGGTTACAATACAATCACAAAGCCAATGCTCTTGTAGGAATCTTTGATACTCGTATCTGGAGACAAACTAGTAGCATAACAGTACTTGTCAAACCTGTAATACATCTCCTCTCCAAAGCACCTGTTTATATAGAATATACAAGGCAAAAATGGCTCCACATAGGGATGGGCATCCAACATGGCCTCATGGCCCAAAACCCATGCCTATGGACACTTGTCAAGTCACCCCATCCCAAGAAGGTCACGTATTTCCAAAATGGGCTATGATAGATGCTCTTACGACTCTTACAACTATCATAGAATCTGTCATAGCTGTCATAACTTACAGTTGTAAGAGAATCTGTTATACATAGGCTATAAATAGAAATTTCTCTTACAACATGTCATAGTCCACCTTGGGGCACCCAAACATGCATTTTTCAAAGATGTGTCATGACACATGTCCATACCTGTCATAGGATCTTCTATTTCTGACTCTTACATGTCATAACTTTGTCATAGGAATCTGTCATGACCATTTCAGTTAATATTCTCTTACACAACATCCAATATGCCAACACAAGGAAAAATATTCCTACCACTAAGTGGAACACCTATCTCCTGATGTGAGGACAAAAATACATGTGGTCATATGCCATGTAGGATGACACATCACCGTGCCAACTCCCACAATATGACAACATAGGATTTACATCCAATTAATACAATAGGCAATAAATAAATAAATAAAATGTAAAAATACAAGGAATTACCAAGGTTGAGACACCTTAATTCCCAACATTCTCCCACTTGTCGAACACCTTGCAAGAGCCAATAGAATTAACAAGATTTAACTGCTATAGGCCGAGAGGCCCATAGACTCCGAACACCATCTGAACTTCTCTGTGCCCACTGGTTTTGTCAATGCATCTGCAACATTCTTCAAAGTATCTACCTTCTCCAAATTTACCTTCCCATCCTCTACCATGTCTTGCACAAAGTGAAACTTAACATCAATATGCTTTGTTCTGGCATGGAAAGTTGGATTCTTCTCAAGGCAAATCACACTCTGACTGTCACAACTGATCATAATCTGACCTGCATCAACACCAATATCTGAACACAATCTCTCAAGCCAAATGGCTTCCTTGCAAGCATGAGTTGCAGCCATGTACTCACCTTATGTAGTAGAAAAAGAAACCACAGGTTGTCACTTACTCATCCAACTAATTGCACCAGCAAACATAGTGAACACATAGGCACTGGTGGATCTCCTGCTGTCAATGTCACATGTCTGATCAGAATCCACAAATCCATGAATACAAACTGAATGCGGAGGTCCTGTAACATTACCATGATAGCATATGGAATACTCAGAAGTACCCTTCAAATATCTAAACACTATCTTAATTGCATCCCAATGCACCTGTCCAGGATTAGCCATAAATCGACTAAGGACTCCAACTGCTTGGGCAATGTCTAGTCTTGTGCAGACCATAGCATACATCAAACTGCCAACAACACTAGCATAAGGTACTTTGCTCATGTCCTCCCCCTCACTAGGAGATTTTAGACAATCACTAATAGACAACTTTGTCCCCAATGAAATAGGAACACAAAATGGTCTACAATCTGCCATGCTGAACCTATCCAACACTGTCTTCACATACTTACTATGGCTTAACCAAAGTTTTTTGTTAGCTCTATCTCTTCTAATTTCCATTCCCAGAATGTACCTGGCTGCCCCTAGATTTTTCATCTCAAACTATACTGACAACTAAGATGTCAAATCAGAAATCATATTCTTACCATTCCCAATCAACAACATATCATCAACATACAATTCAATAATGAGAATGTGATCATTGTCAAACTTGTAATACACACAATGATCAGATTTTGATCTCAGAAATCCAATGGACAACACAAAGGCATCAAATTTCATATACCACATCCTAGGAGACTGCTTCAAACCATACAAAGACTTCTTTAACTTGCAAACCAAATTTTCTTTACCTTTCTCTATGTAATGCTCTAGATGTGACATGTAAATCTCTTCCTCCAAATCACCATGAAGGAAAGTTGTCTTCACATCCATCTATTCTACCTCTAAGTTATAAGTAGTTGTAAGAGATAACAGAAATCGAATAGATGTCAGCTTTGTAATGGGAGAGAAAATTTCACCATAATCAATTCCCTCCACTTGTGAGTACCCCTTCGCAACCAATCTAGGCTTGTACTTTTCAACACTATCATTTGCACCGAATTTCTTCTTGAACACCCATTTGCATCCAACGGGTTTTCGTCCATCAGGCAAAGGCACCAAGTCCCATATTTTATTCTTTTCCAAAGAAGCCATCTCATCTTCCATGGCCTCCTTCTAGGAACCTACATCTTTCATTCCCATAGCCTCTTTCATAGTTCTAGGCTCATCAGTGTTAGTAAGTAAAGCAAATGCACAACTAGAATCAAGTAATGAATAACCAAACCTATCAGGTTGCTTTATTGTTCATGTAGACCTCCTCAATGGTTGAGGTTGAGGTTCTGCTTCTTCTTCTGAGCTTTCAAAGTTGTTAGCACTCTCCTCATCATCACATCTCACAGGGTCTGTTTGTTCAGTCTTCTTAGGGGTAGAAGGAAACTGAACCGCATCCTCTTTCTTTTCTGTCTATTCTAGCTATAGAACAACGGAAGAAGGTGTTAGCTCTCTAAAGATAACACTTCTGCTATACAACACTTTTTTAGCCAGAGGATCCCAAAGCTTGTATCCTTTCACACCGACACCATAGCCAATGAAAATACATTTAACAGCCTTATTCTTCAATTTAGACCGTTTCTCCCTAGGCACATGTGCATATGCCTCACAACCAAAAACACGAAGATGTCTGACTGAAGGATTCCTACCAGACCACACCTCCATAGGTGTCTTACCAATGACAGTTGATGTAGGAGATTTGTTTACCAGATAGAGAGTAGTGGCAACAGCTTCAGTCCAAAACTTTTGTTCAAGGCTTGCTCCACTAAGCATACTCCTAGCCTTCTCCATCAGTGTCCTATCCATCCTCTCTGTAACTCCATTTTTTTGTGGGGTGTATGGAGTTGTCTTATGTCTTTCAATCCCTTTCTCTTTATAGAACTTATCAAACTTTGCCAAACAAAACTCACCACCATTGCCAGTTCTCAAAAACTTAATCTTTTTACTAGTTTGATTTTCAACGAAGGCTTTAAACTCCTTAAATTGACTAAAGACTTCAGATTTTCTTCTAATAAAATAAACCCATGTCCTTCTACTGTAATCATCTATGAAAGATAAAAAATATACAAATTTGGAAATTGAAGGAACATTAACTGCACCAAACATATTAGAATGAATAAGATCCAAAACATCAGAAGACTTGTGAGAACTAGAGTAAAACTAAACACGGTTTTGCTTTCCACATACACAATGTTCGCAAAAGTCAAACTCAAGATTACAATCATTTAACCTCTCAATCAGGTTTTTATTTTTTAGGGTTCACAGACCCTTCTCACCAATGTGGCCATATCTCAAATGCCATAACATAGTCTTTTTAGCAGGAAGCTTAGCTTCCAAAGCATGTGCACTACCATCAAAACTAGTTACAACAGATTTCTTCACTGCTCATTCAGATGGTGGGGATGAAGTGACTACAGCTCTTTTCTTTGAGTCAGAAGAACTATTGCACCGTGAAGTGCATGCCTCCAACTGGAACATAGTACCTCTCCGAGTACCCTTCGCAAGCACCATAGATCCCCTAGTCATCTTGCATCCATCCTTCAAAAAGACAACCTGCACACTTGCATCATTCAACATACTTACAGAAAGAAGGTTCCATGCTAGGCTTGGGATGTGCATAACCCCAGTGATCCCCTTCACTCGTCCATTAGGGAATCAGATTGAGACTCTTCCATGACCAACAATCTTCAGATGAGAATCGTCACCTAGGTACACTCTTCCACCATCAAACTCTTCATACTTCGTGAACTAGTCTTGATGTGAGGTCATGTGGAATGATGCACCAGAATCAATCAACCACACATCATCAGATGCATGGGTGGCCAAGGCTGTGATGAAGGCATCACCATCATCTTGTGACTTGTTAGAATCTGAATTAGGAGCTTTCTTCTTCTTTTTCTTCTCCTCTTTGCATTCCTTTCAGAAATGCCTAGTTTTACCACAGTTCCAACAAAAAGCCTTGGACTTTCCAGGAGATTTGGATCTCCCATGGGATTTGGATCTACCCTTTTCACCTTTCTTGTCCTTCTTCTTCCCTTTCTCTTTGGGTCTTCCACGAACCACAAGAGCCTCTTTGGCTTCCTAAGAAGACTTTCTCCGCATCTCTTTAGTTAATAGCAAAGATACCACTTCATCCATTGTGAATGTGGATGTGGTGCTTCCAACAGCCATAACAAGATGATCCCATGAATCCAACAAAGAACAAAGTAGGGTCATACACCGATCCTCCTCCACCATCTTCACACCCATGGATGTCAACTGTGCAACAATCATGTTGAAATCATTCATATGGTCTGCAACAAATCCATCGTCTTCCATCTTCAGAGCAAACAACTTCTTTTTCAGAAAGAGCTTGTTCACCAAGGACTTGGCTTGAGAAACATCTCCTAGCTTCTTCCATAGAGTTTTCACGGTCTTCTCCTCATGGATACTCAATAGGACAAAGTCAGCTAAACAGAGTCTTATGAGACCCTTAGCCTTCTGATCTTTGAGGTCCCAATCAGATTGTGAAATTGCCGCAGGTTTAGTGCCATCAACAGTTTCCCATAGGTCATGATCAACAAGTAGGTCCTCCATCTTGAGTTTCCACAACTCAAAATTTGTGCCATTGAACTTCTCCACCTCTACTCTTCCAAATGTGGTTTCCATCTCCTTCCTGCAATAAGATAAATAATACTCTACACAAACTCCCACTCAACTTAAGATCAGCTCAAAAAACCCCTACCCAACAGCTAAGACCAAAACTGGTCAGGCTTTGATACCAACTGAAAGGAAGCTAGGTGTGTGAAAAATGCTTCCTACACTAATCTAATGAGGGGAGGAGAGTGAAAATTCATATTTATCTTTACAATTACAAATTATGTTAACCCACTAACAAAGATATTGTAGCAAACACATACATAAGAATGTAAGATAGAAAGAGAGGCACAACATATACATGGGGAAAACCCTTACGGGTGAAAACCCCCCAACTCTAAAACACAGCTCAAATGTATTACGTAAAAAAATAAGGTTACAATACAATCACAAAGCCAATGCTCTTGTAGGAGTCTTTAACACTCGTATCTGGAGACAAACCAGTAGCATAACAGTACCTATCAAACCTGTAATACATCTCCTCTCCAAAGCACTTGTTTATATAGAATATACAAGGCAAAAATGGCTCCACATAGGGATGGGCATCCAACATGGCCTCATGGCCCAAAACCCATGCCTATGGACACTTGTCCAACACTATAGGATGCTCCTGACACTTGTCAAGTCACCCCATCCCAAGGAGGTAGCCTATTTCCAAAATGGGCTATATCAGATGCTCTTACGACTCTTACAACCGTCATAGAATTTGTCATAGCTATCATAACTTACAGCTGTAAGAGAATCTATTATACATAGGCTATAAATAGCATATTCTCTTACAACATGTCATAGTCCACCTTGGGGTACCCAAAGATGCCTTTTTCAAAGATGCTTCATGACACATGTCCATACTTGTCATAGGATCTTCTATTTCTAACTCTTACATGTCATAACTTTGTCATAGGAATCTGTCATGACCGTTTCAGTCAATATTCCCTTACACATCATCCAAGATGCTGACACATGGAAAAATATTCCTACCACTAAGTGGGATGCCTATCTCCTCATGTGAGGGCAAAAATACATGTGGTCATATGCCATGTAGGATGACACATCACCGTGCCAACTTCCACAATATGACAACATAGGATTTGCATCCAATTAATACAATAGGCAATAAATAAATAAATACAATGTAAAAATACAAGGAATTACCAAGGTTGAGACACCTTAATTCCCAACAAGGCTTCATAAATCTCAGAGGGGATGATTTAAAAAGAAAGGTCACATCCTCACAAACAATTTTGCCTAAGTAAAGGAGAAAATGAGATTATAAGACCAACGGTCCAAAGACAAAAGGAGTTTGGATTTCGAAGCCCACATTTAAGCAGGTCATTAGGAGAGAAGAAAAGCAAATTAATGTCTTCCTTAATGGAGAGGGTTTGAAGGAAAGACCCTCTACTATGCTTGATGCAACAATAATAGTTAAAGTCTTGTCTCATCACTTCTCAACTAATGATTTCTTACAATGGACTAGAAAGCAATGGCCTGAACCAAAGGAAGCTAGTTCAATGGGGAATGGTTTCTTTAGCTTCCTCTTCAACAATAGGGCAAAGAGAGACTCAATGTTGCAGAAAACATTGTGGAAATTTGAAAACACAGCAGTCTTTTGTCAAGGGTGGAAGCACAACTTTGATGTGGGAGGAGAAAAAATTCCTTATCTCACCTTCTGGTTAGAACTCTCACTCTTACCAGTGGAATATATGGAAAGGCAATCTCTGCAAGATATAGCCAATGCCCTGGGAACTTTTTCAGGATTTTGAAATCACTTATGATCGGTTCATTACTCCTTTAGTAAAAATCTGCATAATTTTAGAGGCCAAGAAATTCCTTCTCAAACGTATTTTTCTAAATACCTCAGAAGGCCAATGGGTATAGGAAATTTGCCTGGTCGATGGAATAACCGATGATGATCTAATCAAAATGAATAGAATACTAGGTATAGGAAGAGAGGAGGGACTATTTGTCCTTCTACATCAAGATCTTGATGGTCATTTTACAGAACCAGAAAGGGTTTCATCCCTAGAGTGTCCTCTGATAACAAAGATCACAGAGGAGGCTTCATTTGGTACTCAAGAGTATGAGATCTCCATAGGCTCATAAATCTGTGAAGGAGCCACATCAGAAAGCTTGAAGGAAAGTCACCCTGGGTCAACAAAAGTATCTTTTGAAGGATTTAAAGTAGTCACTATAAAACCCTTTAGTGACAAAGAGGGAAAGGAAGTTCCTTTTGAATCTAATTTAGAGATGCTAGGGTCCTCTTCTTGAAATACCCCTGTGGCCCATCAGTTTTCTTCCTTGTCGGCTGGTGACCAGAGTGAAGATGTTTTTGAGTGATATATCCTTGAAGAGGTGCCTAGTGACAAGGTTTAGGAGTTGCATATGAATGGAGCTCTTTCAAAAGACCTATGTACTTAGAATGAGGTTTCAGATGACACTCCCTTGGCCCTTTAGCTTCCTTTTGAAACTCAGTTAGATGGTGAGAACTATGCAGTTGTTTTTGAGGTTTTTATCCATGAAGAGGTGCCTTCTGAGAAGGATAAGGATATGTAGATGAATGGAGTCCAGCAAGAAGACACTTCCTTTTAGGATGTGGTTTCAGAAGATAAAGAGGATTCAGGGGACGTTAAACTTCAGACCCTTTTGGAAGAAGTCATACGCAAAGCTACAAATTCTCTTCTTAATGTGATAGCGGAGGATGTTTTGCAAGAAGATGATTCCGAGATAAGCAGTAAATATTTGGGAATTCTATAAACTCCTCTAAGTTAGAAAGAGGTTTCAGAATCTTTGAACCTGCCAAGGAGAATCTCTAGGCAAAAGAAATCAAAAACCCAGAGAGAGATTAATGCTGGAATCCAGACAACCATTGATAAAGCACTCAGACAAAGGAGGGCCAATGGCTCTCCTCAAGAGAGATGAAGTTTCTCACATGGAATGTTAGGGGCATAAATGCCCCTAACAAAGGCCACCTCATCAAATCTTAGATTGATGAGCCAGGTGTAGATATTGTTTTTCTGCAAGAAACCAAGCTTTCTAAAGATCAAGGTGTTCAGACTTTTCAGAAATGGACAAACTAGGAAGCAGTCTTTCACCTGGCAGATGGTTCCTCGGGTGGTTTGGTTGTGCTTTGGAAGAAACATCTACCTAAAATAGAAGTTGTTGGGAATAGAGAGAATTGGATCCTAGGAAAATTCTCAGGTATGTTTAATGGAAAAGACTTGTGGCTTTTGTGCATCTATGGCCTGTCAGGATCTATTCAAAAAATGAATCTTTAGAATCATTTGACCTCCTTGTTATAATTTTTAAGCATGGAGTATTTGATTTTAGGTGAAGATTTTAATGCAGTTCTCAAGTTGTCTAAGAAATCAGGAGGATACTCGGGCCTGTCATGGGCTCAAATGGATTTTAAGGAGTTTGTTGCAAACAATAATCTTATAGACTATAAGCCTTCTAATGGTTTCTTTATTTGGTCTAACAGAAGGAGAGATAGTTGGAGAATTAAAGAATGACTGGATAGATTTCTTGTTTCTCCTCTTTTCTTGCAAGGCAATATCTCCATTTCATCCTCTATTCTTCTTTTCTCATGTTCTGACCAATTTCCAGTCCTCTTTGCTTTAGGAGATGCACAAAAATTTAAAAGGTCCCACTTCAAGTTTCAAGAAATGTGGCTGAGAGAGACCCAATTTTTTTTCAAAATGTGGAATCTTGGTGGCAGTCAGCTCTCTTTGTGCAAGGCTCAAGAATGTTTCAACTAGCAAGTAAATTGAAGCACGTTAAGTTAAAACTTCAAGATTGGAATAGATCTTGCTTCAAGAACATCTTCTAATGAAAAGGAAAGGCTATTGAAATAGCTGGAAGCGGTGGAGTTAGATATCTTTAGTCATGGCATGGATAAGTCAAAGTATGAGCTAGAAAAGATGCTCAAAGTAGATTTAGAGGAAGTACTTCTTAGAGAGGAGATCTTCTGGTGACAGAAGTCAAGAGAATCTTGGCTCAAAGAAGGAGATCATAATACAATTTTTTTCCATCTCTCTAACAAAATCTGCAATAACAGTAGTGGAAAGAGCAGATGGATCGGTGGTAAAGAATATGGATGAAAGAGCAGATGGATCGGTGGTAGAGAATATGGACAAAATTAAATTGGAAGCAAGACTTTTTTTCAAATCATTGCTCTCTAAGGATGATTCATAGCTCCACATCCCCTTTACACTTGAAGACTTGCTGCAGGTGATTTCTAGGGAGCAGAACGAAGAACTCATGAAGGAATTCACAATGGATGAAATAAGAGTAGTGGTCTTTTCTATGGAGGGTGAGAAAGCTCTAGGCCCAGATGGGTGGACGAGAATTTTTTTCAGAAGTGCTGGGACGTAGTAGGGAGAGATGTCTTCCTTGCTATCAAAGAATCGAGAAAATTCAAGCATGTCTTAAAGGAGCTAAAATGGACAAATATTATGCTCATCCCAAAAGGTAAAACTTCCTCCTTCAAAGGCTTTAGACCTATATCTCTTTTCAATTTTGACTACAAAATTATCTCCAAAGCCATTGCTTCTTGTCTTGCTCCCATTTTGTCACTTATCATATCGGATGAGCAAGGAGGCTTTGTTCCAGAGAAAAAAATAGCTGATGGTGCAATTCTAGTTCATGAAATCCTTCACTCCATAAAACTTAGAAAGGAACCTAGCATGGTTATCAAATTAGACATGGAAAAGGCCTATGATCAAGTGAATTGGGATTTCCTTTTGAAGATCCTAACTAAGATGGGATTTTGCAAACCCTAGATCAAGTGGCTAACGGCCTGTTTCACAGGGGTGGCTTTTCCAGTTCTGGTCAATGGTATACCAACAGCTCCCTTTGAATCTTCTAGGGGTCTGAGGCAAGGTGATCCCATCTCTCCCTATCTCTTTATCATCATGATTGAGGCCATATCTTTGGCCATAAGATGTGCAGTTTCCCACCTAGAATGGAATAGTTTAAAGATCCCACATTCTTCTGCTCCTTTCTCTCATGCGCTTTTTGCAGATGACATGATCCTTTTTGGTCAAGCAAGTAAAAGAGAGGTTGTCGTTATTAGGGATGTCATTGAAAGCTACTATCAAGATTTGGGGTAGAAGGTAAATGGTGAAAAATCTAAAACCTACCTTTTCTTTGCTAGCGAAGAGGTCAAGCAAGATGTCTCAAATATTTTAAACTTCAGCATTCGGTCTTTTCCAGGAAGGTATCTTGGTATCCCTTTGTTCAATGGAAGACATAAAAAAGATCTTTGGAAAGAGGTGGTGAATAGCCTGGAGCGTAGAATTGGCTCTTGGAAAGGAAGATGGCTTTCTCTGGTAGGTAGGATTATTCTGATCAAATCTATGTTATCAACTATTCCAGTTTATATCATGTCAGCATTGCAAATGCCTAAAGATATCTCTTGTTAGATTGGTAAAATCTGTAGATGATTCCTCTGGCAAGGGTCAATAGATGAGAGAATGATTCATCTGATTGCGTGGGATAAAGTATGAAAGCCCATCCACATGGGTGGTGTAGGCATCATCAATCAGGAACTGCAAAACGTGGCGTTAGGAGCCAAGCTAACTTGGAAGATGTATAAAAAACATCATTCTAAATGGGCCAAACTTCTGCAAGAAAAATACCTTGATAATAATTTGCTAGAAAGAATTTTCATGGTTACAAATCCTTCGAAGGGATCTTTCATTTGGAATTTTATTGTGAAAAGTAGAGAGGTTATATTGCCCAAGCTCTAATGGGTAATTCATAATGGAAGCAATGCTAACTTCTGGAATGATTTGTGGAATGGCTTTTCTATACTTGCTAAAAGAGATTACCTAAGAGAGGCTGAAAGTTTTCTCAAAGCCAATTGGGGTGAGAAAGTTTCAAATTATTTTTAGATTGATGAGACCTTCTTTCCTCCAAGAGCCCGTTGGAGAGACTTCTCCTATTATGATATTCCTAAAAATCAAAAAGTTCTTCTTAAATCCATTTTAGATGCTAGAATCATTCGCCCCTCACCCAAGGACGATGAGCTCATTTGGTTGGGTGACAGCTCCAGTAACTATAAGGTTGGGCAAGGATACAGAGGGCTCTCTTTGAAAGGTGTTAGGGATTGGCCAGTCCATTTATGTTGGTGGGATGCCCTTCTTCCTAAGGCAGGAGCCTTTGCTTGGCTTGCTCTAAACAAAAGAATTCTAACAGGAGATAGAATTCAAAGATTGAAAATAGGGAAGACATTTAAATGTGTCTTGTGTGGAGAAAAGGAGGAAATTGTTGATCACCTTCTCTTACAATGCAATTTTAGTAGTGAAGTTTGGTTGTGGCTGGTCAAAAAACTTAACTCGTCTTTGGCTCTTCCTAATTCTTTGTTACATCTCTTCAAAGCATGGCCCAGTCTCTTCCAAGACTCCACCTTTCACAATATTTGGCTAATTGCACCTTCTCTCTTGATCTGGCATCTTTGGAAAGAGAGAAACTTAAAGATTTTTAGACATAAAGCAAAGTCGCTATAGTCATTCCTAGAGGGTTTAGAAGGAGCTATTGTGGAAGTGTTGTATGCGAAGCTCAGAAAGGACAATATTAGAAGAGCCACTTAGACCTCCTAGGATAGCTTTATTCTTCAAATTTGGCAGGGGCTAGAAAGATCAGCCCCGGGCTCGATTGCTAAAAAGGATGGACCTACAATTGACAGAAATAGTGTGAAATGGTGCCTACCAAATGGCTAGTTTTCTAAGATTAATGTGGATGGTGCAAGCTGAGGTAACCTTGGTCCATCAGGGATGGGATGTATTCTTAGAGATTTTGTAGGAAATTTGCTAGCAGCAAGGAGCACAAAACTCCCCCATGGTTCGAATAACACTGTAGAAGCCTTGGCAGTGCTTCATGGCCTCCAACTAGCCTTAGATTTTAGGGTTCGTTATTTAGGTTGAGAGTGACTTTCAAATTATTGTTCAAGCAGTGTAATCCAGAAAGGTAGGGTGTTGGCATTTGTCTTATATTCTTAATCAAGTCTAGATTTTATTGGACATATTCATTTCTTTCAAGATTTCTCATTGCTATCGAGAAGATAATAAAGTGGCAGATTGCCTAGCTAATAGAGCAATTGATCAAGATGCCTAGACCTACCTTATTTTAGCCTCGCAGGATGTTTGGCCCCTAAGATTGTAGGCCTTGGTGGGTTTTGATAAAGTCTCAACCCTTTCCGAGTGAATTGAGTTAGTTTTTTCTCCAAATTCACTACAGAATGAGAATAGCAGGCTTCTATTTAAGCACTGATGCACAGGATGGTGTGCGATAGGTGGCACGATTGGGTGGTGGGTTCGTTAGCCTATCTGAGGAAGGCTTGTTCATATGACAAGTGGCATTTTACAAGCCTTGTCGAGACTTGTGTGAGGCCATTTGATAGATGTCAGAAGAGAGTCTCCCTCCTTTACAACAATTCCCTGTGTCCTTTTCCTTTTGGTAATCGGGGGTACAGATGGAAAGTTTTAAAAGGCCTGGGGCCTAGGGATCGTCACCTGAGTTGAGGTCAGATTGTTTTTCTCCTCTTTGTATGCATGCTCTCGTGGTATTTATTACTAGTTGGTGAGAAGATTTGATTGCTTTATTAGCTCATGGGGATTGGCGTGGCATCTTCTTTATCTCCCTAGTTGGTGAAGACCAATGTGCCTTTGTACTCCTGTCATTATGACTTTGCACCGTTACAAGCTCAGTCCCATAAATGGGAATTTGTTTCACACATTTCACAAAATTCAGACAAGGTCTACAAGGGGGTTTTTACCCATTTTTTGGAGCCGCCTTGGTTTTGATAGTGATAGGAGGTGTACCTGTGGATTGTTTCATTTTTATTCTCTGGGAATTTGAATTCTTCCCAACCTGGTAAGATCATGCCTTGGGATTGGGCTAGGATGTTGAGTACTACCAGCTCTCCTTTTATTAATGATGATGTGACTTAAACCTCATCTGACGTTTGTTGTCTCCCATTTTGCTCTGTTGATTTTCTTGTGAAGCTCGCGTAGTTGGCTTCCTACGTTTGTCACCTGTGATGGTAGAGACTCATCTTAATCTTAGATTGTTCTTTCCTCTGCTAGATTGGGAACCGGAGGTGAGGGGCAGGATAAAAGTGTTGGATCTAATGATGCTCATTGGAGGGATAGTACACTTTTGTAGTTTGCGGTGAGATGTATTACAGGGCATAGGTGGATTAAAGGATATTCAAAGAGAATCCTCAATTACTCTAATATTGTGTTCCACATCCTCTCCAATGTGATGGACCTCATCCAAGACCCAGAATATGTGCATAAATTTGCTGCAGGACTTTTTTACAATAACATCTACACTGTGGATAGATGGGTGACTGCTGTGAAAGGGTAGGAAATGGAGTAGGGTGACACACTCATTGGGGGATTGTTTCTACTCCTCATCAAGCTATCTATAGAGCTCAACAATCTTCCATCAAATCTTTGAACAGTGAGGCATTGGATAGAGAGCTTGTAGCCTTTAGCTTCATTTTCTCCAAAAGGGATGTAAAATGCATCAAAGACACTTTCATAGGCATTAGGTTTGTTAGAGTTCACACCCTTGACTTGGCTCCTCATATTCCAGAAGATGCCTTTGACAACTCGAAGGATGGGGATGATGATGTTCAAGGTGAGGTGGGTGTGATTTTAGACCCGACGTCTCTCCCCTCTGCTAGCCATGTGGCTTATCTTTGTTTGATCGATGGTGTTGCAGGTCTCTGTGTCATGATTATGGTGGTGGTGGATTTGGATTATTTGGTTCTCTCCTCTGCTCTTTTCCCATTTTGCTTTCTCTGGTTGATAGCATGGGTTCAATTTTTTGATGCAATGCAGGTAGCCTTGGTTGTGTTTGGATCTATTGCAGCTCATGGTGGTTGGCGGCCTATGGGAGGATGGCAGGATTATGGTCATTGTTCTTTCTCAAGTGTTATTTTTTTTATGGGTATCTTTTTCCTTCCATAAATCCTTTGCTTTCATGGTTGGATACCAGGCCAGTTTTAGGGTCATTTTGTTTGTTTTGTGGTCATCTATGAACATGGCTATATCTCTGTAAAAAATTTTATAGTTATACAATGGTATGGGTGGTCTACCACCTTTCTCTTAAAAACAATAGCTTGACCCATCTTTAGGCATTGAGTTATGTCTATTAAATAAAGTTTCTAAGTCTAGTTTCTACGCCACCTTGTTGGCCACTTAATATTAGTAAAAATGCCTCTGCTCACGAGGTTTTGAAATACCCAAACCATTTAATGAATTCTTTATGCTTCTAAGATATTATTTTGATATGTTTGTTCACTTGTATCATTCAGGAAATAAATATATGTAACTTTTACGTGACTTGAGTTTACTCGTGTGCTAGGATAAATTTGTCAATTGAAATTAGATAAACATTTGGAAGTAAGAGTAAAGACTATCCTTATTTATTTTGCCAAATAATTATAGTAGAGTTGATTTCATGTAAAGGATAGATGGCTATTAAAATTATACCTCTCTCTTGATTTAATGAGGTATTGATAATCTTAATATCCCTATTTTTAGTAGAAATTATACTTTTGAAATTTGACTATTCTCATTCTAACTAATTTTAGCATTGGATAAAATAAAATTACCAACTAAGCCTTTTGGAAATATTCTTAATTTGAATTCAAATCACTTGTGTTTTTGTACTTGTTTAGATATGCAAAAGAATTCCTATATTTGGATAGGAAATAGAAATAAGATTAGATCTTTAGTTGTTGTATAAATGAGGGTGTTAGGAAGTGAAATATAATAGGAAGTGTGCTTTTAAATCAATGTATAATGGAATGGGTAGATAGGGATTAAGAATTTGAAGTTTTGTACAATGTGATAATATTGTTATGGAACCATCATTTAAAAGATGATTTATTAAGCTTCCACTACTATGTGCAAGTTGATGTATTGATTTCTTTGATCAGTATATTTTTATATAAAATATATAAACTTAGTTATTGGACGAGTGTTGAATATAGGAAAATAAAGAAGGGTAGGTTTCTATTTGTAACCTATCTACTAAACATGGCTTAAAAAGATCCTTTGGCCAAACCTTGTATATCATTAGTAAATATTACTATTTGATTTGTTTATTCTCTTTGCCATATCATGATATAAGTACATTAGCAATTGTTTATGCATTGAAATGTTAGATATATCATGTTGCACTCTATTCCATCATGCTTGCCAGTTTTAGTTTGCTAGACCCTTCGCGTAGGGTCAGGATTTCTTCAGTCGAAGAAAACTAGGGAAGCGTATGCTTCGTGGTTGGTTAGAAAAACACTTTGATGATGCTCTCAATCTTGTGAAATTTTGTGCGAGGAAGCTTTCTTGATAGGTATAAACAATGTACATTCATTGTTGAAAGTTCAAAATGACCTTATGGTCCTTATGGTCTTATGTAAATGAATTATTTCCTATCATATATGCAAGCTTTTGAGCTTATTGTAACAATGCAAAATATTTATGCATTTGAGTATTAAATTTGATTAGTTAAATGGACAAGTTGGTTCATTTTATGATTATTTTATTATTTTATAGTAATGGTTGATACAAACAAACATTTTGACTACTTCCTTTTGCAACTTGACAAGTCCTATAATCTTGAACAAATTTCATAACATCCCTATATATTTACAGCAAAAAATAATTTTCACTCACCAATACAACTATCTTGTGTACCCCAAAATGTCTTTCTAAACCTCTGCTATGCTTCTTCTTAATCAAATTTCCTCTCATTGAACTCATTAGAATACACAATTGACTACCTTTAAATAACATCCCATCTTGAATCAAGTAGTTTAACCATTTACTTATATTCATGTTTATAAGGTTCCTACATTCTTTCCATGCTTTCACAAAATGAGGATTAGCTTTATACAAATTTTTATCTCCTCAAATCCAACTACTTTTACTCTCATTTATGTCAACAAATTTTGTCTCCTAATCAATGCATCAACAACCTTGTTTGACTTTCCACTCCTATGTTTCAACACAAAAGTATAACTTTGCATAAATTCAACCCATCTCATGTGTCTTTGGTTCAACTTACCTTGGCTATTCAAATATTGCAATCCCTAATGATTAGTGTACAATATAAAATTCTTTGGTAACAAGTAATGTCTCCACTTCTCCAATGGTTGAATTATGGCATAAAATTGTTGGTCATAGACTGAATATATTCTCTTTTCATTATTTAACTTCTAACTACAATATTCTATTGGTCTTCCTTCTTGGCTCAATACTACTCCAATTGCATTCCCACTTGCATCATAATCAAGCTAAAATACTTTGTTAAAATATAGAAAATATAGCACTATCTATTCTATCACCTTCCTCTTTAGTAACTCAAAACTCGTCTGCTCTTTCCATCCACTTGAATTCTTTCTTATCTTCCCTCATTGTCTCAATTAGTGGTGCACAAATACTACTAAAATCTCTAATGAAATTCATATAGAAACTTGCCAAACCATGAAAATATATTACCTCTCTAACATTTGTCATTGTAGGCCACTCAACAATTGCCCTAACTTTCTTTGGATCAATTTTTAATCCTTCAGTTGAAATTATAAATCCCAAGTATACCAACTCCTTCATGAAACTACATTTCTTCAAATTGATTACAAACTTCTCCTTTGTTAATCTCTAAAACACTAATCTAATATGCTCTAGGTGTTCTTCCTTGGTCTTACTAAAAAATAAAATATCATCCAAGTAAACAATCACAAACTTACCCAAAAATTTCTTCAATGCCTCATTTATTAACCTCATATATGTACTTAGTGCATTAGTTAACCCAAAAGGCATGACCAACCACTTATACATTCCCTCATTAGTTTTAAATGTTTCCTTCCATTTATCTCCTTCCCTTATTTTAATCTAATGACAACCACTCTTTAACTCAATCTTTGTAAAGTACTTGGCTACACTCAAATAATACATTATGCCCTCCATACTTGGTAACATAAATCTATTCCTTATAGTGATCTTATTGATTACCCTAGAATTAGTACATAATATCCACTCACCATCCTTCTTGGGTGCTAGTACCATAGGTATTGCATATTACCTCAATCTTTCCCTAATTAATCCCTTCCTCAATAACTCCTCTACTTATTAATTCAATTCTTTATTTTCTTCTAGTCTCATCCTATATGGTGCTTTATTTGAAAAATTTTATCTTGGAATTAGGTCCATATGGTGACTGATACTCCTTACTAGTGGCAATCCATTTACCATATTGTTTGATACGGTGTCCTTATATTCTATCAACAACTCCAATATTTCTTGTAGTATCTCCTCAATATCTGTGGTAATGTTCTTTGCACTTACAGTGTCACATATCTTAGGAATCAATGCAAAACATACATTCTCATGTATTAGATCATCTAGGAATTTTCTCCCATCTACCAAACAAATCCTAGCATTATTGTAAACTTGATCTTCTTTATCTTTCAACAGAACTAACCTATGCCTCGTACCATCCTTTGTTATACTGTAAGTATTTTCTCTCCCATCATGTATAGAACTACTATCAAATTGAGATGGTCTTCTCAATAATATATGGCATACATCCATTGGCATTATATTGCACAAGACTTCACCATGATATGTCCCTATCTTGAATCTTACCAAAAATTATTCATTTATCAACATCTTATGCTCCTTTTGTAACCAAGAAATCTTATATGGATTCAAATGTTTTAACCTCTTTAGCTTCAATTTATCAACCATTTCTTTAGATACTAGGTTATCTAACCTATCACTATTAATAACAACTTTGCAACACTTACCTCCTTCTTTGCATCTAGTCCTAAACAAGTTCTTTCTTTGTATAGGTTCTTCTTTGCCATCACACTTTAACAAAGCTCTCCTCATAACAAGTGATTCTCCATTTTGTGGTTCATCCTTTGAGCTAGGTGATCAATTGGGTTCTTCATCTACATATTGATGCAATCATGGTAGGAGGGTCCAATGAAGGACTACCTAGTTGTGTAGCCAACAACAACAACACACACAAACAACTACAAACAACATAGGTTCACATAAACAACCACAACATTCTCATTAATATAAGATTGCATGATTATCATCATGTTACAACCATAGAACTTTCCACTATGGGCCCTCTCACATGCTAGGCTACAACTTTTCAATTATAATAAGATTCACAAATAGATAGTCGCCACATAGGCTTTTTACATACACATAACTAAACTATGGAAACACCACTTTCAGAACTTGCTACATGGGATACTGTTCGTAAATAGATTTGTCACTGCAGATTTGAATGTGACTCACCCAATGGGTAGTGACAAATGTTCCAACAATTGGAGTTGTTACTAGACTAACAACTTTCCTCTGCGTTTGAGAGGGGCAGCTCCCTCGTATGATGGGTTTTTAATAGATTTTTGTGTTCTTTTAACCTGAAAGTACAAAAAGGAGAAAAAGGAAAACTAAAAATAAAGATGATTAACAAAAACCCTAATCGTAGACATATGAATACTGGTTCAGATTTCGTAAATTCAAAACAAGTCACAAGGGGATTTCACCATAGAAGCTAGAAACTACGTTCCTGAATCAATATGATGAACTTCACAACAAATGTTTTAATATGCAATCATGATGAAAAGAAGATGATGAATCTCAACACACGAAGAGACAAGTTTATCTAGCACATTCAAATCAAGATACCAAGGTATGATTGTGTTTCATTACATCAATTGCGAGGTTTATATCAATGCTTCAACAGATGACCAATGTTTTACACAAAGACACAAAGGATTACCAATTTAACATACAAGAAACTAGTAATGATAACTTAGAAGTACAATTGGAATGTATGAACCAAATACATTCTTTATTATCTTTCATGAAATTATACAACTTCATAAAGCCTTTATGTACAAAGTGTTAGACCAATAGTCTCTGAAAAACTTCTCCATACGTTCCCCTCAAAAAGTCTCCTGAAAGTCCCCTTTTACATTTGAAATAGCCTTGTATTTATAGGCTTCTCCATAGTAACTACCTTGTAACCACCTGATAACTACTTCATAACTACCCTTTTTGAAATACAATAATTTAAAAATAAGATTTATTCTAGTTAGATTTTACCTAACTTTTCCAGAAACAAAGCTCATTTTCTAACTTTTGAATTACAATAAGTGACGTAAGTCACTTTTACAAAAAGGTAACATGAAACTTGTAACTTCTGAGTTGTGATTTTTGCTAAGCTACTATGCTTCTTTGTCTGCTCCATTTCGGTGGTCAAACCTTATCAAAGTCTGATGACTCCTTTGTATACCAGGATCTTAGACTCATGTGTCCGCGCATACAAAATATGGATTGTGGGAATGATATGTATTTTACTGATAATTCTGACATGTTATACATAGATTGAATAACATTATACATTTTCCCACCCCAATTACAATCATAAAATGCCATCATCATCCACTAATCATCTTGTTCTTTTGTCTATACTCCAAATTTTGCATACACGTCCATCAAAGTATCAACAGCATTTGACGAAATTCCACTTTCCATTATTTTATTTTATTTTGATGAATCTTTGCACCCTATTCCAAAGCACCCATTTTAGTGAACATTTGGAAGACACTTGAAAATGTCATAGAGTTTGGTTTAATGTCTTCTAATTGCATTTGTCTAAAAACTTTCATACCCTCTCCTTGATATAACCATCAATAAGTATGTTGAATACAAAATGGTCGAAATTGACATTACTATAAGGCATTTAAGAATTTTGTAGGAAATAAGATTTGGGTCAAGTATTGTATCTAACATTCCATCATAAATTCATCAAATTTGTTGCAAGTCACCCTCCTTATAGAAGTACTAAATTCTTCAAAGAATGTTTCAATGGTATCATGGTCTTCATCTACGAGATTATAAGCTTGAAGATTGTGTCTAATACCACGACAAAGAACACGCAAGTAAACCAAAATTCCTCTGTCAACATTTCAATTTTCTTTTGCATGGCTTGTGCAAGTCAGTTTCCACAATCACATCTCATTGATCCAAGGGTACCCCTAGTAAGACACTCAGAATGAAACCTTAACAGTATATCTAGTCTATTGCCAATGTGTCTCTAACCATGGTAACATGATAAATACTACCCAACATTGAATGATAATAGTATACCAAAAATGGTCCCCACGTTATGAGTAGTCTACCAATAGCTCTTCATTCAACCAATTTATCTTGTTTCCTATTGTGTCTAACAAGGTATGCAATAGCTATGAGGAAAGGATGATGTTACTTTGAAAACTTTTATAATCTTGGTAAGCATGTCATTGAACCATCATTATCAACTATTTCACAAAACACATTTGAGGTAGTTTGATTTTGTTTAGATCTCATTCCTTTATTCTCCTTGTCTTCATCATCTACTGCAATAATGAGCTTCCCTTGTCTAATAACTTCAATCACCATGTGAATGGAGAAAAATCCTTATGAAAGGCAATTAAGATCACCTTCTTCATTTCACATGCATGTATACCAATGTATTCTAATTATGACATTAACAAACCCTCATTCCAAATCTGCCATCTTGACACAGATCGACAAGATGCTGGCAAAGGTTGTGGATGGCTTTATATATGTGTTTTACATTTTCTTGAGAGATTCAAAAAACCTTTACAAAAAATCCATTTTGATGTGTATCATTTTTTCTTTAAAATTTATAAAGTCTTTTTAACAAATCTCTCATGTGCATATCATGAGAAAACACTTCTTTGAGGCAAGTTGTCAAACTGTTTGTGTGCCTTGTCTATGGTTACACATTTTGCATACATGTCTGCCAGAGCATTTCGAACTGTAATATCTGACAAAAATCCACTTTCCATTATGCTTTGCTGGGAGTCCATATCCTGCTCCACAGTTCCCATTTGGTACACAGGTGAGAAGGTGCTAGCAAAGGTCATGGAGTCTGGTTTTACACCTACCAATTGCATTTGCTACAAAACTTATGCGGCCTTTTCAATGAAGTCATTTTGTGCACATCCTACAATCTTTGCATGCCATGAGACCAAATTTGTTTGAGGCATCTTTTCAAAAAACTCATGTGCCCTTTCTAAGCTCTTATTCCTTCTTCAATAAGTTATGTTGGTGCAAGTCCAACCCTCTGAGCCTCTTCTAACTCTAATTGCTTTCTATGATCTTCTCTTGATCTGAAAGACCCAAAGCTATCGCCTTGGTCGTCGATGCCTTGTAATCAAAATAGGAATTAGTTGAATTTGAGGTGTTTGCCTAGTTGTTATTCTTTGACACATTTTAGTTTCTTTGGTAGTTATAATAACTACTTGTTTAGTCATCGACGCTTGGAGGTGACTTCACAACCTCTATCAAAGATTTGAATTAGTTTCAAAACTTACCAAAATATTCGACACAATACATTTAAGGTCCAGAATAGGTTTCAAAACCTTATAAAAGTTCCACCATGGTGTATTTTGGGGGTTGTATGCACTTTTGAAAGTTGTTCATTGGAGATTTACCACGTTTTTGAAAATGATTATATTTGCCAATGAAGAAGTGACTTTCCTCCATCAGTAGTTTAAAGGCCTTTCAAAACTTTATCAATGATTGGTAACACTTTTAAAACTGATTTCCACATCTGAAAATAGATGAGTTTATTTTTCTTGGTGTATGTAGTCGCAACTTACTTTGAACTTACACATTTGGTGATAACATTTTATCCTCGTCAATGAACTTCCATTGGCACTTTTGAGATCTTTCTAAAATTTACTTGGAGAAAAGAAAACTTCTAAAACTAACCAATTCCCTCAACAATAAAATCTTGAGTTCCCTTTGTTAGCAGTTGAAGGTCGTTTTGAAAGTTTTCATCGGCAACTCGAATGTGATTCATAACTTCACAACTTACTAATCCAACACGTATGCTTTTTACAAACATTCATTAATTCAAAAATGATTTTGTCAGTGGTGCGAACTATACCTTCTCAAAGTTACGTAAATTTTCACATGCCTTTGTTACTCTGAAGAATGATTTAAAATCTAAGCAAAGAGTGAGTTTGGACTTCATTTAATTTTCTAACTTGGAGCAGTGAAATTAAAATTGCTAAGTGGCCGAAATTCATTTTCAAAAACTTCACAAAATACGCCAGACAAATCCTCCTAACCTGGCAAACAAAGATATATGCATAACTTTTGACAAATTTGATTTTTTTACGTGAAATCTTGCCATGTTTCCAATGATAACCTCATGAGACCTCATGTAAAGCCATTTTGCTCCAAGCTCCATAACATTCTTGTTTTAATCATTTCTGGAGATTGTTGACAGAAAATTGAAAGTTTAAAATATCCCAAACCATGAGGCATATCAATCTAGAAATTTTCCAGATTAGGGAAAATGGAGTTGTGAACATAGCCATAAAAATAATTTTGCACCATCTGTTATGGATTTCAAGATTTAATTATTTTCATAAATCACCTACCTTATACAACTACTTCTAGGATTTCAACTAAAATGATGGAGATCTTTCTTCAAACTGGTGAATGAATTAACAATTTAGCACTTGTGACTAGGAGTGATTCAATCTAGGCATTTTAAAACAAAAGGTTTAAACTTTGGCAAGTTGAAAATGAGGCCAATAGATACACAATGATAATTTAAGTACAGTATAATTTAATTTCTACCACTACTCTAATGTAATGAGATCTACTTAACCCCTTATATGCTTCCTTAGATTATACCCTACATCATACTCCTTGTACCTTCACTCAACCTCTCAGACCTCACCCCTTGCCACTGAAACCTCACTCTCTAACCTTCTACCATAACATGTCTTCTTTTCTTCCTTCAAATAATTCTCAACCAAGTATATATAGTGTCCTCAAATTTCTCAAATGAATTGCATTGGCCACAAGATGGTGCAAATCTTGAAAACACATGAAACATGTCACTAACATATTATAATAAACCTAAAAATTCTAGTAGTTCAATAATGGAGAATCTCCATGTGATGTACCACATACCTTCCCAATAGTTAATTAAACCTTCTCAAGTATTCATCCTTTGGTGCAAACTCAAAATAACCTTTTGCAAATAGAAACAATCCCAACTAAACACAATTGTCAACTTACAGATGATCTTAAGCCAAATTACTAACTTTAATTCATCCAATCATCCTCAAACTTTAACACTAGATAAATAAACTATTAACAAAACTACTATCAAAACATCAAAAGTCAATTCCTCAATGTGGTGAAATGCACTAACTTTCCTCACCATAGACTATTGACCACAAACTAACAATCACACAAACTATTGAATTAAACCATAAATTCCACTTTCCTAGATATGATACAAGATTTTCATGATGCCTAAGGATGATCCTACATCAAATACCTAGGGTTAATAAAAAATGAATCCCTCATTTTCTAGGATATTTTTTCCCTGCATAGATGTTGTAAATTGTTGCCTCTTCAACTCATTCTTTCCAGCTCCTTAGGTATGACTCAAGTGATCCACCATGAGTACTAATTTCACCCATGTTATTTGTCACTCTATTCCACCAATCATCCTCCATACTACTTTTCTTTGGCTTATATTTAGTCACTTCCCACTTGCCCTTTCCATCAACTAGTCCTCACATTTGTCAGCCTCCTTCCTAGCCTTCGCATACCCTTTTGTAATGCTCTATACTACTGCATGTTCCTCAATACAACTCTTCATTGTCTTGTTCATCTATCCTATCTTCTAGATGACTTCCTTTTTTCTGACACTCATTCTCACATTCTCTCCTCTATGCTAATTCTTTTACATTTGTGGTGCTACCAAATGTTCTAGCAATGTTGCACACCTTTGGAATCAACACATATCATTCATCCCCAATGCACACTCTAGTGCTATTGTAAAACTATCCCTCGCGTTCCCTCAAATACATCAAATTATATTTCTATCCTTCCTTCTAGATCATGTATGTGTTAGCTCTCCCATCATACACAACTTTAGATATCAAATTGCTATGGTTACCCTAACAAAAAATGTCGTACATCCATTGATGCAATGCTACACATCACCTCATCATAATACACTCTAATGTTGAATATTACTCAACATTATTCTTCTACAAGTATTATATCCCCCTACTATGACCAACCAATCTGGTATGGACATGGATATTTCATCCTCTTAAACCCCAACTTATCAACAATTTCAATAGACACCAAATTATTCATGCTACCACTATCCACTACCACTTCACAACACTTACCACTATCCTTGCATCTAGTCCTAAACAAACTCTTCCTTTATGTTGGCTTACCCTTATCACACCTCAAGGATCTCTAAAAAATAAGTGAATCCCCATATTTTGGGCCCCTCTCCAAGTATAGTGACCTCTCATCCCCAAATGTAGCTTTTGTCCTACTCTTATTCATATTTCCTTGGCACTCAAATACCCTATGTCCCTCTTCTCCACACCTAAAATAGGTTCCTCTAAATAATTTCTACCTTTTCCTCTCATATCCTCCTCTACCCTTATGAGAATATCCTCCATGCTCCTTTTGGCATGTGTATTGTACTCTTTAATCTTTGTGGTAACCTTTACCAACATCTCTACCTTTGTGATAGTCACTACTATCATCTCCCCTACCACTATCATAAAAAATATCATCTTGTTTCTCTCTCCAATGGAAATTTTGGCATGCCCCTTCATTATGGTACTAGATACCTCTCCCTTGACCCCTTGGATTTCCTCATTTGTCATTACATCTCACTCTCCTATCACCATATATCTCTTCTTTCTCTCTTTGTGAACTTTGTCTTTCCTCCTACTTCCAGTTCAACTTCTCTATAATATCAATTGGTCAGCCTCCTCTATTTTTTGGATATTCCACATACCCATCTCCTCTTGGATGGATTCCCTCAATCCATTGACATAATTTTCTACTTTCTTAACTCCTTCTTCATGATTCCTTGACCTAATTTTTAGCTAGTAGTACTCCAAGTAGTGTGGTCCTTCACAATCATGTTTCTCTACTACAAATCATGCAACTCCTTCAATAGTTCCAATTGATAATTTTCCACAATAAACTTGGACTTCATCTTTTCCACCATTCAGTTCCACTTTACAATGCTTGGCTTACCCCTTCTATTCATCTCTATTTTAACTTCCTTCCACAATATCACCAAATGACCTTTTAGCTTAGTCTTCACAAATTTCACCCTATCTAGTTCTGCAATATCTTCATACTCAAAATTCTCCTCTAGATTGGTGATCTATTCTATCAACTCCTTAGGTTCCAAAATCCCATAATAGTTCAAAATGTCCACTCTAGTCCTCTTGCCATTGAAATTTATGGCCTTTAGAATTCTCTTCCTTGTCCTTTTTACTTCCACTTGATTCTATAGAATCTACCTCCTCTTCATCACTCTTCTTGACCCTAGGATTTGGGTTTCTCTAGTAGTCATAATCCAATGCATCCATCTGATTCTACATATCCTTCAACATCTCATACATCTCCTCCATTCTTCCCACAACATTAATAATAAATTTCCCTCTCTTTAGTGATATCTTGACTTGATGAAAATTATCCTTAGGTCAATGATCTTCCCATAATCGCCCCTTGTAAATTACTTCATAGTCAACACTCTATTTGCAAACCTTCATGGATTGCCATAACTCAAATTTTAATCAAAATCATTCTTAAGAATATGCATTGATTGGGTATGCACTCACATCCACACCCAAACTCCAACACTCTTCCCATGGTCCAACCTTGTGCTTTGATACCAAATGATACAGTCATGGTAGGAGGGTCCAATGAAGGATTACCCATCCATGCAACCAATGACAACAACACACACAAAGAACCACAAAGAATAGAGGTTCACAATAACAATCACATCATTATCATTAATATAAGATTGCATAATTATCACCATGTTGCAACGAAAAAACTTGCCCCCTGTGGGCCCTCTTATGCTAGGCTGCAACCATTTGATTATAATAAGATCACAAATGGATAGTCACCACATAGGCTTCTTACACGCACATAAAAACTAAACTATGGAAACACCACTTCCAGTTTTTGCCACAAGGGATACACAATGATAATTCACTTTTATAATATAATTTAAAAATTCTACCACTAATCTACCATAATGACATCTACTTAACCCCCTATATGCTTCCTTAGATTGTACCCCACATCATACTCCTTATACCCTCACTCAACCACTCAAACCTCAACCCTTGTTGCTAAAACCTCGCTCTCTATCCTTCTACAATACCATGTCCTCTTCAATTACTTCAAATAATTCTCAACCAAGTATAAATAGCATCCTCAAATTTCTCAAATGATCTACATTGGCCATAAGATGATGTAAACCCTGAAACCGCATGAAATATGTCGTTGACCTATTATAATAGACTTACAAATTCTAATAGTTAAACGGTGGAGAATCTCTATGTGGTGCACTACTTACCTTCCCAATGGTTAATATAACCTTCTCAAATATTCATCCTTTGGTGAAAACTTAAAATAACTTTCCGCAAATAGAAATGGTCCCAACTATCCACAACTATCAACTCACAGACACTCCCGAGCCAAATTACTAGCTTCTATTCATCTAGTCATCCTCAAACTTTAACACCAGATAAATCAACTACAAACATAACTACTATCAAAAGCACAAAAGCAAATTCCTCATTGTGGTGAAATGCCTCACCACAGATTGTTAACCACAAACTATTAAATGAAACCACAAATTCCACTTTCCTAGATATGATGCAAGATTTCCATGATGCCGAGGGATGCTCTTACATCATATGTGTAGTTATTACACTAGCTTCTACCCTTTTATTTATGTTTCCTTAACTTTGATAACATTCAAATGCTCAATGTCCTTCTCCTCCACACTTGAAACATATTCCTCTAAAATATCTTCCATCATTTCTACCATATCTTCCTTTGCCCCTTTGATATCCATCTACTATATCATCATAGTATGATTTACTACTTTCTTTGTTGTTGTGGTAATAATTTCCATCATCCCTATCTTTGTGGTAGTTGTTACTGCTTCCTCCTTCATTATGGTATGTACTTCTATCATTGAGGTATGTATTATCAGTCCTCCATGCTTCTACATATGGTTTTCTATCACCACATTGTAATCTTTCTCTTTGGAATCTTCCTCCTATTCTTTTCTATTAGTTCTATCTTCTCTCAAATCTTTCATTTAGCTTCTCATCTACCTTGATTGCAAATTGATATGCTTCCTCTATGGTTGTCAACCTTACCAAACTTATTTCTTCCTGAATACTCCTTCTCAATCCATTGATATATCTTGCAACCTTTTCCTTACTTGTTTCACTATGTTCACTCCTAATAATCATCTTGTAAAATTATTTAGTTTATTCCTTTATAGTCCTATCCCTTTTCCTTAGATTTTGTAGTCTTTTCAACAATTTCAATTCATAGTTAGCAGGTATAAATTGTTTCTTCAACTTTACAGCCATCTTATCCCACTTTGTTATTTTTCCTTTCCTCTCCTATTCCTTTCTAACTATACTTATTTCCACCAAATAGGATCATGTCCCTTCAATTTAGTTTTTACAAATCTAACCATTTTTCATGATCTACAATTTCCTCATATTCAAAATATTCATCTAATAAATTAATTCTTTAGGATTCAAATCACCTAAATAATTAGAAATCTCAATTTTTGGTCTCCTACCAATTTTGGAAATGGACTTCAATACTTTTACCTAATATGTTTCTTATTTTTCTAGGTTTTCTAGATCTTTCTCAACAATTTACACATCTCCTATTTGATTCTCATCTTCATCACTCTTATCATCAATTCTAGGGTTTAGAACCATTTTTCTATCCTCTTCTATATCATCCAATTAGAATTTCATCACCCTCATCATTTCAAATATTTCCTCCATTCTTCTAATAATGTTAGCAACACCTTGAAATCTTTGCAATGGCATCTCTCCCTCAGATCTAGTGCAAACTACCTCAAGTCAATGATTGGTCTATAGTCACTCCTTGTAGGGTCATCCCACAATAATGGTTTACACTTTTTGGCCAAACTTGACATTGAAATCAACATTTTGAACTAAATCTTCACTTTCTGACACCTATAGCCGCTAAACCGTTAGGAATTTGAAGATGATGTGAACTAGTGATTTGTGAGATTTTGTTTGTAGATTCTAAATATATTTTTTTAAAAAAATTAGAGTTAAATTGTAAAAAAAGTTGCATCTCCTTTGATAACTAGTTTTTAATAGTAAACACCATTTTTTTAAAGTGATATGTATTCTGTAGCACATAACTTTTTTTCTACAAAGGATAAAATTCTGATTCTTTTAAATTTAGATTGGTAACACTAATATATAGGGCATGCATTTGGTTTTATAATATTTTGTTGAATATTTTTTTTTTAATTAAGTTTTGAAGTTAAACCAATTATAATTTAGACATAGGCGTATTCCGTAAAACATAACTTTTTATGTATGTATAGAAATTCAATTTTTTTTCTTGTTGAAACAAGGACATCAATACCGAGGGCATAGATATTTTTAGAATTTTTTTTCACTAATTTAATAATTTTCCATGTGTGTAGAACAAAGAACTTGATGTTCGGTGAAAAACCTACATTCACAAGGAATTAAAAATAAATATAATAGTCAAATTAAATATATTTAAAATTATACTTTTTGGGAAGCTTATAATATGGACTACTTAAAAAACATAAATTTTAAATGAATTCATTTGATCCCCCAAAAGGTAAATCAAAAGTGGTTTTTTATTAGCATTTTGATAGATATAGACAAGACTCCATTATAGGTATGGTTTAAAACTAGCGGGGTTCTATCCAAGGCGGTTTGAATCAAAGGGGGTTTGATCAAACCCTCTTCAATTAAAATAATTTAAATGGAACCTTTCAAGGCTTAAATCATTATATTTTCTAAAAATATGTGATTTCAACAAAAATCGGGATGTCCCAAAAAGTGTAACCCATTATTGTGGCATCACCTTGCAACTACCTCTCAATTAGTGATCTTTTGATAGGCTACCTCAATTTGGTGATCTATTCACAAGAAGAACTTCAAGATTCCAAAAGTACACATTGATACCACTTATTGCAATCATGGATAGAGGATCCAATGAAGGATTATCCAACCATGCAGTGAAATAAAAAACACTCAATCATGTTGGTTTTTTTCCAGACTGGATGCTTATTCCCAGATTTCCCTACAAGGTAGCCATCAGTGATCAACAGGATCTCTGGGCCAGGGGCCAACAGTGTAGGAGATAGACTCTATATTTTATCTCCTCTTCTTCTTCAGGCTCTGCAAAACCTAGGGGGGTATTCCCTACTCAACATCCATGAGGATATGCATACAAAGGCTGGGATGCTGACAGAAAGCAGATAAGTCCTCCTATAAGTAGACCAAAACTGAAAGATAAGAGCAAAGGGGCTAGCTTTGGGCCTATTTGCAGTTGTAGACAGAGGACTGAGGATCCTAAAACTAATTCTAATGTCCTAATGTTTGTTTTAGATTTTGATTTGGATTTTAAGTTTGGATGCAAAGCTGGACATGGTTGTAACACAAAAACAAAGCAAGATTGGTGCCTATCCAGGGCCTGGAGTCAGTAGACATACACCTGTGAATGATCAACATGAATAGCTAAAACTGGATTTCAAGGGGATATATGTGATACCTGCCTTACAGATATCTCCCAATACAGAGTGTCAAGTTATCTCTACTTATGGCATCCCTACTGCAGTATACCCTTCCCAATGTTCAACCTGAAAATAGTTTAATCTACCCCTTGAGCAGAAGTTAAAAGATCAGACATTCAACATAGGAATTCTATGCTCTAGAATCTAAACATTATCCAAATATCCAGATTCAGAAGAAGAATACATGCAATACTGGAGACAGAATTAACAAAACACATGCTAAGATAGCATTTCTCATATAAGATTAATCATGAAATCAGTGGGTTCGTGCCAAAACATACAACAAGAGATACATAGACTCATAGGTTTATCTGTACAGAGCAACCAGATCAGCTTGTTTTGAATTACAGAGCCAAAAATCTTCAACTTTCAACAACCAAAAAATGAGTAACACTTCCTTCTTATAACAGCCAGGTAGTGTACCACAGCAATTAATTACATGGTTGACCAAAAATCCCGCCAGATACACAGTATCAGAAAAATGGCACTCAACGCATTACCAGATTGGCGCCCAAACATGAATGCAGCAGGTAGGGGAGGAGACAGGAAGGAACCTCGAGCCCTGCGCCACTGTCCGTTGATGTACACCTTCAATCAGGTACCAGATCCGCCCATACCTCTGCAACCTTCGCCATTAATGGCGCACCAACCCGCGGCCTCGGGAAAACGTCAAACTGTGCATCGCAACCATTTCCCGCCAAGATTCATCGTCATGATATTTGAAAATATGCAGGATATCAATTATCTCACATGCACCCCGTGATGACCTCTTTAACACTTTATATACTAGGCCACGAGCATATATAATGTCGGTGCTTTTGCTCCTGACGACACTAGTATAAGACTTCATCATCATCCTCCAACAGCATGATATCATGTCGCTTGAAATATCACCCTGACGTCAGCATCATATCGCAATATAACCTGCATGATAATCGCCTTCATCGGCACAACCTGATCCATCGGAGGAACATCCTCCTGCTTAGCCGATACCAAAAGTCTGGCCGATGAACATCTTGATGACGTCATCATCATATCTGCCTACTGTGCACCTCCTCATATCCGGATGACGTCATCATCATGTTTGCAAATATCGGGGGATCTCCACAAGATGATCAATGTTAGAAATATGACCCCCCCGGACCTTGATGACGTCATCATCATATCGACATCAGGATGATATTCGGAAGATAACCAAATATTTGGAAATATCATCCTGATGCACAAATATCATGTTGCACTGTAGCTCCACTATAAGATCGGGGTGATAGATGAATATGCCAGATATTTGAAAAGATCACCCCCACTAGATAATGCACGAAGCCGACAGGCGGATATCTCCTTGATATCAGCATCATCATGACGCTGGAACAAACATACATCCGGGTGATATTCAAAAATGAAAATATCACCCCCTCCTTCAGAAATATCATGATGCAGATAGGCAGAGAAATAGATATCACCCCGTCATAAGAATGACGTCAGCATCATCAGGATGATAAAACAACGAACATGAAGTGATACAACAACATCAAGATGATATTGACTAAGATCATCCTGACGTTCAAAATATGATGACCCCAGTGAATATCGGGTCATACTTAAAACTCTTCAACAACATCATCAGGATGATCATAACCAAGATCACCCGATGATAAAAATATCACCCCGGTGAAATATCATGCAGGCAGAAAATATGATGACCCTCGCAAGCAACACAGCGATAACTGGAAACATGATCATGATGATGACGACCCTTAAGAAAAAATAGGCCGGGTTGAACAACTTAGAAAATGACCCCCTCGGAAAATCAGGGTGACATCATCATCATAAAAGATCAAGGTGATAATTGGAAGATCACCGGATACTTGAAAAATCACCCCCGCAAGCAAATCAGGGCACACTGTAGCTCATCAGCAGGATCAGGATGATATGCAAACATCACCCGATATTGAAATATGATGATCCTGATGAAAAATAAGTCGACAGAAAACATGATGATGCGGACCATCATCGAAGACAAGATGATGATGATGATCTCCTCCTCAAAGAAAATATGATGCTGCAGCTTAAAAATGCCGAGGAGGTCCAACACTTAGGAAAATGGGCAAGAAGATATAGGGTTCAAATGAAGAAACCCCCTAAACATGAAAAAACAACCCCCAGGTCAAAATGAGTGCTAACACTGGCTCCGAATGGGGACGTGCAGGTGAAAACCTGCAGTGAGAACCAGATCTTCGGGCAGACCAGACAAAAAGCCAAAAAGCACGAGCTGCACAAGACATTTACACTACATACATGCTTTTTACAAATGTGCACAGCGACAAGTCATTTATGCAAAATAGGACTTAAGGAATTGGCCATGCACAGGCAATTCCAGAACTTCACCATCTAGGGCCTGGAGGAAATAAGAATCCTCCCCATGAGTACTGCAAATCTGATATGGGCCCATCCATAAGGGTTCAAATTTACCATGTTTACCCTTTTCTTGACCTTTTGCATTCCAAACGAGCACCAGATCATTGACTTGAAACTTCCTTTTTGTAGTTCTACTGTCAAACTGATATTTCACATCTTGTTGTCTTTTGAGATTGATCTAGTGGGCTTTCCTTCTGTTTTCATCCAATGCAACCAGCTGGTTCACTCTTTCTGTCATGGAATCTTCAATCTCCTCATCATTTTCCTGAATGAATCTGTAAACTGGTAGGAGATTGTTTATGGGCAATCTGGCTGATGCACCATATACTAGCTCAAAGGGTGACATCCCAATAGCCCTTTTTACTGTCACTCTGTCAGCCCATATTGCTAAGTTCAATTTTGAGTCCCAAGCTCTCTTGTTCTTGTCCAGTATCCTCTTGATAATTTTCATGATGCTTTTATTGCTTGATTCTGCTTGACCATTCCCTTGTGGGTGATATGGTGATGTATATGATAGATTTATCCCATACCTGTTGCAAAAATCAACAAATTCACCTGATCTGAAGCACATAGCATTATCAGTGACTATCTTGAATGGTACTCCAAACCTGATGATAATATTTTCTAGCATGAAATCTGTCACCACCTTACTTGTAGCTCTCTTAGTTGGAATGGCCTCAATCCATTTGGTGAAGTAATCAGTTGCCACCAAAATCCAACTGTGTCCCCCACTTGATTTGTCTGCAATTTCCCCTATGAAGTCAATTCCCCATTGCTGAAATGGAGCATCCACAGTTACAGTTCTGAGGGGTAAAGCACCATCATATTTCAGCTTTCCTGAAAATCTTTGGCAAGGGTCACACTTCCTCACTAACCTTTGTGCATCTGAAAAGAGAGTGGGCCACCAATATCCTACTCTGAGAATTTTATGAGCTGTTGTTTGGGCAGTATAATGTCCACCACACAATCCTTTATGCATATCAATCAAAACATTGTTAGCCATATCCTCATCCACACATCTCAGCAGCACACCATCAGGGTTTTTCCAGTATAGCTCACCTTGAACAATAACATACCTGATTGCATGTAACTTTAAAGTCCTCTTTTGACTGTCACTGAAATGGGAAGGACAATTCAGATTTTGCAAGTAGTAGATAATATCCTTGTACCATTCAGATCCTGATACATTTACACTCTCATTTTGGACTGCATTAACTTGGCATGCTTCCAAGTTTGACTGTGCCATCATCTTGGCTAATCCTTGTCCTCTTATCAACTTGGTAACTTGTATGTCTATGTTAAACTCTTGCAGTTTGTTTATCCATCTGCACCTTCTTCCAGTCACCTCCTGCTGAGTGAAAATGTCTTTGACTGCTGCATGAGGTACATATGCAATTATATATGATCCTACCAAGTATGGTCTGAAACTTTTGATGGCTCTGACTAGTGCATATGCCTGTTTTTCCATAATATAATACTTCAACTCAGAGGCCTGCAAGGACATACTGAAGAAAGCGATGGGCTGTTCAAAACCATCTTCGTTTTTCTGTAGCAAACATGCAGCAACAGTATGAAAGGAAGCAAATGAAAATACTTGGAATGGCCTAGAAAAATCAGGAGATTTAAGAACAGGGGCCATCTTGATTACCTCTTTGATACTCTGAAATGATTCTATTGCTTCACTTTCCCAGTGGACAGTTGCATCCTTCTTCATCATCTTGGAAATGTTCCTTGTGGTTTCTGCAAAGTTGGGAACAAATCTCCTAACAAAATTTATCTGTCCAAAGAAGGACTGAACTCCTTTTACAGTTTTTGGCATTTGAATTCTGTCAATAGCAGCCACTCTCTCTGGATCTATCCTGACTCCATCCTTGGAAACAATATGTCCCAAGAGCTTTCCTTCAACTACCCCAAAGGCACACTTCTTTGGATTTAAAGAAATACCATACTCTAGGGCTCTTATGAAAATCTGCTCCAGATGCAAACAATGCTGCTCTTCTTTCTTTGAGTAAGCAGTCAAGTCATCCTGATATACAGCCAGAATTGAATCAATTAGTCCTGCAAAAGCAACATCCATTGCTCTTTGAAATGTAGCACCTGCATTGGTTAGTCCAAATGGCATTCTAACATACACATAAGTTCCCCATGGAGTGGTAAAGGCGGTCTTATACTGTTCTGATTCCTTTACCTTCACCTGATTATAACCTGAAAATCCATCCATCATGGATAAGAGTTCACAACCAGTCACTCTCTGCAACATAGCTTCCATATTAGGCAGTGGATAGTTATCCTTTAAAGAGGATACATTCAAGTTCCTGAAATCAACACAAAGCCTAATATTACCATTCTTTTTTCTGACTGGGACAAGGTTAGACACCCAAGTTGAATGCCTGATTGGCACAATTATTCCAGCTTCCCTGAGCCTCTTGAGTTCTTCTTGCATCTTGGGAGCTAAGGTAGGATTAATAGGTCTTTGCTTTTGTCTAAATGGCTTAGCTCCAGGCTTCAATGGGATCTCATGCTGGAATAAATCTTCCCTATAGGCTTTTAGGTCCTCATATGACCAAGCAAAAACATGTTTATACCTTTTCAGTAATGCAATCAGCATACTCCTAATGTGTGGTTTGAGCTGTTTACCAATGTATACCTTTTGAGGGACCTGAGATGTCCCCAAATTTATCTCTTCTAAATCTTCCTTATTTGTGGGAGATGTCCTTGTGACCAATTTATCTCTACTGTCAAAAGCTCTTTCCAAAGCTACCAACCCTCTAGGGATTTTATTAGTCTTCAATTGAATTATCTCTTTTCCCACAAGAGTTTCTTTTCCATTTATAGTCTCTACAAAAGCTTGGAAATCAATTTCTTGATTCTCATATTCATCTATGCAGTGCAAAAATTTCAACAAATCCCTATCATCATTAAACACTTGCCAACTGCATATATTTTCTGGTACTGCAGGCCTAATTTTAACTTCTACATTTGTAACACCTGACAGAGTGATGTCATCTGGCCTTATTGCAACATTGGCTAAGAAATCAGCCATAACATTCTTTGACCTCTCTACCCAGCCTATTGAAAATGCATCAAATAGTTCAATGGTATCCCAAACAGCATGCTTGTATTGTTTCAATCTTTTGTTTTTTGAAGCATACTTATCTCTAATTTGGGATACAATCAGCTCAGAATCCCCAAATACTCTTAACATTTTAATTCCATGTTTGAGAGCAATATTTAGGCCTAAGAGTAAAGCCTCATATTCTGCAATGTTGTTTGTGCAATCAAATCTCAGCAAGAAAGAGAATTTGAGGAGCTTACCAGTTGGAGACAGGAAAATAACTCCAGCTCCAGAGCCTTCTTTTGCACAAGCTCCATCAAAAAACATGGTCCATAAGCCTTGCTGATCCAGCTCTTCAATGCAGACATTTTTTTCTTTATCTTCTGTATCATCTGAGACAACCTTGAAGTTATCACAGTCAGTGTCTACAAAGCATACCTGTTCCTCTGCTTCTTGGTCTTCCACTGTCTCTGATGATCTTTGTTCTTTGATTAGCTTAACATCCCTGCCATTCATTGGAATCATGGCATATGACAGGTCCAGCTGCATACTTCCACCAATTAGTGTTGCCCATCTTCTTGACAACAACATACCATACTGTGGCTTGATGTCAACCACTGTTATATTCATTTTATATCTCTTTTCAGGAAATGCTACCAGTTTGAAATCTACATCCTTCATGATTCCAATAACTGGTACCTCTCTGGCATCCATAGCATAACATTTTCCACATGCCTTGTCAATTTTCAATCCAGTTTGTTGCATGATGGCCAAAGGCATGACATTTGTAGATGCTCCAGAGTCAAGCATACAATTTCTAATTATTTTTCCATTTATAACCAGGGAAACATAAAATGGTTCCACTTGTGAAGGACACTTTGTCATAGTCACTCCTAAATAGACTTCAAGAGTCTCATCTTCTTCATTACACATGACATGTTTTTCACCCTGGGTCTGAACATTTTGTTTAGCTTGAAAAGGTACCCCTGAGATTAGGGATATTGTCCTATTCTTGATCTCTTCCACTTTCATGAGTTCCATAAGTGGAACAGAGACTTTTACCTGAGAGAGGACCTGAGCTATATCAAATGGAGCATAATTTTGTATAACAGTTGTAGCTTGCTCCACAATCTTGTTTTTATCCTGAGCTGATTTAGCTCTTACTTTCATAGTTCCCTGATCATCATTCTTGTCTTGGGAACCTTTACCTTGATCTTCAGCCTGAGGGATTTTGTTTTCTGGTCCTTGAGATTCATGACCTGTTCTATGTCTAAAATTCTGTTTACTATTTACCCACTGCCTTTTTTGTGGTTCAATTCCTTTATGACCATGCACTAGCTGACCTGCAGAAATATCTTCTGGCTAATGTGGGCTGCCTACTTGATTTTTACCTCTGAGATTGTAGTTGCTTTTGACTTGAGCAACTGCTGCAGCTGTGAAGGCTCTAATTTCCTCATCAGAAGGTCGTTGTAAGTTACTCAGAAAATTGTGTGAGTTCTGAGCATATACATAGTTATCTTCATTATCTTCATCATATGGGAACTGTTGGCAGGCCTGAATTTGATGATCTGTATTCTCATCAGCATCATAAAAAGTGTATCCATTACACTGTGACTGTGAATGTGGCATCTGACAAATTATACACCATGGAGCATCATCAACAATATTTATAGCTTTCTTTAGAGGATCAGGAGTTTCTTTGACATGTTGAGCCCTCTGATTTGTGTTGTTACGTGGGAATACAGGCTTACCATCATGCCAATTGGTGTTATAAGGCATATCATGCAATGATGGCCTCTTTTCCTGCCTTTGATAGACTTGCCTATCAGGACCCATCCCTTTTTCACTTCTAGCTAATCTATAGCTTAGGTCCTTAACAACATTTGCCAATTTGTCTATCTTATCTTCAGGGGCAGATGTATTACCTTGAGTGTTCTGAGGCTTGTTTGGATTTTGCAGAATTTTTACATCATCCCTTCTATTTGTCTTGCCCGATGCTTTCTTGTTGTTTTCAATATTCACTGCAATTCTGAAAGCATCCCTGAGAGTAGCAGGACCTTTATCTCTTAATCCATATGCAGTTTTTGCATCAAAGGCATTGATATACAATATTATGCACATTGGTTCATTTGGCCTCATGTGATGTGGCAATTTGTTTAACACTTTAGTAAATCTTGCATTAAAATCTGCAACCTGCTCATTTGACCCTTTAGTGATACTGGTGAACTCATTTACAAAAAAGCTAGGGTCAGTTTTGTCACCATATTGCTCCTTGAACATCCTTTTAAAATCATCCCATGATGAAATACTCCGGTCAGGCAGATTCTTGTACCATTCTGTGCCTCATCTATTAAGGATTACATGAATGACTTCATGAAAACATCCTCATGTTCAACCTCAAAGTTATCCATGACATTTTGAAAGGCTTTTAGATGATCTTCTCCTGACACTGTGTTGTTTCCTGAAAATTTAGGCACTTGCAGCCTCAGATGCTTGTCAATGGGGTTAGGATACCCAGGAATACCATCAAACACCAGCTGCCTGAATCTATCTAAATGCATGGGCTGTCTGTTTAACTGATTAACATTAACATTTCTGTTTGCATTCTGGTTTCCTACATTGTTCAGTGGTATCCTAGCATCATTCACATTTTGTCTCTCATCATTATGTTGATGTTGCACTTCATTTCTTTGCTGATGTCTCTGCACATTTGCATTCTCTAGGGTAGGAACTGAATCATTTTGGGCAGTTCTTAAGGCTTGCACTTTCTGCTTCATATCATCTCTGATTTCCATGGCTTGTAGATATTCTAGTTCTGCTCTTAGACTTCTGATTTCTTCAGCTAACTGTTCATCCTTAGGCCTGGAGGTAGATGGTCTCATACCATTCTGGTCATCATCTTCATCATCCCTCAGAGACTCTGCCTCTTCAAACCTTTCACTAGGGTCTAGAAATGGGCATTCTTGGAACACCTCTGACCTCATTCTCATGCTACCACCCTGTTGCCTCTCATATGCACCTTGAATATCAGCTTCTGCATTTGAAAAGTAAGGCACATGCTGTCCTGATGGCCTAGGGTTATCTTGTACATCATCATTTTTTCTGGGGGAACCCTCATGACTAACTGAGACAGCTCCCTTTCTTCTGTACATCATTCTTCTTGTTACTGGTAACTCTTCAAATAAAGGATTTTGTTGGGATCTTCTCCCCTGCATATAAATTTTACTTTGACCGGTTGGGAGATTACTTCGGAGTCACCACCTATTACTAGGAACTGTTTTCTTCTGAAAACCAGGGTTCTTTCACAAAGTCCCCAGCAGAGTCGCCAATTTCTGTTGGTTTTTTCCTAGACTGGATGCTTATTCCTAGATTTCCCTACAAGGTAGCCATCAGTGATCAATAGGATCTCTGGGCCAGGGGCCAACAGTGTAGGAGATAGACTCTATATTTTATCTCCTCTTCTTCTTCAGGCTCTGCAAAACCTAGGGGGGTATTCCCTACTCAACATCCATGAGGATATGCATACAAAGGCTGGGATGCTGACAGAAAGCAGATAAGTCCTCCTGTAAGTAGACCAAAACTGAAAGATAAGAGCAAAGGGGCTAGCTTTGGGCCTATTTGTAGTTGTAGACAGAGGACTGAGGATCCTAAAACTAATTCTAATGTCCTAATGTTTGTTTTAGATTTTGATTTGGATTTTCAGTTTGGATGCAAAGCTGGACATGGTTGTAACACAAAAACAAAGCAAGATTGGTGCCTATCCAGGGCCTGGAGTCAGTAGACATACACCTGTGAATGATCAACATGAACAGCTAAAACTGGATTTCAGGGGGATATATGTGATACCTGCCTTACAGATATCTCCCAATACAGAGTGTCAAGTTATCTCTACTTATGGCATCCCTACTGCAGTATACCCTTCCCAATGTTCAACCTGAAAACAGTTTAATCTACCCCTTGAGCAGAAGTTAAAAGATCAGACATTCAACATAGGAATTCTATGCTCTAGAATCTAAACATTATCCAAATATCCAGATTCAGAAGAAGAATACATGCAATACTGGAGACAGAATTAACAAAACACATGCTAAGATAGCATTTCTCATATAAGATTAATCATGAAATCAGTGGGTTCGTGCCAAAACATACAACAAGAGATACATAGACTCACAGGTTTATCTGTACAGAGCAACCAGATCAGCTTGTTTTGAATTACAGAGCCAAAAATCTTCAACTTTCAACAACCAAAAAATGAGTAACACTTCCTTCTTATAACAGCCAGGTAGTGTACCACAGCAATTAATTACATGGTTGACCAAAAATCCCACCAGATACACAGTATCAGAAAAATGGCGCTCAACGCATTACCAGATTGGCACCCAAACATGAATGCAGCAGGTAGGGGAGGAGACAGGAAGGAACCTCGAGCCCTGCACCACTGTCCGTTGATGTACACCTTCAATCGGGTACCAGATCCGCCCATACCTCTGCAACCTTCGCCATTAATGGCGCACCAACCCGCGGCCTCGGGAAAACGTCAAACTGTGCATCGCAACCATTTCCCGCCAAGATTCATCGTCATGATATTTGAAAATATGCAGGATATCAATTATCCCACATGCACCCCGCGATGACCTCTTTAACACTTTATATACTAGGCCACGAGCATATATAATGTCGGTGCTTTTGCTCCTGACGACACTAGTATAAGACTTCATCATCATCCTCCAACAGCATGATATCCTGTCGCTTGAAATATCACCCTGACGTCAGCATCATATCGCAATATAACCTGCATGATAATCGCCTTCATCGGCACAACCTGATCCATCGGAGGAACATCCTCCTGCTTAGCCAATACCAAAAGTCTGGCCGATGAACATCTTGATGACGTCATCATCATATATGCCTACTGCGCACCTCCTCATATCCAGATGACGTCATCATCATGTTTGCAAATATCGGGGGATCTCCACAAGATGATCAGTGTTAGAAATATGACCCCCCCGGACCTTGATGACGTCATCATCATATCGACATCACGATGATATTCGGAAGATAACCGGATATTTGGAAATATCATCCTGATGCACAAATATCATGTTGCACTGTAGCTCCACTATAAGATCGGGGTGATAGATGAATATGCCAGATATTTGAAAAGATCACCCCCACTAGATAATGCACGAAGCCGACAGGCGGATATCTCCTTGATATCAGCATCATCATGACGCAGGAACAAACATACATCCGGGTGATATTCAAAAATGAAAATATCACCCCCTCCTTCAGAAATATCATGATGCAGATAGGCAGAGAAATAGATATCACCCCGTCATAAGAATGACGTCAGCATCATCAGGATGATAAAACAACGAACATGAAGTGATACAACAACATCAAGATGATATTGACTAAGATCATCCTGACGTTCAAAATATGATGACCCCAGTGAATATCGGGTCATACTTAAAACTCTTCAACAACATCATCAGGATGATCATAACCAAGATCACCTGATGATAAAAATATCACCCCGGTGAAATATCATGCAGGCAGAAAACATGATGACCCTCGCAAGCAACACAGCGATAACTGGAAACATGATCATGATGATGACGACCCTTAAGAAAAAATAGGCCGGGTTGAACAACTTAGAAAATGACCCCCTCAGAAAATTAGGGTGACATCATCATCATAAAAGATCAAGGTGATAATTGGAAGATCACCGGATACTTGAAAAATCACCCCCGCAAGCAAATCAGGGCACACTGTAGCTCATCAGCAGGATCAGGATGATATGCAAACATCACCCGATATTGAAATATGATGATCCTGATGAAAAACAAGTCGACAGAAAACATGATGATGCGGACCATCATCGAAGACAAGATGATGATGATGATCTCCTCCTCAAAGAAAATATGATGCTGCAGCTGAAAAATGCCGAGGAGGTCCAACACTTAGGAAAATGGGCAAGAAGATATAGGGTTCAAATGAAGAAACCCCCTAAACATGAAAAAACAACCCCCAGGTCAAAATGAGTGCTAACAAATCACACAACAAAAACTCAATGAAAACAAAAAACAATGTGAACTTTATTAATTCTTAGTCACAAATTACAATATATCATAATGGGCTTTGAACATGCTAGGCCTCAGTCATTTGATTACAAATATGCAAACTAAAAAATTTAATCATATTGTAATATAATTCCAAAATTGACCTTCAACTTTCTCCACCCATAGTGTTTTTTACAAATGGTTATGGATAATGTTTATATAGTAGTCTCATGTCTTGTGAATAATCATAGTTGGCCACAAGATGGTTCAAGGCTTGATGCCTCATGAAATGTGTAGTTGGCTATTGGCTAAACATATAGATAAATTCTTCTAGATTGAATGCAGTGATGAAAGATAGATAAAACTCAATGTGGTGCACACTGTAATCACTCCTAGGTCTAATGTATCTAGAAATTTGTTCCTTTTCTGCTCCAAACTTTGGAAAGTTGTCACAAGCCATGAACAATGAAGTTGAGTGTAATCCTATCAAGCCTGGTAAGGTTTAAAAACCAAGTTATGCCTTTGTAGTGATCACAAACTTCTAAAAAGTGAATATGTCATTTAAGGATCATAGTAGAACATATATTCCCAACATCAAGTTGAGATGTACAAATGCAATGAAATGTAGTGGGATCTGCAGTGACTAACTAATGACTAAAAACTTGCAAACAAACAAACAAAGTAAAAGCAAAATATTTTTGGTTGATGCATCATAATCTCCAAGTGCTAGATCTTTAAATTCCCTAACCTTAAATTTAGGTAGTAATGTTTTCTATTGTGCATCCACATTGCTACTTTTGTGCCATCTCATGCATGCATTCCATGTCCCTTGGGATTACTCATGCATCAATGTCACAAGAGAAATTTCTCTTCTTCTTTTTCACTTCTTTCTATGCTCTATCCATTTTATACTCAAACTACTAGCCCCCATGCTTTCTCACTTCTTTCTTCTAGGATAGATGCCTATCACCCGCTTCACTACATATCTGTCCATGTATGAGATGGATTAGTCCATTCTTGATGACTCTAAATATTGTTGAGATATTATCATATTTTAGAAAACTCTTAAAATAAGTATGACTAATTATTTCTCATTTCTAGCATGTTGTCTGTGTACTACTTTGGCTACTCTAGGATGTTATTGTGTAGTTATTGAAAGGGTTTCAACAACAAAACCAAAGTTCTATTGTTTGGTCATGTGTAGTTACTAATATAATGGCATATATCCAAGTATCATCTAAAGCATATTAAGTCCTTTACCTTTGCTCAACTACACAATAAACATGCATAACACAAATTCACATAGCACTAATGCAAAAGGAAATAGTATCTCTTTTATTAATCAATAGTTTTCTCATATATCACCATTTCTTTCTCTTATCTTTATCCCTGTATCTTGCATATCATACATCTTGGCTAACATCCCTTTCTATTACAATACTAGGAGTATATATAGGAACCTTCCCCTATTGTCACCTAGAGTAAACATAGGTGCATGCATAGGTAGGCTTTAAAGTATCTCTACTTCAAAGATAACTCTATCTTTTATGTAGTACATAAATAAATAGTATATCCTTAAATATAATCTCTACATGCTTATATTTTTATGCATACTTCTACATGTTATGTTATGGAAATCATGTGCATGTATTAGTACTAGGCACTATATAGAGCTTGGCATTAATCTTTATCTATTAAAAACTGTTGAATTGGTCACCAACACTCTATATAATTAACTTAACGAAAAGGGAGGCAACTTATCTTTTCTATAGAAGATAACCACTATCAAGAGAGCACCTATGGAGATGGTCATTGATTTCAACATTTGGTTCAAGAAGACTTGGTTTAGGATTCCCATAAAGGCAAGGCCCCTCTCTACTATGGTGTTTCTATATTTTCTTAGATCTTTTAATCCTAAAATTTCCATGATGATACAATCAATAGTAAGAGATACCTTACCAATAGCCTATGACATTGTTATCATAGCTAAAATTTTGACAATGTCTCTCAAAATGTTGAATTTGACCACAAGGTGGTATTCATTCTCATTTTGATCTTGTAAAAAAATCTTTTCAAAAATTAAGATCATGTGACGTTAGTATTCAGGATTACAATTCTTGACAATGCCTCCCACTAGCAAGTGTTTGATAGTGATGAGTAGATAGCTCATTTAATTTAGCAGGTGGCTAATTTGATAGATGATCTAATTCTTCAAATCTAAGAAGCATATAGGGATTAGATTTTGTAGCTAAAATACAATATTTAGCTAAAATCCAATAAATTTTCAAGAGGCCTAGTCACTCTAGAAAGCCTATTTAGTCTTGATGATTATTTCAAAGATGCAAGATAAAATATAGCTAATAAGGGAGATTACAAGGATTTAGAAGTCACCCCAGCCAAATTTATAAAAATAACTAAAGTATGCTCTATTAAAGAAAGGTTTTATGATCTAATTATGTTAAAAATATAAAGATATCATAGCCTAGAATTATGAATATCTTAAAGGATGTGAAAAAAATTTAACTTGCACATAATATAACTTCAACATGAAGCCAAACTAGTTAGAAAAAGCAAAGGATGGTAAATTGTAAGATAGAGCCTCATGAATCAAGAGTTTTCAAAACTAATTTAGTTAAAAATAATATATCCTATTGATCATTCAACTCGGGTGCCCAATTTGGTGATAGTAAGGAAAATGAATAGAGATATAAGGTTGTGCATAGATTTTATAGACATAAACAAAGCTTCTCTAAAAGATAATTATCCTTTTCCTTGGATGGATTAAATTCTCCAAACAATGGCCAATTCTAATAGATTATCCATGCTAGATAATTTCTCTAGATATAACCAAGTATGGATAAAAGATGAGGATTGACACAAGACTACATTTACAACCAAATGGGGAATATTTTCCTAGTTGGGATCTCTAATGTAGATGCAATCTTCAAAGAGCTATTGAACTTTCCTTCAAGGACCTAATAAATGAGATAACCCTAGTTTACTTGGATGATTTGACTATATTATCCAAGAATAAGGAATACCATTTCACACACTTAGAGAAGGCTTTTGAACTTTAAGAGAATTTGGGATCTCTTTGAGCCCAAAGAAGTGAATTTTTTGTCATTCCTCAAGGAAAAATCTTGGGACATGTCTCTAAATAGGGCATATATATTTATCTAGATAGAATAAAGGATATTCTAAAGAATTCTCTCCCCCAACACAATGAGGCACTCTAATCTTTGTTGGGTAAGATAAACTTTGTCAAAAGCATTATATCTAACTTTGTAGGATTGGTCAAACCTACCACTTTTATGCTAGAAAGGGATCAAAGATTCAAGTGGAAAATGAAAGGAAAATAAGATAATGATAGAAAAAGAATGCTATTTTAGAAGCCTATGTGTTGGTAAATCTAGATTTTAGTAAATCTTTCATCATTTATGCATCTTGAGGAGAGTTCATCATTATAGTTGTTCTCACACAAAAAGGTGGGTTAAGGCAAGAGGAGCATCCCATGGTATTATTCATCTATACCCTCAAAGATTATGAAGCTAAGTATAGTTTTGTTGAGGAATAAACTTATGTACTTGTTAAGAGTTTGAAAAAAATCAGGCATTTGGTTTCTAGCACAAAATAATTGTTAATGAGATATCATTAATAATAAGGAAAATTATATCAAAAGGATCCTTGAATACGACATAAAATTTAATCCCACTAAGATAATTAGAGGAAGATCCTTATGTTAGCATTTGGCTAAAGATGTGATAACTCCTAAAGAAGAAGAAAATGATGTCTACAAGTTGGATGAGCCTGAAAATGATATGATGGACTAGATTAAAGAAAGGATCAAGTACCTAGAGTTAGATTAGTACCATATTAATTTAAATGATACACAAAGAAGAGATTTTAGATTGTAGATCATCCCATTAAAACTCATAAATTTGATACTATTCAAAAGGAATTATGATGGAATCCCCCTAAGGTGCATTGAAGTAGAAAAGTGCTAACACTTACGTAGGAGTTGCATCAAGGTTTATTAGGAGAACACTACTTAGCTCAAACCATTGTGGATAAAATCATGAAATTTAGATATTATTGGCCAAAAATTCTCACAAATGGGTAAGAAAATGTTAAAAATGATAATTATTCATAGGTAAGAAAATAAATACACCTATTCCATTAAAACCCATTATAGTTAATGATCCTTTCTCACAATGGGGATTGGACTTTATTATAATGGTGAATAATCCCTCCAATGTAGGCCACAAGTAGATAATAAGAGCAACATACTACTTCACCAGATGGATTAAACTAGTGTCATTTAAGGAAGCAACTAAAAATGTTATTGTTGACTTCCTAGAGAGCATAATTACAAGGTTCAAAATTTTGAACACCATTATAACAGATAAATATAAGGAATTTGTTAGGGCCAAAATCTCTAACTTTTCCTACAAGTATAATATTTATCTCAAATATTCATCAAGTCACCATCCCTAAGGGAATGGTCTAGATGAATCCACTAATAAGAACTTGATAAGGATTATCAAGATGATAGGTTTTGATTATTAGAGGATGGAACCTACATCTAAGAAATGTATTATGGGATAACCAAATTATACCTAAGAAGGCCCTTGGAGCCTTTCCATATGCCCTTGTGTATCAGAGAGAATTAAAATTGCCTACTTTAGTTTAGATTTCTACATTGGAATTTTCACATTAGTTAGAGCTAGTAGAAAATGATGTAATGATTGTTAGATTAGTGAAACTATTGAAATTAGAAGAACAAATAGATCCGAAAACTAATTCTAGAATCATCAAAGAGTTGTCAAGAGGTAGTTTGACAAAAATGTCAATAGTTTAAAAATTTAAGGTTGGGAACTCGGTCCTCAATTAGGATGAAGATAGGGTAAAGCTAGGGTAACATAGCAAGTTTAACTCACTATGGAGTGGGAATTATATCATCACTTCATGTAAATAAGAGAAGTCCTTTGATCTCTCAACTTTAATTGGCCATGTTTTCCTAATCCTAGTCAATGGGATTTACATGAAACCTCATGTTTGATTCTTAATAGAATCATGTAATATATGTCTATAGTTTTTATTTTGTGTGTGTTTTCCATGTATCATATGTATGTTAGCATTTTGTAAGTTGTGAAGTTTCCTTTCCATTCATTCTACAATGTTGGTAAGATCAAGTTATTCTATGTACTAAAAGAGATGCTAGTTATTTTTCATCCACAACTATCAGATGAAGTGAGAAAGGTCAAATTAATGGCTCATAGGAATTTTTAGAGTCATTAGTGACTATGGTCGAGGTAATTCCCTGGGAGCCATTCAATAATCAAAGGAATGTTTAGAAACCATTATATCTTCTTAGTAAAGATATAAAGATAAATTAAAGGTTTTCCTCTTTGTGGAGACCACTATGATATCATTGTGTCCAAATGTTGTCTCATCAAGAAACAAAAGAATACGCCTAACATGTCAAATAAGGAAAGATTGCTACTGGGTCATCCAAAGAGAAAAGGTAATTCTATGATCTTTGAATTGAAATTAATATTCTAAATCAACAATGCATAAGACTTTAGTGACTATAAAGAAAATACACAACCTATATTAGAAAAAACTATTGATAAAAAAGAGTAAAAGTAAACCATCAAATCTATTAAGAGAAAAATTATAAAAGGCCTACAGCAAGAAACAAAAGGTTCAAATTCAAAAGCTAGTATGATCTACCAACTTGAATGAAATTAATGTATTTTTTGAAGTAATTTCTAGAGTCATGAATGAATGATAAATAGATAACTAATTTTCCACCACAAATCTCTCCATTATTTTCATTGTCTTCAATTTTTAAAGAGCTTATAGTGTAGAAATAGAGTTAGTGAAGAAGGAAATCTTAAGCAAAAGGTTTGTTCAAAGAAAGATCCAAAGGGAATGAGAAATTGAGCATTATAAAATAGAATATGAGAAATTTAGAATAGTATCCATCTATGGAGGACAAACCTTTCAAAGTCAATGGAGTTATAGAGGAAGTGGAAACATTTCAGACACCAAATCATTCAAATAAAGTTGTTAGAGTAGGAATGATGACAAGGAAAGGAAAGAAAAATGCCTCCACACCTCTAAATCCACCACCATCAAATATTCCTCTACAAGTTCCACAAGTACCCAAATATTACACCTCTACTCCTCAACTTTATATTCTCCCTTTAGGAAATCTTGGGGTAAAGAAACTCAAAATTCCCTTAAATTCTACTTTCAAAAGATATTTCATCCATGCTATGGTTGATGGGGTCCATGATTAAAAAATAAATACAAAGACTAGCCATCTAAGATGGGGAGACTTTGAAATAATGAAGTATAAGATTGATGAGTCCTTTGTGGTTAGGATTTGGACCACTAACTTGGCCAAATATGTGACCCCTTTGGTACACCCTTTCTTTGAACTAGTTTTTTCTGTGTTGAGGGCTATGATGCAAATACTAGGTAGATTAAGTTGAAAGTAAAGAATCCCCCCTTGAATTTTCTATTTTAGTAGGCCAAATCCATAAAATTTTGAGTCTCATCCAAGCTCCCCTCTAATTAAACCCTAAAAATCTAGCCACTTATTGGGAAAGTATAATGTTAAGTTATAGTTCTTCAATCAAGAAACCCATAGCAACCATCAACAATTACCTAAGTTCCCTCTTTGTATCAACTATTTTTATAAATATGTTTTAGATTTATGTAGCATGCTTTCTTTTATATTTTATTTAGAAAATGGAAGGAATGTGCATGAATATCAATTAGCAGTTTCTTATAGGATGGGGTGTACTCCCATAGGACAACATTTAACTTTTGATTTTACTTGTGGTATTGAGGAAAGGATTCATGAGGATTTGGTAAATTTATAAACTTCTAAATTTTCAAATTCTCTTACTAGCTTGCACACTTAATCCTACATCAAAACTAAAAATTCTTTAACCATCTAGAACTCAAAATGGTTGAATCCCCATATGTGAGAAAGTATGCCCCAATCTCTACCTAGACCCACATGCTTTCTAAGTCTACCTCCTATTATAAATCTGTAAAAATTTCTAGCCCCTGTGGTAGTGGTGATCAAAGGGGAGGACTAGGTGAGGATCTCCCATAAGAATATTTTGAGACTTAGGGGTGTTTGTAAAGGTGTGAGGCCGATTATTTTTCCTTCCTTATTTTGATCATTTTAAATTTCAGTTGATGACATTATTAGACTTTTAGAGACTATTGTTCCATTATGCAGATTTGATTATAACTCCTGATTTTGATTTGACATTGATTAGACATGTGGTGATTCAATTTAAATCATATTTTGATGCTATGATGAGATTAGACATGCGAGATATATTAGATGATGATTATTGATGTAATTTCTAGTTCATTATGTGGGTTCATTAATTGATGATGATTATGTGACATTAGATAGAAAATGCAGTTTAATCTTGAATTATGTTGTAATTGATTAATGTTGTATACAATGGCATGAATTTAATTCCAGTTGCTTCTGCTATGGTTATTCATGATATGATTGACACTTGATCCAGTTGTGCAGGATTATATTCCCAGGACACAAGAAATTGGAGGTAGTGTTCACACATATGTTATTCCCTGTGAAACCGATCCATTCCCAAGAGGGCTGAGGATCACGTTTGATTCGGATGTTGTTTAAGTACTTGTTTGTTTTATTATTTTGGCCTAGTACCCCTTTGTTTAATTAATTTATATCATGTGTTGTATATTTTTATTGTTTTACACCACTTGGTATTATTTTTAATTATTGGGCCATTTAAAGTGAATTTATGACTCCCTAGGTGTACCTTAGTGTCCCAAAACTTACCCTAGGAGGTTACCCATGGGTCTAGGGTCAATTTGGACTAACTAAACCTTGGGGTAACTCACTTTTGGTCACTCTAAACTGAGGTTTAGTCAAAGTGACGAATTTTGAAATGGCTAAGGGTGGGAGATGAGTCATGCTTTGGGAAAGACCCATCTCCCTTCCCAAAGTTTGGGGATCCCTTCACCAAGAAGACTTGGGAGGTCTCCAAGACTCTCACACACATGTGAGAGCATCTTGGAGGGAGATGGCTCTCTTGGAGAATAAGAGGGTGCCATATGGCATCCCTTATCCTCATGGAAGCTTGAAGGGAAATGCCACCTCACCACTTGGTCTCTCACACATGTGTGAGAACACAAGTGGATAAGGTGAGGATTGGGATGGAATTGGAGGGTGACACTTGTCACCCTCACACTTCCTCTCCCTTGCAAGTGGAATGGGATGAGGAAGGAGAAGGTGACAAGTGTCACCTTCTCATTCCTCAAGGCCAAATTGGAAGGCCTATATTATCTCCCCTTGAAGAGGAGTGTGGGGTTCTTGCATTTTACATATTTTCTTTCTATTCTTGGAGTTCTTTTTGGGGAGATAGAAAAATTTGGAGATTGGGAGACTTGGAGAAGCTTGGAGCTCTTCACCAAATGTGCTTCCATTTTTAGGGCTTTTGAAAGTAAGCTCCATGGCTATGGCCATTTACCCTTGTATATTTCATTTATGTTGTGTTTGTGGTTTTATGTTGTTGGTTGTTTTCTTTTTGTGTGGGTTGGGAGTTTGGTGAGAACACCTCCATTTGGAGGTAAGGCTCAACTTGTATGGGGTAGGGAAGAGTGAACCTCCTCGAGGTCACCTCCTTATTTTGTACTACTTATAGCCTTGAGGGCTTTTCTTTGGTGTTGAGAGCATTTTTTATGGCAAGAGTGCCATGTTAGTTTTTTGATTGAGTTATTTGGAGAGATGTATTATGTGGTTGTGGCTTGAGGCCCTGAGACTTGGTGATTTTGAGATCATGGAGTGACCTCTTGAGTTGAGGGGTCCACTCCCCTACCCCCATCAAACTCATTTTCATGAGTTTAGTTTTGTGCAACCTTGGGGAAATTTTATGTGTGTTTGGAAAATTGCATTGTTGTGGAGTGTGTGTCAAACCGTGTGATTCCTACCTCCCTAGCTCGGGGGTGACCCACTTGCGGGTCTATGGTAGGGAGGAGGGCATTCCTTCATGGCTTGTTTCCCCATTGTTGTGTGTTTATTGCAGGTTTTCAGTTTGGGAAGATGGAGCTTGTAGAAGTCCATTTGGGTGTTTGGAACTCTATTTGTGGTTGGCTGTTTTTGGAGCCATGGCCTTAGAGGCCTTATTGTTTTTTTTTTTGGTCAAAAGATTACTATTCCTTGTGATGGTTGTATAGGAAAATCTAATGTCAATAATCCTTATTGTTTATTAAAAAAAAAAAAAGTTGTCAGTAATATATGTTGTTATGCTTTTATGCTTATGGTGAAATGCTATAGAGGATTTAAGAAAAGAAAGAAAAAGAAAATGTTTGTGTTGCTGTTGTGATTTTGTTGTATACTATGTGGGAAAAGAAATATACACTACTGTGTTTTATGTAATGGAATTACATGGGTAATATTTTGTTGTGCTCTTAATTGATTTTTTTTGGAAGTTGAATCGAAATGATTTTTATAATTGTTGTCATTTTAAATCAAAAATAAAGACTTGCAAATCTAGTTATTTCATTCCATTTAAAGGTTGTTTGTATGTAGATATATGATACAATACATATATGTATATAATACATTATATACATATGTATATATATCTATATATATTTACATATATAGAATGTATATAAATGCTTCTGTTTTAAACACATTTCACCTTACTGTTGGACTGATTAAATTGTATATATATATATATATACAGTGACATATACACAGATAATATATATATATAATGAGGGATATACATATATATTTAAATGTATGAACAAACTGTAATGATGCAAATGCCATAATAGACAAACTGTTAAAAGTATTTTTTTTAATTCAAAAATTGGCCAAACCCTAAAGAATTTGGGTTTGTATTTTTTTTAAATGAAACAACAAAAAACAAAGAAAAAAAAGGAAGGGCTATGGGCGGTGACGCCACCCATAGCCCACAGTTGATAGAGGGGTGTGGGGAGGAGGCGTTGCCTCCACCCACACCCGCAGGTGTGGGTGGAGGCAACGCCTCCTCCCCACACCCCCCCTTCTCCCTCACGTCATTTCCCCACGCCATTTCCCATGCCCCTGCCTCCCTTTAATAGTGGTGACAGTAAGATTTAAACGGGCCATCGACCCCTTAACCCTTCACTCGGCCCTTTCCTCGCCCTCTTTAGCCACTGTTACCTTGCATTCTATAGTCAATAAAATATATATAAGAAATACTTATATATATATATGTATGTATGTATGTATGTATTTATCACTATCTGTGTATAAAAAGAAAAAAAATAGAGAATGAACATTCTAGATTTTGAAAATGAATATATATATATATACACACACATAAGTGTATATTTATATATATAAATAGATATATTTATATATTTATATATATATATATATATAAATAGATATATTTATATACAAAAAAAAAGAAACCTTACGGGGTATACTCAGAAATATATACCTCCGTGTGTAAACCCTTAAGGCAACCATTGTAGAAGGAACTCCAAACCTGCCAAAGAGAAGTATATTGAAACAATGGAGGAAAGAAAAGTTGAGAACAAAACCAAATAGGAGAATGAGCATGTTAGGGTTTCACCATAAGGAAATGATAGAATAAGAAAATTAGGGCTTCTTGAGGAAACCAATTAATAATTGGATTAGGGTGAGAGGAAAATGCGAGATAAATGAGTTGTTATTTAATTTAAATTCTTTTTTTTATTTTATCCCTTGTGCAAGGGAGAATTATTTTCCCTCCCTTTATGCCTTAGGTCATTTTGATTTAATTGTCTTATGGGGGTTGTTTTAATTGATTTAAATACTTATTTGGGGATTTGATTTAATCCCTTGTGGATTTTTTTATTGATGGGAAGGGGGCTTTTACTTTTACGGGATGTTTTATCCCTTAGTGAAATTAATTATTTTGAGGCCTTTATTTTTTAATTTTTATTCTTGGCGCATTTTTAAATTAATGTGGTGGGAAGTCCTTTTGTTTAATTTAATTTTAATTTTAGTTGATCTTATCCCAGAGCAGATATTTTAATCTATCTTCTTTTTTATTATTTTTAACTTGGGTTTATTAATAAATGTAATTGACGAAATTATATTTATTAATGGACTTAAGTATTGAATTTTAATTTGGTCGTTTATTTTAATTTAATTTTTATAATTTTGCTGAGTGGCAATTTATTTAACCTTGAAAATTTATTTAATTTTCCTTTTGTTTAATTAATTTAAATTTTCGCATTAATTTCTTCTTAGAGTTTTTCTTTTAAAAATTTTATTTCAATTATTGAAAATGCATTATGTTGTCGAATTTTTCCTAGATTTTAGGGTTTTATTTTTATGACCTTTTGGCGACTATCATTTAACCACTCGATCTTATCATGCATCCATCATGCCATTAATCTTCTCATTTTATTTATTCGATTTCATTTGTGCATTGGAGTTAGGATTTGTTTTTGAACCTGATGAAATCATCTCTTCACCTAGGATACTTAGGGTTTGGATTAAAATTGTTCTAACCCTAGAAGTGGTGCACATCGCGTCACATACCCCCTAGATGACTTTCATCATGCAGGGGATGGTGTAGGAAGATGCACTTCCCTGAATTTGTATGACATGTTTACACCTCATGCATATTGCCATCGAGCATGCAGACATGTGCGAGGGGGTTCCTAGGGACATGCAGAAAAGTTTTTTGTATTTCGTGTCATGACCACATGTCAAATGTGGACATGACACGTGTCTTGCATGTCGTGACCGCATGGGTAATGTGGGCATGACAAAAAGAAACTAGTTCTTTGATAATGATTACACAATCGTTAGGATCCATGGATTCAATGGTGAAGTATTCAAGATTTCCAAGTATGTGTTTGATAGGATTTTTATTTGGAGGTAGCCAAACAGACAGAGGTCATTGATGTCCTATTTTATAATGGGAGAGGGAAAGAGACCTGTATTATATAACTCCACTCACCTACATGGGATAACTCTAGCCAAAATGAAGTTAGCAAGTTATTGATGAACAATTAAGTAGATATTCAACTATAATTGATTGAAGATGCCTAAGTATATAACCCCATGGGCCTATTTGCTAATTTTTTAACTATCATTAGCATTATTAATCATTATTTGCATGAATAGAGAGAGGATATTGAAAGAAGATGATGCCCTTTATATAAGATCCTAATATGAGAGAATTCCATTCAAAATCCCATGCCCTATGAAAATTTTATGTATAGAGGGACTACTTTGACACTTCCAAAAAGATGGGAAGTGGAATGATGAAAATCCTAAGGGTCAAATACTGGACAAAGCATAAAATAGAAGATTTCTAGAGATGTAGGCAACAAATAGCTAAAGTAGCCACCCCATTTGATAATGTTAATATTTATGAGAAATGGAATTTTTATTTTATGAATACCATGATAGTCTAGCTTCCAATTATGAGATTATAGGAGCAAAAAGTGTGATAGACCTTGAGGAAGATGAGGTCACTTGTTCACAACATTTTCCTCTAGCTTCCATGCTTTAGGTCAAGCAATAAATAACAAGTTCCTTAAGGTGGACTCCAACAAGCACAAACTTCCTAGGTTATATAGAAACAAGTTAAAGATCTAGTGGGAATGGTTTCAATGCAACAAAATAAAGTGCAAGAAGATATCTAGCACTAGTTAGTTCTATCAGGACATATGCCATGTAACTAAGAATGAGGGTATAGGTCTTAGCTAGTACAACAATACTAGAAGGGTAGGACCAAATAAATAATAGAATTTATCTCCTCACAAGAGACTCCAATCATTTGTCCAGTTTTCTTTTACCACTAGATTTAAAAAGTACCACCTTCTCAAGGGGAACCTATAAATAGGGGCTAGAAGAGACAATGAACTTAAGGATAGGAAAAAGATAAATCTAGATAACAAAGAAGATGAGGAAAAGAAGAAGAAGAAAAAGAAATAGGATCCAAAATGTGGAGATCAACAAGAAAATATTTCTCAATAGATGCCACTAGCCTTGATAGTTTAAAATACTATTAAGTATGTCTTATTCCCTTCCTCTTCCTCCTCTAACTAGTCTTACAACTAATTCCTTATCAGCTGTCATTCTAGTTCTTTAGCATCTTCATCTACTATTGGTTCCATGGCATGTATTTTGATATCTCCCACTTGTTTAGGTTCATATTTTCTACCCCTTGTCCAACAACCTCCTTTTTCTCCTTTGTTTCCATCATCCCCTAATTCTATTATGATTTTGTTGTCACACCTCCACTTGATTTGGATTTTTTCCAATTCCAAGTTCCTCTAACCTAATATCTCTTTTCCACCCGTCCACCCATCCATTCCACTATCATGAGCTTCATAGCCTCTCCAAGTCTTGGGAATTCCCTCATTCTCTTCAGCTTTTGTGTCCTAGCAATCCCCATTGTCCCATGTTTATGTTACCCCACCACCTACTCAAGAAATGGTGATCTAGTCCTTTTTATAGAGTTACAATAGCCACCCTAGATGAATTTATGTAGAAAATGAAATTAAGGAAAGGGGTAGAAAAAGAAGATAAATTTTAGCACCCACTCTAGGATAGAACAACAATTAAGAGCCAATATAACCCTGGAAGCCAAATGATGCTTCTAGCTCACATGGCCCCAAAAGTATGCAAGATAAAATAACAAATGATGCCAATAGAATATAAAATAAAATATATGGTTGTGAGTCTAAAAGGTGTAAATATGGACGATAGAGTTGAGTTCCTACAAGAAATCACAAAGGCAATGACCTCTGAATAGAAAGAAAAATGCTAGATAAAAGAGAGAAAGAATTGACTTATGTCAAGTAAACTCTTAAGGATACCTCGTTATAGGTAAAATCCTACAAGAGGAGAATATCATAATCATATGAGAATATAGATTCTTAGGTGCTTGAAAACTTAATTAAGACAAAGCAAGAAAAGAGTTAAGAATTTTTAAACAAGTTGTAAGAGGTAAATAATATAATAATGACCCTTAGTCAATAAATTATCAGCCTTGTGGCTAAAGATGAGTTTTAAGCAACAACCAATCACCCTCCAAGCTAGTGAGGAAGAGATAAAGCAATAAATCACCACCTTGCAACTAAATGTGGATGGACTCATCTAAGAGGCTACTTATTTACAAGCCAAGATGAATATAAAAACTAAGTTGACACTTTAGAATCTTAACTAGAGGAGCTAAAAGAAAATAAGACCTCTCTGAAGATGGCCTTAAGCTAAAACATAGTTTTAAGGAATCTAAAATTAATGTATATTAGATGTAGATAGCTACCCAAAAGTTGGTGGTTAAAGAGCTTAAGAGATAGATAAGCTCCCATAAAGGAGGTATAAATATATACAATAAATATATTATTAATCTTAAGGATATTGTGAAGGAGATGAGGAAATCGTTAGGGTATCTTAACCTGATCAAATTAGCATGCAAGTCATATTATGATAACATCACCCACATGATTAGTAGAATGGAGCATGCCTTGGAATTCATTGACATAGTGCATAGCCTAATCCTATAAGTGCAACCAAAATTTGATGAACTCTTCAATGGTCTTTCTCTGAAAGTGGTAGGTACATAATTATTTAGGTGCAAGCTATCAACCTTGCTAAAATACACACTCAATGTTGTAGGTATGACCCAAAAATATGAGACTACCCAAAAGGTAATAGATATACTTGATAAGGAAGAGGTAACATAGAAATGCAAAGAACAATTGGTTGTTCTAAAGAGGACCATTATAACCATGATTGAGCATACTAAGAAGATTCTAAAACAAGGTTTTCCATAGACCCTAGAGGAGAACAAGAGGCTATTTCCTATGCAAAGTTTCCTATAAATTATTGAAGAAAAGAAAAATGATAAATAAATATTCTAGAATTGGCTAGTGTTCCCCACCTTAAGAGATGTGTAGAAGGAAATCAGGCCACTTGCAAAAATAGAGGTTCAAATCCAAAATGTAGTCGTTAGGTTGTATAGCTTCTTGTATGATGATAATTTTTGGATAAAGTGTTAATTTATGATGTTTAACAATTTTAAGGTTCATATAGAGGAAGAATGGGGGAAATTTTAGTTAGATTTGGAGAATCTATAGAATTCTCTACTAGTAATGTAGTTTTTCTATCAAAGTTTTGAAATTTTGGCTACTAAAACTTCATTCCCAATGGATATTACTTTTTTAGTTCCATTTTTTTTCCCACAAGTGGAAAGGCCCTTGAGAGCCACTAGAACTATATTGACATTTCACTACATGTTATATTTTGATATTTCCAACCTTACACCATGAATATATAATCTATCACAAGAAAATGGAAATCTTGAAAACCTTGGTTGATAGAGAATCATTAATCGTTTTGTTCTAATATCCCACAGGAGATTGTGGGTTGATATCTTTGAAAAATATTAAAAGATAGAGGTAATTGTAGATCTTTTTGATCAACAGTCTATGATTTTTCTTTTGTGTCAAGAAGAGTCATTAGTAAAATGCCTTAGCATTGGTTAAAGTGTTATCTGGTAGGCCATAGAGGTTACTTTAAGTTTTGTAAGGATGCAAACGGGATACATCATTAATTTTGTTTAGTCATTGCATTCCTTCTCATCTAACAACTCAGGAGGCTTTAAGAGCTACTAGACCTTGCAATGAGTAGAATTCATGAGAGCCCTTAATAACTTAATGGACATCTCAATACAATGGTTCATGATGCCTCACCCTAAAAAAGAACATGTGATCAGTTGAAAGGTAGCCATAATGTTGATATTACCATCCCAGAAGATCTAACTGCCTATTCTCTTAGAATCAAGCCCAATTGTGGTAAGGTAAAAGAAATTGGTATCCATCAATACTAACGACCCATGAATCTTTAGGAGAGCATGTAGAGAAGAATTAAATATAGATTGAGTTGTGCAATCAAGTTTTAAAATTCAAATATTTTAACTAGTACATGTGTAGGCACACAAATGCATTCAAGGCCTACAACCATTCCTCTATTACAATCATAAATTTAGATAGTTGCATGCACCACAAGTAGATATTTTTTTGATGAAAATTTAAATCAAATATCACATGCCTTCTTGAGGGAGTACTCATACACAACTAATGGGGAATTAATTGATATTGTTGTTTCAAAATGTTCAATCTCTCTTTCCTTGTATAGATATGATCCTTGAGCTCATTGTGAAGATGAGAGAGATTTTTAGACATGTGATCTAAGAGCACTGTGTGTAGGATTTTATCTTAATCGCTTCACTTATAATAGCCTCACTTTATGTTTAGAACTATGTTAGCATTTTATGGCATGTAGTCATGCATGAATGTAAAGTATCCAATATAGGTGGCTATGATTGTCTCTATCATTCCCATTTATTGTTTATGGATGAATGATTGTCATTTATGCTACCATAATTGTGCTAAAATATTTTAATTTTTTGACAATTAAATTCCATACTAGTAATCTCTTTATAAGTGAGAAGTGATATATTCTAGCATATCACTCTTTTCCATTTTTAGTGGTTTCCTTTCAAGTATTTTTTATCTTGTTTCCCTATTAAAGTAGGCTTAGCTAGAATAGAAGGAACTGACCTACTACAAAGATTATTTTATTGAAGAAAATCCCACATTAACAAAACTTTCCATGTTGTCACATGTTGAGAGAGTAAAGGTGGCTTAGTGATGAGCTTGAGCAAACATATTTTATGAACAATAACAATTAATATGAAAAATAAGAATTACAATATTATTATTATTAAAATATACATATAGAATGTCATAGTGGTCATGAAGAAGATTGAATATGAAGTAACGATGGTTGACCATTTAGCAAACCATGGAAGTTAAAAAAGATTAAATTTTGACCTCATGTTCTTAATTATATGAAGAGGGTTGAAAAATTAATTACTAATTCATCATTTAAGGAAAATGTGAAAAAACAACACATTCCCAATAAAGAGCTCACCCTGAGGATATAATATGCACCTAATATTCACAAAAATCTTTTCTATTAAGACCTATTGTTGACACCATTAGTTACACTACATAGGAAATTTTCACCTTACCTCTCTATAAAAATTATTAACAAGGAATATCATGCAAGATAATCTAAGGGGATAAACAATCTTGCATCACCCAAAAATAAGTTTTCTATTTTACTTGTGTTTTAGAGGTCATTGAAGTTCTAATTAGAATTTGTATTTTTGGTTCTTTTTGGTTCTAGAAGAATATTACATCAACCCTAATTAAGACCTTATATTAACATAAAGCCCTTTGGATGACCTTTTGTTTCCACACAAACTATAAAGGCTTAAGAACAATTTGAATCTATGCAATATTGATAGAAATTGAAATGTTCACCTAAAAGTTGTGTGTCATCATAATGATCTCTCTAGTTGATACTCTACATTTTGGACTGGTACAAGATTTAAAAAGTTTAGGTTATTTTCTCAAGACTTATATCTCCCTTCATTAGCATGTATAATATTAGACAACTAGTAAGATTCATCAAAGGAATTAAAATACATGTTTGACCCTTTTGGAGCTAGCATTAGCCCTTATGATTAATTGTAGTATGGTATCAACCTAGAGTGGACCTACTTAATCTAAAAATTAAGAAAATACAATTGTGAATTATAATTTGTACATGGGAGTTTGTCCCTCTTCAATCGAAGTGTGTAATTGGAACACCAAATAGTTATCTCTATGTACTAGTAAAGTGGGAACCAAAAGAGTATCTCTCATTGAATATATTTAGTTGGTGAAATTGTGTGATTTAAAGAGTTTAATGTGGAATAGGTAGATGGCACTTTGTATCAATGGTTGTTGTAAGGATTCAAGGCTTAGCAATATATTGAAATTATAGGCCTTAAGGCCTCATTGTATTATCAAGTGACTTGATACATTACTATTGATCAATAAAATAATTTAGTTTTCACCAATAGTAGTATTGTTTTTGATATTGGTAAGCTACAAACAAGGGTGCAGATCCCTATTACAAAAGACACATAGGTAGCAAAACAGGCTAGCGGCCACGAATAGTAGTATTGTTTTTTTGTATTGATTGATGTGTTTATTTGGTATTTTTTGTGAAGTAGAATTGAATGTTAGGGATATGGGTTTGGACATACCTTATTTGGGACCTCTTTTTTTTACTACATTAAATAGTATCAGAGTGGACATAGTTCCTACAAGAGTGAGTGATGGGAGGAGTGTAAAGATAGAAACACTAATTGGGAGGTAATTTGTAGGCATTGAATGTGAAGTATCTAGATAGAAGAATTGATTGTGACGAAATCTACAATTAGTGTTGAAAATAAGCACCAATAGGACATTATATGTACTTGAGGGTAACCCTAGTGTGCTAATTCTATGGAGTGAAACCTATAGTTATATTTATAGGTTTATTTGACTTCTTGTCAACATACTAACTAGAAGAGTGGCTTGAGGAAAATCTAGGGTTGCTAGTATGAATTAAGAGAAAGTGTTGGGACTGGAAATGGAAGAAGTGGTATGTTATCTAGAGAGGACCAATATGACTTTAAAAATAAATATTGGAGTGGTCTAGAGGAGACCCATGAGATTGAATTTTATAGAGAAAATAGTAGTTGCCAATGTCATACATAAATATGAGATTATTTCTTTGATGAGGATACTTGAGAATTTTTAAAGCTATCTATGGATTAGGAGAAGAATTGTTTGTGGAAGGTGAGGAAAAGTATGTAGTGCAAGTTGTTATGGTAGAAGTGTGGTAAAACAACTAGCATAAGAAAGTGGAGGATGAGTTTCCTTATAGGTGATAAATGGATGTTCTAAGGAACAAAGAAAGTGAGAGGTTGAATAAAAAAAAGAGGAGGAAGCAATCCTTGTATATGAGAATGGAGAAATGGAAGTAATTTAGGAGGTTCTTGAGGAAGAAGTGTTTTTAGACGATTATTATCCTCGATATGTTTCCACAAAGGGAACATTGGTGACAACAATATGTTTGAGAGAAATAGTGAAGGAAAAATTGTCTTATAGATATATGGTTGAAAATATAAAGGATAGTTGTTTGCAAAAGGAGGTCTCTAAGGAGATGCAACTTGATAGAGATTAGTTCAAGGATGAAGATGATTATAGAGGGTATTTGGAAGATAGAGTATGTGTAATAGTAGAATTAGTAATAGTTGGATGTAGTAGTAGTAGTACAAAATGCCATAGCAGAGACATGGTGAAGCACTCATTAATGGAAGTAAAAGGACATATCTACACTAAAGAGGGGATAAGAATAACTAAGGCCCTATTAGTTTAATTTGAGAGGATTAGATTATGTGTAACCCCTATATGAATAAGGAACCCTCATAAAGGGTGATAAAGAAGTAGAATTTAATAATAATCCCTAGAAAATCATGCAAATGTCATTCCAAAAGACAAGCTCTTCCAAAACATAAATGTGTCATGTGAAGGGCACTTGGTCCTAAGTAACTTCCTTCTCTACACATAAATTCACCTACATTAATAGATGGAAAATATCTCACCCATAAGACCAAGGAGGCCCTTCTAGAAAAATAATTACCTCTTTTTTTCTATTATTTTTGAAAATTATCTCCTCAAAGATTCTAATTTTGACTTGGAATCACTTGGGTAAGAGTGAGCACATGTCACTTGGTGATTGGTAAGGATTAGGGGGATATGGGTTAAGTTACTTAACCTTTGGGATAGGTTAAGGGATGGGGAGAGACTTCTTGGGAATCATTATTCATTTTTCATGTTGAGAGTGAGGAAGTTCAGAGAAAGAAAAGAGAAAGAGTAGTGTTCTTGAGTTCACATGTGAGAGTTCTTGAATTAGTAAAAAGATTCTAAAGCTTGGAAATGTAATAAATACAACACCAGTACCAACCCTTGAAAATTTATCATTAATACTAATTATAGAAAATCATATTAATGTAATCAGAAGAATACCTAAAAGATAAAATAGAATAAAATCATTCTAATAGAGAAATAAAAACATAACACAAGATTTGCAATGGGAAAACCCTTTTAGGAAAACCTAACCTCCAAAGCACACATAATGTATTATGAGCAAAAAATCTAGTTAGAATATAATATTAGCATATGAATGGTCTATCAAGAGAAAGAGAAGATCATATATGTCACTTATGATATATGCTCTCTAACATATGAGCAATCTATTAGCATAATAGACATACATCCATAGCCATACTATAGTGTAACAACTAAGATCAACAAGAGATCAACACTCTTCAACCAAAAGGAAGATCTAGTAGCATATCCCTATCTTCTAGTTGCTTCACCATAATTAGCCCATCCCAAGCACTCTATATATAGACAAGGATCTAAAAGAAAAATAATTTTCTAATCAATACACCCAAGTGACATTTTTAAGGTTAACACCTAAGTTTGACTCTAGATCCAACAATTATTACAACCTCTAAGACAAAACCCACATGACCCTTAATTTAATTCTTGTCCTCAAGATGACATGTCTACATGAGACCCCCAAAAAAAATACATTAAATGCATTTTCTCAATGTTAAATACAACAAATTCTTAGGAAAATATTTGTCTACCCAAAGTGTGGTGTCCCATTCCAAGATGGACCACAAATTTATAAAATATTAAATATTTTATGCAAGGTGTACAACACAATTCCTAGCATTTTACTACTCGTATATATTTCATAAGGGGCCAAACATAGATAAAACAAATTCACTTCTTATTGGAAAATCATCCCCATAACTATCTTGCATCATCTAAACTTCTCTATGATCATGAACTTTAGCAAATCAACTATGACATTCAAAACTACACATCAATGTGCTTTGACTACACATGAAAAGTAGTATTCTCTACCACATAGATGACATTCTAACTGTCACATAGATCACAATGGTATCCTACTATAAACCAAAGTTAAAAGACAAATTCAAAAGTGAAATATCCTCCTTACAAATATCCATGCCCACATCCAGGAATTATCTCACAACAACTAACCATGCATTGTACTTCTCAAATTCATCCTCAAAATTGACTTCATAGATCAAGACAAAATTATCCTTAAAGATGGCATCTCGATAGTTCAAGATCCATTCACATGAAAAGACAAGTAAAAAACTAGAATGCATCTAAAATACATATGGGTTATACTTATTAGACCATTCTTAATTGATTATTCTAAACTCACATCCAACTACATGTGTAGGATTCTTAATCTTTGTATTAAAGCCTCATTTAGAGACCCACCATTCCAACACTTGATCTCTAAACACCTAAGAGATCTCCAACCTCACCAAAATCTATCTAGTAAAACTAGGTGCACTACTAATCATCTCATGTTAACCAAATTCTAACTGCAACACCATAATATCTAGGAGCATCTCTCTCCATGAAAAATTATCATTGTACTCAACTAGAAGATTATCTCCAAATCATAGTTCCAATGCTCCAAATCTATAGGAAAAATGTAAACTCTAGGAACTCTCTTTGGCTCCATGATTTACATATTCACATTAAAAGATCATATGTCTCCAACTAATAGATCTACTCAAAAGAATCTACATCATACAAAAACTCCTAATCAAGATCAATAGTCCACCATGGCACAATAACACATCACTTCCAAAGATTGTAATGAAAGTGATCTAGAACTACCCATGGCATCATGGTAAACCTATGATAGATTTTCAAACACAACCATGTCATGCCAAAACTCCCACTGTGCACCCAAAAGATTCATATGGCATCATGATCAAACATACATATTCTAGAATTGAAAGGTTTCCCATGGCCTTAACACAATTAAAGAACTCCAACTAATGTATTAGGAGTTCCCTAAGGGAAAAGTAGAATCACCATCTCCAAACCAAGAAGATAACCTATCACAACCAACTATATTCCTACACAAAGCTGCCACAAGATTGTGATCTAGAGCTTCTCATATCATCATAGTTCACATCCTCAAAAAACCATGAAGACCATCTATCTTTGACTAACACAACAACATTTAATCATTTTCACTACAAAAATTCCCATTAAAGAATTGATTTAGAGCTTCCTATGGTATAATAGCTCATGTGCTTGAAAATTTGAGAACATACATTGATGTCTCATGGTGGTGATGGCTCAAAAAATTGTTGCAAGTGACTTGAGGTATCATCATGGTAAAACCTTGAAAAATCCCCTTCCAAGTTACTTTAGGTGTTGTTGGGGCCATACCTTGTTGTCTCTTCTCAAAATCATGAGAAATTATTATGATGATATTTTGGGGTCTCCCCTAGCATCCAAATGTTTCTTGGGTGACACCTAGGAGTCTCCCCATCCCTAAACATGTCATATAGATGGCACTTGACTCGAGCATCTCACACTAAAGCTTTTGGGAGCCGTAACTTTCACATATAGACCTAGAATCTAAAAGTGTCATTTTTTTGAAATTGTATAATTTTCCAAGATAAATCCAAACCTGCAATCCAAAAACATCTAAGATATCTCACTTGGGAAATATCTCTTCTCATTTTTCTATAACATAGAGTCCATGCTCTCCAAGGTGTTTCTTTGGCAATAGTTTGAGGCAAAACTTTGCCACCAACTTTTACTCTCCACCCTTCAAGGTATCACAAGGGTGATAGCTTGAGATATCCTTTGAGTAATTTTTTTTCTCTTTTCCCAAAGCATTACAAGGATGATAGATTGAGTCATTCCTAGGACTATTTTTAGTCTCCTTGATTTCCAATAGCAAAATTCCAAATTCTATGCCCTTCAAGATATCATCGTAATGATAGCTTAAGACATCCCTTAAAAAATTTCCTTTCACCTTTCCCATGATATGACCTTGGTGATATTTTTCTCTTGCCTTTTTTATATTCAACATGCTAATTCAATAAAAATGGCTAAAAGGCCAACTAAGAAGAATCTGGTAGAGTGTAGGGTTTATCCTAACCCATACCTAGGCTTAAGTCACACTTAGTGGCTAGGTCTAACTTAACCTTGACATTAAAGGTTAAGTTCACTTTTGAGGTTAGTCACTTTTTTGTCTCATCACATGTGCTCACATGAGGTTAGTCATTTTGACACTTCACCTCATTAGAGGTTGGAGATATTCTCTCCTCACCTTATGGGAGGTTGGAGACATTTGTCCATCACCCTCCACTTGTGCACACATGTGTTCATCACATAGAGGGTTAGTCATAGTTGGTTGTCTCCTTCTCACCTCCTTTCCCTTGCCTATATAAGCAAGGCTCTTTGTACATTTTCATCAACTCTTGGTGTAATCTCTTGATTATACATTTTGGCTTTTATGTGCTTATGCTTTGTAGAAGTTCATATTATTTCTTATTTGCTGATCTTGGCTAATTCCAATAGAATCAACAAGGTTGGGTGGGCCTTTAGGTACCACATGGTCTAGTGGTGGCTTGCCTACTAAATTAGCTTAAGGCTTGGAGCCATAGAGCTTGGAGGAGTAGCTTATCTTCATTCTTACTTTGTTACAAAATTAATTTTTAAATAAATTATTGTTCCTTATTATTCAAAATATGTAAAGATTATACATACAAGTTAACTAATGGATTTGTAACCTTTGCCTTATATAATTATTTGAATCAATTTGTATATGAACAAACTACGAGCCTTGTTGAAATGATAGAATTTATAAGTATAATTTTAGAATTTAAAGACTGGATCTTGTTGTAGATCAAATTTGTGAGTCAATGGGCTATATAGAAAGTTTTTTGTTTGGTGAAGCTTTTGAATTGGTAAGAAGTTATGTTGATATTGAGACTTCTTCACAACTGAATTGTGTTTGAAATCAACTTTCTTCAAATTTTGGGAGATATTCTGTAAGCAATTGGAAGGGGTTGTGATGGCATTGCCACTATCTCTAATAGTGGCAAATATGTTTATGGAGTAGTTTGAAGATAAAACTTTCAATTCATATCATTAAAATCTTATATGGTGGAAGTGTTATGTTGGTGATACTAACCTAAGTTGTTAACATAGTTTGGACAAACATAAAGCATCTCATTCTTGTTTAAACAACATTATTAATAGTACTATGTTTATTGAAGGAGTTGAAGTGTGTTGGATTTTTTTTATGTCCTAATTTTGAGAAAATTTGATGTGTCTTTGTCATGTCAAGTGTATAAGAGAGAACTTCTTACACTGACCTTCACTTGCATACTTATTCTTATCATTACCCATTCAAAAATGTAGGTACCTCAAGATACTAGCTAAACAATACTTTTAAATTTGTGATGATGATCATATTGAACAAGAAAGTACACATTTGTCTTGGGTTTTCAATATTAATGGATGCATAAATAAACAAATTACATAACAAAGTAAGAGCACAATAGTGAGTGCGATTTCTACCAAAATTCATGCTTAAAATCATTGAGGTTTGATCATTTATGTGACTTTGATCAAACCTAGCCAACACAGATGTGGTTGCATGTGGTGCCCCATGGCAAGACTAGCTCTAAGTGAAGCCCCTTTATAGTTTTATTATAAAAGGTGAGATAGGCCAATTATTTTGGCATTTCTATATACAAACTAGATGAGAGACCTTTTTGCATGCTAAGATAATTCAATACACAAGACATGTAGAGGTTGTGCACTTGAAGGAAGACGTGGATGTGATTAGGAATTTTCCTCCAACTGGCTAGCACCACCAACTAGTTAGAGGAAAATCTTGATCACATATATGTCCCTTCACTAATTACATTAGGGGTTTGGTCTAAGCCCCTTTGCTCTAGGGGGTTCGACCAAATCCAATTGAATGAACCTATTTCAATCTAAAGTACTTTAATCGAACCTGCTTATGTGGTGCCCTTATGATAGAATGTTATTCTCCTATCTACATGTTACATTTTTCTAATTCAAAAGAGTCAACTTTATGTTGTATGTGTGGGGGTCAAATGATATCGCTTAGAAACAACATATTATCTATATGTATCTCTTCAAATTAGCTTTCTAAAAACTATAATATATAATATTTTTTAATATTATATTTCTATTTATTTTATAAGCAAGATATGTTCATTACAAAAACAAAGACCTCTATTCATGATACCAAGAAAATAGCAAACTAGGTCAAAAAAATTCAAAAAATTACATTGTAGTCCATATCAATGTCCTTGTTTCAACCAAAAAAAATAAATTCAATAAATAGATAAAAAGAAACGTGTTATGATAAAATGTAGCTATAAATTTCTATTAGTACCAATTTAAAAATTAATGATAAATATAATATTCAATAAAAAATTATCAAAGAATATCCATACACTAAATATTAGAGTTAATGATCTAATCACAAAAAATCTTATAGAGATTTATGCCTAAAATGTAAAATGTCACTGACTATAAAATAATAGATAAATAATAAATTTTTATTAAAAACTAACCCAAAAAATATATAATTTTTTTAATAATTTCAAAAAAATTATAAATTAAATTAAAAAAATATTTATGTGTATCATCTTTAAATTCTTAACCATCTATTGAATATAATTGATAGAATTCAATAATGCTAAAAACATGAGATGGGGTCAAAGGGCCCTTAGTTGTGCCGCCACCTTATATAAAAGGTATTTTCAATAAGACCTAAAAAAGATTGTGGAGAACCTTTCATTATTACTTTCGAGGTTTCTAAGGTTGAATATCCATATTGGAAAATCTAGTCACTCTATTGTACAAGTCGAATGGCCCAATAAATAAAGGGGGCCCCTCCACTGAATATAGGCGGGAGTCATCACTTGCCCAGGGTCAGATATCATATTAAAAATTTAAATAAAAGTTAGAAAATTAAGTTATTTATATTTTTTTAATTGATAAAATTATTCATAATATTTTATTATTTATTAAGATTAAAAAATCATTAATTAATTAAAAAAGTTCAATCTTTAAATGAGTAGTAAAAAATTAGTTAATATCAATATTGATACAAATATTGGAGAGGTTTAGTCTTTAGTGGTAGATGGAATGGTTAAGCTGTTGGAAAACATGGATGATGGCAGTTACCCGCTTCATGGGTGGAGGGCAACTCATTCGGTCAGGTCATAGTGATGTGTGTTGGACCTCGCAATGCGGGTCCCACCATGTGTTCCGTTCCTCCCCAAAAAAGAAGAAGATATTTTAGTGATTTAATATTAATAAAAATATTGGAGAGGTTTAGTCTTTAGTGGTAGACGAATTGTTAAGCTGTTGGAAAACATGGATGATGGCAGCTACATGGGTGGAGGGCAACTCATTCAGTCGAGGTCATAGTGATGTGTGTTAGGACCTCGCAATGCAGGGCCCACCATGTGTTATGTTCCTCCCCCAAAAAGAAGAAGATATTTTAGTGATCTAATATTAATAAAAATATTGGAGAGGTTTAGTCTTTAGTGGTAGAATAGTTAAGCTGTTGGAAAATATGGATGATGGCAGCTACCTGCTGCATGGGTGGAGGGCAGCTCATTCAGTGGAGATCATAGTGATGTGTGTTAGTACCTCACAATGCGGTCCCACCATGTGTTCCATTCCTCCACAAAAAAGAAGAAGATATTTTAGTGATTTTTGTGGGCTGTATGGTTTAAGTTTTCTATTTTTCTTTTCTATATCTTATATTTTATAGTTAGTTTTGCTGTTGACTTTCAGGCTTTGTGCAGTAAGGCTCCTCCGGCCTTTGTAATTTGACACACTATACTACTATTTCTAGTATGATCTGTGTATAAAGGTTTTGGATCTTCTCTTCTCTTAGAATCCTATATTTATATATTGTAAACTATTAACAACTATTTTCACTAAATCTCTTCAAACTTAAAAGATAAAAGCATAATGTGTAATCCCAAATGTTAATGCTAAGTCTTCCGCACATTTTTTTTCTTCTAAATTTAGTATACTCAATTTCACAGGGTGTGAAAACCTTGTGTTTTTAGAAGTCATGGAGTTCATATTTGATGTTGAATTGGGAATATGCAAAGCTCCAGATGCTCAATTTTTCTGTGTGTGTATACTTATACCATTGACATTCTTACCTGAAATCTTACATTGCAAGATACTGTATTGAAATCTACCCAGTTTTCTTAACAAGAATCTAAGGGATGAGAAGCAAAAGGGAGAATCAAAATGAAACACAGGTGAAGGTGAGCAATATACTAACCAGGCTTCTATAGCAGAACGCCGGCGGGATCGAGGTGGGTATTCATATAGATAGGGAAGAGTTGGTGAAGCCGCCTGTGAAATTCCAGGTGCTGGGCGTGAAGAAGAAGTGGAAGCAGAAGCAGAGAGAAAATCTGTGTGCGTTTGTGGAGGATAATGCCATCTGGCTGTAGGATGAGGAAGCCATAGATATGTTACCGCTGGTGAAGAAATCTCCACACACTTTCCCTTCATATCTTTCAGATCTTCATATTTCTTATTCTTAATCATATCTTATCCTTTCTTGTTCTAAATAGCCTGCAATTTTACTATTACTAGGTCTGTGTAGAAGGTACAGATACATAGTTAAGAAAGAGAAGAGTACCTAACAGTCAAGCCATGCAACAACTACCTAATGCAGAAAGAGACCTTCAGATTTATTATGACCATCTACCTAATGCAGAAAGAGACCTTCAGATTTATTATAAGCAGTAAAGATTTTGGTCAAAGGTTTTTGACATATAAATATTCGTTACAGGCTTTGGGTTTTCAATATAATTGTTTGTTTGAGTTGATTTGTTATAAAAAAAATTTGTGTTTTTGAAAGAGAGGTTACACCTAGTAATATCTTTTTTAAGTTCACAATATATTGTTAATTGTTTAGTATAAATTTGTTTATATATTTTTAAACGTGTTGAAAGCATATGATTTTTGGGTAACTAGGTAAGATCTTTTTAAAGTTCACAATATATTGTTATTTGTTTAGTATAAATTTGTAATATATATTTTTAAATGTGTTGAAAGCATATGGTTTTTGGGTAACTACGCATTATATATAAATAGATGAATTGTTATATTTTTGAACTAGTCTATAGTCAACATACTTTTGACTTGCAAATATGAATGGCATTTAAATTTCCCATGAAAAATAAACATATTAATGACACAAGTTTGATTAAAACTTGGCAAATGGTATATGTTATCCATCAAAACTATACATTTTTGTATTATTAAATGTTGTACACACACACACACACACACACACACACACACACACACACACACACACACACACACACATATCTAATTATGTTATAACTAAATTCTAAATCATTTTATAAATTAATTAATCATTCAATAAATTATTTAATCAATTGAAATCAAATGACTTCCTCAAACTTTACATTAATTATAGATCAACATACCAATCATCTATCATGTGTCAAAAATGCCACAAGGTCGGCCACTTTGTTGTTAGTGGTCTGAACATTAGGAGGATGGCATACTCCTAGAAGAATAAAGAAAATATGGATCCTCTTGCTTAGCCTTTGGAGGTTGTTCTCATGGTGAGTGGTGTCATAGATGGTGACCATTCCTCATATGTCCTTGGCATAAATTATGCCTTGTCCTTGATTCTGTTGGTTCCCAAATCAACAGATTGCAAAACCAAAAAAGTATGCCAATCTTTATAATTAGGTTTTACAAGTGAATTGACCAACGAAAGGAATCAATCAAAATGATTGGAATTCCCTGCACTTTAGGCTCTATTGTGCCTAGGTGGGTATTACCTTATTTTCACCACTGAATATTAAGTCCTCAAAACTGATTGGTGAATAATGAGAAGATTAGGGATTTTATGAAATTTTGTCAATTAAATCATCCTATTTAATCTACTTGAAGTTGGCATATGATTTGAAAATAGATTCTTCAAATTTTACTAACCACTACTCCTACTCCTATAACAAAAAATCAAAATTGGATTTTAGAATATTATACAAGGAATGGATTTGGAAATGAATTGATCAGTGCCTTTCCTTGGTAATGGAGTCAAAATACAGATAGATGTGTGTCTACCTTCTGGTTATAACTCGAGTTCTTTGGCATAGTTCTGTTTATGACTTACATATATGTGCAAATTTATTTTTTACCAGGTTCTTCTTACTTATCCAATTGAAACCTCCAAATTACTGTGACTTGTTTAAAGGAATTTAATCCTTACTTGAAGAAACCCTATTAGACAAATCACACAAAACATGAATTATGTTTTGATAACTAGACACATGCTTGATGTGCTAATTTAAGCAATAAGGAGAAACCAAAATGGAGAGAACCAGATAAAATTCTATCAATAACATTCAACAAAATAATTGAGAACCAGAATTCAGGGACTAGAGAAATGTACCTTTTTCATTGACATGCTTCATAAAACAAGCCTTTACAATATCTCTTTCCAAAATCCAATTCCTAGAGAACCTTTCCCCACGGTCTTGGTTTCCTTCTTATATGAATGAAGGAAGCAACAAGCTTTAGACTGTTAACATTCCAAAAAATGAATTTTCATATTCTCACCCTTTGATATGACATATTACAATATTTACTTTTAGCAAGTCTTAATAAGACCGCCAAATATTCAAATACATTTGAGAAAGCATAAAAAATAAGAAAAGAAACAAAAGAAGGATGTCCAAGGTTTGCTGAGGGCAACTTGATGATTGCTGATGCTAGCCTGATGTTCAATAGCTCCACTGCTGATGTAGGAGCATCCCTGGTTCAAGAGCAATCTTGCATCAACTAAAAACATTTGATTTCAGTTTGTTTGCATTTTAGTTCATTCATTTGCCCAGTTTAGTTCAGGCAGTTCAGTTAGAAGCAGTTTTCAGCTTGAGGTCCGGTATTGGCATTTCACATCTTGTGGATCTGGACTTAGCACCTACATTCATTCATCTACATCATATCAAGAATTCAGAGCATTTGGATCAATTACCAGAAAGATATCACTATCAGAAGATCAATTATTTTCTCAGAGCAAAGCATCCTAACAGTCTCAGACAATCAGCTAAAGGAGAAGGCTTGTAGATCATTCATTGACTTGCGGATCTCAATGACACATCATTCAATGTCCTTTGGTTCATTCCTAACCTTCCCCAAGGGTCCGTACATTGTTCCATTTATTTGAGGAAGTGTTCTATGCATTTAGGCCTGACCTATCTATGAACACGTTACAGCTCTTCATTGGAGTTTGTGACCTTCCTTAGCTGACGCAGAGGAATCTATTAGTCCAGATTTGATATATATTGATGTAATAGATCCTTAGGAAAGTAGTTATCAAGTTCTCATGATTTAGAAGATTGATAGTTTAGATTTTGTGCGAAGGAGCTTCAAAGCTTTATCTTGCGCATATATGTAATCAAGCTTGTGAGCCCTAATTGTAAGCCCGCATGTTGCCGACCAGATTGTATTTAAATTCTATGATATACTGAATGACTGAATCTGCATTTGTTCCATTTCTTTGAGTTGTTTCTGTTGTGTTTAGTCTTGTTGCATGGTTTGGACAGTTCATTCTGTGAACCCTCCTACCATGACTACACAAGTGGTATCAGAGTGAAAGTTTGATTCTTTGGAGTGAATTGGTGAAGGGGATTCCATAAGATCTTGTTGTAAGCAGATCGTTGATCTGAGGTAGGTTACTTGTGCGCAACTGATCACCGATTGAGAGGTAGTTGTCACTTGTAGCCCGATCGCTGAATTTGAGGCAGTTTGCACTTGATCCTAGGAAGAATGCCACCGAGAAAAGTTCCTCTTGTTGGTATAATGGCTAATAGAATGGATGAGATGATGGAATTGATGAGAACAATGCGAATTCATTTAGATGTTGTTGAAGAAGATAGGCGAAGAGGATTGACATCGAGACCTAATGTTGAAAGTGATGATGAAGAAGAATTTCAATCTGCTGAACAAACTAGTGAAACCCTAGAAGGTAATGAAGAAGAAGAATTAGATCAAATAAAGATGTTGTGAGCTATTTCAAAGATTAGAAAGAGACCTAGAGTTGATGTGCCAAATTATACTGGTAATTTGAATCCTGAAGAGTTAATTGACTGGATAAATGATATGGAAGAATAATTTGAATATGAGGAAATTGAAGACCTAGAGAAGGTGAAATTTGCAAAGACAAAGTTGAAAGAACATGCTTCTATATGGTGGAAAGAAGTTTAGTTGGAAAGAAACAAAAGAGGGAAAGAAAAAATTACAAAATGGGATAAGATGGTGACAAAGTTGAAAGATCAGTTTATACCTGTTGACTATGAGTTAGAGTTGTTGAAAAGGTTGCAAAACTTGAGACAAAAGGAGAAATTTGTGAAGGAGTACACTGAAGAATTTCACAAGATGATCATATGAACATGACATAGTGAAGCAAGCAAGGAGAAAGTGGATAGATACATCAATGGATTGAGATTGAACATTCAAGAAGAGTTAAGCTTGGTAAGGATGACATCTTTGGAAGAAGCATATCAGTTTGCCTTGAAGGTTGAAGAGAAGCTGAATAAGAGACGTGATCAGAGACAGAGAGGCAAAGGAGGTAAATTTCAGAGAGGTAGAACATTTTCTGGAGGAGATAGATCATATCCGGAGCAGAGCAAGTTTGATAGCCCAGTTAAGAAGGGTGATAGAGATAACAATGCTTACTGGAGAGATGATAGAAATTTCTACAGGAGAGGAAACCCTAGTGCATACCAAAATGAAGGATACAGAAGGGAGGGAAGAGGATTTGATAAGAGAACATTTATAGGTACTTGTTTCAAGTGTGGAGGTTAAGGACATAGAGTATTTGAATGTAATCAGGGTAGTACAGGTAAGAGGACAGAAAATAGTGGAAGAGCGGCCTATGTGGAAGAACCTGTTGAATCACCTAGTTCAGTTGGTAAACCTGAGAAAGGAGAATAATTGGTGATGAGGAGAGCACTATTTCAAGTAGAGATAGATGAGGAACCACCGCAAAGGAAAAGCTTGTTCAGGACATGATGCAAATCCGGAGGTAAGTGTTGTAAAGTTGTAATTGATAGTGGTAGTTCAGATAACCTAGTTTCAGAGGAAATGGTGACTAAGCTGAAGTTGGAAAGATTGAAACACCCTAAGCCCTATCAGATAACATGGATTCAGGATGATCATAAGGTACTGGTGAGTGAACAATGTTTGGTTAAATTTCATATTGGATCTTATCATGATGAAGTCTTGTGTGATATTATACCTATAGAAGTATGTCATATCTTGTTGGGTAGACCTTGGCAGTATGATAGAAAAGCTATACATGATGGGAGAAAGAATACATATACTATAACAACAAATGGAAAGAGAATTACTTTGATTCCTTTAGGAAATGATCCTAAGAGCGTGGTATGTGGGAATGCTAGAATCTGTTTGGTAGATGGAAGAAAATTTCTGGATGGTTTGAGACATGAGAATATGTGCTATGCCTTGATTCCTAAGAAGCCTAAAACATTGAGGAAAGAAACTAAAGAATCACAACCGGAGGAGATAAAGGAATTGCTGACAGAATATGAAGATATCATATCATATAATGTATCTGATGGATTGCCACCTATAAGGAGTATCAGCCATCACATGGATCTTATACCGGGAGCAAGTTTGCCTAAAAAAGTAGCACATAGAATGACACCAGTAGAGAATGAAGAATTGAATAGGCAGATACAAGAGTACCTGCAGTTTTGGCACTGAAGAAGGATGGAGAATGGAGGATGTGTATTGATTCCATAGCAATAAACAAGATCATAGTTAAGTATAGATTCCCTTTACCTAGAATGGATGATATCATGGATTGTTTGAGTGGAGCAAAATATTTCACAAAGATAGACTTGAAGAGTGGATACCATCAGATCAGAATCAGAGAAGGAGATGAATGAAAGATTGCTTTTAAGACAAATGAAGGATTGTATGAATGGTTAGTGATGCCTTTTGGATTGACAAATGCACTGAGTACTTTCATGAGGTTGATGAATGAAGTTCTGATGAAATTCTTGGGTAAGTTTGTTATTGTATACTTGGATGATATTTTGATTTTCAATAAAACAAAAGAAGAACATTTGTGGCATATTAGACAAGTTTTGTAGAGACTGAGAGAAGAGAAATTGCTGATAAACATCAAGAAATGTAGTTTCATGAAGGAAGAGTTGGTATATTTGGGATTTGTGATTTCTGCAGAAGGATTGAAGATGGATCCTGAGAAAGTAAGAGCAATTGTTGAATGGCCTACACCAGAGAGTATTGGAGAGGTTAGATCATTTCATGGATTGGCTAGTTTCTACCGGAAGTTCATTAGAAATTTTAGTTCAGTTTGTAACCCTATGATAGAGACAATGAGAGGTGACAGAAAGGATTTCAAGTGGACATCTGGAGCAGACAAAAGTTTTGAATTGTTGAAACAGAAAGTGATAGAGCAACCTATTTTGGCATTACCAGATTTCAATAAGGTATTTCAAGTAGATAGTGGAAATGCAATTGGAGCAATATTAAGTCAAGAAGGTAGACCTATAGCATATTTAAGTGAGAAGTTGAATGATGCAAGGAAAAGATATTCAGTTTATGATCAAGAGTTCTATGCCATAATTCAAGCCTTGAAGAAGTGGAGACATTATTTGTTACCTAAGGAGTTTGTGTTGTATACAGATCATCAAGCTTTGCAATATTTGAATAGTCAAGGTGAGTTGAATCAGAGACATATGACATGGTTAGAGTTCATGCAGAGTTATACATTTGTGTTGAAACATAGGATTGGAAAATCAAACAAAGTTGCTGATGCCTTGAGTAGGAGAAGAAACTTGTTGACAGAGATGAGAGTTGAAGTGTTGGGTTTTGATGAATTGAAGAACATGTATGAAGGAGACACTGATTTTACAGAACCTTGGAAAGTATGTAAAGAACCTGTTGTGATAAATAGGAGTAAGTGGTTGGACTAGTTCATTCAAGAAGATATGTTGTTCAAAGGAAGTCAGTTGTGCATACCTAGAAATTCAATGAGAGATAATTTGATCAAGGAGAAGCATAGTGGTGGATTGGCAGAACATTTTGGCATTGATAAGATAGTGTCTTTGGTGAGTGAAAATTACTTTTGGCCTCAGATACATAAGGATGTTCAAAGATTTGTGCAGAGTTGTAGAGTTTGTCAAGTTGCAAAAAGAAGTAGTCAAAATACTATGTTGTATAAACCTTTGACAATACCGGAGAGACCTTGGGAAGACATAAGCATGGATTTTGTAATGGGATTACCTAAGACACAAAGAGGACATGATTCAATAGTTGTAGTGGTTGACAAATTTTCAAAGATGGCTCATTTCATACCTTGTAAGAAGACAACTGATGCAGTGCATGTAGTTGACCTATTTTTCAAGGAGATTGTTAGATTGCATGGATTACCTAAGAGTATAGTTTTAGATAGAGATACAAAGTTTGTTGGATACTTTTGGAAGACACTTTGGAAGAAGATGAAGATAGATTTGAAGTTCAATTCAACTTTTCATCCATAGACAGATGGACAGACAGAGGTAGTGAATAGGAGTTTGGGAAACTTGTTGAGATGTTTGGTTGGAGAGAAAACTGGAAGTTGGGATTTGATTCTTTCACAAGCAGAGTTTGCATACAATAATTTAGTAAATAGGAGTACCAGAAGAACACCTTTTGAGATTGTGATCAGAGTGAATCCTAGAGGAGTTATAGAATTGAGAGATATCAGTACAGAAGAAAAGAGGAGTGTAGAAGCAGAAGAATTTGTAGACCATATGAAGACAGTGCATAATCAGGTAAAGAAGCATTTAGAGAATATGAACAATAAGTACAAAGAGAAGGCAGATGAGAAGAGAAGACATAAGGAATTTAAAAAGGGAGATGAAGTAATGGTGTACTTGAGAAAAGAAAGATTTCAAGTTGGGACATATAACAAGTTGAAGATGAAGAAGTTTGGACCTTATAGGATACTCAAAAAATTTGATTCAGGAAATGCATATGAAGTAGATTTATCGGAGACATTGATTGTATCACCTATTTTCAATATTGCAGATCTATACTAGCATCATGAAGCAGAGCTCAGTGACAGGATGGAAGAAGACTTGAAGAAGCAGTTACCACAACAAGCACCAGAGCAGACTGAAGACATTTTGGATAGCAGAGTTAGATGCAACACTCGAGGAAGACAATACAAAGAATATCTTGTGAAGTGGAAAGGAAGACTAGAAGAAGATTCATCATGGATTTCTCAGGCTGAGGTGGACCATCTTGGTTCTCCCCTATGTCTGATGCAGGAGCATCCCTGGTACAAGAGCAATCTTGCATCAACCAAAAACATTTGCATTTCAGTTTGTTTGCATTTCAGTTCTTTCATTTTCCTAGTTCAGTTTAGGTAGTTTAGTCAGAAGCATTTTTCAGCTTGAGGTCCGGTATTGGCATTTGACTTCTTGCGGATCTGGACTTAGCACCTACATTCATTCATCTACATCATATCAAGAATTCAGAGCATTTGGATTAGTTACCAGAAAGATATTGCTATCAGAAGATCAATTATTTTCTCAGAGCAGAGCATCCTGACAGTCTCAGACAATCATCTAAAGGAGAAGGCTTGCAGATCATTCCTTGACTTGCAAATCTCAATGACACGTCATTCAATGTCCTTTGGTTCATGGCCAACCTTCCCCAAGGGTCTGTATGTTGTTCCATTCATTTGAGGAAGTGTTCTATGCATTTAGGCCTGACCTATCTGTGAACAAGTTGCAACTCTTCATTGGAGTTTGTGACCTTCCTTAGTCGATGTAGAGGAATCTATTGGTCTGAATTTGATATGTATTGATGTAATAGATCCTTAGGAAATTAGTTATCAAGTTCTCATGATTTAGAAGATTGATAGTTTAGATTTTGTGTGAAGGAGCTTCAAAACTTTATCTTGCACATGTATGTAATCAGGCTTGTGAGCCCTAATTGTAAGCTCGCATGTTGCTAGCCAGATTGTATTTGAATTTTATGATATATTGAATGACTAAATCTACATTTGTTCCATTTCTTTGAGTTGTTTCATTGTGTTTACTCTTGCTGCACGGTTTGGACAGTTCATTCTATGAACCCTCCTACCATGACTACACCAACTACACACTAGGCCTGATCAATCTTCTGTAGACAGATAGTCTTGTTCCCATTGATACATGGTCTAGTCACTTGTCCACTTGTACTCTTGAATCTAAAACACATTTGTCTGATGATCTTTCCATCTTTTGTTGAGAATTCCTCTGCTATTTGTTGGTGCCTGAATTGACTGTCAGTTCTTGAGCAATTTTTATGCAGGCACCATCCCATAAAATCCAAAAAAATTTCCAGTTTTGGCACCCCTTCAGTGTTTTGTAACATCCACATCATCTTTCTTGAAGGGGGGGTCTTCATGTTTTGTCCATCGGCATGAGTTTGGAATGTGTCTTGGCGATCATGATTGGTAGCAATGGTGTGTTGTCTTCTATCGCTAAGACTTTACCTATCGGCGTAGGTGTTTTGTGGCTTACCGACAGACTTGGTCTCGCCGACGAGGGTTTTGGAGTGCTATCGCCAAGACTTTGGCTATTGGAGTGAGCGGGCAAGTGTTGGACTGACGTTGGTTGTCTGGCTGATGAGGGATGTTCAAGGTGGTCGTCGGCAGGAGTAGTGCTATCGGTGAGAGAGTTTTCGGGTTCGCCGACGCTTGAGGTCTTGCTGACAGAGTATAGTTTGTTGGTGCCATCGGTGTAATGGAGGATTATCAGGTGAATGGGTAGATTGTTGGCCGATGGTGCAGGTCTGGCCGATGGAGTTGCCATCGGCGAGTATGGGGTAGTGTCAGGCTGATGGGAATTTGGAGGATGTCTATCGGAGTGAGTAATATTGTCGGCCTAAGGGTTTTTTGTGGTGCCGATGGTGTATGTCTCACCGACGGAGGTGGGAAGTGAAGGACCATCGGCGAGACTATTGTGATCGGCAGAAGTGCTTTTGGTTGCTCCGATGGTCTTTGTTTCGGCGACAAGGGGTGTGGAGATGGCAACGGGGTGACGGGGAGGATTGTCTTGGCGACAGCAATGCCATCAGAGTGAGATGGTATATCGGGCTAGCATTGTTTTGATCTGCCGATGGTAGAAGTTTGGCCGATGGGCTGTGGGCGAAGGCATGTGTGTCGAGCGCAGCAAAAGCGCTCAACACTTTGTTTGAATGCGGTTATGCTTTTAAAGCACTGGAGTGATCTCTTCACCGTGAATGTGGGATTATTCCCTTGTATATTTTGAACCCGCGGTTGAACGTGTTTTGGCAGGAAATCTTTTTTGTATGCAGCGACGGTTTTTTAAGCGACAACGGGTGGTTGAGACCCTTAATGGCGACTGTGCTGGGGCATGGGCGAGTTGTTGCACAGTCAGGTACCGGATTTTTGACATGAAGACTTCTAGATAGTGGCGCGTGGCTCGAGGCCCCCCTTTGTCTGCTGCATTTACATTTTCTGAGCGCCATTCCTTCTGAGAACTGTATCTGGCAGATTTTTTTGTTATAATCATGTAATTAATTGCTGTAGTACACTTTCTGGCTGTTATAAGCAGGAAGTGTTACTCATTTTTAGGTTGTTGAAAGTTGAAGATTTTTGGCTCTGTAATTCAAAACAAGCTGATCTGGTTGCTCTGTACAGCTAAACCTGTGAGTCTATGTATCTCTTGTTGTATGTTTTGGCATGAACCCACTGATTTCATGATTAATCTTATATGAGAAATGCTATCTTAGCATGTGTTTTGTTAATTCTATCTCCAGTATTGCATGTATCTTTCTTCTGAGTCTGGATATTTAAGCAATATTTGAGACTCTAGAACATAGAATTCCTATGTTGAATGTATGATCTCTTAACTTCTGCTCAAGGGGTAGATTAAACTATTTTCAGGTTGAACATTGGGAAGGGTATACTGCAGTAGGGATGCCATAAGTAGAGATAACTTAACACTCTGTATTGGGAGATATCTGTAAGGCAAGTATCATATATATCCCCCTGAAATCTAGTTTTAGCTGTTCATGCTGATCATTCACAGGTGTATGTCTACTGACTCCAGGCCCTGGATAGGCACCAATCTTGCTTTGTGTTTGTGTTACAACCATGTCCAGCTTTGCATCCAAACTCAAAATCATAATCAAACTCTAAAACAACCATTAGGACATTAGAATTAGTTTTAGGATCCTCAGTCCTCTGTCTACAACTGCAAATAGGCCCAAAGTTAGCCCCTTTGCTCTTATCTTTCAGTTTTGGTCTACTTACAGGAGGACTTATCTGCTTTCTGACAGCATCCCAATCCTTGTATGCGTATCTCATGGATGTTGAGTAGGGAATACCCCCCTAGGTCTTGCAGAGCCTGAAGAAGAAGAGGAGATAAAATATAGAGTCTATCTCCTACACTGTTGGCCCCTGGCCTAGAGATCCTGTTGATCACTGATGGCTACCTTGTAGGGAAATCTGGGAATAAGCATCCAGTCTGGGAAAAAACCAACACTATCTGAGATTGAAATTTGCATATCCTATGTCTAATGCATTTATTCTGTCCAATATCAAATTGAAACTGTGAACATTCAATTCTTCATCCTTTTGTAGGTACTCAACAATATGAGACACAATTTGATCACATTCCTCTTTCCATTTCTCAAGGCTTTTGAGCTACTTATCTTCTTCAAGAATGCCTTGAATGAACCAATGCTTGAAGGAGACAAAGGATTCCATCTTTACTTTCACCTTCTGACTCTCTCTAGATGCATATTGGAATTCCTCAATGATTAATTTGACCATTTTCTTAGTTGGCTTCAAGGCAGCAAGGGCATCTGGATTTCTCCGCAAAACTTTGCACAGAGTGATTAAAGTATGGTCAACAGACTTCCATTTTTTGAGCAAGGGGTCTAGTATGGGAACATTAGCATTCATTCGATCAAGTGCTTGAGACAAAGAACAATAACAACTATGCACATCTTCAATCTTATCTAATACCAATTTGACCCTATATTCCAAAATCTTTTCAATTACACCAAAAATCTTGGGTCCTTTATTTCTTGCTTGGTGGCCTCATTTATCTGTTTCAACTTCTTAATTTATTTCTCAAACCTTTGTTTCATTGTGTTCATCTGCTCAACAGGAACAATGGCATCACCAATCTTTTGAGACATTAGAGGCTGGTAAGGCACAATTGCCTTGCTCTAAGAAAAATCAATACCTTTCAATTGTTGTTTGATCTTCACATTCTCCAAATACAATTTGTTCACTTCATCATTCATTTCAATCTAATTCTTCTCATACTCACTCATTTTAAGTTGCATATTTTTCGCAATAGCCTGGGTGAACATGGCCGAATGCATAGTCAATGTAGCTGCCTCCAGAGCTGATGTGTCCTTTAGTGTCTTCACCATTGCAGGTTCTCTTAATTCTTGGATCACATCTAGCAATCTTGGCTTGTTTGTACTCTTTTGAGTGGCTCAAAGTGTCGAAGTCTCAGTTTTTGGGTTATGCCCAACACCACTCACCCCGTCCTCAAAGTCAAATTTAGAAACCATCATTGGATAATCTTGACTTCTCACTTGGTCCAATAAAACATCTTCTTCAGCTCCATACCTAGGATGATCAACATGTTTCTTTTCAAGACCATTTGTCAAGCCTCTTGAGGGCTGACATTTATTTCATCAATCTTAAATCTCTTTGAATGTCTTGGCCAAAATTTGGTCATCTTGGGATTCATCTACTCCCATCTTATTTATTTCAACCTTTTCTTAAATTTCTTTCATTTTCATTTTTAACCAAAAATCTTTGAACTCTGGAGTATTGATGAAATCATCATCATCCATGAATCTCATAGAAGCCACAACTCTCTCATCTTCATGCATTTCAGGCTCTCCTTGTGCCTGTGCATCCATCCTGGCTTCAGGTTTGTGAGCTTCAATCTCTTTGCCAATGAGGGGATGATCAACTTCCTCACCTTTGCCCATGTGCCTCAAAATACTTGCCACTTCATCAGTATCACCAACTCCCTCTGTCACTTCATAGGGCACTAGAGGAGATACATCATCAATTTTCTATTCCTTAGACATTGGCTACTTAGGAGACAGAGGCTCTTGTACTGACATTGCATCAGGAGTAGGCTCAACAATCTCAATTCCACTTGGTCTCTTCACAGGGAGCTTAGTAGCCTTGGTAGACTGGCTCTCTGCCTTACCATACAACCATTCAAAATTATCAATTATTAGATTGATCCTCTTCAATGGATCATTTTCCTTAACAAAAAATCCTAAGAAACTAGGCTCTTTTTTTCTTCTTGTCCTCCTCTATTCTCGTCAATATTTCCCATTTTATTTTTTTGTCATATACCTCCTTAGGAGTGAGGCAATTTCTGATCACATCCTCATCATAGTTGACTTAATGGGATATCTCAGCCCTAGTAAGGATGACTTGTCTAACAAAATTCATGTGGTCTTCAGGGTCACATACCCTCTCTATTTTTGACTTCAATGAATATTTTGTTTTCTTATAAACTTGTAGCTCCTCCAGGGTGTCAGAGACCCATGGACAATTCTTCAAACACAATTAGATCTGGCAAAAATGTGCCCTTCTTCTTCTTTTTCATGATATCCCTCTCTATCCAGAGCATCTGCCACATGAATTTTAAAAATGCTAATCTAGCAGGCATAAATTTAGGCAATGCATGGGGTGGTTGTGTGTATCCATAAACTCTAATCACAGTGTGATCTGGGAGAAAAAACCAATCAGCAAAATTATGCATGTGGCCTTGTTCTGGTTTCAAAGAAAGAGGCGTCAATACTTCTCTGATCTCTCTAGACAATCTTGGAGAAAGGTACCCAAGAGAAGCCATTATCCTAACTGCAAAGTTATCATGGAACACCACATAGTTGATGTTCTTGTAGTTACTATCCCATGTATAACACCAACACTGCACATGCAATTTCTCTCCTTTCTGATCAATCATACTAAGATCCTTTCTCGTAGTCCACCTTATCCTGGTCTAGTACAAAATTGAGTGACACAACAAAGAATAGAATATGAAAGTGATAGGTGCTCTGTTCTCCTTTACCTAAAGAAATCCATCATGCAATCCTTTATTAATGAAAGAAGCAAAGTCATATTCAATTTTGACCTCAAGGTTCTGGATCCTCATTGCCATCATCATCAAACCTACTGGCATTCTGTCCTGGGCATCCACTCCCAATACTTGGCAAAGAGCAAAATAGGTCTTCTTGAAATACACAGTGAAGTTATCCACTGAGAATGGCTCCACAGATGTAGTTGAAACATGAATTCTCTTGTTGTTTTCCCCTTTCCTCATGTACATAGGGAGTTCATCACTCTTGTATGTTTTCTTGAGCTTGGTATAATCTTCCTCACTCTTCTAAGTATCCACTTTGGCAAGATCTTGTTTATTTAGGATGAAGCAATCAATGATTATAGCTCTATTCATTGTTACCAAAGGATATCCATCTGGTAACCTCACTATCCTTATAGCTACATGGTAATGTTGTGCCAATACTCTGATCAGTTCAACATTCACAAAAACATTTGGTACCAAGAGCTTGGCCAAATCAAGTACCCAAGGATTGGCAACATGACCTTGTGCATCCTTTTTGTCATAGAAATACCAAAACAGATTCCAACCTGAGATAGGAATTTGGGCATCACGACAACCTTGTGCCTCATCGTTGAACATTTTCTTGTATCCCTTGTCAACTGAATTTGGCAAGACATCTAGCAAAGATTGTTGGAGAGGTCTTTTCTTCTCTTTAGGAGCAAAAGACTCCCCTTTTTTACTTACTGATTCAGTCTTCTTAGGTGCCATTGTGTATCACTATATTGAACTAGGGTTTTGATGATTACTTGATCTACTGAACTTCTTGAAAGCAAGAATGCATACACAATATCAACTTTGATAGAGAGACTGATAGATTCCACTTACCTGGTCAAGAGGAACTTGAAGAGCACACTCCAGGGTCTAAACTCACCGTCGTTGAACACTTATGAGCTTGTTTGAATGACAAAATGAAATGAAATTCCAAATTTTATCAGTGCTGGCACTGGTCACCTCGCCATTAATCATCTTCTTGCCAAGAGATAGAGAGATCTTTGCATTCATGTGGTTTTGAATATGCACTGTCGATCTGAACAAATCCAAGGGTTGAAGAAGCTAGACAAGATTTGATCGAAATCCATAGTCAATGCTATTTATACCGTAGTCTCTCCATAGTGATTACATAACCCTGTGGGGCAGTGGGGTCTATTTTCTAATTTTTGATGTATACCACGCTATCGCAGGCTAGATTTAGCCTTTGTTTGTCTTCTAGCAGGGTTGCGGTGACCATGATTTTCATGTTTTACTCTCTACCGCAGTCCTACACTGGCATCAAATGCTATGACATCCCTATCATGGGATAGTGAGATCCATCTATCTCTTTACCGCACCATCATAAACCCTCAAAATATTATGACCTGTTTATTGCGAGACCGCGGTAGCATTTAATGTTATATCTGTTGTTTACCACCAACTGGCAAACTATCCATAATGCCTTGACACCTTCATTGCAGGGCCGTGGTAGCCCTTAGATGTTTTGCTAACTTCTTAGTGCCATCTTGTTGGCTAGTTCCAACATTATGTTATCCTCAATGTGGGGCCGTGGTAACTGTTACTATCAGGTTTATTATTTACTGTTGGCCCGTAACCTTTCTTAGTGTCATGATGTCCACATTGTGGGGCCACGGTAACCATTAGATGTTAGCATTTGTTTACTACTAGCCCACAACCTTTCTTTATACTTGTTGCAGTAGTGTGGTGATACATTTTTTATATCACAAGCTCCTGCACCCCCGCAAGGAACTCCTAGGGCATGCTACTCAGCTCTGTAGGAATGTGGTGAAGGCCAAAACACAAAATATAAAAGGAAATCATGCATATAAAATAGAAGGTGGATCAAGTGAAGATGTGACACATGATTTTTGGACTTAGGAAATGCATGGCACAGGGATTAAGACTGTTTTGATGAATTTTTTAACTAGGGTTTGACAAGAATTGAATGTAAGCTAGGTGAAATTTTTACAGTCCTAATAGTGGATCTAGTTGGGGATGAATGGCTATCTAGACATTGCAAGGATCTAGAACATTTCTCCAGGGTGCAGACCAAAAACACAAAAATTGTATAGAATAAAGAAAACCAAAATTGGGAAAAAACCTAAACTAATGTGCATGGAATTTATCTTCTTTAAGAAAAGAAGTGTTTCAGAAATTGTCCATGCACTCGCAATTCCTGATCCTCACCCACCATGTTTTTCAAGTAATATGAATCTTCACCACATTTTCCAATAATGACAAATGGTCCCAACCACAGAGCCTCAAATTTTCATTCTTTCCTTTATCTCGACTCTGACTATTCCACATAAGAACCATGTCATCAACCTAAAATTTTTGATCCTTAGCCTTCTTATCAAACATATACTTCATTTGTACCTACATTTTTTCATTTTTCTTTTGTGCCTGATTTATGGTTTCACCTAGCTCTTCCAATTGCTCCATCCTTTATTTCATTGGCTCAGACACATCTAGATCCTCTTGCAATAGGAATTTATTGAAAGGAAGCTAGGTGTGTCGAAATTGCTTCCTACACTAATCTAAAGAGGAGAGAAGATTGCAAATTCTTTTTAATCCTTACAATTACATAATGTTAACAACAACAATGGAGATATTGCAGCAATACACATATGCACAGAAATGAGACATAAGAGAAAGACACAAGATATACATGGGGAAAACCCTTATCGGGTGAAAAACCCCACACTACAAAACCTACACAATGTATTATCAAAACTGAAATGGTTTACAATACACTTGCAATGCAAGCTCTCAAGAGTCTTTGACACTCATATCTAGAGACAAATTGGTAGTATAATAGTACCTTTCAATCACATAATACATCTCCTCTCCAAAGCACCTGTTTATATATATAATACAAGGCAAAAATGGCTCTATCTTGAGATGGGCGTCCAACATGGCCTCATGGCCCAAAACCCATGCCTATGGACACTTGTCCAACACTGTAGGATGTTCATGACACTTGTCAAGTCACCCCATCCCAAAGAGGTCACCTATTCCCAAGATGGGCAATGACAGATGCTCTTACGACTCTTACAACCGTCATAGAATTTGTCATACTGACATATCTTACAGATGTAAGAGAATCTATCATAAACATGCTATAAATAGCATATTCTCTTACAACATGTCATAACCCTCCTTGGGGCACCCAAAGATGCCTTGTGACACATGTCTTCACCTATCATAGAACCTTCTATTTCTGACTCTTACATGTCATAGATTCTATCATAGCAATCTGTCATAACCGTTTCAGTCAAGATTCACTTACACACTAGTCAAGATGTCGACACATGGTAGAAAACCTATACCACACAAAAGGGACACCTATCTCCACTTGGAATGAGTTGACCATCCTAGTCATCTTACAAGTGGAGTGACAACTCATTGTGCCACTTCACACTAGATGACAAAATAGGATGTGTAACAAAATTACAACATAGGCTAAGTAAATAAATTACATTACAATAATAAATGCAAGGAATTACCAAGGTTGAGACACCTTAATTCCCAACATTTATAAACAAGCAAAAGATTATGCATTGTAATTCTTGCATAAGCTCTATAGACTAACTCAAAAGGTGATTACCAGTAGCCTTTTTTACAGTGATTCTATCTGCCCATAATGCAGGCTTTAACTTTGAGTCCCAGGCCCTTTTGTTATTATCAAGCATTCTTTTGATTATCTTCATGATTCTCTTGTTACTAGATTCTTCTTGACCATTAGCTTTGTGATGATATGGAGAGGCATATGATATTATTATTCCATAAGACTCACAAAATTTCTTGAATTCATTAGATCCGAAACACATACCATTGTCTGTGACAATTCTTATAGGAACTCCAAATCTGGTGATAATATTTTCCAACAAGAAATTTATGACTACTTTACTAGTAGCTTGTTTAGTTTGAATTGCTTCAATCCATTTAGTAAAGTAGTCAGTGGCAGTAAGAATCCATCTATGCCCACCACTTGACTTATCTACTTTCTCTCCTATAAAATCAATACCCCATTGATGAAAATGAGCATCAATTTGCATAGCTCTTAGAGGAAAAGCTCCTTGATATTTCAGTTTACCAAAAAAATTTTGGCATGCTTCACAGTTTTTTCATATCTATGAGCATTAGTAAAAATAGTTAGCCAAAAATAGCCTACTCTTAATATCTTGTGTAGTGGTCTTAGCTGAAAAATGTCCTCTACATGCACCATCATGCATCTCCTTTAGAATCCTTTCTTCCTGTCCCTGATCTAGACACAAGAGTAGAACACCATCTTTATCTTTCCAGAACAAATCACCATTCATGAATACATACCTTCATGCTTGCAACTTTAGCGTTCTTTTTTTGTTGTCATTCAAACCATCTGGGCACTTCATGTCTCTAAGGTAGTGAACTATATTAGTATTCCAGGGTGTATGTTCAATACTAGACACCACACCTTCTTCTTGTTCAACATCACATACCTGTGCAGCCTCCAAATTGGATTCAACCATTAAGTTTGGTAACCCTTGTCCTCTTACAAGTTTGGTGATTTGGATGTCAATATTAAATTCTTGGATTCTATTTATCCATCTACACCTTTCTATAACCTCTATTTATATGAGGACATCCTTGATTGATGCATTTGGTACATAGGCAGTCACTTGTGCTCCTACCAAGTAGGGTCTGAATATTTTCACTACCTTTACAAGCACATAAGCTTGTTTCTTAGTAGCATCGTACTTCAATTTGGCTCCTTGAAGTAATTTGCTAAAAAATGAAATTGGTTGTTCATTCCCTTCTTCATTCTTCTGTAACATGATAGCAACAACAGTGTGGAAAGAGGTAAAAGAAAAAATTTGGAATGGCTTACCAAAGTTAGTAGATTTTAGAACTAGATCTTCTTTGATTGCCCTCTTGATTAATGAGAATGCCTCAATAGCCTCTGATGTCCAGTCAATCTTTGATCCCTTTTTTAACATTTTTGCAATGGGCTTCACAATTATAGCAAAGTTCGAAATAAATCTTCTAACAAAATTAATCTACCTAAAAAATCACTGGATAGCTTTCACTATTTTAGGGATGGTAATTTTATCAATTGTTGCAACCTTTTTTGGATCAATTCTTACCCCTTCCTTGGACACTATATGCCCCATATGTTTACCCTCAATAATAGGAAAATGACATTTCTTAGGGTTCAATGATATGCCATATTCAAGTGCCTTTATGTATATCTTTTCCAAATGTAAGCAATGATCCTCTGCATTCTTTGAATATGCTGTCAAATCATCTTGATATACAATAGTTATGACATTGATTAGATCTGAAAATGTAACATCCATAGCTCTTTGGAATGTGGCACTAGCATTTGTGAGGCCAAAAGGCATCCTTACATACACATAGGTGCCCCAAGGTGTAGTAAAGACAGTTTTGTACTACTCTGATTCCTTGACTTTGACTTGATTGTAACCAAAGAACCCATCCATCATGGAAAGAAGTTCACACCTTGTCACCCTCTGCAACATAGCCTCCATATTAGGAAGTGGGTAATTGTCCTTTAATGATGATATATTCAGATTACGAAAATCTACACACAACCTTATATCACCATTTTTCTTTCTGACTGGTACTAAAGTTGAAACCCAAGAAGAATGCCTGATAGGCTTGATTATACCACTATCCCTGAGCTTCATCAATTCTTCTTGCATTTTTGGTTCTAGAACAAGATTGATAGGCCTTTGTCTTTCCCTAAAAGGTTTGGCATCTGGCTTTAGTGGGATCTCATGCTGAAATGGGTCTTCTCTATAGGATTTCAAATCTTCATAGGACCATGTAAATACATGTTTGTATTTCCTTAGCAAGCTTATAAGCATATCCCTGACCTTTGGACTAATTTTCTTGCCTATGTACACTTTTTTTGGAGCATTATTAGTGCCAAGATTCACTTCTTCAAGATCATCCTGATGAACTAGTGTCTGCTTCAAAGTTGACCTATCATTTCCATCAAAAACATGTTCCAAAGCCACTAGACCTTTTGGAATTTTATTTGTTTTTAATTGTACAACCTCCTGACCAAAAATAGTATCCTTACCATCAATATTTTCAACAAAAGCATTAAAGTCTATCTCTTGAGCTTCATACTTGTCCACACACTAAAGGAAATTCATCAGATCCTTATCATCATTGAATACTTGCCAACTATATACATTGTTAGGAACATACGGTCTAGTTTTATACTCTATCTCTGAGACACTAGTCAATGTAATATCATCTTTTCTCAAAGCAATATTTTTAAGAAAGTCAGCCATCAAATTCTTTGACCTATCTACCCACTCTATTGAGAATGCATCAAAAAGTTCAATTGTATCCCACACAGCATTTTTATATTATTTGAGCCTTTTATTTTTTGTGGCATATTTAGATCTCACCTATGATACAACTAGATTAGAGTCTCCATATACAATCAATAGCTTGATCCCATTTTTGACAGCAAAATTTAGGCCCAATAGCAATGCTTCATATTCTGCTATATTATTAGTGCATTCAAATGATAACATAAATGAATACTTGAAATTTTTACCACTAGGAGCAATGAAGACTACATCTCCATTTCCTTCTTTACTGCAGGCTCCATCAAAATACATTTGTCAAATGCCATTTTATCCAATTGAACTACATTGCCAATTGGATCACTATTTTGTAATTGAGGCTGTGATTGATCAACCTTGAAATTTCCCAAGTCCACATCACAAAAGTAGTTCATTTGATTAGGATCAATTCTTTCTACTACTTGCTCAGATCTTGGTTCTCTGTATAACTTGACCTCTTTTCCATTCACAGGTTTGGTTGCATATGATAGATCCAACTGAATATTTCCACCAATTGCAGCAGTCCATTGTCTTGATAGTAACATGCCATAATATGGTGGAATATCAACTATAGTGATATCAGTCCTATATGTAGCTTCAGGATAAGCAACCTGATGCAGAGGCATCCACACTAAAACCTTGACATACAGCATGTATGTCTGCAACCCTTCATCATCATCATTATATTTCCCTTAACACTATTAGCATCATCATATTTTCTCTGTCGACCGATATCCTCCTGCAGACAAACCTTCGACCTTTCGCCTGTCAGCAGCATCATCATATTCGGCTATCAGCAGCATCATCACATTCGGCAAGCGCAAACATCCTCCTGATGTTCACTGTTCATCTTACCGCCAAACGCTTTCTATAGCATCATGATGTTCAACATCATGTTCCTCAGCAGGACATAAAATATCTGGTTCCCTCCATATATCCTGACGACGACACTTCACGCACCTTTCCTTCGATGCTTACGTCACCCCGATATCTGACTACTCAAACAAACAGCATCAAGATATGACTTATCCGGTCAAATGAAACATCCTGATGTTGATACTCAACTTTATACTGATGACGAATATTCTGCCGAATATCCTCCTCCCGATCCACTTAACTCCTTGATGCCTTATGCCGATACCAAAACACTTAGGGTCAACAGGATAAACCTTTATCAGGTGATATTTCGGAATGTCCTGATGACGATTATCCTGATGACGATGACGTCATATGCAGTTCCTTCAATATCCTATTGTCGGCCAAACTTAACATTATCGGCCCACGATGATTTTATCAACCCGATCGACTAACTTATGCCGATATACCCTTCCTCGGCAACACCTGATGATGATCACCTCGAAACGCATTCACCTTATGCAAACGATTGCATCATGCTCACCTCCATCTACTCGGATGATGCCTGAAGTAACTGTAGGATATACACAGAAATATCCTGATGATGTCGTTGTGACGAATTTCCAACCTTAGCAAATTTCGGTCCGCCGAACCTCCTGAGGTGACCTGATCTGCTTTCAGGGCGATCTTCCAGACTCAAACTATCAGCACGACCTAGCACATACCCATGCTAGGGTTCTCAACACATCTCGACCGTGATCCTGCACACCTGCATGCAAACAAACACAAAATGCAGACAAAACCCTAAGCTATTATACATGGCCATTCCACCGATTCGACGAATCAACCGGTGGAATGGATCAGCGAATCCATGAAACCGCCAGATCAGCAACTCGATTTCACAATGGAGATCAAACAGAAAATGAACACAAACAGGATCTTTATTGATTTCAAAAGATGCAATACAATGCTTAGTCTCTCTCCCCTCTGTCTCACTCTCTGCAATGTCTGATCGATGATCTGCAATACTGCCTAAAACCAACCGATCCTAATGCATAAATAGGATCTCCTGCGAGTACTACCGGCCTGACTCCAAGCAGCTGGGAGCTTCCAAGCGGCTGGGAGATCTCTCCAGGTGGCTGGGAGATCCAACCGGACATACAACATAACAGCTGTCCTAACAACCTAGCTAAAAATAGTAAAGTCTGGTCAACATGACCTTATTACATGCATTGGTCTTACAAGACCTTCTTGGAAACATCAACAAGACCTAAAACAAACTAACTGCCTCATGGAGGCCAGCTGTCAGGTAGGTGCTCCTGCACCATACTCCCCAACAGAAAAGAACTCATGTCCCATGAGTTAGGATGTGGAAGTCCTCCACCTTTACACTTTGTCATGTCAGTGTTCTGACCTGTTCTAGCTTTATCCTCTGCTGTATCTTGGCTGCTCCAAGACGTCTGAACTGTAACTTGCTATCTTGCAAGTAAACCCTCATGCCTGGCAATGTAGGCCCTTCTCACACATACCTTGTGTTTGTCAGGTTGTCTTACCAGAACCTCTGTCTGAATACCTACCTCTTGAACTTCTGAAATGTTCAATCCTATCTTCCTTTCAACTCTTATAGGACAAACAATAGTCCCAACTATGACAACATCCGTGTCACCCCTCTCAACTGGTGGTTGTTTGTAAACCTGTTTCTGAACCTGCTGCTGACCTCTGTCAGTCACAACTGAAACTTTCTTCAACCTGTTGTCCTTAACAACTCCTTTCCCTGCAGTGTCCTCAACTGCCTTTATGCCTGCTGCTATAGGCATATGCACAAACTCCTTCTTTCCCACTAAAATGATTTTGGCTGCCCCCTGTGCTGCAGCATTTGCCTGTAATGGCATCAACTTAATAGTCTTCCCATCTTTCTTGATGGTGTAGGTATTAGCATACCCATCATACAGTACCCTCCTGTCAAATTGCCATGGTCTACCCAACAGTAGGTGACAACATTCCATGGGCAAAATGTCACACAAAACTCTATCATGATATGCTCCAATCTGAAAATCAACATATGCCTGTTCATATACCCAAAGTGATTGACTATCACTCACCCAAGATGCCTTGTAAGGGTGATGGTGTGGAGTCCTTTCCAAATTCAGTTTATCCACCATTTCCTGAGAGACCATGTTGTCTGTTGAACCAGTATCAATGACAACCTTACATACTTTACCTTTGCTCTTGCATGTGGTCTTGAAAAGAGCTCTTCTTTGCATCATATCCTTTGATGCCTGCAAACTAATTCTCCTAAGCATCAATGCTTCTCCCTCCTCAGGATACCCATAATTGTCAGGAACTCTATCTTGATAAGTGTTTAAACTTTGCACACTTTGCTCTACTTTCTCTTCTTGCACAAGTTGTACTCTCTTGTCATTCATTCTATCATCTCTGGATGATGAACCCTTGTTTTCTGGACATTTGAAAAATGGATGACCAAACTCACCACAGGTGTAACACTTTCCTGAAAATGTAGTAGAACCTCTACCACCTCCAAATCTGCCTCTATTACCTTTCCATCCACCTCTGAAATCAGACTGTCCCTGTCCTTTACCAGTGTCTTCTTGACCCTCATTGGTTTGCCTTGTTGTAGGGGCTGATCCTCTTCCCCTCATATTGTTTCCTCTTCCTCTCATGGACTTATCTTGTCTCCTATTCATCTTTTCTTCAATCCTGATTGCCATTTGGTAACAATCTTCCACAGTCTTAGGGTTGGCTAAAACTAACTCATCCTGTATGTTCAATCTCAAACCAGCCAAGTACCTAGCCACCTTTTCTACCTCATTCTCATGATGACCAGATCTCATACTCAACTTATAAAACTCCTCAGTATATGCCTTCACATCCATTTCCTTCTGCCTTAAAAATTGCAGCTTCTTAAACATCTGAATTTCATAATCCTTGGGCAAGAATTTACCTTTGATCCTTGCTACCATTTTATCCCATGAAGTGATCTTTGACCTTCCTTGTTTCCTTCTCTCAGATTGTACATAATCCCACCATACCAAAGCATGACCTCCTAACTTGGTCTTTGCAATCTTTACCTTCTAATCCTCAGCAACATCTTCACATTCAAAGTGATTATCAAGTGCAGCAATCCAATCCAGTAACTCATCTTCATTCAAACTTCCATTATACTTGGAAACATCAACCTTTACTTTAGGTTTATCACTCTGTACTACCTTTAACAGTTTTGCAAATTTCTGGTCTTCAGCATCCAGTTCTTCAGCTACCTCTTCATACTCTTCAACAGTATCTTCATCTTCTTCAGACTCACTGTCTTCCACTTCCCTCTTTTTGTTCTTCTCCAAGGCTACAAGCCTGGCTTGAAGTGCTTCAGCAAGCTCCTTCATCCTCCTCATCTCTCTGGCATGTTTTTCCTTCATCTCCTGCAACTCCCTTGCAGTACCATTACCTTTCAGAGGCATTTTGTCAACCTCTCACTCCTCTACCTCTGTCCTTTCGGTGACAGAATCAACACACAACAGCCCAGACCTTTTGCTAAGCTCTGATACCACTATGATGTAGAGGCATCCACACTAAAACCTTGACATACAGCATGTATGTCTGCAACCCTTCATCATCATCATTATATTTCCCTTAACACTGTTAGCATCATCATATTTTCTCTGTCGACCGATATCCTCCTGCAGACAAACCTTCAACCTTTCGCCTGTCAACAGCATCATCATATTCGGCTATCAGCAGCATCATCACATTCGGCAAGCGCAAACATCCTCCTGATGTTCACTGTTCATCTTACCACCAAACGCTTTCTACAGCATCATGATGTTCAACATCATGTTCCTCAGCAGGACATAAAATATCCGGTTCCCTCCATATATCCTGATGACGACACTTCACGCACCTTTCCTTCGATGCTTACGTCACCCCGATATCCGACTACTCAAACAAACAGCATCAAGATATGACTTATCTGGTCAAATGAAACATCCTGATGTTGATACTCAACTTTATACTGATGACGAATATTCTACCGAATATCCTCCTCCCGATCCACTTAACTCCTTGATGCCTTATGCCGATACCAAAACACTTAGGGTCAGCAGGATAAACCTTTATCGAGTGATATTTCAGAATGTCCTGATGACGATGACGTCATATGCAGTTCCTTCAATATCTTGCTGTCGGCCAAACTTAACATTATTGGCCCGCGATGATTTTATCAACCCGATCGACTAACTTATGCCGATATACCCTTCCTCGGCAACACCTGATGATGATCACCCCGAAACGCATTCACCTTATGCAAACGATTGCATCATGCTCACCTCCATCTGCTCGGATGACGCCCGAAGTAACTGCAAGATATACACAGAAATATCCTGATGATGCCGTTGTGACGAATTTCCAACCTTAGCAAATTTCGGTCCGCCGAACCTCCTGAGGTGACCCGATCTGCTTTCAGGGCGATCTTCCAGACTCAAACTATCAGCACGACCTAGCACATACCCATGCTAGGGTTCTCAACACATCTCGACCGTGATCCTGCACACTTGCATGCAAACAAACACAAAATGCAGACTAAACCCTAAGCTATTATACATGGCCATTCCACCGATTCGACGAATCAACCGGTGGAATGGATCAGCGAATCCATGAAACTGCCAGATCAGCAACTCGATTTCACAATGGAGATCAAACAGAAAATGAACACAAACAGGATATTTATTGATTTCAAAAGATGCAATACAATGCTCAGTCTCTCTCCCCTCTGTCTCACTCTCTGCAATGTCTGATCGATGATCTGCAATACTGCCTAAAACCAACCGATCCTAATGCATAAATAGGATCTCCTGCGAGTACTACCGACCTGACTCCAAGCGGCTGGGAGATCTCTCCAGGTGGCTGGGAGATCCAACCGGACCTACAGCATAACAGATGTCCTAACAACCTAGCTAAAAATAGTAAAGTCTGGTCAACATGACCTTATTACATGCATTGGTCTTACAAGACCTTCTTGGAAACATCAACAAGACCTAAAACAAACTAACTGCCTCATGGAGGCCAGCTGTCAGGTAGGTGCTCCTGCACCACAACCAATTTTATCTCCACATCCCACATGATTCCAATGATAGGGATTGACCTATTAGTCATGGCATAACACTTTCCATATGTAGAGTCAACCCATAGACCAAGTTCTTTCATGATTGCCAGAGGCATGATATTTATTTTTGCTCCTGGCTCTATCATACAATTCTTCACCAACTTATTATTGATCAACAATGTGGTATAGAAAGGATCAACTTGGGATGGACTCTTTGTCAAAGTAGTTGCCAAGTAAATCTCAAGAGTCTTCATGGCTTCTCCTTTAACATTGTTCACTTGCTTCTCATTATTTTCTGATTCATTCTGACCCTTACCATGAACTTTAGGCTTATTTGGCATATTTGAAATTAATTTCATAGCACTATCTCTATATTCATCAATTTTCATCATTTCCATTAATGGAACTGATAATTTGATTTGAGACAAATTTGGAGTTATATCAAAAGAGGGCATACCTATCAGAGGTTTTGTTTTGCTCACTTCCATTTTGGCAAGTTTCTTCTCTTCCATTACTTGCTACTTAGGGTCACTCCTTGTTTTACTTTGATCAGCCTTTGTTGTGTCTTTGTGGACATATTTTTGAGTTACCCTTTGGGTATTTCTATTTTCATCATCCTTTTGAGATTCTGGGGCAGTCTTCTTATTAGCTTGTTGATTCTTTATGAACAAACTCCCAAGTGTACCTTGATCAGCATTGACAGTTCTATTTCTGAGGTTGTAGTTGCTTCTAGCTTGTGCTATAGCAGCAACTATAAGTGTCTTTATTTCCTCTTCAGTAGGTCTCCTTAACTGAGCTTGATTTGACTGTGACTTTGCAGAGTAGACCTAAGAATCTCTTATGCTATTATCCTCTTGATCAGAGAATACTTCTTGTTGGCCAACATGACTGTTATACCTTTGATGATTTACATCATACTCTGATCCATCCTCTTCTAAAGAAGAATAATCTCTTTCTACCTCATAAGGCTTGACTGCCAGCATATTTATAGTATGCTCATCTCTCTCTCCTGATCATATGGTATTTAATTTTTATGGATTGATTGTGAAACCACACAATAGTTAGGGGAATGAGGCAAGTTGCAAGGCACACATCATGGAGGATCCTCTACCATATTTGCCCCATGTCTCTTTAATGGGTCAAGTGTGTGTCTGTGGACATTTTGCTTCTGATCTTCAACCACAAGCTTCCCATCCTTCTAATTAGTTCTATAGGGCATATCCTGCAATCTAGGTATTTCATTCCTATGATAATTGGGCTTATCATAAGGTATCCATTTTTCATTTCTTGCCACCTTATATGATAAATCCTTAACAACATTCCAAACCTTCTCTAGCTTGTCTTCTTCTTTTGGCTGTCTGTTTTGATGAGCCTTATGGTTTTGTAGTATTTTTACTTCATCTCTTCTACCAATTTTCCCTAAAGCCTTTCTATTATTTTCTATGTTCAAAGTAGATTTGAATGCTTCAGTAAGGATTGAAGGATTTCTTGTTCTGAGTTCATATCCTATTTTTGGATCAAAAACATTCAAGTAGAAGACTAAGCACATAGGATCTGTTGGTTTTAGATGATGTGGAATTTTACTGAACAACTTCATAAATCTAGTATTGAAATCTACCACTGATTCATTATAATTTTTTTTTAATATTTGTTAGTTCATGCAAAGCAAATTTTAGATCAGAATGATTACCATATTGTTCTTTAAATATACTTTTGAATTTAGCCCAAGAGCTGATTGAGGCATCATGCAAATTTCTATACCAGTCTCTTGCATCATCATTCAGTGATTGCATGAACAATTTCATATAAACATCTTCATATTGCACATCAAAATTATCCATGACAGTCTCAAATGCTCTTATATGATCTTCTCCTGAGATAGTATTATTACCAGAAAATTTAGGAATTAATTTCATTACATTATTATCAATTTTGTTTGGATATCCTTGGATGCCAAAGAAGTCAAGTTGCTTGAATTTATCCATGTTCATCGGCCCCCTTGCAAATGGATTTTGCCTTTGATGAGGCTGATACTGATGGTGCTAAGGTCCTTGTAGTTGAGGCTATTGGTACACACCTTGTTGCACATTATGGTAGGCACCTCCAAGATTATACATATTGACTTGTGGATTTTGATGTTGAGCATGATATTAATATTGATATTTCCCTGCATATTGGTTATATCCCTAATTTTGAATCCTTACCCCTCCTTGGCTAGGAGGAAAAAGATAAGCATTTTCTTGAGAAGTCATTGGAGCACTAACTTGATTCAATATTTGTGGTATAGAGACATTATGTTTTATATGAAGAGCATTACCTACATTACCATGTCTTCTGACTATATTGTGGGATACCTGTGAGACCAAAGGACCACTTACATTTCCATAAACACCCTGATTATTTACAGGTCTATGTTGTGATGCGTTTGAAATGGGCTGAGAATTCAACTGAAGCAATTCTTGTTCTAATTCATGTTGTCGCCTCAACAATTTGAGCCTTTCAACTTCTGCTACCATTCGCTCTACCTCTTGCTTCAACTCTTGGTCAGTTAATTTTCTCTTTGAAGTTGAAACAATATTGGCATCAGTAAAATGTACCATTTTGGGTGTTTGCTCCCCAGTATTATATTGTGAACTCTCAACATATTGTCAAGCCATTCTCTCCTCATAATCCCTTCTTGCTTCTTCTTGTCTCACCTCCTCATGCATGCGCTCCTCATATTCTTTCATCTTCTAGAAATCTGGTTGAAAATCAACCACAAACCTATTTAGGCTATTATGTTCAAGAAGATTGTGAGAACTTCATGGAGAAAGCCCTTCACTGTTGTACAATCCATCCCCATCCAAAGGACTATTATATATATTATATGACTGACTAGAAACATACCCCTACTCATTTTGGATGTTTCATGTGACTTAATAATCATAGGTATATTTGTAGAGACTCCTCCATCACTAGTGGATATACCTAAAATAGGAAGGGGCTTTGAACCCTCCTTGTTCTTTTCTACAATTTTTTTATTCTTATTGTTCTGATTTTACCACATATCTTCTACCGTCCATATTGGAAAATTGTGGTGTTATATTTCTTTGATCTACAATTTAAATCCTCAGAGATTCTAGAGTCACCACCTCCTTTTAGAAAAGAAGAAAATACCGAGATAGCCTTTTAGTCTTCTAGAGCTCCAAGATGAGATTCAAATTCTTTGCTTGTTATAAGCAACTCCCTAGCAAAGTCGCCAATTTGTTGGTTCCCAAATCAGTAGATTGCAAAACCCTAAAAGTATGCCAATCTTTATAATTAGGTTTTACAAGTGAATTGACAAACGAACAGAATCAATCAAAATGATTGGAATTCCCTAATTTTAGGCTCTATTGTGCCTAGGTGGGTATTACTTTATTTTCACCACTAAATATTAAGTCCTCAAAATTGATTAGCGAATAATGAGCAGATTAGGGATTTTATGAAATTTGTCAATTAAATCATCCCATTTAATCTCTTTCGAATTGGCATATGATTTGAAAATAGATTCTTCAAATTTTACTAACCACTACTCCTACTCCTATAACAGAAAATTAAAATTGGATTTTAGAATATTATACAAGGAATGGATTTGGAAATGAATTGATTGGTGCCTTTCCTGGGTAATGGAGTCAAAATATAGATAGATTAGTATCTTCCTTTTGGTTATAACTTGAATTATTTGGCATAGTTCTATTTATGACTTGCATAAATGTGCAAAATTGTTTTTTACAAGGTTCTTCTTACTTATCTAATTGAAACCTCTAGATTATTGTGACCTGTTTAAAGGAATTTAATCCTTACTTGAAGAAACCCTATTAGACAAATCACACAAAACATGAATTTTGTTTTGATAAACTAGACACATGATTGATATGCTAATTTAAGCAGTAAGGAGAAAACAAAATGGAGACAACCAGATAAAATTCTATCAATAACATTCAACAAATAATTGAGAACCAAAATTCAGGCACTAGAGAAATGCATCTTTTTCATTGATATGCTTAAGAAAATAGGCCTTTATAATGTCTCTTTCCAAAATCCAATTCCCCGAGATCCTTTCCCCGTGGTCTTGGTTTCATTCTTATAGGAATGAAGGAAGCAACAAGCTTCAGACTGTTCACATTCCAAAAAATGACTTTTCATATTCCCACCTTTTGATATGACATATTACAATATTTACTTTTAACAAGTCTTAATAAGACCGCCAAATATTCAAATACATTTGAGAAAGCATAAAAAATAAGAAAGAGACAAAAGAAGGATGTCTAAGGTTTGTTGAGGGCAACTTGATGATTGCAGATGCTAGGTTAATGTTCAACAGCTCCACTGCACACTAGGCTTGATCAATCTTCTATAGACAAATAGTCTTGTTCCCATTGATACATGGTGTAGTGACTTGGTCACTTGTACTCTTAAATCTAAAACACATTTGTCTGATGATCTTTCCACCTTTTGTTGAGAAGTCCTCTGCTATTTGAGATGAACTTTGCATATCTTGTGTCCAATGCAATTATTCTATCCAATATCAAATTAAAAATGTGAACATTCAATTCTTCATCCTTTTGCAAGTGCTCAACAATACGAGACACCATTTGATCACATTCCTCTTTCCATTTCTCAAGGCTTTTGAGCTTCTTGTCTTCTTGAAGAATACCTAGAATGAACTAATGTTTGAAGGATCCAAAGGATTCCATCTTTACTTTCACCCCTCTAACTCTCTCTAGATGCATAATGGAATTCCTCAATGATCAATTTTACCATTTTCTCAGTTGGCTTCAAGGCAGCAGGGGCATCTAGATTTCTCTGCAAAACTCTGTACAGAGTGATTAAAGTATGGTGAACAGGCTAACATTTTTTGAGCAAAGGGTCTAGTATGGGAACATTAGCATTCATCTGATCAAGTGCTTGAGACAAAGAACAAAAACAACTATGCACATCTTCAACCTTATCTAATACTAATTTGACCCTATATTCCAAAATATTTTCAATTACACCAAAAATCTTAGACTTTGTTTCTTTCTTGGTGGCCTCATTTATCTATTTTAACTTCTTAATTTCTTTCTCAAAACACTGTTTCATTGGGTTCATATGCTCAATAGGAATAGTGGTATCACCAGTCTCTTGAGACACTAGAGATTGGTAAGGCACAATTGCCTTTCTCTGAGAAAAATCAATACCTTTCAATTGTTGTTTGAGATTCACATTCTCCAAGTACAATTTGTTCACTTCATCATTCATTTCAATCTAATTCTTCTCATACTCACTCATTTTAAGTTGCATATTTTTCACAACAACCTAGGCAACCATGGTTGAATGCATAGTCAATGTAGCTGCCTCTAGAGATGATGTGTCCTTTAGTGTCTTCACCATTGTAGTTTCTCTCAATTCTTGGATCACATCTAGCAATCTTGGCTTGTTTGTACTCGTTTGAGTGGCCCAAAGTTCCAAAGTCTCATTTTTTGGGTTATACCCAACACCACTCACACCGTCCTTAAAGTCAAATTCAGAAACCATCATTGGATCATCTTGACTTCTCAATTGGTCCAATAAAAACACATTCTTCAGCTCCATACCCGGGATGATCAACATGTTGCTTTTCAAGACCATTTGTCAAGCCTCTTGAGGGATGACATTTATTTCATCAATATTAATCTCTTTGAATGTCTTGGCCACAATTTGGTCATGTTGGGATTAATCTACTCCCATCTTATTTATTTCAACCTTTTCTTGAAATTCTTTCATTTTCATTTTCAACCAAAAATCTTTAAACTCTGGAGTGTTGATGAAATCACCATCATCCATGAATCTCATAGAAGCTACAACTCTCTCATCTTCATGCATTTTAGGCTTGCCTTGGACCTGTGTATCCATCCTGGCTTCAAGTTTATGAGCTTCAGTCTCTTTGCCAATGTGGGCATGATCAACTTCCTCACCGTCACACATGTGCCTCAAAATACTTGCCACTTCATCAGTATCAACTACTCCCTCTGTCACTTCATAGGGTACTAGAGGAGATACGTCATCAAATTTCTTCTTCTTAGACATTGGTTTCTTAGGAGGCGAAAGCTCTTGCACTAACATTGCATCAGGAGTAGGCTCAACAATCTCAATTCCACCTGGTCTCTTCACGGGAGCTTAGCAGCCTTGGTAGACTAGCTCTATGCCTTACCATACAACCATTCAAAATTATCAATTATTAGATTGATCCTCTTCAATGGATCATTTTCCTCAACAAAAAATCCTAAGAAACTAGACTCTTTTTTCTTCTTGTCCTCCTCTATTCTCATCAATATTTCCCATTTTCTTTTTCTGTCATATACCTCCTCAAGAGTGAGGCAATTTCTGATCACATCCTCATCATAGTTGACTTGATGGGATATCTCAATCCTAGTAAGGATGACTTGTCTAACAAAATTCATGTGGCCTTCAAGGTCATAGACCCTCTCATTTTATGACTTCAATGAATATTTTGTTTTCATATAAACTTACAGCTCCTCCAGGGTGTCAGCACCCATACACAATTCTTCAAACATAGTTAGATCTAGTAAAAATGTGCCCTTCTACTTTTTCATGATATCCCTCTCTATCCAGAGCATCTGCCACATGAATTCCAAAAATATTAATCTAGCAGGCACAAATTTAGGAAATGCATGGTGTGGTTGTGTGCACCTATAAACTCTAATCATGGTGTGATCGAGGAGGAAAAACCAATCAGCAAAATTATGTATGTGGCCTTGTTCTGGTTTCAAAGCAAGATGCCTCAATACTTCTCTGATCTCTCTAGACAATCTTGGAGAAAGGTACCCAAGAGAAGCCATTATCTTGACTACAAAGTCATCATGAAACACCACATAGTTGATGTTCTTGCAGTTACTATCCCATGTATAACACCAACATTGCACATGCAATTTCTGTCATTTCTGATCAATCATACTGAGATCCATTCTCTTAGTCCACCTTCTCCTATTTTGATACAAAATCAAGTGACACAACAAAGAATAGTATCTAAAAGTGATAGGTGCTTTCTTCTCCTTTACCTGAAGGAATCCATCATGCAATCCTTTCTCAATTAAAGAAGCAAATTCATATTCAATGTTGATCTTAGGGTTCTAGATCCTCATTACCATCATCATCAAACCTACTGGCATTCTGTCCTGGGCATCCACTCCCAATACTTGGCAAAGAGCAAAATAGGTCTTCTTGAAATACACAGTGAAGTCATCCACTGAGAATGGCTCCACATATGTAGTTGGAACATGAATTCTCTTGTTGTTTGCCCCTTTCCTTATGTACTGTAGACACCTAAAAATGTCTTCTACCATCAAACCGACTCCTGACATCCCTAAACACACCAATTTCCCTTCTAATCAATTAATTAAATGCTATTTAATTAATTACCCCTTTCATTTTCCAAATTCACACCATTTTATCCCCAAAATTGAATTAATTTCATTAATTCAATAGTCCAAACCTTAGCCAATTGATTTAATAAATATGTAATATTTATTAAATCAATTTCCCCTTTTCCACTAAATCCAATTAATTAGTTAAAACCATGATTAACTAATTAATTCAGCCTATAATTGACCTATCCCTACCCTAAACAATTAAATAGTTATTATTTAATTGCCTACCCTAGCCTACCTCATCCTAGCCCTAGGATTAATTAAATAAAACCTCTGTTTAATTAATCCTAACCCCTTCATTTGGGTGGTCAAACCTTGTTTAACACCCTTCCCCACATCCTCCAAATAAAAAATTGAATTAAATCCACATAAGTCAATTTTTTATTTAAAAACATCCCACATCACATTTATTTCTCCTTACAACCCCATACTCATTTATTTCCTCTCTTCCCCAAATAAATTTTTAATTCATTTACTTTCCCCCATATGAATCTTTTATTCCAAAATAATCTTTCACCCCCATGCTCATTAAATAACCCCTTTCCCAAAATGAATAAAAGAATCACTTTTATTCTTAGCCCTCCATTCATTCAAGATTCAATCTAGGCCCTCCACATCACTTTTATTCTCCTCCATTGATCTTCAAAATCAATCTCCACCATTGGATCAAAATCCCTTCCAAAAGTCTATAAATAGAACCTCTCACAATCCATTTTTATTATCCAAGTTTATGCAAAGTTACCATGTCAAAATCACTCTTGAGCTAGAATAGTGAGTTGCAACTTAGAGTAGCATTTCACATTCAATCTATTGTCTACGGATTATCTTGGTCTTAGGAGCTTGTTTTGGGTGCAAAGGGCTCCTTCCTCCCTTGATGGGATTGGGTTTGATTGTAAGGTATAACTTTATGTTTATTACATTTTGTTTAGTATTTTCACCTTATTTGCATTTCTAATCTACATGTACATTGGGAGTTCATCACTCCTGTATGTTTTCCTGAACTTGGTATAATCTTCCTCGCTCTTCTAAGTATCCACTTTGGCAAGAGCTTGTTTATTTAGCATGAAGCAATCAATGATTACAGCTCTATTCATTATTTCCAAAGGAGATCCATCTAGTAACCTCACTATCCTTGTAGCTGCATGGTAATGTTGTGCTAATACTTTGATCAGTTCAACATCCACAAAACTGTTTGGTGCCATCAACTTTGCAAATCAAGTACCCAAGGATTGGCAATAGGACCTTGTGCATCCTTTTTCTCACAGAAATACCAGAACATATTCCAACCTAAGATAGGAATTAGGGCATCATGACAACCTTGTGCCTCATCTTTGAACATTTTCTTGTAGCCCTTGTCAACTAAATTTGGTAAGACATTTAGTAGAGATTGTTGGAGAGGTCTTTTCTTCTCTTTAGAAGCATAAGACTCTCCTTTTTTACTTACTGATTCATCCTTCTTAGGTGCCATTGTATATGACTCTACTGAACTAGGGTTTTGATGATTACTTGATCTACTAAACTTCTTGAAAGCAAGAATGCAAACATAATATCATCTTTGACAGAGAGACTAATAGATTTCACTTACCCGATCAAGAGGAACTTGTAGAGCACACTCTAGGGTCTGAACTCACCATCGTCGAACACTTCTGAGCTTGTTTGAATGATAAAATGAAATGGAATTCCAAATTTTATCAGTGTTGGCACTAGTCACCTCGCCATTAATCATCTTCATGCCAAGAGATAGAGAGATCTCTGCATTCGTGTGGTTTTGAATATGCGTCGTTGATCTAAACAGATCCAAGGGTTGAAGAAGCTTGACAAGATTTGATCAAAATCCATAGTCAATGCTATTTATATTGCAGTCCCATCATAGTGATTGCATACCCCTGTGGGGTGGTAGGGTCTATTTTCCAATTTTTGATGTATATCGTGCTATCCCAGGCTAGATTTAGCCTTTGTTTTTCTTCTAGCAGGGTTGCGGTGACCATGATTTTCATGTTTTACCCTCTACCATAGTCCCTCACTGGCATCAAATGCTATGATATCCATATTGCAAGATAGTGGGAGCCATCTATCTCTTTACTGCACCACCGCAAACCCTCAAAATATTATGACCTATTTGTTGCAGGACCACGGTAGCATTTACTGTTATATTTGTTGTTTACTGCCAGCCCATAAACTATCCACAATGCCTTGACACCTTCATTGCGGGGCCACATTAGCCCTTAGATGTTATGCTGACTTCTTACCACCATCCCACCAGCTAGTTCCAACGTTATGTTATCCTCGATGTGGGGTTGCGGTAACTGCTACTATCAGGTTTATTATTTACCTTTGGCTTGCAACCTTTCTTATTGTCATGATGTCCATACTACAGGGCCATGGTAACCATTAGATGTTAGGTTTTGTTTACTTCTAGCCCATAACCTTTCTTTATACTTGTAGTAGTGCGGTGACACTTTATTTTATATCACAATTTCCCACACCCTCGCAAGGAACTCCTAGGGCATGCTAGTCAGCTCTGCAGGAATGTGGTGAAGGCCAAAACACAAAATATAAAAGGAAATCATGCATATACAATGGAAGATAGATCAGGTGAAGGTATGACACATGATTTTTAGACTTAGGAAATGCATGGCATAGGGTTTAAGACTGTTTTGGTGAATTTTGGAACTAGGGTTTGACAAGAATTGAATGTAATCTAGGTGAAAATTTTCTAGTCCTAACAAATTCCTCTTGACTCTACTGGGAGGGGTTCTGAGTTGGCTAGTCAGCTCTAGAATTTGGTGGATGTGGACATGGACAAGACTTCATTGGCTTCACTCGTCAAATGCATGAAAAAAAGAATGTTGCCTTTGGATGAGAGGTCTCCTATTTTAGGCACAACAATCAAAAAGGGCAATGTTGTCAATAAGGATACAAGCATTTATGATTTTGTGGTTAGGCATGGTGGCCATATTCAGAGCTCTTTGGATTGATTTGGCTTCAAGCTTCCATGACTTGGTGAGTTTCTTGTTGGCCCCTGTTATATGATTCTATAGTTGTTTGTTTTTAGCCCCAAGGCTATTAGTTCCTTGTTGTGATCCTCTATTTGAGTGTTCTATGTAAAAGGTTTTGGAGTCCTTTCAAAACCCTTTTTACCCTATATCAAAAGCATAACAATCCTCTATACAATATATAGAATATAATAAAAACTAAAACTTAATTAAAATCTAAAACTTAGTTCATAAAACTAGTACATAGTAAAATTGTAATTATTCAATTTTAATAAAAAACTTAATTACAATATTAAATATTTAATAAATAAATCATTTAGGGAGATGGGTCTTCAATGGATGATTAAATTTATCCTAATTTTACATCTATATTAAACTTCGAAGTATAGATGAATCCACAATCTTAGATATTGATATGGAAAAGATTGATAACATTACCCCAAGAGTCCATACTAGTAATGAATATGAGATACAATTTACTCTAAAATATTTTTTAATGTTTCTAAATAAAAATTATTCACAATGACACTTACATATATAAAAGAGGGTTCATTAAATATGCATACTTTGAAGGAAGTAACTTCAAAGAAGAAAGTAAGAAGGTTAAGAATAGTTTCTCTCACTTTTTAGGATGCATATCTTCTTTCTATAACTTCAAATGAAGAAAATAAAGCAATTCCAAGTTTCTACATTTGATTGGTAAAGGAATCTTCCATAGTAATTAAAATCTTGAGTAAGATAATCTACTCAACATTATTTTTAGTATAAATTTATATGCATCACATGAATAATGCATCAATCAAACAACAAACAAATTAAAATATATGAAAGTAGATTACCTAATCTTTTTCCAAATAGATGAATTATTATTACATTTACATTGTTGCTAATAGATTTTGACAATTTTAATTAATGGGCATGATGTATTAAATTTTTAATTACATTAAATAGTTTGATAGATGTATATATTATACTTTTAAATATTAATTATGTGTAGTAATTTTTCATTACATTTATATTTTTAAAGATGTTGGTCTTGTATTATAAAGACATATAATCTATTGTAAGTAGATATAAGTCTTGAAAGGCTTAGATAATTGAGTGTTGTTGATCATCTTGATCTAACGATGCATAGGAGATTGTGGGCCAATAATTTTGTGAAGAGTTGAAAGCTAGTGATGATCATAGGTCTTTTTGATCAATAATATGCATTATTTATTTGGCATCAAACATCTCATTATTAGTCAAAGGCCTCAACCTTGGTTGAGGTGTTATCTAGTAGCCCTTGTGGGTCACTTTAGTTTCATCAAGTTATGAGAGGAATGTACAATCAATTTTGTGTGGTTGCTAGATTCATTCCCATTAGCGATTTTCAAGGATTTAAGAGATGTTAGATATTGTGGCCAAAAGAAATTTATGGGAGCCTTTGATATCAAGAAAGATTGTAGATCTAATTGTATGCAATGTTTCACCCCAAAGGGAACATAAGGAATGCTTAAAAGGTAGTGATAACTATTGATCTTGCTAGTCTAGTAGATCTAATGACCCATTATTTTTTGGAATCAAGCTCAATTATGATAAGGTAAATGATAGTGGTGGCAATTGATTTCTCTATTAATAGCCTAAGACTATTCAAGGAAGATACAAAAAAATTAATGTGAGCCATGAACATGTTTTAAATTTCAAATGCCTCTAACAATGCATGTGGGGGTATTTAGATGAATTGAAGGTCAGAAATCACTCCTCTTATAGTTTAGGGAATACATCCACTCCTCCAACCATAAATTTAAGTATTTTCATTCACCAGAGGTAGACATTTTCAAATAAATATTCAAACCAATATCTTCAACATGCCATGCTTTCTTTAGGAGTACTCTTGCATGATTGATAAGGCATTGATTGTCACCACTATTGCAAATGGTTTTGTCTCTCTTGATTTGTCTAACTAAGGGCCTTGGGCTCATTATTTTGGTAAAATTCATCCTTACAAGATTGTGCTCATCGAAGCCTTGTATGCTAACTTTGTCTCATGTTTTCCTACTTTTAAACCCTAAAGTTATCTTTTTTTATGCATCCATAAGTTCTCTAGTATTTCATGGAATGTAACTATGCATGAACTTGGAGAAATCAATATTAAAATTTGTGATTATCTCTATCCATATTTCTTTATTATTTATGAATGATTAATTATCTTTTACATATTTATCACTATGCTTGAAATTAATTTCCAGAGACTATTAAAGTATGTGCTCATTCTCTTAAAAAGAAAATGAGAAATATCAATTTTAGTGCATTGCTTAAATTTCCTTTTAGTTGATTTCTAGATACTATTAAACTATGTGCTCATTATTTTAGAGAGATAAGTAGGAAATATCTATTCTAGTGCATTTCCTCCATTCCTTTTAGTTGTTTACTTTCAATACATTTATCTCTTTTCTCTATTTGGGTTAGGTTTATTTAGAATAGATATGGAACTTACCTTTCAATCCTAGAGGTTGTCTTGCACTATTAATTTCCCCCACTTGTAAACTTCTCATATTGATGTTGTATATGAGGTGCTAATAATTTGAACATATTTGGGCATTAACAATTTTTTTGAAACTTGATGGGACTAGAATTCATTTTGGTTGAGATTTTGGTGAAGATCTCAATCTATATACTTTTTGAAGCACTTTAATCTAATCAAATGGTGATTTTTTATTGAAAATATCTATGGGTCTATGAGAGAAAGGATTGTAATGAGATCTATTGTGAGATTTGACCCAAAGGGGGTTCTTTTTAAGTCTAAACCTATCTTTGAAGAGAATACCTCAGCCTCAACCCCAACCCTGGACTTAAGCTATGACAATAAACCAAATTGTAAATCAAGCTCAAAATCAAATAATGAATCAAACTATAACCTAACAACCTAATTTATTCTTTCTATCTTAGTTCCCCCTCCTTTTAATCCAATCCCTCCATTCATTATAGAAAAGGCACTATAAGACCCAACAATATAAAGCATTTTTTGTTTTAGTTATGAACAATAAATCAAAACACATATCTACTAGTAGGAATGCATGTAATAAATAGAGTGTCTCACACCTCATGCAAAACAAATTATCTCACTCTTCATGCCATGAAAGTGTCATACTCTCGCATGTGTTATATAGATAGAGTATCTCACTTTTATACACATTTGATAAGTAGAGTATCTCACTCTATTATGATTTTCAAAAATAGAGTGTCACACTCTTACACATTCTCTTAGGCAAATTGTCATAGTCTAACATGCCAACCTATTTTTCCTTGATGATGTCACACAAATTAGCTTGATCCTTACTAATCACAATGAGTTGTATGCATCAATTCTAATACATTAGTTCTTTAATGACTTAAGAGTCTTAACCCATGTGTATAATATTTCAATTTGAGCTAAATGTCCTAGCCCAATCTTCCCATGGAGTTACCATGACTATAGAATTATTCATGGAACCCATTGATTAGCTTAAATTTGTAAGTTAGCTTCAAGTGATTTTCCATCCACTTGAGTTAAGTATATTACCCCACCAAAATGCTCATTCTGTCATGTTGTGTCACACAACTTAAGATGACTAGGTGGATGAATGTTATCTTGCCAATTCTCTATTTATAGCCACATTTACACTAAGTCTAATTTAATAGTTTTTCCATTTTGAAAAGTATTGCTATTTCACCAAGGTTCTTAAGTTTTCACTAACCCTCATATCGTATTTTAACCTCAAAACTAATGGGTTCCTTTAAGAGGTATGACTAGTTTAAGGAAGAAGAATGGAGAGATAAGACTCTATGTGGAATTTAAGGATCTGTAGAAAGCTTCCCTCAAAGATCACTATCTACTTCCATCAAGGGAACAAATATTAAAAATAGTAGCCAATTCAGAGAATTTCTCTTTGTTAGATGGTTTCTATGAGTACAATCAAGTTTGGATAAAGGATGAAGATCAACATAAAACAACATTCACCACCAAATTGAGAACATTTGTATATGCCATGTGTATGCAGAAATATGGAAATCAAATAAGGAGACAACACAATGAAAGTACCAATTCCATACTTGAACAACACCTCATCTAGGGATCAAAGGACTAAGAAAGATAATGAAAATGATAAACAATCCTATGATATTTGGTAATAATTTTGATATGTTAGTTGCTCAAATCTGCAGCATAACAACTAGATATTGATAATGAATATGATATGAAAGAGCTACGATGATTTTGACAACATGTGATACTTGAAATGTGGATGCCCAAATGGCTTGGTTGAGGCTTGATTTATAGGAGGTGAGGGATAGGAATGGATGGCTAGGATTAAGAGAGACATGGATCAAGGATTAGAGTTGTAGTCATGTGACAAGTGTCACATGAGGGTTGCATGAGAGAAATTAAGTCAAGGATAAAGATTAAGATTCTTCTAGAGGCTTCCTTGTGATAAGGATTTCTAGAATCTTCTAGTCATGTGAGGATAAAGACAAACAGGGAATTAAATAATAAAATTATTTAGTTTTTGGAGAGGGATGATGTGGAAAACATTAATTAAATAAATCTTTAATTTATTTAATTAATTTGGATAGAAGGGACTAAAAAGGTGAAATAATTTTAAAAATAAAATTATTTAAATTATGTGGTGAGGGTTGATTTAAATAAATATTTTATTTATCTAAATAGGAGGATGGAGGAAAGTGGGAATTAATTAAATAAATATAATTTATTTAATTAATTGGCTATGAGAGGACAAATGGGATTAAAATGGGATTAGTTAAATAAATATAATTTATTTAACTAATTGGATGATGGAAGGGTTATGAAAGGGTCCTAGGACAAAATGTGTCATAAGATGTCTCAAGAGGTGATGCCACAAAACATGGTCAATTTTAGGTGTCTACATTTTCTCCTCTTTGAGATGATGTTTTTGATAAAGTTAGCTAGAAAAGAGGTTCCAGATCCCTATACAAAACAAACCAAAGCATAGAACAAAAGCCTCACAAAGGCTAGGAATAGCACATTAATAGCACATTAACAGTCGGAGGACAACAACACATAAATGAACTAACTTTAAACAAAAACCACAAAAAACATAGGATGACCAGCTAGGGATTCTCTTCAATCCCATACTTAGTGAGGAATTTGATAATTCCCTCATAATCACCCAGACTATCAATCTCAATACCCTTGATTTTATCATCAAAATCCTTCACAGTAGAAAACACAGTGGACGTACAGTGCAAGGCTTTAGTATCAAATTCTGACATCACCATCCATTTCTTCTACAACTTCTCAACTCTAGATCTGAGTTTTACAACCTCTTTCGCCATTTTGACACACAAAGTGCAACACTCCTTGTCTCCTTTATGCTTTTGAGCCTCCTCCTCATCCTCAGAATAAGGGGTGTTCATCTCGAGGAAGTGACTAGTCCCCTCTACCTCATGAAAATACTCTGTAGGTGTCTCACCCTCATCCTTGCCTAGTGTATCCTTAACAAACTCTGATTCCCCAACAACTCGACACCCTGAGGATTGGCTGAAGGAATTCTAGCTATACGACGGGACCTTCTAACACTCTGCATAGGATTACCAGTAGTACCCAGAACATCGCCACCTTCCCCTTGTTTAGCAATAGCTTCCAAGTCAACAAATTTCAAAGCAGCCACTTCATAAAGGACTTCCACATTCCCTTCTTTGGATTTTTTTATAAGGTTGGGATCCACCTTCCTCCTCCATTTCCAACCCTATTTTCCCCAAGGAAGTCACCCCCTACTTAACATCCTGAGTTGGAAATTTATTGCTCTTGCTGGTCTTTTTGGGAGTGGATTTACCTTTGGACTTAGAGCCTAACTTGGGAACTAGAGTCCCAATCGATGGGGAATGCCATAATTCTTCAATTCTGGGCCCATCCCTAAGGCCGCAGGAGGGGGGATCGTGCTTTTTGGAAACTCGACTAATTTTTTACCTTTTCCCTTTGAACTGGGGCCAACAACAATAGGGATCAAGGGGAATCTTTGAGGATGCTAACCTTAATCTATTTGTGGGGGCATAGGGAAAGATGGAAGTGATAAAGACAAAAAATGAACCTTGGTGGAGGGGAATGACCGGGGTGGTAGGGTTCTTGGAATGGGTTTCCTTGGCATGGGTTTCCCTATAGAACTTTCCATGGAAGAAAGTGATGGTGACTGATTGTCATTGATGTCAAAAAGGTGTTGTGTAGTTTATCATTGATGTTTTGATTATGATGCAAGGTTGGTTGACAAAGTGTGTTTATTCTTGCTTTCATGATGTTCATAGGTTGACCACATGGATCTATTGTAGAGGTCATTCTTTTGGGGTCATCAGGAGTTTATAGTATAATTGATGCTGCTTCGAGTTGATCATGGACTCATAATATTATTTGGAGTTGCTTCATGTTCTCGTGTGCTTTCATGCATTTCTTGTACATTCATATACATAGATATAAGTTATGATAGATACAAGATTCATGTTTATGACAGGACTTGTTTGATCTGCTTGATCACATCATTTGTTGATGCTCACATATTATAGATAGGTGATGTCATCATGTACTATGTGCTCAGATATAAGTTATGTTGGTTGATGAGAAAATGTCAAAGGTTGGACAAAAGGACAAAAGGTGTTGAAGATGGTCTTCGTTCTTTATTTTTAGTTCATTGTTTTAGTTGCACAAGGTTGACATGAGGTTAAGATTAGGATGTTTCTTCATACAATGGTTTGTTTCATTGTTCTCACATGTTGGTATGTAATCAGGTGTGAAAATGGGAATCTTTTCTTGATAGTTGAGTTAATAATTGTTCTTATCATTAGGAGAGTTGATGATAGTCTTGGAGATATGTTATGGTGTTCTCTATATCAGTTAGGTAATCATGATGAAGGTTACGTGTTGAGTTTGGTGACGGTCTCATACATCTCTGCCAAAATTGAACTTTGTTTAAGGTCCCAAGGTTTAACTTCTTTTAGAAATTCTTTTAACTTTATAAGCTTATAAATTCTTTTATAAATTATTTTATAAGCTTAAGTAAACGGTCTTTTAGAAATTCTTTTAACTTTATAAGCTTTCCTTATAAAGTGGAGTTTATAATTTTTTTTAAAAAAAGCTTTAAAATAAGGAGTTGATGATTTTTTTAAAGGCTGATTTTTTTTAAAAAGAATTTCTATTTTTCAGTGAAATCTTCTAATGGATGGGAGACTTTAAAGGAGAGTTTCTTTTTATGAAGAAAATCTATTTTTTTCATGTCGTGGCTGAAGAAAAAGATAAAGGGGAAAGTTTTTTTTAAAAGAATATGAAAGGAATTTCATGTGTTGATTTAATATGATGGATGAGAATATAGAAGATGAAAAAAATAAGAGTAGAGAAATTATAAAAGAAGAGAAGGACATGAAAAATTAGAACTCGGTCTGAATAAAAGATTTAGAGAAGATTAAATGGATTCAATGATAGAGAATATGGAAAGTCTTCATGCATATGATCAAAGTTTTTTCAAGGGCAGATTGTTTTATTTGATGATATATGATGATTATCATTCAAATTTTTTTAGAGGTGAATTGATTTGTTTTTACAGATGAAGATAAATTCGTAGACATAAGAATATAAAGGGTTTTTGTTTTGGAAATCGAATGTCTTTTGTGAAAGAAATTATTGAAGAGACATATTTTGGAGAATAAGGATTTCTACAGGGAATTTGAATAGATTTGAAGATTAAAAATATAAAAGATATTTTTTATCTTTGACAAAGGCAATATGATTTAAATTCATTAAAGGGTTAATGACATTTTTGAATAATATTCTTTTGTAGGAATATGAAGATGCATATGAAAGGTTTTATGCACAGTGAAATTGATTTGCAGGATCGAGAATTTGAAGAGAACATTTTTGCAGATACAAGAATATCAAGGATTGAAATAATTGTGGAGAGAAGACAAAATATGAAAAGTCATCTTGTATATAATGGTTTTGTAGGAACATTGAAGTTGTTGAGTGGATTAGCATACAGGGTTGAATATATTTTGAATATCCTCTTGAATAGAAAATACAGATGATAAATTTTATATGTGATTTGAGTTGATCAGAAGTATGGTGATATGACAAACACATGTGAAAGAAGAAGTGATTTATATTGAAACAAAGAAACCCTCTGAATTCTTGTTTTAATTTGAGTATGTATTAGGGGTTGGTGCTCCTTGAAGTTGGTGCTTCTAAACAGTATGCCAGTGAGGTTTGTAGGTCAATGAGACATAATATTCAGCTAGTGAGGCTTTGTAAGAAGTTTTGAAAGTTAAGCCAATGAGGCACTTCATGAGTGGTTTTTCTACCCCAGATGTTTTTCCACTCGGTAAAAATCTTTTGTCATGCTTCTTATTGATTTCCTTTGTCTGTGTGCATATTAATCATTTATCATGAGTTTTTGTTTAAATTCTTTATTATAAGTCTTGTGCATATAAACTCAACAAATTATTAATGTCCTCATCTCTATTTGTCTTGTAAAGATAAAGTTTGCAAAAAGTTAAAATTTATACAACATTGATTCACCCCCCCTCTCAGTGTTGTCTTGGACTCCTACAATTGGTATCAGAGCCACATTCCCTTTAGAAGCTTAATCAACTTGGGTAGGTCTTATGGGTGGAGTATAATGGGTAAGTACAAAAGAAATAAGAACATGAGAAATGTCAAGTCTCATTCTGATGAGAAGGTGCAGTCTATATCAATTCTAGATGTTGATACATTATTAGTTGATAGAAATGTATCACAGGTTGAAGAGAAAGTGTTTTTAGATGTTCCCTTCTTTGATGGTTCAGACTTTCCTATTTGGTGTTTTAGGATGCAAGCATATCTATTTTCATTAGGATATGGTGTATGGATGTCTATAGAGAATGGATATTTTATTTCTTCTCTATCACCTAATGATACAAGTCATAAAGAGGCCCATGAATACAATGACATTGCAAAGAAGGCTATTTTATCTGGATTATCTAATCATGTTCTCTGTAAAGTTATGAATTTTGTTACAGCTCATGATATATGGAGAGAATAGAAAAGAATTTATCAAGGTGATGATAAAGAAGAGGACAACTTGTTATCTCAGAAGAATAACAATGATAGACGACATTGACATGAAGTTGTTGAGGTCCAATCTCTTTTAGAAGAAGCTAACATCATAAGTGATGATGATCAAGAATATGATGAACAAGATTGTGAGATTGATATGGAAGGAGAGCTCATATATGCTCTGAGTGAACTCAAGAATTATAAGGAGAACCAGAAATTAATGTTGCAATTACAACAAGAAAGAGACTTCAAAGAGAAAGCACTCTCTGATCTTGAAGAGGCAAGTATTTAGATTGTAAATTTAAGGACACAAATTGATAACTCAAATAAATTGATTATCAGTCTGAAGATAGAGGTTGAGGAAGCTAAGAGGATAGCAGATGTTTCAAAATCTGACCTTGAAGTTAGAAGGATTGAGAATATGAAATTAGAAGGTTATATTATCAATATGAGAAAAGAGTATGATGGTCTCAAGGCTTTATCTAAGAAGTATAAGGAGTTTGAAGAAAGCACAAGCAAGCTACATGAGATGTTTGGTAAACAAAAACTATATGGAGACACTATTGGACTTGGTTTTGAAGGAGAGCATTCTAAAGTCAGAGAGATTTCCAGAAAGAAAATTGATTTGAATTATCATACTGTTGCTCCTGAAGGCAAAATGTATAATCAAAGAAGAAGAAATTTTAGAAGAACTACTCCAGTAAAACAAGCATATGTACAGGTATAATTATTCATTTAATGGTTATTGTTATACTTGGAATCATTTTGGACACAAAGCCGTTGATTGCAGAAGGAATACTGATATTGTTTGTTACAAGCGCAATTATGTTGGACACATACAAAGAAATTGTAAAGTACATAGAAGGTATGATCCTACATGGAATCTTAACATGAGTGCTCAAAGGTACTATTAGTCATTTGATTATGATTGTAACATAGTTTATTATAATTGTAAAGCTCTTGGACACAAAGCACACAATTGCAAAATGTATGGAGGAATTGTATCACCTAACTTTATATGTTTGAAAAGGATAGAGGCTGAAAAGGATTGGAGGAAGAAAAATCATGTGAAAGTATGGAAGCAGAAATAGAGACAAAAGAGTACAAATCCTAAACTTGTGCATCTTGCACAAGTTACATCATCAGTCGCATAATAGATACCATGATGTGAGGGGGATTTATTCATGTCCTATCAATTATCCCCAAGAAGTTATAGGAGGAGATCAGTTGATGTTTATCAATATGATGATCTTGATATATTGATCTTGTTTTGTTTATAATGCTTGCCTGATAATGTTTGAAATGAAGTTTCTAATGATATTGAGTTTCAGTGTATGTCAGTAATACAAGTGTTCATGATCAGTGACATGTGTAGTGGTTCATGATGCATACAAGGTGTTGATAAGTTGTTAAAGAGTTCAATGCACAAAGAGATTGATGAGGGATGTATATGTAAATTGTGTGGTTCCAGTTTTGAAGTGGTTTTAGGTATGTGCTTCAAGTTATGACAATCTAGAGGTGCCTTGTATTTCATCAAGTTCTTTAATCAGATCAGAGGCAGTGTAGGTACAAAACATGATATGTTGGATTCAAGGGGGTAGTTGTCTTTACATTTTTGAAGCTCTGAATTCCATTTGATAGGTGATGAGGTGAAGATCAATTTTTGTGCTTGATGATGTTGAGCTTGATAATTGATTAGTTCTCATGTTGGAGAAAATAATGGTTTCTATTGTTTCAGATTTGTATCAGAATATCTTTATTTTAGTGATGTTTGTCCTTGTTAGAGATTGGTAGTGATTTGTTAGTACACTTCAACACAGGGGGAGCAAATTGATTTGAGTCTTTGTCATCAGATGTCAAAAAGGGGGAGAAAGAGAAATTGAATCATGAAGTTTTGCCGTCAATGACAAAGGGGGAGATTGATGGTGATTGATTGTCATTGATGTCAAAAAGGTGTTGTGTAGTTTGTCATTGATGTTTTGATTATGATGCAAGGTTGGTTGACAAAGTGTGTTTTTTCTTACTTTCATGATGTTCACAGGTTGACCACATGGGTCTATTGCAGAAGTCATTCTTTTGGGGTCATCAAGAGTTTATAGTATGATTGATGTTGCTTGGAGTTGATCATGGACTCATAATATTGTTTGGAGTTGCTTCATGTTCTCGTTTGCTTTCATGTATTTCTTGTGCATTCATATACACAGATATAAGTTATGATAGATACAAGATTCATGTTTATGACAGGACTTGTTTGATCTACTTGATCACATCATTTGTTGATGCTCACATAGTATGGATAGGTGATGTCATCAGGTACTATGTGCTCAAATATAAGTTATGTTGGTTGATGAGAAAATGTCAAAGGTTGGACAAGAGGACAAAAGGTGTTGAAGATGGTCTTCGTTCTTTATTTTCAATTCATTGTTTTAGTTGCACAAGGTTGACATGAGGTTAAGATCAGGATGTTTCTTCATACAGTGGTTTTTTCATTGTTCTCACATGTTAGTATGTAATCAGGTGTGCAAATGGTAATCTTTTCTTGATAGTTGAGTTAATAATTGTTCTTATCATTAGGAGAGTTGATGATAGTCTTGGATATATGTCATGGTGTTCTCTATATCAGTTGGGTAATCATGATGAAGGTTACATGTTGAGTTTGGTGACAGTCTCATACATCTCTGCCAAAATCGAACTTTGTTTAAAGTCCTAAGGTTTAACTTCTTTTAACTTTATAAGCTTAAGTGAGCAGTCTTTTAGAAATTCTTTTAACTTTATAAGCTTTCCTTATAAAGTGGAGTTTATAAGTTTTTTTTAAAAAAGCTTTAAAATAAGGAGTTGATGATTTTTTTAAAGGCTGATTTTTTTTTAAAAGACTTTCTATTTTTCAGTGAAGTCTTCTAACGGATGGGAGACTTTAAAGGAGAGTTTCTTTTTATGAAGAAAATCTATTTTTTTCATGTTGTGGCTGAAGAAAAAGATAAAGGGGAAAGTTTTTTTTTAAAGAATATGAAAGGAATTTCATGTGTTGATTTAATATGATGGATGAGAATATAGAAGATGAAAAAAACAAGAGTAGAGAAATTATAAAAGAAGAGAAGGCCATGAAAAATTAGAACTCGGTTTGAATAATAGATTTAGAGAAGATTAAATGGATTCAATGATAGAGAATATGGAAAGTCTTCATGCATATGATCAAAGTTTTTTCAGGGGCAGATTGTTTTATTTGATGATATATGATGAATATCATTCAATTTTCTTTTAGAGGTGAATTGATTTGTTTTTACAAATGAAGATAAATTTGCAGACAGAAGAATATCAAGGGTTTTTGTTTTGGAAATTGAATATCTTTTGTGAAAGAAATTATTGAAGAGACATATTTTGGAGAATAAGGATTTCTATAGGGAATTTGAATGGATTTGAAGATTAAAAATATAAAAGATATTTTTATCTTTGACAAAGGCAATGTGATTTAAATTCATTAAAGGGTTAATGACATTTTTGAATAAGATTCTTTTGCAAGAATATGAAGATGCATATGAAAGGTTTTATGCACAATGAAATTGATTTGTAGGACAGAGAATTTGAAGAGACCATTTTTGCAGATGCAAGAATATCAAGGATTGAAATAATTGTGGAGAGAAGACAAAATATGAAAATTCATCTTGTATATAATGGTTTTGTAGGAACATTAAATTTGTTGAGTGGATCAGCATATAGGGTTGAATATATTTTGAATATCATCTTGAAGAGAAAATACAGATGATAAATTTTGTATGTGATTTGAGTTGATCAGAAGTATGGTGATATGACAAACACATGTGAAAGAAGAAGTGATTTGTATTTAAACAAAGAAACCCTTTGAATTCTTGTTTTAATTTGAGTATGTATTAGGAGTTGGTGCTTCTAAACATTGTTGTCGGTGAGGTACGATATGCCAGTGAGGCTTGTAGGTCAGTGAGACCTCTCAATTGTCAGTGAGACATAATATTCAGCCAGTGAGGCTTTGTAAGAAGTTTTGAAAGTTAAGCCAATGAGGCACTTCATGAGTGGTTTTTCTACCCCAGAGGGTTTTCCACTCGATAAAAAGCTTGTGTCATGCTTCTCATTGATTTCCTCTGTCTATGTGCATATTAATCATTTATCATGAGTTTTTGTTTACATTCTTTATTATAAGTCTTGTGCATATAAACTCAACAAATTATTAATGTCCTCATCTCTATTTGTCTTGTAGAGATAAAGTTTACAAAAAGTTAAAATTTATACAACACTGATTCACCCCCCCTCTCAGTGTTGTCCTGGACTCCTACAGAAAGAAGGGGAAACTTATCTCCACATTGTGCCTAAAATGGTTTAACAAAGCAAAGTGGTAATGGAAATAAACCTTGAAACACCCCTCAAGGGTGAAGTATTTCATAATCATTAAACAAACCTGGTCCCATGGGGTAGGCAATTTCTCCCACTTGAACCCTCCCTGGAGTTTAATAGCAGCTTCACCCTCCTTAAAGAAAGTCTCGATGCTCTTTGAGTCTAAAACTCTGCTCTGGAGACTATGTTTCTTCCTTCTGGTAGACTTGCTAGTAGCCTGCCCAATAACTTCTTTCGTCAACTCAAACCCAATATCACCTAGGTGGACTTGTCTTTACCCCAAGAGTCTACAAACTATCTAGAAAGATTCTTGTCATGATTGATCAAAGCTTCTAGAAAGGAATCCACCCTTCCTTCCTAGATAATGTGCCAAAAAGTTAGGTCAAGTTTGAATTCATCTAGAGAAGAGGGCTCAATTTTAACAATATCACCCCCATGATATCCTTTTGGTTCCAACATAGTAGCAGATGCAGATACATAGAAAAAGTGTCTTTGTTCTTCCTATAGGGATTAAGCCATTCTAAAGACACTTGATTATGACTAATCCCTTCTGTGCACCCCAATCCTTTCCAATGAGTGTGATATTGGATATTAAAGGAGCTATCATAATGAAACATATGTGAAGAGTCCTTGCCACCCTATTCTGCTGCCAAGGAAGAGATGTTCACTCGCCACCTCGTGTGGAGATGAGTTTCTTGGTGTTTAGGGATGGAGTTATAATTGTTGCAAGCCTGCCATCCCGTCTTCCAATCTTTATCATCACATGGGTCTCCCTCTCCCTGTGTCATCCAGTGAACATCAATCTACTTTTTCATCATCTACCAGTCCACGTCAGTATTCCCTCTACTCAGAGTTTGAATCTCAATGACTCCTTTTTTAATTTGAATTTTATCCCTGTAGATGTCCTTGTCTGCCTTAACCTTACTGACCACCCAATTAATCGAGTCAGCCCCTTGGCTCCCAAAACCATGGAAATGTATCTCCAGTTACTCAATCTCCCCTCATTGAGCTCTAGGTCCACTATGTGATCAAGTCTTGTGTCCATCATTAGCAATAAGGTTTTGGACTCTTCTAGGCAAATTGGAGACCTTTCTCCAGCATCACCAATTGGTGCTATTGTTGCCCATATTAGCCATGGTATCTGCCATAGCATTGCCCTCCCTATAAATATGGGAGATTTTAAACTCTTCAAATCCATTGAGAAACATTCTAATATCTCTGACCACATCTATTAATTGCTATCCTAGATTAGCAGTGCCAAGGGCTACATTAACAAGGAGTTGAGAGTCTCCCTCAACATGTAGTTATTTGATATTCATAGAGTGAGCAATTTTTACTCCCCATAGCATAGCCAGGACCTCAGTCTCCTTATTACTTTTGATCCCTAACACACCAGTATAAGAAACCAAAAAAAATCCACTGTTAGTCCTGATGATACCTCCTCCACTACCAGCCTTGGGTTGTCTTTCGTAGCCCCATCAAAATTTATCATACACCAAGTCTTTTGGGGAGGTTTCCAACTAGTCTTGGCCTGTACAAGTTTCTTAGATATGTCAACACTGTAAATACCCATATTAACAACCCATTGCTTCAGAATGATCACTTCAATCTAGCTAGGAGGATAATTAGTAGCTTTAAACTTACTAGTGCTCAAGTTTTCAGTAAGGAGCTTGAAAAAATCCTAAAACACCTCAAGAGGAGTTTTGGATTTACCTCTAAAATCCCTGTTATTTCTCTCTTTCCATAAATTCCATACAACATGGGAGGGGATTTGATTCAACAACTCCTTCATCACCGGGAAGGAGAAGGGGGACCTCCACTCACCGACAAGAGAAGTCAAGTTAACATTGAAAACCAATATCACACCAACCGCTGCAAAATAAGGCCCCAAACTTCTCTAGAAAAGTTACAGTTCAACAACAAGTGGGGTATAGTCTCCTCTTTGCATCATCCCCAAAATGTTAACAAAGAAAAACATATGACAAATAGAAGAAGGTAGATACAAAGAGAGGAATCTGATGACATTTCATTCCTCCTATATCCATGTACCTACTAGAGTAACATGGGTCCTCCAGAGAGAACTACCAAATAAGTATTAAGCAGCTAGACAGGGATAAAAATATAAACAAGAAAACAACATATATACAAATTACATGAAGTTACTACTCCTATGGGTCACATTCCATCAGATCATTATGTTCCCAATCTTAATCATAGGGGGAAAGAAGACAACACGATAGAGGAACTACATCAAGAGAAGTACTAGGATAATTCTCTCCAACAAGATGTGAAAGAAACTATGAGTACAACGTCCTCTTGAGAATCTATAGGTGGAGCAAGGGTCAACAATCTTGTAAAGGTTTATGATGTTGATGAAATATTTGAGAAAAACTAAAACATGCACTCCTCAGGGGAAGAGTCATGTGAATCATTATCTAAATATGGTATAATATGTTGTTGCTCACTGTTGACAACATAAGTGTGAGTGGCGAGAGCATCAGATGCAGGTGGAGGAGCCACCATGACATGGGGAAATGATGAAGAGGGGTGTAGAGGTGGTGAAAGGGGTTAGTTTTGGGTCTATAGAATGGCAAGGTAAGATAGATCTATAGCTTATGTTTGGGCAATGTTTAACAAATGTCTATGTCGATGGTGGTGGGATAGATCACACTAGGAAAGATTTCATGGCATGTGCATTGAAAAGGCACAAGAGATACAAGGATGGTAATGGAAATGACATGGACATTTTCAAGGTCAAGGGTTGTCAAAAAGGGGGTTAGTTTGGGACAAGGGGTATCAGGGGATCACCGGTAGATGGATCTAACACTAATTGTACACTTTTTTATTTCCTTTCATCTAGGTCTAGGGAGGAGGAGGATTCAGGCTAAGGAGGAGGCTGAGACATAGAAGGAGGTTTGAGATCAATAGGTTATTGCATGGGAGGAGGGCACACAATGTCAACAATAGGCTAGGAAAAGTTCTCTTTAGTAGTGACATGCCAAAAATGTTTACACTACCATAAAAGTTGATTACATATTGTGTATGCTAGAGACTCCATACATGGAGTGAGAGGGTCTTCTTGCATGTCTTTCTTTCCTTCCCCTATTAGAGGTACTAGAGGGTAGACTTAGCAGAATAAGGGACACTAGGATCCATCTGACTCACCTTATATTTTTTATATGGATTAAATAAAATTTTTATATGGGGTTGGAAGGGTTTAGTGGGGATTGGCTAAAAATAATCTAGAGAAAATTTACCACATAAGTAGAGTGGCTGGAACTCATTGCGTTGGACAGTGTACATAACTCCATTATATGGAAACTTCAAACATTTATGGACAATAAAAGGGATATCTCTCATCATCATGAGCCATGGATGGTCCAATGAGAGATGAAAGCAATCCAAGGTAGGAATGACAGAAAGAGGAACATCTAAGCTCTTCGGTCCAACCTGAACAGAAAGGGTAATCAAACCAAGGGTAGGCATAAAAAGGTTGTCATGTGTATGCATAGAGACTTTCTATAGATCATACACATCTCTATGAAACTATTAAATGTATAAGAACTCCTTAGTAACAATATTCACCATACTAACAAGGTCAACTAGAACACTACAAATAGTTTTCATGTTTACCTAATCAATGATGCAAAGAGGGCCATCATATACACCCACAAGCATGTCAGCAAAAGACAATGAAATAATAGGTTCAAAGATATGCCTCCCTCATGGTACTTGAGGGTGGGTGTCTACCATCCCCACCATTGCAAGAAAAGGAGAATTTGAATGATCGATGCCAATCTCTAGTATAGGTGAATTGGGAGTGAGGTCACTAAAATTAGATGAATAGTGTAGGAATGGATTGGTAGAAATCTACAAGTTTTGGTTGAGCTTTGTGACAGACTTATTTTATTTTTCATTATGCCAACAACCTAGATGATGTTGGGGTCAATGAGGTCCTAAATAATGTTCTTTAGGTGTAGGTATCACTCTTTGTCATGACCAAGGACTCTGTGAAACTAACAAAAGGCCTTTAGGTCATAAGAATGTAATAAGAGCTTGTTTTTATCAAGAGGTCTAATAGGTAGTAGCTGAACCAAGTTATTAGAAAGGAGATGTTGTAATTTGATAGAGTGGAGAGACTTAGATAGTGGTGTAAACTATCAATTTCTCTGCTATCTAGAGGAAGAAAAAACCATAGTAGTCGATAAAGATGTAGTGGAAGTAATTTTATTAACAATAGTCAATGTATTATTCTTAAAGATATATTTGTTCTTTTTGGAATTGTTATTATATGATGAAGAATGCCCTAATGACATAGCAAGAGCCTATGAAGTAAGTGCCTCAAACTAGCAATCGTTTATTCATAATCGTGGAGAGTTGTGTATAAGTATGTGAATGAAGGATACCTCATGAGAAGGATCTTATCTTGAATTAGAGGCTAAATATTTCCAATAAAAACCCTTTGTATGTCTAAATCCAAGAGCGTATAAGGTATATGAGAAAACAATGACTGATATCATAAAATGAAGTCAATAAACATTTTGTTAGTACCCTATCTACAATGCATCATGTTAGTAAATATGACCTAAGGACCTATGTTGGCCTAGAAGTGCTGCAATAATTGGTTAACCAATTGACTAAAGGGGAATATGAAATGATTGGTTAGTAAACAAAACCAATCCAATTTGGTGTCTTTCAACAAGTGTGGAAAATCGTTGCTAACAATGGGTCCTAAAATATGAAATTGCTACAAAGTCTAGTAAAGGTGGATACATGCATCTGTGGATCTTGTTTGCCACTACAATTTTCAAGGTGGGGCACATCAAAGCCTATAGGAAACTAGGTAGAGAGAATGTTAATGGATAAAAAACTGTAGCAATAGTAAGGGGGTATAATTGGTTGCAATGAAGAGGTAGAAAGTGAGGTGAGTTGGTGCTAAGGATTACCCACATTTTGTAAAATCTAATTGATTATAGGGTTTATGGTGTGCAAGGGAATTGTAGAGGGACAAAGATAGTAGGGCTTGTAATGGGCAAAGTAGGTAATGGCATGGAAGTCATGGACAACGAAGGTATGGTCCATGCGAAGTGCCAAGGTGCCCACTAGGAAAATTAAATTATAAAGGATGAGAAGGGGGAACAAACCCATAATTTTAAATGGGGTTCCTTGTCATTCCCAAAGAAGAGGTGTCCACCTGACCATGCTATGTATTGCTAGTGGCCATATGCGTAGGTGTTGATATTTGTACACTAAGAGTTGACATAGAGACATAAAGTTGTTGATGTGTAATATTTGAATGGGAGTCTTGAATTTCCTCTTGAGTGATGCTTGAAGTAGAAACTATTGAACACACCAGGATACTAAGAGGAGGGGGTGAATTAGTATCTAAACAACTTCAAGTTCTTCGAAGCAGATTAAAACTTAAGTATTACAACATTAATATAAACATGAAAGATCAATGTAATACACATCAACACATGACACCAGATATATGTGGAAAACCCAAGAAGGGAAAAACCATGGTGAGGATTAACTCACAATATATGAAGCTCAAAATTACAACTTTGTTTTAGGGCTACAACCCAAGGAAGCTACTACTCCCTGTTGACTTTGTTTTAGGGTTACAACACAATGAATCTACTACTCCCTCAAGACTTTGTTTTAGGGTCACTCCCAAGGAAGCAATTACTCCTTGAAATGAGAATAATCTAAAAAAATATTACAGTATGACAATCCTTCTAGTGTCTAAAAACTGACATTGAGGCTCACACCTTTGATGATTGTACTTCTACTTCTTCTAATGATTGTATCAATTAGGCACATTATTCACTTCCCTCCTATCACAAAAATGTCTTCAAGATGAATCAAGACAACCTCTAATACCTCTGCTCTTTCTCCTTCATTTGCACATCACAATGCATATGATATTCATACTCTACTCTTCACACTTTCATATTTCCATCTTTGCAATCATACTTTACCTAGATCAACTAGGTTCACAATATATACATGATATTACATTATTTTCATTACAAGTCAGCCAATACAACAAGAAGATTACATTTTACAAGTCACCCAAAGATCACAACATGAAACATGTATAGGGCAAGCCCTATCATGAACAACACACTACTCTAAAAGAAAATACATACCTTGCATATCCCAATACATGCTTAGTCTGGTCCTAAACATCATTCATAGCATCATTCTTCAAGAAATATCATCTACACATCACAGCTATTTGAAATAGGGCACCCTTATGTAAGAACACATGAAGCTTGTAGCCCAATGGTTATTTCATCTTGGTGGTACACATAGAAGATTAAACATTACTTGCGGTATACCAAATCACTAGATACTCCACAAAAGTATGCACTAATCCTCTCTGAACATGTTCACAAAGTTTTATTAACAAATATTCATCCATAAGAGTGTGGAGCAATCCAACAAGTCTTCATCACCATTTTACTCTGCCAGAACATAGACCAGAACTCTATCACACATAACTTTTATTACTAAAGGTATACAAATTTTATTTCTTGGATATAACATCTTCACAACATACTAAACTTAGATTTTGAACTACATGATCATATCTACAAATGCGGAGGAATGCAGAGAAATTTTCTAAGTAGTCTCCTAGGCAACTTTCTATGGTAGAAGTCTTCATCACTTTCTGGAGATCAAAACGTACTTGTGTTCTTGTGATAGCTCATGCAGACATAGAAACATAAACATACATTTTAGTGCTTATAATTCCCATAATAATATATCTTCTTGATGCTTCTAATTCCTATCTTAATGTGTCTTCTTTATGCTTCTAATTCTCATCTTAATATGTCTTCTTGATGCTTCTAATTCCCATTTTAATATTGTTGGAATTAGACCAAACAACTGAGAGGGGGGGGGGTGAATCAGTTGTCACACAAAATAAACTTTTTCTGCTTTTTACCTTCTTTATTAACTTACTATCAAATTAATGATGTAAACATTAAAGCATAGATCAACCACATATGAGCATAAACATAATCAACACACTTGACACCAAGATTTTGATGTGGAAACCCGGTTAAGGGAAAAACCACGGTGGGGGTTAACCCACAAAGATTTGTACCCTGTTAAAAGTACTTTAGAAAAATAGAAGGCACATGCCTTTGGGCGCACTGCCTAGAGCTCATTGCTCAAAAGAGAGGCTCACTACCTACATAATTTATTTTGAACAGAAAGAATTAACTGAGAAATAACATCTACTTCATGCCTGGTTTAGTTTCAATAAATGCTAAAACAAAACCTTTTCTTTGCCCTAGATTCTTCTTCACTAACTTTCCACTCTACACTACTCTTGCTCCTTTTCTTCTCCGCTCTGCTTCTGATCCTTTATTCAAATTTAATCTATTTTGCTCAAGGATGATTTTTAACAACTCTTCACAAGTATTTATACTCTTCATCAACCTTGGAATGATCAATAAGGTCAGCCAAACTTAACGCGGATCTTTAAATTGTTAGCCAAACATAGTTGAGACTTGAATCTTCCTCTACTAACATGCCATGCTTCATAAAATGATCTTTAGATCATCCGCAATAGCTAGGAACATCTGGTTGGCCAAGACTGGGAAGAACATCAACTTCAAAGATGAAATCTTCAATAACAAGCTCAAACTCCAATGCAAACCTCCAACATAGTAGCCACACGATCAAGAGACTTCTACAAGCACATTGAACTTACCAATAACATCCATTCTAAACCAAATTACCAGAATTGTTTGCATCTTCCTCTAGAACCTCAAGAACACTATCTTCCATGACTATCAAACTAGAAGGATGGCTTGTGAACCTCCAAACCATGAACCACTAGAGTTGATGATACACACTGATTTCCCAAACATGCCTTCAGATCTGTAGATCATAATATTTCACTATGGAGCAATCCAGACCAACTTACTGTCACTATGTCTCTTCTGAATACTACAAGATCTAGTTCTATTTAGATGACCATAACTTCTTCAAATCTTCATGCAAACTTCTTAATTCTTGACTGAAACAACCTTTGACAATCCTCTACACAACCATAAGGTCTACGAGCATTGAGTCTTCATTAATTTTCTCAATATCCTTAACATTCCAGTCTCCTGAACAAGCAACAAAATAAGGCATAGTTGACACTAATGACAACAAGCATATGTTGACATCAATGACAACACCACTTAGGCACATATTTGCAACAATCTCCCCCTTTGTCATTGATGGCAACATATGTTGTGAAAGAATTATTCAACCATCATGACAAAAACTTCTCCCCCTGACTTCTGCAACCACTTCCTTCATTGCTCCCCCTATCATCAGAACTTAGTTTTTCACATGTCTTCTCTCCCCCTTTGACATCAATGGCAAAGGGTACATAGTTGCAATCTTTACTCCCCCTTTTTATTTCAGATTGATCTCCAACGTTTGCATACTGACTACTCCTTAGAGTAGTATTTTCTCAACATCAATCTGGATCTCAAGATATGACTGAGAATTCCACTAGACTAATGCACCTCAGTGCCTCTTAGTTCTGATTCAGAGGGGCAATAACCCCTAACTTCTCTCTAAGATACTCAAAGGTATCCTTGGGAAGAGGCTTAGTGAAGATATCTGTAATCTGATATTTGGAAGACACAAAGTCCGAATTGACTTCATTCTCATTTACCTTCTCTCTCAAGAAATGAAACTTGATAGATATATGCTTTGTCTTTGAATGCAACACTGGATTCTTTGAGATGCTTATTGCAGTAGAATTATCACAAAAGATTGTGACTGGCTACTTAAACACAACTTTGATGTCCTTCAATATTTGCTTCATCCACATAACCTGAGTACAATTATTTTCTGCTACTATGTATTTTGCTTCTACAGTAGATAGAGATATTGCCTCTTGCTTTTTGCTCATCCAAGAGACCAATCTTCTTCCCAAGAAAAATGCACCACCACTAGTACTTTTTCTGACATCCACATCTCCTGCCCAATCAGCATCTGTATATGCATGAAGAGTGAAATCATTGTCCTTTGGATACCACAATCCATAATCAATTGTCTCCTTGAGATATATGAAAATTCTTTTGACTACCACAACGTGGGATTCTTTTGGATCAACTTGAAATCTAGTAACAAGTCCAATGACATTCATGATGTTAGGTCTAGTCTGAGTCAAATAGAGCAATCCTCCAATCATTGATCTATACCTTTTTTGATTTGCCTTGGGGGAATCATCATCTTTACTTAACTTGCATCCAGTTATCATAGGTGTACCTACTGGTTTTGAATCTTCCATTCCAAACTTCTTCAGCAATTCTTTCACATACTTGGACTAAGATATAAAGATACCTTTATTTGACTGAAGAATTTGCAGTCCTAGGAAGAAATTTATCTCTCCAAACATTGACATCTCAAATTCACTTTTCATCTAATCAAAAAATATTTTGTACATACATTCATTTCCACCAAAAATGATATCATCAACAAAGACCTCAACAATCAAGATGTCCTCATGATTAATCTTGAAGTAAAGATTACTATCAGTAGTACCTTTTCTAAAACCTATCTTAAACAAATATTTATCCAATCTTGCATACCAAGCTCTTGGAGCTTGCTTGAGTCCATACAAGGCTTTTCTCAGTCTAAAAACCATATCTCCTTGATCAGACAATTGAAATCCTTCTGGTTGCTCAATGTAGACTTCTTCCTCCAAATCTCCATTCAAGAATGCTGATTTGACATCCATCTGATACACTTTAAAATCTCTGAAAGCACCAAATGCAAGAAATAATCTAACTACCTCTATTCTTGCCACCAGAGAAAAAGTTTCTTCAAAATCAATTCCTTCTACTTGAGAATAGCCTTTGCATACCAACCTTGCTTTGTTTCTTACAACTTCACCCTCTTCATTTAGTTTATTCCAGAAGACCCATTTGGTTCCAATCACATTTTTGTCCTCAGGTCTAGGAACAAGATCCCAAGTGTGGTTCTTTTCAATTTGCTTTAATTCTTCTTCCATTGCTTTTACCCAGTTTTCATCATTGTAGGCTTCATTTACTGATTTAGGTTCAATCCTTGAAATCAAACAAATCTCTTCTTGATCTTTAGCAACTCTTCTCCTAGTTCGAACACCTTTATTTATATCTCCTATGATTTGATCTTCAAGATGATTCATTCTTACATACCTGGGGGTTTTGGGAATTGCTTGAACTTATGTTTCTTGAGCTTGTTCCTCAACATCTGTATTATTTTCTTGAGTTCCTGGAGTTTTCGGATCAATCTAAATCTGAGTCAGAGTTTGAACTAACCTTCCTTGACTTTAACTTTCATCTTGATCATCGAAATCATATCTGTGGAACTTGGAATGTCCTTCCTTGCTCTCATCAACTCTAACATTAGTACTTTCAACAATTTTTTTCAACCTATTGTTAAAGCACTGGTAAGCCTTACTTTGAGTAGAGTACCCCAAAAATATTCCCTCATCAGTTCTTGTATCAAACTTGCCTAAATCCTCATCTCTTTTGATATAGCATTTACCACCAAAAACTCTAAAATATCTCACATTAGGAAGATGACCAAACCATAGTTCATAAGGGGTCTTACTAGAATTGCCTTTGATTTGCACCTGGTTAAGAGTGTAGACAACATTACTTACAACTTCTCTCCAATAAACTTGAGGAACATTTGTTTCCATCATCATGGTCCTAGCAGCTTCTTGAATGGTCCAATTCTTTCTTTCCACAATTCCATTTTGTTGGGGAGTCCTAGGAGCATGTAACTGTCTTTTTATGCCATGCTTTTCATAGAAAGCATCAAACTCTCAGGAAGTAAATTCTCCACCTCTATCAGATCTCAGACATTTCAATTTTTCACCAATCTCATTTTCCACCATCAATTTGAACACCTTAAATTTGTTAAGAGCTTCTAATTTTTCTTTTAGGAAACTTACCCACATCATCCTGGAGTAATCATCAATCAGCAACATGAAATATCTATCTCCTTGCGCACTCCTAATTCTAGCAGGACCATAGAGATTAGTATGTACCAATTCCAATCAACCACTTGAAGCTTGTTCCTTACTTTTGAATGAAATTTTGCTCTATTTCCCCAATTGACATTCTCTACACATGCTATTAGGTTTCACAAATTTTGGAAGATCTCTTACAGCCTGAGTAGTACTTATTTTGACAATGTTATCAAAATTCACATGACACATCCTCCTATGCCATAACCAACTTTGATCTATCTGAGAAATCAAACAACTTTTGGTAGAACTAAAATGAAAAATGTTACCTCTAGTTTGACTATCGGATGCAATTTCAGTTTCGGAACTCTCCAAGATTCTGCATTTTCCATCCTTGAATTGAAGATCATAACCTTTATCAACCAATTGTCCAACACTGAGAAGATTATGTTTCAATCCTTCCACATATAGAACATCATTGGTGCTATTCTTACCATCAAAAGATATGGATCCTTTGCCACGGATTCTGCCAGCTAAGTTATCTCTAAATTTCACAAGCCCTCCTTCATAATTTTCAAAATTCACAAACTTACTCTTGTCTCCAGTCATATGATGAGAACATCCACTATCAATCACCCATTCATCTTTCTCAACAACCTGAGCAGCCAAGGCACTTTCCATATTTACATAGCTAGCAAATTCAGTAGACACTGGATCTTCTTCTTTGATGGCAATGAACACCCTATCATTTTTAGAGGAACCTCCATGATCAGATTCATCATCTGTGACTCCTTCTTCTCCAGCTTCTTGGACATAGTAACATTTATTCTAATTTTTTCATTTGTTAGGGTATGGTTTTGAAAACCTCTCTAGACATCTTGAGGCAAAATGACCAATCTTATTGCAAGCAAAACATTTGAGTGGCAATTTTCCTTCATACTTACTGGATCCTCTTGGCAATCTTTTGGCAAGAAGAGCTTTAAGATCTGCAGTTTCAATTTCAACATCTTCAAGATCCTTCCATGTCTTCATGAATCTATTTGATCTTGCAGAAGAGATTTCACCCAGATCATATCTTTGTTTTCCATATACACTGGCCTTAAATGTAGATTTAGACTTGGGAAGAGAATCACCAAACTCACTTAATTCGAAAGCTGAAATTTTGCCAACCAGTTGATCTCTTGTAACTTCTAAGATAGTTCTGATCTCCTCTATAGTAGCAACTTTATGTTTGTATGAATCAAGTAAAGATATGAGCACTTTTGATACAATCTCTGATTCTTCCAAAGTTCCACCAGCACACCGGATACCACACACAAGTTCATTTATCTTTTGCATGTAGATTGTGATGTTTTCATCTTCACTCATCCTCAAAGTTTCAAATTTTCCTCTCAAACTTTGTAGCTTGGTACATTTGACAAATTGACAGCCTTCATACAGATTCTCCAACTTTTTCTAGATTTCATAAGCAGTTTTTAGACCAAAGACATTTGTCATTTCTGAATCAGTTAGGGCACTTAACAAGGTTTCTTTAGCTCGAAGGTTATTTTCAGCATCTTTGATTTGATATGGAGTTGAAGGACCTTTCTTCGGAGGTTTATACTCAACACTGGTTAATGCCCAATAGGCATCACCCATGCATTGCAAATGACACTCCATGCGATTCTTCCAAACAGAATAATTTATTTCATCAAATCTCAGACTCTCCTTCTTGTAGGTCAACATCTTAGATCTCCTCAAGTGGTCAAGCTTTTATAAGAGGATTTGGCTCTGATACCAATTGTTGGAATTAGACTAGACAATTGAGAGGGGGGGTGAATCAGTTGTCACACAAAATAAACTTTTTCTACTTTTAACCTTTTATTAACTTACTATCAGATTAATGATGTAAACATTAAAGCATAGATCAACCACATATGAGCAAAAACATAATCAACACACTTGACACCAAGATTTTGACGTGGAAACTTGGTTAAGGGAAAAACCACGGTGGGGGTTAACCCACAAAGATTTGTACCCTATTAAAAGTACTTTACAAAATTAGAAGGCACATGCCTTCGGGTGCACTGCCCAGAGCTCACTGCTCAAAAGAGAGGCTCACTACCTACATAATTTATTTAGAATAGAAAGAATTAACTGAGAAATAGAATGTACTTAATGCCTGGTTCAGTTTGAATGAATGCTCAAAAAAAACCTTTTCTTTGCTCTAGATTATTCTTCACTAACTTTCCACTCTACACTACTCTCGCTCCTTTTCTTCTCTGCTCTACTTCTGATCCTTTATTTAGATTTAATCTATTTTGTTCAAGGATGATTTTTAACAACTCTTCAACAAGTATTTATACACTTCATCAACCTTGGAATGATCAACAAGGTCAGCCAAACTTAACGTGGATCTTTACACTATCGGCTAAACATAGTTGAGACTTGAATCTTCCTCTACTAACACACCAGGCTTCATAAAATGATCTTTAGATCATCTACAATACGCTAGGAACATCCAGTCGGCCAAGACTAGGAAGAACATCAACTTTAAAGAGGAAATCTTCAATAACAACCTCAAACTCCAATGCAAACCTCCAACATAGTAGCCACACGATTGAGAGACTTCCACAAGCACATTGAACTCACCAATAACATCCACTCTAAACCAAATTACCAGAATCATTTGTATCTTCCTCCAGAACCTCAAGAAAACTCTTTGCCATGACTGTCAAACTAGAAGGATGGCTTGCAGACCTCCAAACCACAAACCACTGGAGTTGATGATACACACTGATTTTCCAAACATGCCTTCAGATCTATAGATCATAATATTTCATGGTGGAGCAATCCGGACCAACTTAGTATCACTCTGTCTCTTCTAAATACTGCAAGATCCGGTTCTATTTAGATGGCCATAACTTCTTCAAATCTTCATACAGACTTCTCAATTCTTGACTGGAACAACCTCTGACAATCCTATACACAACCATAAGGTCCAAGAGTATTGAGTCTTCATTAATTTTCTCAATATCCTCAACATTCTAGTCTCCAGAACAGGCAACAAAATAAGGCATAGTTGACACTAATGACAACAAGAATATTTTGACATCAATGACAACACCACTTAGGCACATATTTGCTACAAATATAACTTCATACTCAACTTTGCATTGACTAAGGCATGACATCTAGCCATGAATGTCAGAAATCACATTACATTCAACATGACATCCAACCATGAACTTCAACAACAACATTACATTCAACATCAACACTATATTAGACAGTCCAAACTAAGTGTTGACATCAATGACAACCACATCACAACCTTAGGTATCATATGTGCAACAATAGCCCCCTTTGGCATTGATGGCAACATATACATGCACATTCTCCTCATTTGAGATCAAGGACAAAGGGTAACAATCTCTTCTTTTTCAATTTTCCTTATCAGTAACAACTACTACTTGTTCCCCCTGAGAGGTAGCCACCATCAATCTTGGAAAAAGAATATAGCATGAACTCCCCTTGGATAGATGTACCACTATGCATCTAGTAAGAATAAAGAGGGGAAATTACACCTAACCTCTACTGGAGATCCTGTTGGTGCTTGCATCATTTATCAGATTCTAGGTTATTAGCTTGCAAGCACTTTCCCAGGATTTCAAGAAATTTCTAAGTCTTGGATCCTCTCAGTGTTTTCAGCATCATCATGATATTTTGAAGGAGGGGCTCATCATCATCATCATCATGTTCCTAGACATCCCCCTGATGTTTCTTGCATGGGTCATTTCTCATCATGACCGGATATCCTATGGGGGCTTCATGTTTTTGCCAACTCGACATCCTGCCTGGAGGTGATATTTTAACATCGGGTGATCTTAGTTCAAGATCATCCTAATGTTGGTGTTGAGAATTTGCTAAGTATGACCCGATGTCCCAAGGTCATCGTTTTTGAACATCAGGTGATCTTCGTTAAGATCACCTCGATGTTAGTTTATCACCTTATGTTTTACCTTCCCCGATGTTGGTGATGTCATGATCTTGTAGAGGTGATATTTTCTTATCAGCAGCATGATTTTCAATTGTTAGGGTGATATTCTGAATATCAGGTTATCTTATGAATATCACCCTAGTCCTGAATGTGACGATGACGTCATCAAGATTTTCATTGTCAGGGCAATATGTCTTTCAGCTTCATCTTTTTCTAAGGACGGGGTGATATTTCCAAATATCAGGTATGTTCTAACATCACCCCGATGTTTCATGGAGCTACAGTGCTACCTGATATTCTTGCGGGGGGTGATATTTCAAACATCCAATGATCTTCCAAATATCGCCCTGCCCCAATATGATGATGATGTCACCCCAATCTTTCGAAGGGGTCATTTTCTAGGTTGTTCAATCCGACCTGATATTTCTTGAGTTGAAGAGGTCATCATCATCATTCAGTCTATAGTGCACCCTCATATTTCTATGTCGGGGTGATATTCTAAATATCAGGTCATCTTCTGAATATCACCCTTGTTCTAAACATGACAATGACGTCATCAGGACATTCATATATCAGGGTGATATCTTTTATCTAGGTGACGTCAACAGGATTTTTGAGCATCTGAAGGGTGCATGCAGTAGAGGACATCAGCGTGACTTTGGTTATCGGCATGATTAGAGGGTGTTCTTCTGATGTGTTGGCTCTCCCCGACAGAGGTTTCTATGATGAGGGTGATATTCCTGAATCGACATGATATGTAATGTCGAGGAGACATTTATGAGGTTCACCGATGAGGATGGTATGGCTGATGGAGATTATGATGCAGATGATGCTGACATCAGGGTCATTTTTGGGCATTCGGATATCCTACTGGAGGATGATGAAGAAGGGTTAAGTTGGTGCCGTCAGGAGTAAAATTGCCGACAATATATATGTAACCGACTTGGCATATAAAGTGTTAAAAGGGTTGCTACAGGGTGAATGTGGGATAATGTCTCACATATGTTTGAAAGGAAAGAATGTCGTGGGACGCTCCACGTGGAGATACTTGAAAGATAGAGAAGATCAACAGGATGCTTGCATAGCACGTTGCCATTGGTGTCTGACATGTTAGCATGATCTGCGCCGCAGATCTCGGCGGGAAGCAAGGTGATCGATGGCGACGTTTGAAAGAAAGGTTTTTCTCGATGCATAAACATGCATTTTGGCAGGAGAAGGTTTGCAAGGAACGCAATTGCTGTATCCCAAGGTTGTGAGTTGGTATGCCATTAATGGTGAGATTGCATAGAGGTATGGGTTGGAAGGACACGCCAGCTACTCAATTCAGATAGAAAATCATGACAGGGCATTGCAGGTCAAGATCTCACCTACCCCTTTCCTCTTGTATGCGTGGCTACATTGAATGCTTCCGACACCCTCTAGAGATGCACTGCATCTGGTAATGACTTGGGGATCACGACGTAATTAATGAAGGAGTACATCCTCCTGCCTTATAAGTAGAGGATGCTACTCAGTTCAAGGTTGTTGAAAACTAGACATATCTGGCTCTGTAATAAAATACAACTGGTTTTGGCTGCTCTATGCAGAAGATCTTGTGAGTTTATCTATCTCTTGTTGTATGTTTTATGCATGAATCTATTGATTTCATGATTGATTTTATATGAGTAATGCTCTATTTGCATGTGTTTTGTTAATTCTGTCTCCAATATTGCATGTGTCCTTCTTCTAAATCTAGATATCTAAGGGGTGTCTGGTATTCTAGAATATAGAATTCCTGTATTGAATGCTTGATCTTTCAACTTCTACTCAAGGGGTAGATTAAAGTGTTTTCAGATTAAGTGTTGGGAAGGATGTACTGCAATAGGGATGCCATAAGTAGAGATAACTTAACACTCTATATTGGGAGGTATTTGTAAGGTAGATACCACAACATCCCCTTGAATTCCAATTTTAGTGTGTTCATGCTGATCATTCACAGGTGTATCTCTACTGACTCCAAGCCCTGGATAGGCACCAATCTAGCTCTGCATTAAGATTACACACTAGGTCCTAGTTTTGCATCCAAACACATAAATCAAATTTAAACTTCCAAAACAACCATTAGGACCTTAGAAGTAGTTTAGGACCAAGATCCTCTGATTCACAACTGAACATAAGCCCAAAGCTAGCCCCTTTGCACTTATCCTACAGTTTTGGTCTACTTACAGGAGGATTCATCTGCTTTGTATCAACATCCCAGTTACCCACAAGCATATCCCATGGATGTTGAATAGGGAATACCCCCTAGGTTTTGCAGAGCCTGAAGAAGAAGAGGAGATAAAAATAGAGTCTATCTCCTATACTGCTGGCCCCTGGCTTAGAGATCCTGTTGATCACTGATGGCTACCTTGTAGGGAAATCTGGGAATGAGCATCCTGTCAGGGAAAAAACCAACAGAAATTGGTGACTCTACTGGGGATGTGAAGTAAAAGTACTATCTAATCATCTCTAGTGATATATTTGCGCCCATCTGAGTCACCAACAGAAATTAGCGACTCTACTGGGGAATCATGCAGTAAAGAAATTGTCTTTTCATCCCTGGTAAAATAATTCCTAGTTATAGGTGGCGACTCTGAACAATCTCCCAGACGGTAAAGTAAAATTTGTATGCAAGGGAGAAGATCCCTGCATAATCCTTTATTTGAAGAATTACCAGTAGAAAGAAGGATGATGTATAGAAGAAAAGGAACCATTTCAGTTAGTCATGAGGGTTCCCCCAGGAATAATGATGATATTCAAGACAACCCTAGGCCATCAGGACAGCCTGTGCCTTATTTTTCAAATGCAGACGCTGATATCCAAGGTGCATATGAGAGGCAGAAGGGTGGTAGTTTAAGAATGAGGTCAGAGGTGTTCCAAGAACACCCTTTCTTAGACCCTAGTGAAAGATTTGAAGAGGTAGAATCTCCAAGGGATGATGAAGATGATGACCAAAATGGTATGAGACCATCTACTTCCATGCCCAAAGAAGAACAGTTAGTTGAAGAGATCAAAAGCCTGAGAGCAGAATTAGAAAATTTACAAGCAATGAAAATTAGAGATGACATGAGACAGAAAGTACAAGCTCTGAGGACTGCTCACCAGGATGCAGTTCCTACCCTTGAAATTGCAAATATGCAGAGAAATCAGTGCAGAAATGAGGTACAGTATCGATAGAATAATACTAGGCATGATGCAAACAATGCTAGGATACCATTAAATAATGTAAGAAATCAGAATGTAAACATAAATATTAATGCTAATCAGTTTGATAGACAACCCATGCAGTTGGATAGATTTAGGCAGCTAGTTTTTGATGGTATTCCTAGTTATCCTAACCCAATTGACAAGCATGTGAGGCTTCAAGTGCCAAACTTTTCAGGAAATAATACTGTGTCTAGGGAGGATCATTTAAAAGCTTTTCAAAATGTCATGGACAACTTTGAGGTTGAGCATGAGGATGTCTTTATGAAGTCATTCATGCAATCTTTGGTCGATGAGGCTAGAGAATGGTACAAAAATCTGCCTGATCGGAGCATTTCATCATGGGATGATTTCAAAAGGATGTTTAAGGAGCAATATGGTGATAAAACTGACCCTAGCTTCTTTGTAAATGAATTCACTAGTATCACTAAAGGGTCAAATGAGTAGGTTGTAGATTTTAATGCAAGGTTTACTAAAGTGTTGAACAAATTGCCACATCATATGAGGCCAAATGAACCAATGTGCATAATATTATATATTAATGCTTTTGATGCCAAAACAACATATGGGTTAAGAGATAAAGGTCTTGCTACTCTTAGGGATGCTTTCAAGATAGCAATAAATATTGAGAATAATAGGAAAGCATCAGGCAAGACAAACAGGAGGGATGATGTGAAAATTCTGCAGAATCCAAATAAACCTCAGAACATTCAAGGTAATACATCTGCTCCTGAAGACAAAATTGATAAACTAGCAAATGTTGTTAAGGACCTAAGCTATAGACTGGCTAGAAGTGAAAAAGGGATAGGTCCTAATAGGCAAGTTTACCAAAGGTAGGAAAAAAGGCCATCATTGCATGATATGCCATATAATACCAATTAGCATAATGGTAAACCTGTATTTCCACATAACAACACAAATTAGAGAACTCCACACACCAAGGAAACTCCTAATCCTTTGAAGAAAGCTGTAAATATTGCTGATGATACTCCATGGTGCATAATCTGTCAAATGCCACATTCACAGTCATAATGCATAATTGCTCAATCTTTGTATGACAATGCTGTGTCCTGTAATGAGTGTAATGAGCCACATTATGTACAGGATGATGATGTTAACATGCTGTCCACAAGTAGGGAGCATCCTTCTCATAATGCAGATGAGAGTATAGATGATGGGATTCAGGCCTATCAGCAGGTTTCTTATGATGAGGATAATGAAGATAGTTATGTATATGCTCAGGGCTCACATAGTTTTTTGGGTAACCTACAAAGACCCTCTGATGAAGAGATTAGGACTCTCACCGCTGCAACAGTAGCTCAAGTCAAAAGTAATTATAACCTTAGAAGTAAAGCTCAGGTAAGCAGCCCACATCAGCCAGAAGGTATTTCTGCCGGTCAACTAGTGCATAGTCATAAGGGGATTGAACCACAAAAAAGGTAATGGGGAAATAACAAGCAAAATTTTAAGCAAAAGACAGGTCATGATTTCCACAGACCAGAGAATGAAGACCAAAGAAAAAGTTCCCAAAACAAGAATGACAGTCAAGTAGCCATAAGGACTAAAGCTAAATCATCTCAGGATGGAAGTAAAACCATGGAGAAAGCTACACCTGTCATATAAAATTATGCTCCATTTCATATCACACAAGTCCTCTCTCAGGTAAAGGTCTTTGTCCCATTAATGGAACTTATGAAGGTTGAAGAAATCAAGAATAGGACAGTATCCCTAATTTCTGGGGTGCCTTGTCAAGCTAAGCAAAATGATGAAGCCCCAGGTAAGAAGCAGGCCTTGTGCAATGAAGAAGATGAAGTCCCTGAAGTATATCTGGGGGTGACCATGACTAAATGTCCTTCACAAGTGGAACCATTCTGTCTCCCTTGTTATCAATGGGAAAATAATCAGGAATTGTATGCTTGACTCAGGAGCATCAACAAACATCATGGCTCTAGCCATTATGCAACAAGCAGGGTTAAAAATAGACAAGGCATGTGGAAAATGCTATGCCATGGATTCTAGAGAGGTACCAGTCATTGGAATCATAAAGGATGTGGATTTCAGACTGGTAGCATATCCAGAGAGGACCTACAAAATAAATATAATAGTGGTTGACATCAAGCCATAGTATGGTATGCTGTTGTCAAGGAGGTGGGCAGCACTCATTGGTGGGAGTATGCAACTGGACCTGTCATATGCTATGATTCCAATGAATGGAAGGGATGTTAAACTGATTAGAGAGGAAAGATCATCAGAGACAGTGGAGGACCAAGAAACAGAAGAACACATTTGTTTTGTGAACATCGACTGTGACAACTTCAGGGTTGTCTTAGATGATAAAGAGAAAAAAGAGAAAAATATTTGCATTCAAGAGTTGGACCAGCAGGGTCTATGGACCATGTATTTTGATGGAGCTTGTGCAAAGGAAGGCTCTGGAGCTGGAGTTGTATTCCTGTCTCCAACTGGTAAGCTCCTAAAATTCTCCTTCTTGCTAAGCTTTACTTGTACAAACAACATTGTAGAGTATGAAGCCTTACTCTTAGGTTTAAATCTAGCTCTCAAACATGGAATTAAGATGCTGAGAGTATTTGGGGATTCTGAGTTAATTGTGTCCCAAGTTAGAGATAGGTATGCCTCAAAGAACAAAAGATTAAAACAATACAAGCATGCTGTCTGGGATATAATTGAATTATTTGATGCATTTTCAATAGGTTAGGTAGAGAGATCAAAAAATGTCATGGCAGATTTCCTCACTAATGTGGCTATTAGGCCAGATCATATAACCCTGTCTGACATTACAAATGTTGAGGTGAAAATCAGAACTGTAGTACCAGAGAACATATGCAGTTGGCAAGTGTTTGATGATGATAAGGATTTGTTAAGATTTTTGCATTGCATAGATGAATATGAGAACCAAGAAATTGATTTTCAAAATTTTGTAGAAATTATAGATGGAAAAGAAACTCTTATGGGGAAAGAAGTGATTTAGCTAAAGACTAACAAAATCCCTAGAGGGTTAGTAGCTTTGGAAAGAGCCTTTGACAATAGAGACCAATTGGTCACAAAGACATCTCCCACAAATAAAGATGACTTAGAGGAGATAAAAATAGAGTCTATCTCCTATACTATTGGCCCCTGGCCTAGAGATCCTATTGATCACTGATGGCTACCTTGTAGGGAAATCTGGGAATGAGCATCCTGTTAGGGAAAAAAACCAACAGATCCTCAAAAGTGTCCTTTGCAAGAGCCTTTGTGAAAATATCTACAATATGATCCTTTGTTGGAACATATTCCAACCTTACTTCCTTATCTGCAACCTTCTCTCTCAAAAAGTGATACCTGATTGCTATATGCTTGGTTCTAGAATGCATCACTGGATTCTTGGAAATATTGATAACACTTGTATTATCACACAAAATAGGAATAGGCTCATCATACAGTAGCTTGATATCCTTCAGGGTTTGTTTCATCCAAAATACTTTTGTACAACATGATCCTACTGCAATATACTCTACCTTTGTAGTTAATAATGACACTGAATCTTGCTTCTTTCTCTACCATGAAACTAATCTACTTCCTAAAAAGAAAGCACCACCACTTGTACTTCTTCTATCATCAACACAACCAGCCCAATCAGCATTAGTGTAGGCACTCAGATTAAAGTCATCACCTCTTGGATACCATAAGCCATAATATGGAGTTCCCTTCAAGTATCTGAATACTCTTTTCACTACCTTCTCATGTGTTTTCTTTGGATTAGCTTGATATATGGCAACCACACATACTGCATGCATGATATCAGGTCTAGAAGCACTAAAGTACAACAATCCGCCAATCATAGATCTATAGGAAGTCTGATCAACCTCCAAAGACTCATCATCCTTGCTCAAGTGACATCCAATGACCATGGGAGTACTCATTAGTTTAGAGTCTTCCATACCAAATTTCTTCAACATATCTTTGACGTACTTAGCTTGAGAAAGGAAGATACCATCATCTAGCTGTGCAATTTGAAATCCAAGGAAGAAAGACATCTCACCAATCATAGACATATCAAACTCTTTTTGCATCTCCTTTACAAACCTCTTACACATATCATCATCTCCACCAAAGATGATGTCATCAACATACATTGCAACTATCAATATCATATCTCCTTCCTTGATGTAAAGATTGCTATCTATAGTACCTTTCTTGAAGCCTTGCAGAAGTAAGTACTTATCCAACCTAGCATACCAAGCTCTAGGTGCTTGCTTGAGACCATACAAAAATTTCTTGAGTCTACACACCATGTCTGGCTCTTTTGATATCTGAAAACCATCTGGTTGCTCAATTTAGACTTCCTCATCTAGATCACCATTCAAAAATGCTGACTTGACATTCATATGATAAACCCTAAAATTCTCCTAAGTAGCTAGAGCAAGAAACATCATGATTGCCTCCATCTTGGCTATTGGAGCATAGGTCTCCTTAAAGTCAATGCCTTCATCTTGTGAATATCCTTTACACACCAATCTTGCTTTGTTCCTCACAACTTCACCTTCTTCATTTAGCTTGTTCCAGAACACCCACTTTGTTCCTATAACATTCTTATTGGCTAGTCTAGGAACAAACTCCCATGTTTGATTCTTCTCAATCTAATTCAATTATTCTTCCATTGCCTTTATCCATCCATCATCTTTGCTAGCATCAGAAAGGGTTTTGGGTTCTACCTTTGATAATAAACACAAGTTTACTTGCTCATATGATTTTGCAATACTTCTCTTGGTTAGTACACCTTTATCCTTGTCCCCAATGATCTGATCTATTGAATGATTCTTCTGGACATACTTTTATAGAGTCTTGGGTATCTACACTGGTTCTTTCTCCTTTTCTTCTTTATCTTCTTCTTCTTCTTCAATGCATGGAAAAATATCATATCCAGTGTCCTCTGGGTCTTGAGAGATCTAATACAAATCTTCATCTACTTTGACATTTGTGCTTTCAATCATCTTCCCCAATCTCTTGTTGTAGCATCTATAGGCCTTGCTTCTAGTTTAGTAACCAAGAAAGATCCCTTCATCACTTCTTGAATCAAACTTTCTTAGGTCTTCTTCATCTATTTTGATATAGCATTTGTTGCCAAAGATCCTGAAATATCTGACAATAGGAGGTCTTCCATACCATAGCTCATAAGGGGTCTTAGTGCTATTGACCCTCAACCGTACTATGTTAGTCAAATAGACAACAATGTAAACTACTTCCTTCCAATACATGTCAGGAAGATCTACATCCTTCAACATTGCCCTAGCTATCTCTTGCATAGTCCTATTCTTCATTTCCACTACCCCATTTTGCTGAGGGGTCCTAGGAGTTGATAGATGTCTCCTAATACCATAATCTTCACAAAACTTATCAAATTCATTTGAAGTAAACTCATCTCCTCTATTAGACCTTAAACATTTGATCTTAGTATCCATTTCATTCTCAACGATGGCTTTAAAACCTTAAACTTATCAAAGGCATTTGATTTTTCTCTTAAGAAAGTAACCCAATTCATTCTAGAATAATCATCAATAAGTAACATGAAATACCTTTCACCTTGTTGACTCTTTACTCTTCTAGGGCCACATAGGTGATGTAGGAGCATCCCTGGTTCAAGAGAAATCTTGCATCAACCAAAAACATTTGCATTTCAGTTTGTTTGCAGTTTAGTTTGTTTCTTTTCATTTTCAGTTCAGTTCAGGTAGTTCAGTCAGTAGCAATTTATGTATTTTGGTCTGCATTCTACCATAGTTGCATTTCAGATCTTGTGGAGCTGGACCTAGCATCTAGATTCATTCATCTACATCATATCCATAATTTAGAGCATTTGGATCAGGTACCGAAAAGATATCACTATCAGAGGATTGACTATTTTCTCAAAATAGAGTATCTTGACAGTCTCAAACAATCAACTAAAGGAGAAGACTTGCAGAGCATTCCTCAAATTATGGAGCCTAATGACACATCATTCAATGATCTTTGGTTTGTGTCCAACCTTCCCTGAGATCCGTACATCATTCCATACATTTGCGGAGGTGTTCTACATGATTAGGTTTGACCTATCCATGTACACACGTTATAACTCTTCATTGGAGTTTGTGATCTTCCTTGGCCGATGCAGAGGAATATTTTGTACCAGAGATGATATATATATTGATGTAATAGATCCTTAGAAAATAAGATCTCGATAGTTAGTGATTGATTCATAATCCTTTGTCTAGATTTTGAGTGAAGGGACTTCAAAGCTATATCTTGTGCATATTCCATACTATGAGCCCTAATTGTAAGCCCGCATGTTGCTAGTTGATCTGTATTTGAATTCTATGATATACTGAATGAATGAATATGTATCTCTTCCATATCTTTGAGTTGTTTCCGTTGTCTTTACTCTTGCTGCACGGTCTAGATAGTTCATTCCGTGAACCCTCCTACCGTGACTACACCAAGTGGTATCAGAGTGAAAGTTAGAATCTCTGAGAGTGAATTGAGTGAAGTTGGCAAAAGAATTATGTAAGATCTTGCTATGGACAGATCACCAAATTGAGGCAGGTTACTTGTGTTGCAACCGATCACCGATTGTGAGGTAGTTGTCACCCTATAGCCCGATCACTAAACTTGAGGCAGTTTACACTTGATCCTAGGAAGAATGCCACTGAGGAGAGTTGCTGCTGTTGGAACAATGGCTAGTAGAATGGATGAGATAATGGAAATGATGAAAACAATATGAATTCGATTGGATGTTGTTGAAGAAGATAGGTGAAGAGGATTGACACCTAGACCTAATGTTGAAAGTGATGATGAAGAAGAATTTCAATTTGTTGAACAAGTTGGTGAAACCCTAGGAGGTGATGAAGAAGAAGAATCAGATCAAGTAAAGATGTTACGATCTATTTCAAAGATTGGAAGGAGACCTAGAGTGGATGTACCAAATTACACTGGCAAATTGAACCCTAAAGAACTGATTGACTGGATCAATGACATGGAAGAATACTTTGAGTATGAAGAAGTTGGAGATTCAAAGAAGGTGAAATTTGCAAAGACAAAGTTGAAAGGACATGTTGCTATATGGTGGAAAGAAGTTTAGTTGGATAGAAACAGAAGGGGAAAAGAAAAGATCACAAAGTAGGATAGGATGGTGACAAAATTGAAGAATTAGTTCATACCTGCTGACTATGAGTTGGAGTTGTTGAAAAGATTGCAAAACCTGAGACAAAAGGAGAAATATGTGGAGTATACCAAGGAATTTCATAATATGATTATAAGGATAGGACATAGTGAAGTAAGCAAGGAGAAAGTGGCTAGATACATCAATGGACTAAGGTTTAACATTAAATAAGAACTAAGTCTGGTGAGGATGATATCTTTAGAGGAAACATATCAGTTTGCCCTAAAAGTTGAAGAAAAGATGAATAAGAGACATGATCAAAGATAGAGAGGAAGAGGAGGTAAATTTTAGAGAGGAACATTTTTTGGAGGTGAGAGATCATTTGCAGAGTAGAACAAGTTTGACAACACATTCAAGAAGGAGGACAGAGATAATAATGTATACCAAAGAGACAACATAAACTTTTATCGGAAAGGAAACCCTAGTGCATACCAGAATGAAGGAAACAAAAGAGAAGGAAGATGATTTGTTAAGAGAACATTCAGAGGCACTTGTTTCAAGTGTGGAGGTGAAGGACATAGAGCATTTGAATGTAATCAAGGGAGTACAAGCAAGAGAACATAGAACAGTGGAAGAGTAGCTTATGTTGAAGAAGAACCTATTGGATCACCTAGTTTAGTTGGTAAACTGGAGAAAGGAGAATCATTGGTGATGAGGAGAGCACTATTTCAAGTAGAGACAAATGAGGAACCACCATAGAGGAAGAATTTGTTCATAACCAGATGCGAATCAGGAAGTAAATGTTGTAAATTTGTTATTGATAGTGGTAGTTTTGATAATCTAGTTTTAGAGGAGATTGTGACTAAGCTGAAGTTGGAAAGATTGAAACACCCTAAGCCCTATCAGATAGCATGGATTCAGGATGATCATAAGGTACTAGTGAGTGAATAATGTTTGGTGAAATTTCATATTAGATCTTATCATGATGAAGTCTTGTGTGATATTATGCCTATGGATGTATGTCATATCTTATTGGGTAGACCTTGGCAGTATGATAGAAAAGCTATACATGATGGGAGAAAGAATACATATACTATAACATCAAATGGGAAGAGAATTACCTTGATTCCTTTGGAGGATGATCCTAAGAGTGAAGTCGGTGGGAATACTATAATCTGTTTGGTAGATGGAAGAAAATTAATGGATGGTTTGAGACATGAGAATATGTGTTATGCTTTGATTCCTAAGAAGCCTGAAACATTGAAGGAGACTAAAGAATCACAACCAGAGGAGATAAAAGAGCTACTGATAGAGTATGAAGACATTATATTAGATAATGTACCTGAAGGATTGCCACTAATCAAGAGTATCAGTCATCACATGGATCTTATACCAGGAGCTAGTTTTCCTAATAAAGTAGTAGAGAATGAAGAATTGAATAGACAAATACATGAATTATTGAGGAAAGGTTTAATCAGAGAAAGTTTGAGTCCTTGTGCAGTACCTATAGTGTTAGCACTGAAGAAAGATGGAGAATGGAGAATTTGTACTAACTCTAGAGCAATAAACAAGATCATAGTTAAGTATAGATTTCCATTACCTAGAATGGATGATATCATAGATTTCCAAAGAATCAAAGCAATGATCCAAATGCAAGCTCATCCTTAAATCCATACCAATCAAGTTAATTAATCAAGCCAAGTTATCCAAACGCAATCAATGGTCTTGATCCTCGCCTTGTTGTAAGCCAAATCAATCAGCCAATCAACGAACCAACTCAGCAAACAACCTTGTGTTGATCTAGGGATGTAGCTTTCCCTACCATGACAACACTCTCAACTATCAACAATCAATCCTTGGTTTACAACTTGACAGGGGCAATACCTTGTTTGTTTTTGAATCATTTGTGCATGCTTGCTTGCTTGCTTGTGTGTGTCATTATTTTATCTTGCATTTGCATCATATCAGTATCAATCCAGCTAATATTCATATCTTGTATCTAGACAAGGTTGTATCACGCTAGGGCACGAGACACATCCTCACCCTGGTCCTTATACCTTGGTGCATAACGTCTAGTGCTATATCAAACATCATGGTTGCTCACCTTCATTGCAGCATAACGTATCATCATTTCTTCTATCTATCCCCTTATCTTTCTTTTGCAGCCAAGCTATTTCATTTCGAGAGCATACCTGTGTTTGTCCAACCCACCTATCCTCTCGAGGGGGCATCACCAACCTATCCAATCAATCATCATCATCTCATCATATCCTTACATCATCATCCCATATCCTTTTCGATTATCCATACCTTAACTTCTTTGAAATGATGTTACTCAACATAAATCTTATCATCTCAAATATCATCTCAAAGAGGGGCAAAATGTAGACACCCAAATTTGTCCCAAATTTGTTCATGTCTTGCAACACCTTGTCAAAACATTATCTTAGACATCATGTAGCATTTTGTCCTAAATCCCACTCTTAATCCCATTTATCCATTAGCCAATTAATTAAATAAATTTTATTTATTTAATTAAAATCCCACTTAATCCCATCCTTATCCTACTTAGCCAATTAATTAAATAAATTTTATTTCTTTAATTAATATCCAATTCATATCCCAACTAATTCAAATATTTTATTTGAATTATAAGCCGACTATCCAATTAATTAAAAAAAATTTATTTATTTAATTAATATCCAATTCATATCCCAACTAATTCAAATATTTTATTTGAATTATAAGTCGACTATCCAATTAATTAAATAAATTTTATTTATTTAATTAATATCCAACTCATAGCCCAACTAATTCAAATATTTTATTTGAATTAAGTTCTCACATTTCATTATAAGCTGACTTTCCAATTAATTAAATAAATTTTATTTATTTAATTAATTTATCTTATCATTTGGCCGACATGTGTGCCTCTTTCATTTAAAAAGATAAGTGGTACTACAGCCTTTTATTTAATATATTTCATATGTAGTACTTTTTATGTACACAAGCACACATGAGCCCTATTCTCCTTGACACTTGTCAAATGACTACAACTCCCTTGAAGAGTGGGATAACCAAATCAATCCTAGCCGTCCACATCAATTAATTAGCTTTTTAATCTCAGCCATCCATTGGAACCAAGCCTTTCCTATAAATCAAACCCCTCACAAGCTATTAGAAGGCATTGAGCTTCAAGTACTATTATTCTGCCAAATTTTCTAAAATGCATTGAGCTTCAAGTATCCACATGCTGTTGAAATATCATTAGAGCCTTTGCATCCTTCAACTATCATCCTCATATCATCTTCATCTTAATGTTATGCTGCAGAAATGAGCACCCAACATTCTTCCAACAATAATCCTTCAAAATCTTGCATGCTCATGCGAGGTGGAGAAGAGCAATGGAGATAAATCGAGCATAGCGTGGAGATCGGTTTGCATTTACATTTGTTATTTTGATTTTCATGTTGTCTTGTGCTTCATTGTGCATTGCTAGGGTTTTTATCATTGCTGTTTATTCATTTGCCCTGATTTACAATTTTACCCTAACTACATTTGGCACGCCCGGTGGGACTCATGTCCTTGATTGACTTTATTTTTTCGGAGTTGTTTTCTTTGAAGATCAGATTTTGCAGGTGCTTGCAGTAAATTCCGGTCGCTTCTGAACGAACATCTGCCGCTTTCGGATCTCTGCATCGCTTTTATGCTGGAACCGGCCGCATTTACCTCTCTGGATCACCTTTAAACAAACAGTCGTCGCCTCAGGTATCATTTGTATCGCTTCTATTTTAATAAGGCTCGCCTATGATTTAGCACTGTTTGCGGTTGCTTTTTAGATAGTATTTATCACTTTTGACCTAACAGTGGCCGCTTTTGCACACATTTGCATTGCTTTTAACCTAATAGTGGCCGCTTTTGTACACATTTGCATCACTTTTGACCTAACAATGGCCACCTTTGCACATGTTCGCATCACTTTTGATCTAACAGTACTTGCTTTTACTCTGATCAGAATCGCTTATGAATTGAGAATGATCGCCTGTGTAGGTTAGGGTTTAGACTTTTTTTTGCAGATACAGGTCGCTTTTGTCTCGCAGCCGGTCGCTTTTGGGTATATCTGGATCGCGTTTGAGTCGACAGAGGCCGCGTTTGAATTAATTGGAATCACTTATGGACTAATAATGCTTACCTGTTAGACTAGGGTTTTCTCTGTCGACTGTGTTTTACAGATACAGTTCGCATTTAGCCCTCAATTGATCGCTTCGAGTTTATGCGCATCACTTATGAGCTGACAGGTGTCGCATATTGTATTTTTGGCATCGCATATGATCTACAGTCTTTCGTCTCTGGTAAAATGAAGATCGCTTTTGATCAACAGTGAATCGCATCTGGTAAGTTTTGTTGTTTTCAAATCTGTTTCAGTTCCAGTTCACTTTTTTGGCTATTAATTGGGTATTTGCGCAGCATCTTATCGATTTGTCCAAGAAAGGAGGTTATCAAACTACTGACATATCTGTTGCAGGTTCGATCGGTCCAAGATTTGTGGTTTTTCACTAAATTAGGCATATTTGGGCTTGGTGCTTAAAATGAATCATTGTTTGCTCCGTGCTTGATTTATCTTTTTGATTGCTTGCATGTGCTTGATTGTAACCCAAATTTAATGGCAAAAGTATCCTCTCCCCTTGCCTATCAAATGGATCTTGGGTGTATGAGAACTTGTCATTATCTTTAGAGGGCCTGCCTTCCCGGTGTGAGAAGGGATACGACCCAAGCGGTAATGGGCTAAAGCCAAGTCCTTCCGAACCGCTATATAAGAAAAGTGTTTGTGTCGAAAGCCACAAACAACAGGTGTTGTTGCATTATACCGACAGCCAACCTCCCCCAAAACCCTCCAAGGTGCAACCCTTGGAGACTGGGAGACTCCATAACGGAGAGTAGCGCTGCTGCATGTATAGCCACCCGAACGGATGCCCTTATTAGCAACTTTGTGTAGCAGCCAAAAACCTTCTATCTGTTGATGCAAAAGGTGGGACCTTTGAAGCGGCCCTGATTCATGTGGTTCTTAGTAGAGATAGCAAGGATAATCCTAAGGTTTGGTGTGGGGACAAGCCTTACAGGAAGCCCAGAACTTGGTATGCATGAGAAGTGAGTGCCGTGGAGGGGAGCCAGTGCTACCAAGATCCTGAAGCTATCCGCTTTGAATAAGCATGGCCAGGGGATTCAACGGATACTGTCCTATCCTAGCCTAGGTTGTATCAGTTTGTGCTTGTTGTGAGTGTGAGTGACTGTTATCACTGTTTTCTTGCTGAAAAATTGCAAAATCAGACAACTTTTGGACAAAACACAGTCGCTTTTGAACCTAAACTGCTCGCACAGATCATAAACATCACTTTTGAACTGTAGTAATCCACATATTACCTGAATAGATTCACTTTTAAACAACAGCTGCCCGCATATTACCTGAATAGATTCACTTTTAAACAACAGCTGCCCACATATTGCCTAAACAGAGTCACTTTTAAACCACAGCTGATCGCCTATTGCCTGAACAAAATCACATTTGAACAACAGTAGATCGCATCTTGTCTGGACCATGTTGCCTTTAAGCCGCAGTTAGTCGCCTTCTGTCTAAATGAGCTCACCTCTGAACAACAGACTGTCACCTTTAGGGATATTTGAGTCGCCTTTGATCAGCAGGAAATCACCTTTGAACCAATAGTCGTCGCCTCTGGAATAGTATTTGCTTCTGGTTAACACTGTCATTCTCTATTGAGCCTAAACCAGATCGCATCTGAGCTATCATTGATCGCCTTTGGAATCCTTTGAGTCGCATTTGAGCTATCATCAGTCACCTGTAGCTAAAATACCTGCAAACCTCAGTCCATCAGCTAAATTAGCCACAGGTCCAGCTTGCTTGAGTCTCAAACATCAGCTTTCAGACTTCTCTTTGATCAACAGCAAATACCTGGACTTTGTCTCCTATTTTTGAGCTTATCAATCAATCACAACTCATGAGCTTTCCATCTTTTTGAGACCCCAACCAGCAAATCAGACATCAACACAATCATTTCAATCAGCAAACATCCTTCAGCTTTAGCTTCAACCAATGTCATCCTTTAGCTTTAGCTTCAGCAAACAACATCCTTTAGCTTTAGCTCCAACAAACATCAGCAGCAAACAATCTTTCCCTTGAGTGTTTGAGCTATCCTCTAGGGACAACCAACAACAACGGAACAACAACAACTCAACCAAAACAAATCAACCAAGCGAATTAGCCAAACCAGCAAACCAAAACAACAACCAATCAACCAACTAGCCAACTATCATCTTTTGGGTCTCAAAACTTTGACAAGCTCAACTTCATCATCACCATCATGCCTCAAACTAGGAGTCAATATTGAGCTGAAATAGAAGCCAAATTGAAAGCTGAAATGGAAGCCAAATTGCAAGCTGAGATGAAACAATTCACAACACCTCTTAAGGACGCAACGCAATTCACAACTGGTATGCCTCCTCATATGTTTATACCTCAAGGATACACTATTGGCGAGTCATCTTCACAACGAATGCAACCTACACCATCCTTGGAAACTTTCGAAGAACAATCTCAAGACGACTCATCGAAATTCCAAGATACCTATCTGTGGGACCAAGTTGAGAAACTCATGATATCTGAGCCTGATCGTTGCTTTCTCCAACTTGCTCGCATGGGTGCTAAACTACCTAAGGACTTTGACATATCTGCTATTAGAGAGCAAGATCCCAACACTACTGCTATTGTTGTGAATGGACCATCTACTATAGTCACATCATCTCCTATTACATTGCAAACATCATCCTCATTGCCTATTGTTGCTTCATTTGAGCCACCACAATCAGAGCATACTTTAGAACCATTGATAGTGCCCACCAATGTGCTCCCTCTCATGTCACAAAATCTCAACATTCCACCTTTCCATGTTCCTCAACATATCTCTCCTTCTACCATGACTATTTCCATGCCTCAAGTAACACAAGCTGTCCATGTAACACAAGCGCAAATACTTCGAGCATCACAAGCTATTCCCATGTCTTATAGTGTGCAAACCTCTCAAACCACTCCAACAACACATGTTGTCCATGCTTCACACCCATTACAATCCACTACATCTCATACAAATACCATATCCCATATACCAACTGCTAATACCTCAATGCTATCATATAATCCCAATGTTAGTCTCATTGACATGAGTGATCCCCCCGTTTCTCAAGCCAATCCGAACAATAACATCGCTTATGTTGATCAACTTACATCCATGTCGTCATATTCTTCCAATCCTTCACGCACCATCAATCCATCCTATGCTACCCAAAGCGTTCCTATTGTCACCCAACCTATGACACATACCCATCCTCATATCGTCCAAAATACAAATCCAAATGTTTCTGTCGTATCTACCAATCCCTCCATTACTTACCATGTCACGAATCAAATCCCAGCTTCCCAACCATTCGCTACTGTCAATCCACTATCTACTTCCCATGTGATGCACACCCAATTGCCGCTTGTGTCTCAAGGACAACAATCCTCCAACACATACGTGTCACATACCAATCCTTTGACATACATTGTGGGTACACAACCGCAACAAACAGTCACAACTCCATATATCCCACAACCGCAACCACAATATATCTCCTACCATACTCCACCCCCTTCGCAACAACAGCAATTATCTTTAGCAGATGTTCAACAGATGATTGATGAAAGGGTAGGACAAGGCAAGAAACCTTTTTCTCTCAAAAACATATGCGCCTGTCCATTTGACAAATCTCTTAATATGATACCTTTTCCACCACATTTTGAAATCCCACAATTTGATAAATACAAAGGGAAAGGGAATCCGGAAGACCATCTTCGAGCCTTTTTTGTAGCATGTCTTGATGTCTCTTATGACGATACGTATCTTTTGAGACTATTTCCTCGAAGCTTAGCAGGACAAGCTCTTGAATGGTTTTCTCATTTACCCTCGGGCATCAAATCTTTTGTGGAATTAGCAAACAAATTTCGATCACACTTTGCCTTCAACATTGAACATGAGGTAAACATGAATGACCTTGTCAATACCAAACAGCGCAATGGTGAACCCTTTTCTACTTTTACCCAATGATGGTGTAATATGGCTAGCAAATTATCATGGGAAATACCTGAGAAACAACAGCTTGACATCTTTGTTCAAAATCTTCATCCTGAGTTGTCATTCAAACTACAATTACAGAGTGCTAACACCTTTGACGAACTAGTTTCCAAAGGAGTTATTATTGAACGAGCCTTAATTGCCAAGGGCACTATCAAGATCTTTCGCGACAACAAAGATTCTCCCCAAAATTCCAATGATAAGTCTCACTTTTGGAACAAGAATGTTGTAAATGATGGTATTATAGATGCGAAGAATATTCAAACTATGAGAGCTCCCATCAACATTCAAGCAGCCTCTACACCAAGACAGCCTTTTCCACAACGAAGAAACCAATGCCAAACTTCCAATCCATGCTGACAATTTACACCATTAGTGGAACCTATGGAAGTTGTTCTTCAAAAGCTACTTCAAGCAGGAGACATTATTCTACTCGATGCACCACCAAATGGCGAACCACTCTTTCGAGCTCCTTGGTACAAAGAAAATGAGTATTGTGATTACCATCGAGTTAAAGGGCACAAAACAAATGGTTGTATGCGCTTAAAACATGTTATCCAAGACTGCATTGATCAAGGTTTAATCAACGTCACACCTTCAACAGCTCAACCTGCCCAACAATCAACATCAAACTATGATCTAGAGACTTTCAAGAATCCACTTCCATCTCATGATCAGACAAATAACCTTCAGGCTGGAAATGCTATTCCGTATAACTAGGCATCATCTACCATTGGCCGCATTGACCATGCTCGCATTTCTACCATTACCGTCCAAGGGAGAGCACCTGATTGTGCCGTGACCACGCGAAGAGGTCGAGTTAATATTCAAGGAGCACCTTCCCATCCTCCTCGATCTCTCTCTGACTATAACCTCTTGGATCACCTTGGTAAAACACCCGCACACATATCTATTCTTGAGCTGCTCCGCATATCCCCCGCACATAAAGCTATCCTTGATAAAGCCTTACAAGAGTCTTCGGTGCCTAATAATATTAATATCACACAATTCTAATCTATGGTCACTAGCATTGCAGCTCCTTGTCACTTGACCTTTTCCGACAAAGATCTTCAGCCCTCCATTCATCCGTCACACAACGAAGCCCTCCATATTGAAGTATTTGTTAAACAACGCCGTATCAAACGAGTCTTGATAGATGGGGGAGCTGGTCTTAATATATGTTCTTTGAAACTTATCAAGCAATTGGGATATTCTGAGAAAGATGTTGACACATCCAAGGTTATTACCATCAGAGCATATGATGACGCTGAAAGAGATACCGAAGGGATTATCTTATTGCCTATTCAAGTTGGGCTGGTCATGACAGAAACTCGCTGTCAAGTCCTCGATATTGATCTTCCTTACAACATCATCCTTGGACGCCCTTGGATCCATACCCTCAAAGCAGTTCCCTCTACATACCACCAATGTCTTAAATTTCCACTTAAGGGTGTTGAGGTTACCATTCAAGCTGATCCCAATCCATTTGAGTTCTGCTGTGCCTTTCAAGCTAAATATCAAAGTCTGAATCGCATTCCTATCAACACCGAGGCATATCCATCTTCATCCTATATCAACCCATTCGATCTTCTCAAGCCCTCATCTAGCAAAGCCACTTCCAACCTCCATATCAAATATACCAAACATGGCCCTGGTGAATACAAATTACAAGAGTCCTATTGCGTTGGTACCCTTCCATTATCTCCTAAATCTCATGGTAAGCCCTCTACATCCAAGCCAACTTCATCCTCCGCTGTTATCAAAGCTCCCCCTACAGTATTCATTAAAGGTGGTTTCTTGGATGATGAAGACATTGAGGACATCAACTCTTGGATATTCTTTGATGAAAATGACCAAGTCCAACTTGAAGTAGAGCGATACAACAATGGGTTTCGTATCATAAAGAACATGGGCTATAAAGGACATGGCGGCTTGGGATCACAGGAACAAGGACCTACTGAGCCCATTATTGTGTCTAAGAAGTTTAATAAGAAAGGCCTTGGTTACCAGCCGGAGGTACCGCGACCCAAAGACATTAAGTGTATTTCTGATATTGACGTTGGACCTTCTTCGATAGGAGAGACTTCTAATTTGGATACTATCGATGACTCCTCCCTTCATATCACTGACCTTTTTCAAGAACATTCCATCTTCATGTTTTCTGCCACCTCTTCTAGTCATCACGATTCCTCCATTAGCCTTTCACTCGTATATCCTGACCTCATTGATTGGGACCAACAGGGGGCACCGATATTAGATACATTTGAAAATGACGAAGCCATTGCAGAATTCATGGATTTGAGACAAGGTATTCCATTGGGTGATCATAAAGCAGGTTTCATGATGGATTTACCTAAACTAGCATATTTTGGCGGAAGTATCAAATCCTTCAGTCGCAAAAGTGAAATAAACAAAACTCAACAAAATAGGTCACTAGGTGAAAACCGAAAGGTGCCTCTTGACCGTGGAAAAGTAAAAATAAAGGACGTATCTGAAGGTGAAAACCTCTCTGAGGCACCTAAGGATGAGGGATTTGATCTTCCTGTTGTCACTGATTACCATGAAAAATCAATTGTGCTAGTTGAAAAATCACAAGACATGAACTTGGGAACAGAGCAGAATCCGAAGATTACCTTTTTGGCAGCATCACTATCAGAGCAAGAATGAAGAAACTTTACAGCATTTTTTATGAGAAGAGCTATAAATTTTGCATGGACTTATGCAGACATGCCAGGTCTAGATCCTTCACTTGTGGTACATCATTTACCAGTATCTCCTGATGCAAAGCCTGTCAAACAAAAATTGCGCAAAATGCATCCACAAGTTGCCCTATTGGTCAAAGCAGAAATTCAAAAACTGTTAGAAGCAAAATTTATAAAGCCTATTGATTATCTAGAATGGGTTTCAAATTTGGTACCTGTAGCAAAACCAGATGGACGTGTTCGTTGCTGCACAGACTTTAGAGATCTTAACAAAGCTTGTCCTAAGGATGATTTCCCACTACCAAGCATAGACAACATTGTAGATCTTATAGCAGGACATGAAATGCTATCTTTGATGGATGGATTTTCAGGTTATAATCAAATCCGAATAGCAGAGGAAGATCAAGATAAAACATCCTTTATCTGTACATGGGGTACCTATTGCTGGGTTGTAATGCCTTTTGGTCTTAAAAATGCTGGAGCTACCTATCAATGAGCCATGACAGTTATTTTTCATGACCTTTTTCATACTATCATGGAAGACTATGTTGATGACATCCTGGGAAAATCCAAGACAAGAGAAGGACATCTACAAGTATTGGCACAAATCTTTGATCGATTAGAAAAATACCAAGTTAGACTAAACCCAAAGAAGTGTGTATTTGGTGTAACATCAGGAAAACTATTGGGATATATTGTGTCTCAACGAGGGATAGAAGTGGACCCAGCTAAGGTAAAAGCTATCATAGAAATGCCTCCACCAACGAATCTCAAACAGCTCCGTAGTTTACAAGGTAGGCTACAATCTATCCGCAGATTTATCTCACAACTAGCAGATAAATGTCATCCTTTTCAACATCTTCTTCGTAAGGGTGAACCTTTTAAGTGGGATGAAAAGTGTCAAAAGGCTTTTGATAAGATAAAGGAATACTTGGCAACACCTCCTGTGTTAGTACCCCCTATACCTGATCGTCCATTACTGCTCTATATATCATCAACAACCGCAGCATTGGGTGCCCTTCTAGCTCAACATGATGACTCAGGAAAAGAACAAGCCATTTACTACATTAGTAGAACCCTTGTGGGCTATGAACTCAATTACTCATTCATGGAAAAAGCTTGTTTAGCATTGGTATTTGCTTCCCAAAAGTTGCGACACTATATGCTAAACCAAACAACAAAGCTCATCTCTAATGTGGATCCCCTCAAGTATCTCCTTTCGAAAGCCCTTCTCACAGGGAGATTAGCCAAATGGGTTATGATCTTAAGTGAATTTGACATACAATATGTGAACCGCAAAGCTATCAAAGGACAAGTTATTGCTGATCAATTAGCTGCAGCACCCATCACAAATATTCAGCCAATATATCCAGAATTCCTTGATGAAGGATTGTTTAATTTGAATTCCCCAGCACGATGGCAACTATACTTTGATGGATCATACACACAACATGGTTCTGGAGTAGGTATCTTGTTTGTCACCCCTCAAGGAGATTGTATACCTAAATCATACAGAATAGCATTCCCATGTACCAACAACATAGCAGAGTATGAAGCGTTAATCACAGGCTTGCGCATGGTAGTACAATGGGCTATCAAACAGTTACGAGTCTTTGGTGATTCTCAGCTAGTTATCAAACAGGTCTTAGATGAATATCAAACAAAAGACGAAAAACTTCTCCCATACAAGCTAATGGTGGATGATTTCAAGAAATATTTTGAGGATATTACCTTTGAGCAAATTCCCAGACTACAAAATAGAGCAGTAGATGCCATGGCTATGATTGGATCTCTTTTAGACATGCCATCTAACACCTATAAATGTGAGTTCTTGGTTGAACAGCTTTTGATCCCAGCATTTGAAGTTCCACAGTCTGAGCTTATATGTGAAATTGTTGGTCCCAACTCGTTGTGGTACAAGGATATATACGAGTATCTCCGTAATCAAACCTTTCCACTCCCACTATCCAACACCCAACGCAAAACCTTTATCCGTCGAGCCTCTCGTTACACTATCTTAGGAGACACCCTTTATTGCCGGAGCCTTGATGGTATCCTTCTTAGATGTCTTGATTCCGAGGAAGCAAAAATAGCCTTACGTGAAGTACATGAAGGTGTCTACGGTTTGCATTCCGCTGGCCCTAGCCTTGTTAAGAAACTTCTACGAGCAGGATACTATTGGCCAACTATGGAAAAAGATGCCTAGCACTTTGCAAAGCGATGCCTACAATGTCAGAAACATGGAGATCTAATACATGCACCAGCACATGAGCTTCAGCCTATTGTCACTCCATGGCCTTTTTCGCAATGGGGACTTGATCTTGTAGGTAAAATCCATCCTACTTCATCCAACGGTCATAAGTTTATTATTACTGCCACTGAGTATTTCACGAAGTCGGTAGAAGCCATACCAATGACCTATATCACAGGTAAACAAATAGTCAAATTCATCCTACATTACATTATCTGCCATTATGGAGTTCCTCAAGCTATTGTCACAGACAATGGTCGGCCTTTCAAGAACCAAGAGGTTAGGGATCTTTGCAACAAGTTCCATATTCAACATAGATTCTCTACACCTTATTATCTTCAGAGTAATGGTCAAGCTGAAGCCTCTAATAAGACAATCATTAAGATCCTTAAAAAGACTGTTAATGAAGCTGGTCGATATTGGCACCTACAGCTACATCCTGCATTATGGGCATATAGAACAAGCATCAGAACTCCCACTGGAGCCACACCCTATGCTCTCGTCTATGGTACTGAAGCTATTTTGCCTATCGAGGTTGAGATCCCCTCTTTGCGCATATCCCTACAACATACTATCTCAGATGAAGAGTATCGAGTATCTAGACTCCATGATCTTGGGCTATTAGATGAACGCCGCCTTACAGCATTGAACCATCTTCAAGTCTATCAAAACTGGCTATGCTGCAGCTACAACAAAAAGATCAGAGAATGCAGATTTCAAGTTGGCGACCTTGCCCTTAAAGAAAACCAAAGGAATCAACAACATCAAGAGAAACAGGGCAAGTTTGAACCCAATTGGCTTGGTCCTTTCATTATCACAGCAGTCTATGGATCAGGTACATAGACTCTGTCAACACCTGAAGGCATTCCCTTGGATGAACCAGTCAACAACGTTCATCTCAAGAAGTTTTATCCATAAATCTCAGCTATCCCCCAATAAATAAATAAATAAATAATCCACCCTCTGGTGAAAACTTGGTAAACAGGCGCCTTGGATAAGTACCATAGTGAAAACCTGGCAAACAGGCGCTATGTGTAGTGACCAGCTTCCCTCATCTGTTTGGTTCGTTTGATCATATTTCCCCATTTCATCTTGTATAAGCCATAATCACAATCCACATCGCAATGCCACATATAGCCTTTTGTCTTCATCTTCATCTTTGCCAATGCTAGCTATCATATTTGAGGCATTGTCGTGATACCTATATCTTTTGGCACCTTAGCATCTTGGCCACATCTTTTCTGCATTGTCGCTTCTGCATAATAAATCTCATCCCGCACTGGGGGCATTTGTCGAATCTTATTTGGAAGTGGATCATGTTATCTCTAGCTCATTACACATCAAACAACTCAGCTTACAACACAACAAGCCTTATCAACTTTAGCCATGGCATATATCCAACAACAAATGTGACTTAACGACTTGCAACTAGGACCTATATCTTCGCAATCTATCCACATTCATCCAACAATCGCAACAAACATCACTTGATCAAACATCCAACCAATTAGCGACATCTATAAGAACTACATATAGCTCTATCGTTGACGCCTTGATCCCGTGGATACAGGGTATGTAGGCAATCTGAGATGCGAAGGAAGCACTCTGATTCAGGCTAAGATGATAGCCCCTTTCATCATGCATCTTTCATCTTTCTTCTAAACATCCTTCAATCTTTTAGCTCAAATTCTTCTATCTTTCATCACTTACATCATCAATAAAACCTAGAACTACATATTCATCATGTCTCATCTTCATCGTAAATGTGCTTTGATCCCGTGGATACAGGGTATGTAGGCAGTCTGGAATATGAAGGAAGTTTCCAGTACTCAAGCACAGATGATCCACCCCATCTTCTTCATCTTCTTTCCTCATCCATCTTCTTCTCTTTGATTTGCTCAAACAAGAAGCAAACCACGTGTATATTGAAAGCTCAAGCACTTTAACCAATCAAAAGTACACCAGAAGCTATTTGTCCGCATGCCTTAAGCCAACATTTGCTATAACAGTTTATCAACAACTTTAGCCTTCAATAGGATGTAGCTTTCCTCTTAACAAGGCGCCAGCTTGATTTATCCAAGAGCACCCAAAATTTGGCAAGAGAACGTGATGACAGTATCTTTTGTTTTATCTTTTGATTTATCTTTTGTCCCTTTTCTATGCCTCATCAAGACTGCCTTGATCCATTTATATCTTGGTATGTTGCGATGAAGTAAGGATTGGGGCATGGTCATATAGCTTTCGTATGCCATGTTTGCGGGATGATCTTATTCTCTTCCTATGCGTATTGGTATCTTGTACGTGTTGGGATTAGCATCTTACATATCAATATCTCTAGCATATGAGAAGCTAAACAGTCTCTTATGCATTTGAGACTATTCTATGTTAAGAATAACTCCATACATATAACTAGCAAGCTATCATTATGTGTAGTGGAGATAAGCTCAAACCATTGCTTGTAGTGTCAAAGTCCAACACTAGCTGTTATTCATATCTTGTGCATGTTGGCTCAACATCTTGACCTCATGCGTTTAGACAAGATTGTAACACGCTAGTTGCGCATTGGATACCTCGACACCTTGGTCTCTTATACCCTAGTGCATAACATCCATATGCTATATCAAACATTAGGACTGCATTTCTTTTCATTTTGAGCAATTACTTGAAGGCTGCCCACCATCATCCTACCTATTCATTCTATCTATCCATTCTATCATACTCAGCCAAGATCAATCATTTCCATCATCCTTTGTCCATGTTCCCGCTCTTGCAAAAACAAGTGTGTTAGCCATACATAAGTCCATCATATATATCTTTCATTACCATCTACCTATATGCATACATCTATCCATATCCTTACCATTTACATATTCATACATTTTCTATTCATTCCCATTTGCATAAACATCCATCCATAATCCATATATAATCCACATAATATGCATAGCCATCATAATATCAACATCATAACCATTACAACATCATATAGATCACCAAAACTGCCATATATATATATATACATGTGTGTCAAAATACAAGTGTCTACAATACAAGCTGAGCCCTGATGGACTAAATGTACAACATCGGCTCTAGGCCTCATCATAATACAATGTAAACAAGGTATGCCCTAGTGACTACTGGCAGCTCCCTCGCCCTGACCACCACTGCCACTAGGTCTTGTACCTGGTCCTCCATCTCTCGGTGGCCCCATCACTGAAGCTACTGATCGAGATCCACCTGACCTCTGTGAACTCGAAGCCCCTGATCTGCTCCTGAAGCTAGGCTGTCTCTACTCTGCCAGCACAGCTCCATAGTATAAGCCTCTATAATACTCAGCCTCACCCTGCACTCTCCGAAGCTCTGCCTGTACCGCTGTCAACTATGTGGCCAAGTACATCATGGCTCCATCAGTCCCCAAGGCAGCCACTGCTCTATCTCGCTCACTGGTCATCCCCTGTAGCTGCTGCATTGCCCTATCTCTCTCAGCTCACAGACCATCCCTCTCTGCTCTCATAGCCTGCTCCTGCTGTATCACAGTGTCTCGCTCTAGTCTCATCATCTGCTCATGCTGTCTAGCTGCATCTCTCTCTCCTGTCACTCTAGCTAGAGCACCGTCATCTTGTCCATCTCCCCCCTGTGCTCTCAACTGTAGCTGAGCCTGATATGTCTATGCCTGTGCTCTCGTATGTCATAGACTAATCACCACCTGATGTCTATCCATCTCCACCCTCCTCAGCCTCATCTGTGCTCGCTGCCTCCATCTCCTCTCCTCTCTGATCCGTCTCTGCAGCTGCTGAATACCAACATCATCACCTGCTCCAATCTGTGCCTGAGGCTGTGCTAATATAGCAAGCTAACCTGGCACCTACCCTGGCATCTGTATCCCTGGTGCAGCTAGCACAACAGCCTGTGCTGGTGGAGCCCATCGTCGTCTCCTCTGAACTGGCCTCTCCATCCCAATCTCTCCAATCTCCCCATCTCGTGTCAACCGAGCCGGCCTAGCTGTCGCCCAGTATACATCATACTCTGGTAATGTGCCTGGATCTGCAGGACCCTGTCCCCACTGCCATGCTACTGGCTGCAATCCATCTCTCTCTGCCAAAGCTGTGTCAACCACAACCTCTGGACCCCAATCAAACACCTCCTGCCTCGTCCTCCCAAAAACGGCATTACCTACTGGTACTACTTGTGCCTCTCCGAACTGTCTCAAAGCTCTCTCTGGCAAATAGCGCTCTATAATATACACGCCACGTCCAAAAATGTATCTCGCCTGTCTAGCATAGACAAGCTCCGCATCCTCCTCCTCCCACTGCTCACATCCTAGCCATGGCCTCCATACAAATCTATCTACCTCATCTAATCTCCGCCGCCAGTATACCACCCCTAGGCGCTGTCGATATGTCAACGCTCCTCTATACATCTGTGCAAATGGCTCTCCTACTGCTCTAGCCACCCATCCCTCTGGTCTCGTCACTGGAATGTGCTCATACGCCCATACATGTAAAACTGTCACTCTTGCTGACATACTGGCTCCAAACATATATGCGCAATCATGCAGATAATGATAGAGCTGTCCCAACACGCACTCTACCCATGCGTATCTCGTGCCATATGAAAACATGCCCTCCATCACTGTCCCCCATCCTACGGGAAAACCTCTGGCTCTCCTATCACCCACTAGCCATCTAATGATAGCCACTACCACCCACTGTAACCTATCACAGAGCTCCTCCATCCTCCCCATCGGTATCTCTGAACCCTCTGCTCCGATGTCTGGTGTCCCAAACAATCTCCTGAATGCAACTGGACCCATCTCCGGATCATAATCCACACGATCCCCATCTATCAGAATCCTCAAAATCTGGAATGCATCCTCTAGGGTGATGGTCGCCTCTCCTGTTGGTAACAAGAATGAACTGTGCTCGCTCATCCATCGCTCCACCATCGCTGTCATCAGCCCTCGATGTGCCTGAACTGGCTCTAATCAGGATACATGCTCCAAGCCCAGGATCTCTAACACCAGTAGCTCCTCTGCATCTAACCGTCTCACTAGCCGTAAATCTCTTGGATGGGGCTCTTGCGATAACAATGGCGGTAGTACATCCTGCATCATCCATTTACCCTTGTTAGTCCATTCCGTTAGTCATCCATATCAAAATTTGCTTCTCTATTTGCTCTTCTATCTTCAACCTACCATAAGTGTCCCATTTTACCACATGTGCTTCTTCCTAGCTTATTAGCAACCAGCCTTTCCATGTGCTACTGTTTTGCCCAAAAGCAAGCTCTTTTGCACATGCACCCCTATTTTCACTACATGTGAGCTATTTTATCCTATGTGCTACTGTTTTGCCCAAAAGCGAGCTCTACCTCTATAAGCGCTTACTCTTACTGCATATGCACGCTATATTCTACATGCGCCTAGTTTTACACCTTAAGCAAGCTACATTACCATGTGCGACCCTTCTAGCCTTATACGCGCGCTTTCCACCCTATGCGAGCCATTTCTATCCATAAGCGAGCCAAACTACTTCGCGCGACCGCTATTTGCTTATAAGCGAGCCCTTTCTAGCCATAAGCGACGCATCTTGCAATTTACGCGCTTTTCTCCTACGTTTTTCCTGCCGACAGGATGCGACCCCTTTTTCCCTATGCGACCTACCCGCGCCCATAAGCAACCAAAACTACCATAAGCGTTCTTTATTCCTACATAAGTGACCTAAACGTGCTATTTCCTAACCTAGTCGCTTTTGGTGACATGTGTGAATTAATTACGCTTTTAGGCTATTAATTACACGCTTTTGGGAAAAGTTTTGACACATACCGGTGCGCTTGCTCCCTCTGGTCACCCATGTGTCCTCACTCGCTCCACACGATGATCCCTACGTGAAATAACCATCCTGCTAGCTCTGCAACTCTCACTCTCAGGAGCTCTGGGTTTCTCTAGTTTCTGAGAACAAATGAGCACAAATGAGCCTATTTTCCATTGAAGAACCTACTTCTAGCCCTTCTCAAAACCCTAATTCTTCTATGCCACAGCCTATTATCTTCCACCCAACTCCCATTTCCTTCGCATCTGCCTTCTTTTTCGCCTTTTCTTCTATTGAGAGCCAACCCATCCCTTCCTGGTTCGCCTGGCTTACCTCTCGAGGGGGCATCACCTGCCAGTTACACTGGGGCATAACTTGTTTATCGAACACATATCGTATCTTCTTTGCCACAATGTGCTATCGAACATTGTATCAAAGAGGGGCAAAATGTAGACACCCAAATTTGTCCCAACTTTGTTCATGTCTAGTAACACCTTGTTAAATCATTAATCATTAAGCCAATTAATTAAATAAATTTTATTTATTTAATTAAAATCCCATTCTCATCCACTTAGCCAATTAATTAAATAAATTTTATTTATTTAATTAATTCCACATCATTTCTCAATCATATCCTATCCCCATCCCAATTCATTAAATAAATTTTATTTATTTAATTAATTTCCACATCATATCTTATCCCATTTTATTCATTTATCCTATTAATTAAATCAATTTTATTTATTTAATTAATATCCAACTCATATCCCAACTAATTCAAATCTTTTATTTGAATTAATTCCTCCCCTTTTATTACATTCCAACACTTGTCCAGTCAATCATGTGTTGTAAGACAACTTTCATTCATATCCTTCACATGCATAACTAATGGAACCTAAATTTAGTAACTTTCAATCCTAGCCATTCACATAGCCTCTGAATCTCCACCGTTGATTGATCTTGGCTAAGTCCTATATAAACACCCTCTCACTCCATATGAGACATCCAGCAATCATATAGCACCTACATTATCATCTTGAGCATCTGATTATCCAATTAAGCTTTTATCATCCATCATGGCAGCGTTCAACATTGCAATTGTTCATTGTTGAAGAAGCAGTCCACATCTCTCAAACAAGGAATCGCACGGTCTAGGTGATGTTATGCTTGAATTGCATTGTCCTTTGATTTCATTTAGATTAGATTCCTTGATGATGGTAGGGTTAGGGTTTCATGACTATGTCTGATCTTCTACACCTGACTTTCACCTATCACAGAGTGGAGCAAGATATTTCACAAAGATAGATTTGAAGAGTGGATACCATCAGATCAGAATCAGAGAAGGAGATGAATGGAAGACTACTTTTAAGACAAATAAAGGATTGTATGAGTGGTTAATGATGCCTTTTGGATTGACAAATGCACTGAGTACTTTCATGAGATTGATGAATGAAGTTCTGAAGAAATTATTGGGTAAGTTTGTGATTATATACTTGGATGATATTCTAATTTTCAGTAAGACAAAAGAAGAACATTTGTGGCATATTAGACAAGTATTACAGAGGTTGAGAGAAGAGAAATTGTTGATAAACATCAAGAAGTGTAGTTTCATGAAGGAAGAATTGGTATATTTGGGATTTATGATTTCTATGGAAGGATTGAAGATGTACCCTGATAAAGTAAGAGCAATTGTTGAATGGCCTACACCAAAGAGCATTGGAGAGGTTAGATCATTTCATGGATTGGCTAGTTTCTACTGGAAGTTCATCAAAAATTTTAGTTCAATTTGTAACCCTATGATAGAGACAATGAGAGTTGACAAAAAAGACTTTAAGTGGACATCAGGAGCAGATAAAAGTTTTGAGTTGTTGAAGCAGAAGGTGACAGAACAACCTATTTTAGCATTACCATATTTTAATAAGGTATTTCAAGTTGACTATGATGCAAGTGGGAATAAAATTGGAGCAGTATTAAGTCAAGAAGGTAGACCTATACCATATTTTAGTGAGAAGTTGAATGATGGAAGGAGAAGATATTCAGTTTATGATCAAGAGTTTTATGCCATAATTCAAGCCTTGAAGAAGTGGACATATTAGTTTTTGCCTAAGGAGTTTGTGTTGTATATAGATCATTAGGCTTTGTAGTATTTAATAGTCAAGATAAGTTGAATCAAAGACACATGAGATGGGTAGAGTTCATGTAGAGTTATACATTTGTATTGAAGCATAGGAGTGGTAAATCAAATAAAGTTGTTGATGCATTAAGTAGGAGAAGAAACTTATTGACATAGATGAGAAATGAAGTGATAGGTTTTGATGAATTAAAGAACATGTATGAGGGAGACACTAATTTTGTAGAACCTTGGAAAGTATGTAAGGAACTTGTTGTGATAGATAGGAGTAAATGGTTAGACTATTTCATTTAGGAAGATATGTTGTTTAGAGGAAATCAGTTTTACATACCTAGAAGTTCACTGAGAGATAATCTGATCAAGGAGAAACATAGTGGTGGATTAGTAGGACATTTTGGTATTGATAAGACAGTGGCTTTGGTGAGTGAAAATTACTTTTGGCCTTAGATACATAAGGATGTTAGGAAGTTTGTGTAGAGTTGTAGAGCTTGTCAAGTTGCAAAAGGGAGTAGTTAGAATACTGGATTGTATAAACCTTTGACAGTACCAGAGAGACCTTGGGAAGACTTAAGCATGGATTTTGTGATGGGATTCCCTAAGACACAGAGAGGACATGATTCAATATTTGTAGTGGTAGACATATTTTCAAAGATGACACATTTCATACCTTGTAAGAAGACAATTGATGCAGTGCATGTAGTTGACCTATTTTTCAAGGAGATTGTGAGATTGCATGGATTACCTAAGAGCATAATTTCAGACAGAGATACAAGATTTCTTGGATATTTTTGAAAGACACTTTGGAAGAAGATGAAGATAGATTTGAAGTTCAGTTCAACATTTCATCCACAGACTGATGGATAGACAGAGGTAGTGAATAGGAGTTTGGGAAACTTGTTGAGATGTTTGGTTGGAGAGAAAGCAGGAAGTTGGGATTTGATTCTTTCACAAGCAAAGTTTGCATACAATAATTATGTGAATCAGAGTACCAGAAAAACACCTTTTGAGATTGTTACTAGAGTGTAGCCTAGAGGAGTGACAGAATTGAGACACAATAGTATGGCAGAAAAGAGAAGTACAAAAATAGAAGAATTTGCAAAACATATGGAGATAGTGCATAATTAGGTTAAGAAGCATTTGGAAGACATGAATAACAAATATAAGGAGAAAGCAAATGAGAAGAGAAAACACAAAGAATTTGTAGTAGGAGATGAAGTGATGGTATACTTGAGAAAAGAAAGATTTCCAGTTGGGACATATAACAAGTTGAAGATGAAGAAGTTTGGACCTTGTAGGATACTCAAGAAATTTGATTAAGGAAATGCATATGAAGTGGAGCTACTGGAGACATTAGGTATATCACCTATTTTCAATATTGCAGACCTATACCAATATCATGAAGTAGAATTTAGTGACAGCATGGCAGAGGACTTGAAGAAGTAGTAACCACAACAAGCACCAGAGTAGATTGAAGACATTTTGGACAACAGAGTTGGATGCAACACTAGAGGAAGATAATACAAAGAATACCTTGTGAAGTGGAAAGGTAGACCAGAAGAAGATTCATCATGGATTTCTCAGGATGAGGTGGACCATCTTGGTTCTCCCCTAGCCCCAGCAAATTGAGGGACTCACTTTTTCAATAACCCTAGATGTCTAATGCAGGAGCATCCCTGGTTCAAGAGCAATCTTGCATCAACCAAAAACATTTGCATTTCAGTTTGTTTGTAGTTTAGTTTGTTTCTTTTCATTTTCCAGCTCAGTCAGTAGCAGTTTCTATATTTTGGTCTATATTCTATCGTAGTTGCATTTCAGATCTTGCAGAGCTGGACCTAGCATCTAGATTCATTCATCTACATCATAGCTAGAATTTAGAGCATTTGGATCAAGTACCAGAAAGATATCTCTATCAAAAGATTGATTATTTTTTTAGAACAGAGCATCTTGATAGTCTCAGACAATCAGCTAAAGGAGAAGACTTGCGGAGCATTCCTCGACTTATGGAGCCTAATGACACATCATTCAATGATCTTTGGTTTGTGGCCAACCTTCCCTGAGATCTGCATATCATTCCATACATTTGTGGAGGTCTTCTACATGATTAGGTCTGAGCTATCCGTGTACACACATTACAACTTTTCATTGGAGTTTGTGATCTTCCTTGGCCAACGCAGAGGAATCTTTTGTACTAGAGATGATATATATTGATGTAATAGATATTTAGAAAATTAGATCTCAATAGTTATTGATTGATTCATAATCCTTAGTCTAGATTTTGAGCGAAGGGAATTAAAAGCTATATATTGTGCATATTTTGTAATCAGGCCTGTGAGCCCTAATTGTAAGCCCACATGTTTCCAGTTGCTCTGTATTTGAATTCTATGATATACCTAATGACTAAATCTGCATCTGTTCCATATCTTTGAGTTGTTTCCATTGTGTTTACTCTTGCTGCATGGTCTGGATAGTGCATTCCGTGAACCCTCCTACCATGATTGCGCCAATAGGTTAGTATGAATCAACTCCAATGACATTAAAGAAGCATACTCCTTGCTCTTGAAACTTGTCTTGGTCTACTTTTCAATTTGACATTCCTTGCACAAAGTGTTTGCAGGCTTGGTTATCTTGGGTATATCTCTCACTGCATGAATAGAACTAATCTTTACCATATTATCAAATTTGATGTGTGCCATTATCTTGTACCACAACCAACACTCATTGTATTGAGCCAATAAGCATGTTCTTCTATTTACCTCCTTCAGTTGATAGATGTCACCATATGACTTGATGCCTTCAACAACTAGTTTTTCAGACCCTGCCTTTCAGATTTCACAACCTTTGGCATGAAAGGTAAGATTGTATCCTTTACTGTACATCTGACTAACATTGAGAAGATTGTGGTTTAGCCCTTTGACATAGAGGACATCCTCAGTCATGTTCTTCCCATCAATAGTTATAGCACCCTTTCCATAGATTTGTGTTGACTCATCACCACCAAACTTAACAGCTCCACCATTCCACTTCTCAAGGATGATAAACTTCTCCTTGTCTCTAGTCATATGATTGGAGAAACCATTGTCAATTATCCAAGCCTTAGCTTCTTCTTTTTCATGAAAGGCATTCCATACAACCATTGATCTATCATTGTTTTGATTAGCTTGCAAGGTATCAGTCTTTACACATTTTTCAATATCATCCTTTTTATTACCAATATTCAAGGCCATGAAAAGTATTTCATATTTAAATCACCATGATCCTCATCTTTTGAAGACCAACTACTCTCTATGGAATACATGCTTCCTTTGAACTTGCGCTCTTGTTACTACCCATTGATTCTTTAAAAGGACATTTAGAAGCAAAATGACTAGTCTTTCCACAATTGAAACATTTGAAAGGTAACTTACCTCTATATTTGCATGTGCCTTTCTTTAAGGTTCTTACAAAGATTTCTTCTACTTCATCAAGGTCATCATCTTGATCAGTTGCTTCATCTCCTATCTTCTTACTTGCTTTGAATGTAGTCTCCTTCTTTGGAATAGCTTTGTCAAATTATCTCATTTTGAAGGTTGTGAGAGAGGCAAACAATTGATCTACTACATATGTATCCAAATCCTGAGTGTCCTAAATAGAAAATACCTTATGACTATAAGATTTGGGAAGATTTCTCAGTACCTTCTTCACAATTTAATCTTCTTTCAATTAACCACCAAGACCTATGATGCCATTAACTATTTCATCCACTCAAAGCATATAACTAGAAATGTCTTCATCTTCTGTTATCCTTAGGGTCTCAAATTTGCTCTTGAAGATTTGCATCTTGGCTTGCTTCACTTTACTATCTCCTTCATAAATGATTTCAAGTTTTACCTAGACATCCTTAGCAAATTTGCAACTCATTACCCTTAGAAGTTTTGTATCTGCCAGTCCACTCATGATAGTACTCTTTGCCTTCATATTATTATTATATAACCAAATCTCATCAGCATCTGTAGGCTCAGAACCAGGAGCAATGTAACCCTTCACAACTTTCCATACACAAAACCTTAGAGAGGATAGATAGTTTTCCATCCTTAGCTTCCAAAAGAAATAATTTGTTCCATCAAACATAGGTACCTTGTGAGATCCATTAGGATCCATTCCAGACCTTAATCAAGTAGTTAAGCTTCTTCTGAGTAACTTGGCTCTGATACCAATTGTTGAACACACCAAGATACTGAGAGGGGGGGTGCATCAGTATCTAAACAACTTCAAGTTCTCCAGAGTAGATTAAAACTTAATTATTACAACATTAATATAAACATGAAAGATCAACACAATACACATCAACACATGACACCAGATATACATGGAAAACCCAAGAAAGGAAAAACCACAGTGAGGATTAACTCACAATATATGAAGCTCAAAATTACAACATTGTTTTAGGGCTACAACCCAAGGAAGCTACTACTCCCTAAAGAATTTGTTTTAGGGTCACTCCCAAGGAAGAAACCACTCCCTGAATTGAGGAAAAACTCATAAAAGATTACAATATGATAGTCCTTCTACTATCTAAAAACTAACATTGAGGCTCACACCTTTGATGATTGCACTTCTGTTTCTTCTGATGATTATATCAATTAGGCACACTCTTCACTTCCCTCCTGCCACAAAATATCTTCAAGATGAATTAGGACAACCTCTAATACCTCTGCTTTTCTCCTCTAGCTACACATCACAATGCATATGATATTCATACTCTGCTCTTCACACCTTCATATTTCCATCTTCGAAATCATACTTTACCTAGATCAACTAGGTTCACGATATATACATGATATTGCATTGTTTTTGTAGCATAATATATGAATTGCAATAAAAAAATTTCAAGACATTTCAAAATGGTAAACTCATATTAAATGCCACATCACAAGATTAAAGCTAACTATAGAAAAATTAAAACAAACTTTGATATCAACCCTAAGAAACAATAAACTCTTGAAAATATAAAAATTTGTAAATATTACTGAATGGGTAAATGTGGTTTCTCGTATTTTGCCAGCATAACACTAAGGATGATTTTTCCAGGGGCCGATGAATGAAAAATGAGGTTGGTTTTATAAATTTTGTGCAAAAGTAGTTCGAGCAGTTGAATGGAAAAAAGGTAGGTAAAAGGTAGTTGAATGGGATTTTAGTTATGCGAATGGTAATTGTTTATTTTTAATTTATTTATGAATAGGTTTTAGATTTAGGTTTTAGTAAATAATAAATTAAGTTATTTAACTTTAATTTATTATTTACGGGATGGTAATAAAGTGGAGATTTAATTAATTTAATTAATTAATTGAATCTCATAGATAAGGGTAGGGATTAGGATAAGGGTGAACTAGGGATTAATTAATGATAAATATAATTAGGGGATGGCAAGGAATAATGAGGGATAATTAGGTCAATTTTTTTATGTCTACATTTTTCATTACAAGTCAGCCAATACAACAAGAAGATTATATTTTACAAGTCGACCAGAGATCACAACATGAAACATGTATAGGGCAAGCCCTGTCATGAACAACATGCTACTCTAGAAAAAACACACGCCTTGTGGATCCCAATACATGATTAGTCTAGTCCTAAACATAATTCACAACATCATCCTTCAAGAAATAGCATCCTCACGTCACATCTATTTGAAATAGGCCACCCTTAAGTAAGAACACATGAATCTTGTAGCACAACGGTTATTTCATCTTGGAGATACATAGAAGATTAAACATTATGTGTAGTACACCAAATCACTAGATACTCTACAAAAGTATGTATTGAGCCTCTCTGAACATGTTCACAAAGTTTTATTGATAAATATTCACATCCAGAAGAGTGCGGAGCATTCCAACAAGTCTTCATCACCATTTTACTCCACCAGAAATAGACCAAAACTTTGTCACACATAAGTTTTATCACTGAAGGTATACAAACTTTATTTCTTGGATATAACATCTTCATAACATACTAAACTTAGATTCTAAACCACATGATCATATCTGCAAATGTGAAGGAACATGAAGCAATTTCCCAAGCAGTCTCCTAGGCAGCTTTCTATGGAAGAAGTCTTCGTCACTTTCTAGAGATCAAAACCTACTTGTGTTCTTGTGACAACTCATACAAACATAGAAACATACATTTTAGTGCTTTTTATTCCCATAATAATATATCTTCTTGATGCTTCTAATTCCCATCTTAATGTGTCTTCTTGATGCTTCTAATTCCCATCTTAATATGTCTTATTGATGGTTCTAATTCCCATCTTAATAATATAATTTCATACTCAACTTTGCATTGACCGAGGCATGACATCCAACCATGAACTTTAGAAACCACATTACATTCAACATGACATCCAACCATGAACTTCAGCAACCACTTTACATTCAACATGACATCCAACCATGAACTTCAGCAACCACATTACATTCAACATCAATGATGTATCAGACAGTCCAAACTGAGTGTTGACATCAATGACAACCACATCACAACCTTAGGTATCATATGTACAATAGGAACATCATTTTCAAGACCATCAGGATGATTTTTTAACATGGTATAAAGGGCCTCAACTATGGGAATGACAATATTATAGATGGTTTTAGTCTCATTCAAATGGGATTGAAAATCTACAATTTGCTTGTCTAGATTATGCACATTGGTTTAAGAACTAAGGCATAATGCAACTTCATGATCAAAGGCTGCATCAACACCATGAAAAGTTGTTTTTAGAGAAGCTGAAAGGATTGGGAGAGTTGTCATAGTTGGGTCATAGGAAAAGGTTGTGAAATCAAGAGTTATTCTAATTAGAGAAGTGGGAGTTCTAGAGTGTGTCATTCTTTGATTTTGCAAGATTCTTTGGACAACATTATTTGAGTAGAGAGTTTGGGTCATAAAACTCATAAAATGTGAAAATGATCTTTACAACACACCACCTCGAATGATAAATAGAGGTTTTAGATTTTTTTTTGGTTAAGTATAAAGTGGCAGGTTCATTAAAATGGAAAAAAAATGGGGCATCACCTATAATAACTATGTATCATGCAAACTAAGTCACCCCTAAAGGATGATCGAATGATTGGGTGGATGAGGCCTCAAGAAGGCATACAAAATTCTATACCTTGATTCTTGCATAGATAGTAATATCCACTGAGAACAAGGAGTTGGATTGGGTGTTCCCATTATTTATAGTCCACTTGGATACTTGAAATTACCAGAAGGAGGGGAAAACTACCTGAGTGATGAATGAATATTGAGACATAGGAACTGAAGGGTTGGGAAAACCCTAAGACATAAGGATGAGAATAGTAGTTCCAATCTCAATTCCATTTTTCCATATAATGAAATAAATTTGATTAAGCAAAGAAAAGGATAATTCTCTAAACCAAATAATCTCTTAGGATCTCCACTAGGAAAAACTAGCTTTCTAGAAAGAAATTAAGTTGTCGCTACTCTAACAAAATGAGAAACTTAAGCTAGATGATCCTAACATGTTTACCCTTCCAAAATAAATGTTTTCTAATAAGACAAAAACACTAACAAAAAATAAAATAAAGTAGATTTATAGATTCTAGAATAATAATTTCAACTAACAAAATCAGAACTATAAATGTCAAGTGCAGAGGAACCTAGACAAGAAAAATGGAATCCTCTATTGAGGATGCCTTTGCATCACATGGACATATACATGTCATGTTATAGTCCATATAGTAGGAGCAATAAAAACCAATAAAAACATACTTTTGCCTCAAAATAAATGCTCAATATATGCAATAGAGAAATAAAAACCACTGAGTAGATCACTAGGTAACAACAAAAATCAAATATAAAGATTTAAATCTAAGTATTGTAAGGAGAGAAATGAAAGAGATGAAAAGAGGAAGAGACTAACAAACCCTCATGTATTTGAGTGTCTTCCAATGAAAATCCTATAGTTGAAAGGACAAGAAAAATGTTTGGAGACATATGGGAGCTTGCTAAAGTGGTCAAGCCTATATGTAGGTCTTTCAACCTCTATAGATAACCAATGATAAAGATATTGGAAAATGTATGTGTGTGTTTCTAGGAATTAGAAACAACAATAGAAATGACCTATGAATTCTACCCTTAGGTCTACAAAGTGTAGCAAACTAGTCTGTATGAAATAGAGATACAAAAAGGATATGAGAACCCAAGAATGCCAAGAACACTACAAGGATTCTATCAACAATAATAGAAGTAAAAGAAGACAAATACACAATCACCTCCAATGAAGATGAAACCCACAAGAACCAAGATCCAATAAACCCTCAATAAAGGTGGAGATGCCAAGAGATCCCAGCTTGATGTGGTGTGTCCAATGTCTTATGAAAAAGTGTTGGAGATAGCTAGATATTCACATGAAAACTAAGAGATTGATATTGAAGACCAAAATGTTATAGAGTGCTCAAGAGATTTCTCAAAGATTGTTGTGGATAACTAGAGATTACAGATAGCCAAAAAGATTGCTATATGATAAGTCATAGATCCAAGATTAGAGAGATGAAGAGGGAAATATGAAGTTTAAGAGTTGAGAGCTATTTGGATTTGTAGTAGAGGCATTATAAAAACATGAACATGAAAGCAATGTGGGAGAAATGTTTAGAAATGGTTATTGTATGATTGACTATCATAGGATGCTAGTGTGTTGCACAAAAATCTATGCATAGTTCTTGCATCTAGACAACTTCATCTTTTGAAGACTCCAATCACCATAGGACAATAAGGATAATGAGGTACTAAAATAGAATTAAACAAACATAACCACATGAGGCACAGAACAAACATGTTCTTGGAACCATGGGTGGGAAAAGGCTAGGACAAGGGATAAAATGAGCCTGAAAACACTCTTAGGGAATGTAGACCAAACTAAGTGTAAAACGTATCATGAAATTGTAAGAGAATGTTGTAGGCACCCAAAATTGACCTAATTATCATTAGCATTCAAATATTGCATATCATCTACATTTGTCTAACACACTTGAGCAATGTCCCTATCACTTATTTCTTCTATTAATTAAATAAATTCCTATTTATTTAATTAAATCATTAGCTATTTCTTCTATTTTCTCTAAGCTATAATTAAATAATCTTTAATTATTTAATTATATTATTTCTATCTATTTTTAATTAAATAAATCTTATTTATTTAATTAAAATTCCCTTCACAAGCCCACTTTCTAATTAATTAAATAAATTTTATTTATTTAATTAAGTTTTCTTATCATTTATCTCAAATGAGCTGACATGTGTGCCTCTTTCATTTAAAAAAAAAGATAAGTGGTACTACATCTTTTATTTAATATCTTTCACATGTAGTACTTTTTATGTACATGGTCACACATAAGTCTTATCTTCCTTCCACTTGTCATTTACACATTCATCTATGACTATCTTTTAATCCTAGCCATTCACATAGCCACCAAATCTCTACCATTGATTGATTTTGGTTGAGGTCTATATAAACACCCTCTCATTCCATACTATAGGGATCCGGCATTCGTATAGCGTCTACATTATCATCTTGAGCATCTTGAGCATTTTAGCATCCATCTAGCATATTATCATTATTATCCATTCATCATGGTAGCTTTTATCTTCATAATTGTTCATTGTTGAAGAAGCAATCCACATCATATACAAGGAATCATACAATCTAGGTGATATTATTCTTGAATTGCATGCTTTTGATTTCATTTGGATTAGATTCTTTGATGATGGTAGGGTTAGGTTTTCATGGCTATGCTTGATCTTATTAACCTGATTTTTACCTATCACATTTTTGGCATGCCTGGTGGGACTCACGTCCTTAATTAACTTTGCTATTTGAAGTTGTTTTTTGTGAAGATCAGATTTTCCAAGCGCTTATGGCAAGTTCCAGTCACTTCTGAGTGAAAACCAGTTGCTGCCTGAACAAACGCATCACTTTTAAGCCAAAACCTGTCGCTTTTAGCCTTTCTGGGGTTGCTTCTGAGTGAACAATAGTCACTTATTATCTTTTTTGCATCACTTACAAGCTAACAATGGTCACTTATGCCTTTATTTGAATCACTTTTAGCTATCTGGATTGCTTTCTGCAAAACTAGGGTTTTATGTTATATCTTGTTTTTTCGCAGATTTGAGTCGCTTATGACCTAAAATAAGCTGCCTGTTACTTTTTCGCATCGCTTCTGAGAATTATCATTCTGCATCTGTGTTTACTGGCATCACTTCTGATCTATAACATTTCACTTGTGGAAGAATACAGATCACTCCTGATCAACAGTTGATCACCTTTGGTAACTGTGTCGCTTTCAATCTTTATCATTTGCAGTCCAGTTTTCTTGGCTACTAATTAGGTATGTGTAGAATCTTATCGATTGTCCAAGAAAAGGAGGTTATCAAACTACTAACATATTTGTTGCAGCTCCGATCAGTCCAAGACTTGTGATTTTTCACTAATTTAGGAACATTTGGGCTTGGTGCTTAAAAAGAATCATTGCTTACTCCGTGTCTGTTTTATCTTTCTTGATTGCTTGAATGTGCATGTTTGTAACCCAAGTTTAATAGAAAAAACATCATCTCCCCTTGCCTATCAAATGGATCTTGGGTGCATGAGAACTTGTTATTATCTTTAGAGGGCCTACCTTCCTGGTGTGAGAAGGGGTACGACCCAAGCGATAACAAGCTAAAGCCAAGTCCTTCCAAACTGCTATATAAGAAAAGTGTTTGTGTCAAAAGCCACAAACAATGAGTGTTGTTGTGTTATACTAACAACCAACCTTCCTCAAAACCATCCAAGGCGTAACCCTTGAAGGTTGGGAGACTCCATAATGAAGAGTAGCGCTGCTGCATGTATAGCTACCCGAATAGATGCCTTTATTAGCAACCTTGTGTAGTAGCCAAAAACCTTCTATTTGTTGATGCAAAAGGTGGGACCTTTGAAGCCACCCTGATTCACGTGGTTCTTAGAAGAGATAGTAGGGACAATCCTAAGGTTTGGTGGGGGGACAAGCCTTGGGAAACCTAGATCTTGGTATGCATGAGAAGTGTGTGTCATGGAGAGGAGCCGGTGCTACCAAGATCCTAAAGCTATCTGATTTGAATAAGCATGGCCAAGGGACTCAACAAATACAGTCCTTTCCTAGCTTAGGTTGTACAAGTTTGTGATTGTTGTGAGTGTGAGTGACTGAAATTACTATTTTCTTGTCAAAAACACAATTCAGACATATCTCTTGATAGACATAGTCACTTTTGATCTTTAACTACTCGCATACAAACAATCAAATCACTTTTAACCAGCAGTCAGTCACCTTTTACATAAACTGAATCACCTTTGAACAATAGATGCTCGCCTCCAGTCTGAACTGAGTCACCTTTGATCAATAGTAAATCACCTCTGAGCCAAAACTACTCACCTGTAGTAAATTGGCTCACCTCTGGGTAAAACTTTAGCATGTTACCTGAACCAAAACTAGATCACTTTTAAGCTATTATCAGTCACTTTTTGGCCTTTTTTGAGTCTCATTTGAGCTATTACCTGTCTCCCGTGGTTAAATATCAACAAATCTTAGTAACTCAGCTGAATCAGCTACATTTCTAGCTTGCTTAGCTTCAGCATTAGCTTTCAAACCTGCTTCTGATCATTTGTAGATACCTAAATTTTGTCTCCTACTTTGAGCATACCAAACAATTGGACTTTGTGAACTTTCCATCTTCTTGAGATCCCAAACTAGCAAACCAAACATCAAACAATCAACCCAATCAATCAGCAAAACATCATCTTTTGGCTTTAGCCTTAGCAACATTAGCAAAACAACAACCTTAACAGTCATCTTTTCCCTTGAGTGTGTGAGCTATTCTCTAGGGGAGTTCAACCTAGCAACTAAACAACCAACAACCAAGAAACCCAACAACAACAAAGCAAACAACAAACTAGCACAGCAACCAACAACCAAACAATCAGCAAACCATCATCTTTTTGGGTCTCAAACTTTGATAAATTAAAGTCCAATTTTCAACATCAACCATCATGCCTCAAACTAGAAGCCAATATAGAGTTGAAATGGAAGCAAAACTGTGAGCTGAGATGGAAGCCAAGATGCAACACTCACGATCAACACCCCTTAGAGATGCAACTCAATTTACAACCGTCATGCCTTCTCACATGTTTGTGCCCCATGGGTACACCATTGGCGAGTCATCACATCAAGTGCAATAACACCCCTTCACAGTGACTTATGAAGAGCATTCCCAAGAGGATTTATCTAACTATCAAGACACACATGTATGGGACCAAGTTGAGAAGCTTGTTTTATCTGATCCTAATCTCTACTTCTTGCAACTTTCCCGCATGGGAGCCAAACTACCAATAGATTTTGACATATCTGCTATTCGAGAGCATGATCCAAGCACTCCTATTATTGCAAAGGGACCATCCACTAGAGCCACACCATCGCATACCATATCACAAACTCCATCTTCCAGCCCATATCTTTCATTGCCTATTGTTACTCCATTCGACCCACCATGCTCAGAGTACACTTTAGAACCTTTAATAACTCTAACCAATGCACTCCCTTTCCTTTCACAAAATCTAAACATTCCACCTTTCCATGTTTCACAACATATTCCTTCTCCTGCCATGACCATATCTATGCCTCAAGTAACACAAGCTGTCCATGTTGCCCAAGTGTAAATTCCTCAAGTATCACAAGCTATCCCCATATCCCATATTCCGCAAGCTTCCCAAGCTATCCAAACAACACAAACTATCCAAGCTTCACAACCATTGCAATCTGCTACTCCCATTGCATCACATGTGGACACCACATCCCATATTCCTACCACTACTAATATGGTCTCCACGATTTCCATGGATCCATCCAACACATCATACAACCCCAATGGTAGTCTCATTGACATGAGTGACCCGCCTACTATTTCACAAGCTAATCCTAGCACTGCAGTCTCTTATGTTGATCAGCTTACATCAATTCTACGATCTTCCTATAATCCTTCACAAACAATCAATCCATCTTATATTACTCAAGGATTACCCACCGTCACCCAACACATGACATATACCAATCCTCATGTTGTCCAAAATACAAACCCAAATGTCCATCCTTCTTCTGCATCCACCAATCCTTTCATCACTTACCATATTACAAATCCAATTCTGAATTCACAACCATTGACCAACGCCAATCCATCTTCTACTTCCCATGTGATGCAAAACCTTGGTGCTAATTCATCACAAGATACCCAACCATCGCTTGTGTCTCAAGCACAACAATCCTCAAACACATATGTGTCGCATACTAATCCTTTGACATACAATGTGAGTATGCAACCTCAACAAACAGTCATGGCTCCATATATCCCACAACAACAACCTCAATATGCCTCATATTACACTACACCTCCCAACCAACCACCCCCTTTGCAACAACAACAATTATCTCCAGCGGATGTTCAACAAATGATTAACAAAGCAGTAGGACAAAGCAAGAAGACATTTTCCTTAGATGACATATGCACTTATCCATTTGACAAGTCACTTCATATGACACCTTTTCCGCCACACTTTGAAATTCCACAATTTGATAAATACAAAGGAAAAGGAAATCTGGAAGACCATCTTAGAGCGTTCTTTGTGGTATGTCTTGATGTTGCTCAAGACGATACATATCTTCTAAGACTATTTCCCTAAAGCTTAGCGGGACAAGCTCTTGAATGGTTCTCTCATTTACCGTTGGGAATTAAATCTTTTTAGAAAATAAATTTTGATCACACTTCACTTTTAACATTGAACATGAAGTGAACATGAACGACCTAGTCAACAATAAACAATGCAATGGTGAAGATTTCTCCTCATTTACTCAATGATGGCGTAATATGGCTAGCAAATTATCATGGGAAATACCTAAGAAATAACAGCTCAATATATTTGTCCAAAATCTTCATCCTGAGCTTTCATTCCAATTACAATTGCAAAGTGCTAGCACCTTTGATGAACTTATTTCCAAAGGAACCATCATTGAATGCATTTTAATTGCTAAGGGCACTATCAAGATTTTCTGAGATAACAAAGACTATCCTCAAAATTGCAATGATAAATCTCACTTTTGGAACAAGAACAAGAATATTTTTAATGATGGTGTTGTAGACGCAAAGAACATACAAACAATGAAATCTCCTATTAACATTCAAGCTGCCTCTACAACAACTCAAACTTTTCAATGAACTCGACAATGACAAACTTCAAATCCCCGCTGACAGTTCACACCACTAGCGGAACCTATGGAAGTTGTCTTTCGAAAGCTTCTCCAAGTGGGAGATATCATGTTACCGGATGCACCACCCAATGGTGAACCGCTCTTCAAAGCTCCTTGGTACAAAGAGAATGAGTATTGTGATTACCATAGAGTCAAGGGACACAAAATAAATGGTTGTATGCGCTTAAAGCATGTTATTCAAGATTGCATTGATCAAGGTTTAATTAAAATCACACCTCCAACATCGCAACCTACACAGTAACAGACACCTAATTATGATCTAGATGCTTTCAAGAATCCACTTCCATCTCATGACAAACCAAGTAACCCTCATGCTGGGAATGTCATTCAGTACAACTATGAATCATCCACTATTGGCCGCATTGACCATGTTTGTATTTCTACCATTACTATCCAAGGCAAAGCATCCAACTATGCTATAACTACTCGAAGAGTTCATGTTACCATTCAAGCAGCACTTGTTCATCCTCCTTGACCGTCCTCTAGCTATAATATCCTTGATCACCTTGGCAAAACATCTGCACATATTTCCATTCTTGAGTTACTTCGCATATCCCCTGCCCACAATGATATCCTTGACAAACCTCTACAAGAATCTTCAGTACCCAATGATATTGATACTACACAATTCCAATCTATGGTAGCTAGCATTGCAGCCCCTTGCCACCTAACCTTTTCCAACAAAGATCTTTAGTCCTCCATTCACCCGTCACACAACGAAGCCCTCCACATAGAAGTGTTTGTCAACCAACGCCATACCAAACAAATCTTAGTGGATGGTGGAGCTAGTCTTAATATATGTTCCTTAAAATTAATAAAACAATTGGGATATTCTGAGAAAGATGTTGACACTTCCAAGGTCATTACTATTAGAGCATATGATGATGCTAAGAGAGATACTGAAGGGATTATTCACTTGCCTATCCAAGTTGGGCCGGTCATTACTGACACCCGTTGTCAAGTCCTTGATATTGAGATTCCTTATAACATCATCCTTGGCCATCCATGGATCCATACCCTCAAAGTAGTTCCTTCTACATACCATCAGTGTCTTAAATTTCCACATAACGGTGTTGAGATTACTATCCATGGCGATCCCAATCTATTTGAATTCTTCCATGCTTTTCAAGCTAAGTATCAATGCCCTAACCACATTCCTATCAACACCGAAGCATACCCATCTTCATCATATATAGATCCATCTGCCCTACTCAAGCCATCATCTAGCAAAGCCGCTTCCAATCTCCGTATCAAGTACATTGAACATGGCTCAGGTGAGTACATAGTGCAAGAATCTTGTTGTGTTGGAACTCTTCCCTTATCTCCCAAATCTCATGGCAAACCTTCTACATCCAAGCCATCTTCATCTGCAGCTGTCATAAAAGCCCCACCCACAGTATTCATTAAAGGTGGATTCTTGGATGATGAAGACATCGATGATATCAACTCTTGGATATTCTTTGATGAGAATGACCAAGTCCAACTTGAAGTAGAGAGATATAATAATGGGTTCCGCATCATTAAGAACATGGGCTACAAAGGACATGGTGGATTGGGATCACATGCACAAGGACCTATTGAACCCATTGTTGTGTCTAAGAAGTTTAATAAGCAAGGCCTTAGCTATCAGATGGAGGTACCGTATTCCAAAGATATTAAGTGTATTTCCGATATCGACGCTGGACCTTCCTCAGTAGGAGAGACTTCTAGTTTGGATATCATTGATGACTCCTCCCTTCATATTACCAACCTTTTCAAGAAACCTCCATCTTCATGATTTCCACAACTTCCTCTAGCTATAACCATTCATCTGTTACACTTTCACTTGTATATCTTGACCTTGTCGATTGGGACCAATAGGGGGCATCGATATTGGATACATTTGAAAATGACGAAGCTATTGCTGAATTCATGGGATTATAACAAGGCATTCCATTGGGTGACCATAAAGCAGGTTTCATGATGGATCTACCTAAACTAACATATTTTGGTGGAAGTATCAAATCCTTTAGTCGTAAAAGTGAAATAAATAAAATAAAAAAAGATAGGTCACTAGGTGAAAACTGAAAGGTGCCTCTTGACCATGAAAAAGTAAAAATAAAGGACGTATCTAAAGGTGAAAACCTCTCTGAGGAACCTAAGGATGAGGGATTTGATCTTCCTATCGCCACTGACTATCATGAGAAATCAACAGTGCTAGTTGAAAAATCACAAGACATGAACTTGGGTACAGAGCAGAATCTAAAGATCACTTTCTTAGTAGCATCACTATCAGAGCAAGAAAGAAGAGACTTCACAACATTTTTCATAAAAAGAGCTATCAATTTTGCATGGATTTACATTGACATGCCAGGTCTAGATCCATCCCTTGTGGTACATCATTTAACAGTATCTCCTAATGCAAAACCTATCAAACAAAAATTGTGCAAAATGCATCTGGAAGTAGCTCTATTGGTCAAGGCAGAGATTTAGAAGTTGCTAGGCAAAGTTCATAAAGCCTATTGATTATCCAGAATGCGTTTCAAACTTGGTACCTGTAGCAAAACCTGATGGACGAGTTCATTGTTGCACAGATTTCAGAGATCTTAATAACGCGTGCCCTAAAGATGACTTTCCACTACCAAGCATAGACAACATTGTAGATCTCACAGCTGGACATGAAATTCTATCTTTGATGGATGGATTCTCAAGATATAACCAAATTAGAATAGCAGAGGAAGATCAAGACAAAACATCATTCATTTGTCCATGGGGCACATACTGTTGGGTTGTAATGTCTTTTGGTCTCAAGAATGCTGGAGCTACTTATCAACGAGCCATGATAGTTATCTTCCATGACCTTTTTCACACTATCATGGAAGACTATGTTGATGATATTCTAGGGAAATCCAAGACAAGAGGACATCTATAGGTATTAGCACAAATCTTTGATCCACTTGAGAAATATCAAGTCAGACTGAACCCAAAGAAATGTGTATTTGGTGTAACATCTAGAAAATTGTTGGGATACATTGTGTCTTGATGAGGGATAGAAGTTGACCCAGCCAAAGTAAAAGCTATCATTGAAATGCCTTTGCCAACAAATCTCAAGCAGCTTCGTAGTCTACAAGGAAGGTTACAGTCCATCCGCAAATTTACCTCACAACTAGCAGACAAATGTCACCCTTTCCAACATCTTCTTCACAAGGGTGAAATTTTTAAGTGGGATGAAAAGTGTCAACAGGATTTCAACAAATATAAAGGAATATCTAGAAACACCTCCTATGTTAGTACCTCCTATACTTGATCATCCATTATTGCTCTACATATCTTCAATAATAGTAGCATTGGGTGCCCTTCTAGCTTAGCATGATGATTCAGGGAAAGAACAAGCCATTTACTACATCAGCAGAACTCTTGTGGGATATGAACTTAATTATTCATCTATGGAAAAAGCATGTTTAACATTGGTGTTTTCTTCCCAAAAGTTGTAATATTATATGTTGATCCACTCAAATAACTTCTCTCCAAAGCAATCCTTACAGGAAGATTAGCAAAATGGGTTATGATCTTAAGTGAATTTGAGATACAATATGTGGATCAAAAGGCCATAAAAGGACAAGTTATCACCAATCAGTTAGCTGTAGTACCCATCACAGATGTTCATCCAATATGTCCAGAATTCCTTGATGAAGGATTGTTCAATCTAACTTCATTGACCTTGTGGCAACTATATTTTGATGGATCTTACACACAACATGGATCAGGAGTAGGGATATTGTTTGTTACCCCTCAAGGAGATTTTATCCCAAAATCATACATAATTGCATTCCCATGTACCAATAACATAGCAGAATATGAAGCTTTAATCACAGGATTATGCATGGCAGTACAATGGGCTATCAAACAGCTACAAGTTTTCGGTGACTCTCAATTGGTTATCAAACAAGTCTTAGATGAATATCAAACAAAAGATGAGAAGCTTCTTCCATACAAGCTAATGGTTGATGATTTTAAAAAGTACTTTGACAATATCACCTTTGAACAAATCCCAAGGTTACAAAATAAAGTAGCAGATGCCATGGCTATGATTAGATCTCTTCTAGACATACCGTCCAATACACACAAATGTGAGTTTTTGGTTGAATAACTTCTGATTCCAGCATTTGAAGTACCATAGTCTGAGCTTATATGTGAGATTGTTGGTCCCAATTCACTATGGTACGAGGACATATATGAGTATCTCCATGATCAAACCTTTCCATTCCAATTATCTAACACCCAATGAAAAACCTTTATCTGTCAAGCCTCTCGTTACACTATCTTAGGAGACACCCTTTATCACTGGAGTCTTGATGGTATCCTTCTTAGATGTCTTGATTTTGAGGAAGCAAAAGTTGCCTTATGTGAAGTACACGAAGGTGTCTGCGGATCGCATTCCACTGGCCCTATTCTTGTTAAGAAAATTCTACGAGATGGATACTATTGGCCAACTATGGAGAAAGATGCACAATAATTTGCAAAGAGATGTCTACAATGTCAGAAACATGGGGATCTAATACATGGACCAGCACATGAACTTCAGCCTATCACTACTCCATGGCCCTTCTCGCAGTGGGGACTTGATCTCATAGGTAAACTCCATCCTACTTCGTCAAATGGTCATAAGTTTAATACCACCGCCACTGAGTACTTCACAAAGTGGGTGGAAGCCATACCAATGACTTATATTACTGGCAAGCAAATATCCAAGTTCATCCTACACTATATCATTTGTCGTTATGGAGTTCCTCAAGCCATTGTCACTGATAATGGTCATCCTTTCAAGAACCAAGAGCTTAGAGATCTTTGTAACAAGTTTCATATCCAACATAGATTCTCTACACCTTACTATCCTCAAAGCAATGGCCAAGCTGAGGCTTCTAACAAAATGATTATCAAGATCCTCAAAAAAATAGTCAATGAAGCTGGTCATGATTGGCATCTCCAACTTAATCCTGCATTATGGGCATACAGAACAAGTATCAGAACCCCCACTAGAGCTACACCTTATGCTCTCGTGTATGGCACTGAAGCTATCTTACCTATTGAGGTTGAGATCCCCTCACTGCGAGTATCTCTACAACATACTATCTCAGATGAAGAATATCGAGTATACAGACTCCATGATCTTGAGCTACTAGATGAATGACATCTTACAACACTCAACCATCTCCAAGTCTATCAAAATCACATACGCCGCAGCTACAACAAAAAAATCAGAGAACGTAGATTTCAAGTTAGCGATCTTGTCCTTAAAGAAAATCAAAGGAATTAGCAACATCATGAGAAATAGAGAAAGTTTTAACCTAATTGGCTTGGTCCTTTTGTCATTAAATTAGTCTATGGATCAGGTGCATACACTCTCTCAACACTTGAAGGTATTCCCTTGGATGAATCAGTCAACATCATCCATCTCAAGAAATTCTATTCGTGAATCTCAGCTATTCCAAAAAAAAAATCCATCCAATAGTGAAAACCACTTTGTGGCACTTTGGATAACAAAAAAATAATAGTACAAGATAAATAATTCATCCTCTAGTGAAAACCTAATAAATAGGCACCTTGGATAAGTACCAAATTGGAAACCTGGCAAACAGGTGCTATGTGTAGCAACCAGCTCCCATCATCTGCTTAGTTTGTTTGATCACAACTTTTCATAGCATATTTCACTATCTTACCTACATAATCCATATCATAATCCACATTTCATCTTGTACAAACATCATTGTCCACTTATCCATAATAAAAGTCTTTCCATCCTCGCCTCTGTCATGATAGCCGTCATAGTTTGGACATTGTTGGAATAATTATATCATTTGGCTCCTTAACATCTTGGTTACATGAACCCATCTATCGCAGATTCTCCATAATAAACTTCATCCCACACTGGGGGCACTTGTTGCTCTGTGTTTGGAAGTGGATATAATAGCTCCACCTCATAACACAACAAATATCTAACTTCAAACATGGCAAACAATTCTCAACTAGGACCAACATCTTCGCAATTAGTCCAAACTCAAACATTTCAAAATCATCAAAAATCTCAAAAAAAATCAAAACATCACAAACACTCCAAGCAATAAAGTTGATCCTTTGTCATCAACCTTCAACACAATAAGCAAGAACTACATCCCAGCTCTATCATTAAAGCCTTGATCCCACGGATACAGGGTATGTAGGCAATCTGAGATGTGAAGGAAGTACTCTAATTCAGGCATAGACGATAGCCCTTTTTTCATCATCCATATTTCATCTTTCTTCTAATCATCCTCCAATCTTTCATCTCTCTTTCTTCTATCTTTCATCACTTACATCATCAATACATCCAGAACTACATATTCATCATGTCTCATCATCATCATAACTGTGCTTTGATCCCATGGACACAGGGTATGTAGGCAGTTTGGAATACAAAGGAAGTATCCAGTACTCAAGCATAAATGATCCACCCCACCTTCATCTTCTTTCATTTTCCATCTTCTTCTCTTTGACTAGCTCCAGCAGGAAGCAGACTATGTGTATCAGTGAAAGCTCAAGCACTTTAACCAATCAGGAATAAGCTAGAAGCTATTTGTCTGCATGCCTTAAGCCAACATTTTCTATAGCATTTTATCAACATCTTTAGCCTTCAATAGGATGCAACTTTCCTCTCAACAAGGCACCAGCTTAACCTATCCAAGAGCACTTAAATTTGGCAAGTGAACATGATGACAGTATATTTTGTTTTATCTTTTGTCCCTTTTCTATGCCTAATCAAGACTGCCTTGATCTATCTATATCTTGGTACATTATGATGAAGTATGGAATGGGGCATGGCCATACTTCTTTCATATGTCGTGTTTGTGGGATGATCTTATTTTCTTCCTATGCATATTGATATCTTGTACGTGTTGGGATTAGCATTTTACATATCAATATCTCTAGTATCTGAGAAGCTAAACAGTCTCTTATACATTTGAGACTATTCTATATTAAGACTAGCTCCATATATATAACCAGTAAGGTGTCACTATGTGTAGTGGAGATAAGCTCAAACCATTGCTTGTAGCATCAAAGTCCATCTCAGAACACTAGCTGCTATTCATATCTTGTGTATGTTGGCTTAACATCTTAACCTCATACATTTAGACAAGATTGTAGTATGCTAGTTTTGCATTGGATATCTCAACACCTTGGTCTTCTATACCCCAGTGCATAACATCCATATGCTATATCAAACATAGGGATTGCATTTCTTTTACTTCTTGAGCAATTACTTTCAAAAGCTATCATACCATCTATCCATTCCATTATACGCCTATATAGTCCTCAACCAAGATCAATCTTTCCCTCCATCTCTACCATCCCAATTTTCCCCTCCCAACCCCCATTTTCTTCGTGTCAGCCTTGTTTTTTATCCTTTCATCCTATCGCGATCCAACCCAGCCCTTCCTAGTTAGCCTAGTTTACCTCTCAAGGGGGCATCACCTACCAGTTACACTGAGGCATCACCTTGTTTGTCAAGTGAATTATCGTATCTTCTTTGACACAATGCTCTAACGAACATTGTATCAAAGAGGGGCAAAATGTAGACACCCAAAATTGACCTAATTATCATTAGCATTCAAATATTGCATTAGCTATCATCTACATTTGTCTAACATGCTTGAGCAATGTCCCTATCACTTATTTCTTCTATTAATTAAATCATTAGCTATTTCTTCTATTTTCTCTAAGCTATAATTAAATAATCTTTAATTATTTAATTATCTTATTTCTATCTATTTTTAATTAAATAAATCTTAAATTTATTTAATTAAAATTCCCTTCACAAGCCCACTTTCTAATTAATTAAATAAATTTTATTTATTTAATTAAGTTTTCTTATCATTTATCTCAAATGAGCCGACATGTGTGCCTCTTTCATTTAAAAAAAAAGATAAGTGGTACTACATCTTTTATTTAATATCTTTCACATGTAGTACTTTTTATGTACATGGTCACACATAAGCCTTATCTTCCTTCCACTTGTCATTTACACATTCATCTATGACTATCTTTTAATCTTAGTCATTCACACAGCCACCAAATCTCTACAATTGATTGATTTTGGTTGAGGTATATATAAACACCCTCTCATTCCATACTATAGGGATCTGACATTCATATAGCATCTACATTATCATCTTGAGAATATTGAGCATTTTAGCATCCATCTAGCATATTATCATTATTATCCATTCATCATGGCAGCTTTTATCTTCATAATTGTTCATTGTTGAAGAAGCAATCCACATCATATACAAGGAATCATACAATCTAGGTGATATTGTTCTTGAATTGCATGCTTTTGATTTCATTTGGATTAGATTCTTTGATGATGGTAGGGTTAGGTTTTCATGGCTATGCTTGATCTTATTAACCTGATTTTTACCTATCACAAATGTAATTTTCTACATTACAGATACTTAGGTCACCCATTGTTGGAGCTTTAGCATTATTTGTCAACATTACAACCTTGGTGGATTTTGGCACATACCTCTTCTAGGTTACTAGCTCTCTAATAAGAACCTTCTTTTTGATATGCTTTCTTGTGAAATTACCATCTATAACATCTACATGTGACTTGCTTAAACTTTTTGCCTTTGCAACATGTAAATGAGGCTTGAATATACTTCACACATTATGTTTATGTTACACCTATCAACTTCTCAATTGGTAATCACCTTGTACCTCCATAACTATAGCACATATGAGGACCTTAATATATTCACAAGATGTCCTATTTATTTTGCTCCACTATCACATGAGTTTCTTAGGACATGGAGAATCATGTGTATGAAATTCATAGTGGGTTGAGTTACTATCATAGTCATATTGGAATACTTCTTCATTATCATCTTAAATAACATATTCATTTTCATTTTCCTTAGGCTCATATTCAAAAGTATCCAGTTGATCAATCTCATTATCATCATAATACTGAGGGTTGACATCTTGATTAGGTACTTCATTTTCTTTTACCATCACAAATGCAACTACACACTTTATAGGGTCATGTGATAGGTAACATACCTCACACCATAAGATATCCTTCTAAAAAGTTACATGTTCCTTTCTTAGGGGATTAGGGGGATCTCTACCAAACTCTCTAGAATTTCCTTACTTCTATATTAGTGTCCTATTAGCCTTTGGTGGCCCTTTTGACCAATCTATATTGTAAGGTTGATTGTGTAACCTATGTCCCTCATTGAAATGTGCCATGAAAACATTAATAGGGGTAGACTATTCTGATTCCTTACCACCTTATAAGATAATTCCTTCATTGCTCCCATTTACTTATCCAACTTATCCTTAATAGAAAGTGGTTTACTAGAAGCACCTCTATCTGATCGTAATATATTCATATTTACTCTCTTGACATGTTTGTTTGATGCTTGCATGTTTCTTTAAATATTGATTATGATAGCATAGGAATCCCATAATGTCTGTGAGTTTTTTTCTTTCAAGAAATACCCAATCTTAGCATCAAATACACCACAATACAAGACTAAGCATATTGATTCATTTAGTCTCAAATTTGGTAGAACCTTTCTCATGGTCATCATGAATCTACTATTGAAATCTATTACCACTTCATTCTCTCCTTTCTTTATTGTAGTCAATTCATGGATTGCAAATGTGGGATCAATCCTATCCCATATTGTCTAAATACTCACATGAATTCTTTCCATGAGTCTATATTGCTATTATGCAATTGCAACACCATTCTCTCACACTTTCTTCCAAGGATTAAACAAACAACCTCATCATCATGTCCTCATGTTCAATCTCATGCTCATCTATGATGTTGATGAACCACCTCAAATTTTCTTCTCACATGGCTGTGTGCTATGAAACATGACTCAAGCACAACACGAATGAGTCAGCCTTGATATCACACATGAACCCCTCTCCTTACTATAGGTGACCTCCAAGTCACTGTCATAACCCTACTAGTCATTCTAATTATCTTTGCCTAATCTATTTAATTAATTGTTTCAGATAGTATTTTCTAGTTGTATGGGATTTAATAAAAAAAATTCTCTTAGATGAGTTAATTTTGTACATACCAGAGTAACATGGGTCCTCCAGGGAGAACTAACAAATAGGTATTAAGCAGCTAGATGGGGATAAAAATACAAACAAGCAAACAACATATATACAAATGAAATGAAGGTACTACTCCTATGGGTCACGATCCATCAGATCATCATGTTCCCAATCTTAATCATAGGGCGAAGGAGGACAAGAACATAGAGGAACTACATCAAGAGAAGTACTAGGAGAATTCTCTTGAATAAGATGTGAAAGAAAAACTATGAGTACAATGTCCTCGTGAGCATTTTTAGGTGGAGCAAGGGTCAACAATCTTGTAAGGATTGATGATGTTGATAAAATATTTCATAAAAAACTAAAACATGCACTCCTCAAGGGAAGAATCATGTGAATCATTATCTAAATATGGTACAATATGTTCTTGCTCACTATTGACAACACAAGTGTGAGTGATGAAAGCATCATATGTAGGTGGAGGAGCCTCCACAACATGGGGAAATGATGAAGAGGGGTGTAGAGTTGGTGAAACGGGTTAGGTTTGGGTCTATGGAATGGCAAGGTAAGATAGCTCTATGGCTTATGTTTGGGCAATGGTTAAGGAATGTCTATGTTAGTGGTGGTGGGGTAGAACACACTAGGAAAGATCTCATGGCAAGTGTGTTGAAAAGGCACAAGAGATGCAAGGATGGTGTTACTAGAAATATTGTCAAAGTATTAATCTCAATCAATAAACCAATAATCTCAATAGAAATTGCAAGTAACAAAGATCAAATAACAAAGAACAAACCATGTAAACCTTGTTACTTTTCTTCTTCCATTGTTTTCCTAGTCTCAATCGATCTTTTGTATGAATGAAGCCCTTAGAAAGTGTACTTCCTTGCTTTGTTTTTTAAGATGACGATGGAGAGATGGCTATGATACTTTTTGTAATGAAGAGGAGCTTCAATACAATAAAAAGGGTGATCGCAAGCAATGGAATGACTTGGATGCCAAAGGCGTGCTGTAATTCCTACAAAGTGAGGGTACTAAAAGCTTGGATGAATGAAATGGAGGAATTGGGTTTAATTTATAGACTCATGAGAGAGAAGATCAATGGTATGGAAAGAATAAGAAGATCAACAGTTAAGAAACCTTGATAGAATGTGCACGAATAGAAAGAAGACAAGTGTCACACAAAAGTTGTTTTGCTTGAGTTAACTGCTTTCCTTTATAAATATAAGTTTTGATTTCATAAATTAGAAAGTTTTTTTCTAATTTAAGAGTTATTGATAAAAACAAGATTGATTAAATCAATTAACTCAACTTGTGATTTGTTTTGCATGATTTGAGATAAATTAAATAATAAATTATTTAATTTTGTGTGCATGAAGAAGAAGACTTATTTTTAGAAGATTTGGAAGATTTTTGAGGAATTAGAAGATAAGAAAGAAAATTAAATAAATAAATTTATTTAATTGTTTGTGCATGATTTGGAAGAATAAATAAAATATTTGATTGTATTTTATTTTTAGAGATTGAGAGAATTTAAATAAATTTAATTGATTTATTTAAATTTGGAAGAAGAATTGACTTAATTAAATAATTTAAGAATTATATAATTTGTTTGGAAGAATTTAATTAAATAAAGGATTTTATTTAATTTTGACTTTAGAAGAGGTAATTAAATATTTTGATATTTTTTAATTTAGAGGAATCTGAATCAAATAAATAAATATGTTTATTTATTTATTGATAGAGGAATTAGAATGAAAATAAATATTAAGAACATTTATTTAGACTGAGTCATGTTATTTTTAGGTGTATACATTTTGCCCCTCTTTGATGCAATGTGTTTTATCACATTTTTTCAAAGAATAGATTTTCTGATAATATTACATGCCTCAGTTTGCCCCTGGTACAAGTTATGACGATAGGATGCCCCCTCAGGAGATTGGACGGGAAGAAGGTAGAAAGAATGTGAGACGGACAATCTCACGATAAAGAAGGAGAAAAATAGGTTAGAATGAAGAAAAATAGGCCACAGTCAGAGAAATGGGAAGAAATGGGCCTGGGAAGTAGTCATGGTCGCTACACAGCCAGTTAGAGTTCACTTGCTATATATAGGAGCTGGGTCCACAATCCTAGTCATTTGCACACTTGGCTTTTGTTGATAGGTCCTTAGAGCTTAGGAGAGCATAGGAGCATAGAGCAGTTGAGACAGATATGGATATTCCACGGAGGAGCACCACTTTGAGCGAGTGAGTCCGACGGTTTGATCAGCCAGCTGACGTAGGACCACTAGTATGTAGTTAAAAAAAACACCTAGGGTCATTTATTAGTGCAATAAATGCTAGGGAAAGTTAGCTAGGATAGATGCACTGATCTGTGTTTCGGTGCATATACACTCCGAAACAATGCATATGTAAAGTTTTAGCACATTTGCATTATGGAATGGTACATGCATAAGTCCTGCACATATACGTTATGGGTCAGCGCATCTGTCAAGAACTTGTGCATTTGATATGGGAAGCTGTGTATGCATGATATGTTTCGGCGCATGCACTGCGAAGCTGTGCTTTTGATATGGGACTGCACATTTACTTAATTTGGTGGTGCATTTTCTAGAAGTGGCCCATTTACTGTGAAATGGTGCATGTACCTTCTGGTTTGGTACATGTGCTTGAGATAGTCAGTTTACTTAACGAAATTGACTTGATTGGCATCTTGCTCGATGCGTCAATAGATAAGCGATCTCTAAGATTGCAGGAATCTAGTCAAGAGATGTTGTATGCTATTTTGATCAATTTGAAATATTAAGTGATAGGATGCTTTAGATAGGTTTGAGCAGGTATGTAGTTTCGATTGGCGCGTTGCTTTGCTTGATTGCAGGAGGACATTCGGGATGTACTTATGTCAAGGGAGTAGTTTCCCCTGCCATTGTTGTAGCGATACATGTTGACAGAAATAGATCGAGAGGCTCTCAGTGCTATGGGACTTAACTATGTGTACTTCATGCCCGAGGTTCGTACGAACCTCAATTTTTTGACTACAGCAGTGGAGTGATTCCATAGCAAGGACGGGACCTTTCACTTGCCTACTGGTGAGATGACGATTACTCTCAAGGACGTCTATAGGATTATGCATCTACCGATCCAGGGCAAGCTTGTAGAGTACAAGGCACAGCATGATGCTAGATTGGCAGAGTGCAGGCAAGTTTTTGATGACCCAGAGTTAGAGGGTTAGGTTATCTCTTGGCAAGATATTCATGATTACTATGACTACTTCCCAAGGATAGTGGCTAGATTGGTCAGGGGTGTGGTCTGCCCCAATAGGAGGTTGCATGGCTTCCCTATTGGTTGGGGTAGGACCATGGAGAGGATGGTTATAGAGGGCACCCGTTTGGCATGGGGTGTTTGTGTTTTGGCACATTTGTATTGGGATATGCATCAGGTGGTTTACCACAGGGGTGCCAACTTGTCAGCAGGTGTCTCACTTTTATAGTTTTGCCTTGGGAGCATATTGTGATTACTCAGTCGATATGCATCTTTTCCAAGTAGAGGAGTGAGCCATACAATTATAGATATGTAGGTGTTATTTCCTAGTACAAGCTGAGAAAGCTTGAGTACTAGAGGCATGCATTGGACAATGTGGACAGAGTTGTCTGACATCCCTATCTAGATTGTGATCCATGGGATGATGAGGACAATGAGCTGCCTTACTGCTTTCATACTTGATGGCTCATTAGCAGGACTCAGTTCATTTTAGAGAGGCAGATTGTTAGCCAGGTTTGGCGACAGTTTGGTAGGGTATAGGGTATGCCACAGGGGCAGGCCCAGTTTGCGAGGACACATGCAAAGCGGTTTAGATGGGGCCCAGTTGCTTCCTATGAGAAGGCCTTAGCAGAGTTTCAACAAACTCCTTATGTGGCTTGGCCGATGCGGAGGGAGGTGAAAGACGCAGGGATGACTCCTAATTATGAGGAATGGTTTGCTACTCATCCATTCCCATGATATTCAGGACCCAAAGAGTTGGTTCCTTGCCTAGATGAGGAGGATTCAGACAATGAGGATGGTATAGGCAGGAGGAGGAGGACATGGAGGAGGGGGAGAGGAGGATGGGGAGATGGAGATGATGGAGGTGATTGAAGAGGAGGAGGAGGTGGAAGTAGAGAGATGCAGGGATAGAGGAGGAGAGTGGGAGAGGGACCCTCCCATCAGTAGTAGGTAGTGTAACCATAGGTTGCACCATAGGTGGGATAGCAGATATAGATGCCAGCACCGCTACAGGTGCCTTAGCAGGTAGGTCAGTAGTAGGTGCCACAAGTTCAGGTTCTGTAGGTGTAGGTACCTCAGCTAAATTTATAGCAGCAGGCCATTACTACATTTCTGGGTCAAGTGAGATAGCTCAGGGCACATCTTCGAGTGGCAGAGTCCCAAAGAGAGTTAGACGCATGGGTTTTATCTGGGCTCACTGCAGAGCGGGATACAACACTAGCAATGGTGCAGGCCTTCAGATTGGAGATAGACTCAGCTCTAGCATCCTTGGGTGTAGATGGGGCTACTGCATTTTTGGTTACATAGGTGCAGTAGGGACAGGCCTAGGTACATCAGTTACAGACACAGATTACCTAGCTACAGGGTGAGCTTGCCAGAGTGCAGGCTCAGACATAGTATTACAAGGGATTGTATCATGGGGTGGTGCCAACAGACCAGAGGGCACTGAGCTACAGGAGCCAGTCTGTGGTAGGCACATCTCAAAGGGCAGGGGGTTCACAGTTAGCGACCTCTGCTATGGGTCTGTAGCAGTTAAGGGCTGGCAGAGGTGGAGGTGGAGAGGGTAGTACTGGTAGTACCCCATGGCAATAGGGCTAGCTGTCACACTTGTACTGATTTTGGGTTATGTATACAATTTTTGATGGCTCAGATAGCCTGATATGTGTATACTTGTATCATTTTGTACCAAGACATGTATCATTATTTTTGTGATGTATACACTTTATATGACTTTGACTCAGGGATGGACTTTGATGTTGTACATTTGGACATGTTTTATGGGATATTTATATGATGATGTAGCTATTGATGATCTATATATGTAGTTGTTGATGCTATATGTCATGGATGCATTATATATTATGATGTTTCATATGCGATGCAAGCGTTTATTATGTTTATATGATGTTATGTGATGGATACACATTATTTTTGATGTCTATATGATCTGATGCAGACTTAGATGATTTCATGTATACACCTAATATGGGAATGTTCTCTATATGATTATGTAGTTTATGCGATGATCTACATGTACTTGTCTATGTTTTTGATTTTTTCTGTTGACACTATGCTATGATGCAAATGTGTATGGATGATCTAATGCACTTATTATGTATGCAAATGATTTAATCATGTTAATGACTATCTCATGTGATACGATGTGCAAATTTCCCTATGTTTTTGTTATGTCCAAATGTACTCAATCGACACAAAAATGATACAATGATAGATAGAAGACTGACTGATAGAAGAAATGTGAATGAAAGGATCACAAGCTTTTATTTGTAAACATTGATACTCTTCATAGGAATTTTTATTGCATGGGATATGGATGTAAATGGATACGATATGAATGCAAGTATTTTGAAGTGCTTATTTCATAATTGGGCAATTTTTTTGGTACTTTTTCCAAATGTTGTAAGAAAATACAAGAATCTAGGTATAATTGAACTGAAATGACCTAAATATTGCTTACATAGATTTTGTTTTAGCAAGTTAATACAAGCATCTAGTTATAATTGAACCAAGATGACCTGAGTATTTCTTGCATATCAACAGACAAGGATTGGCCCCTTTCATGTTAGACCTCCGAAGTCCTCGATGATCTTTTACCGATCATGTCGTTAGACAAGGCTTCACATTACTAAAGATTAATCCACAAATAGCAGACAAAGAAAATGATTATGACCCTGACGAGCTGTCGCTGTACCTCATCATTTAATCTATTTTTAGATGTCAAAGAACCAGGGTTGTGTCCATGGCTGTCTGCAACTAGGGATTCTAAGTGACCAGTTTATAGCTAATCCTAAAGCTTAAAAGAATGACTAATCTACCTGCTTGTTGAATAAATGTAATGAATGCTGTAAAACAGAATAAAACAGGAAATGTACTCAAATCAAAGAATGATAACATGCATCTATCTACTAAAATAGGAAATACTTTTATAAAAGAAACTTGAAACAGTAAAATAGAGATACTAGCCTCCTGCCTAATTGGTGAGAGTGGGCCCTTGCTCAGCACCTTTGAGGCTGAAGGCTATTGCAGGAAATCAGGACAAGAGATGATCTAAACTAAATTCAATCCAATTCATTCACTTCTATATTCATGAAAATGTATGGCTATAACAGAACTGAAATCTCCAAAAATTAGAATAATTTTATCATTGTTGTTTTTTTACTATTTCTAAAAGTATATATAAAAAGAGTGATGATATATCACTGAACTTATCTATCAGTCTTTCTAGGAGATGACACCATCTCTTATTTGTACTTAACTATCAAACTTATGAAAGATCATCATGCAAGAAAGGTAGACTTGAGTGGAACAGAAGTCCACTCAGAGGTCTAAGTTTAGATCTTAATACACTTGGGCATCAAAGCCTTGAAAATTAGTTTAATTCATAACTCATGCAAAATCTTTGGAAAGATAAAACTTCAGTAGTTTAATTGATAGTTGACCCTTCACCACTCAGGTGATAATTTGAGTGAAGTGCGAGGGGTATTAGGATTGCTGCTGAAGTGTCTGATTGGCGGCTCGGACTGGAACATGCTCTGTTCTCGGGAGGCTCCGGAGATCGCTGTTCCTGTCTGCAGCTCCGAAGATATTCCAGACATTCGCAGAGCTCCGGAGATCTTCTAGACAATCGCAGAGCTTCGGAGAGTCATTCCCCAAATCTTCAATCTCCAGGTGTCACTGTTCTTTGTCATGGTCTTCGAAGATCATTGAAGACGATCTCCGGAGATGCACAAAACTGCTGTTTCTGATATTTACACCTGCGGATTCAAAAAGGAAGAGAAATTCTGCATTTTTCCATTAATCCCACGCACATTAGTCATCTAATCAGAAATTCTAATCTCAAGTAATCTATCTTAATTAATCACAAAATAGAACAATCTTGCTTAACTAATTTGAGTGCAGACACAAGGAAGATGAACTGAATAGGGAAAAAGAGAGGCAAAAAGGGTGTATTTTATGAGTGCAATTTGACACTCATCATCCCCCCCATACCTAAGGTTTGGCAGGTCCTCCTGCATTTCACATTCTAGATTTGTTTAGATGAAGCAATCTGTCAGTCAGACTATACTCCTGGAGATAGGTTGTCCAAGTAGTTCTATTAGTGTTACCATTCCCTCTGTGCTTGTCAACTTGCTTCATCCAATCTTGTAGTTTTTCATCTTCTAGCTGTTTTGTCCACATGGGGAGTGGTTCAATTATCAGAGGAGGTTTGAACTGCCCTCCTATCCATTCCTGTTTATGTTTATCCATCAATTTGGATATCATCTTTGCTTTCCTCATGAATAGTCTTAGGTTTGCAGGGGTGACCACCTCTCTAAGTTTTTGCTCTGGTGTTAAAATGCTCCATCTTTTCTTTGCTACAGCAAGGACAGGATTTGCTGAGTTAATCACAAAAAGTCCAAAGTCAATGGAGCATTCTTGTAAATTCTTCAAATATAATGGCAATATGCTGGTTGCACTGGCAAGATGATAGATGATGGATCTGAATTGGGTCTGGAAAGCAAAAGGATTGGGACATTCTTTTCTGAGGAGGAGCTCTGTTTTTGAATCCTTTTGAAGATGAGCTTCCATCCTTTCATCCCAAATCTAGTGGTTCCTCATGAAGGACATGAATGCCCTAAGCTGGCATTCTCCCACAAAGTGATTAATCATGAAGGCTATATCATTAATGCAGAACCCATGTAAGTACAGCTCACATAGGAAGTTTTTGTCTTCATCGTTGCTTCTGGTGTAAGTAGTCATGAAACCTTCTGCTGTTTCTGTATCCTCATTCATGTCAGATAAGACTAAGGAAAGTTTCCTTTGTAGTATCCTTTCTTGTAGGAACATTGCAAAGCTGGCACTTGGAGGTCTGCAAGATAGAATTTCTGAGGAGAGGGTGGCCATTTGAATGATTTTGCTCTCCAAAGTTGCTATCCTTTCTGCTCTGGCAGTAACTGCCCTTTGCAATTGCAACATTGGTTTGGAGGCTTCATATTCTCTACACCTTTCCTCCCAATGAAACAGGGCTTTAGGAATGTCTATGGGGATTGGACCCACATAGGCATCTGTTTGCACTTCCTGTTCACTGGTTGCCCTTGGGCCAGACAGTTCTTGGATATACTCTTCTTGGTCATCTAGTCTGTTATTAGCCCAAGTTAATTGTTTGTCCTGGCTCTGTACCTTTTCAATTAGTGCTGCTATTACTGTGAGGCCATTGTCTCTGGCCATGGTGAGCTCAGAAACCTTTTGTGCTGCTTCTTTGTCTTTTTCTTCCACCACTTTTGTTGCCTCACCTTTCTGTGTTTCCAACTCTGCCTCCTTCTCTTGGATGATTTTTTCCTTGTTTTGGAGGTCTGTTTGGATTTCTGCAATAGTTTGCTTCAGTTCCATCTCCATTTCCACCCTGACCTTCTTGAGGTTAGTAATAATTAAATTCTTTCACCAGAGCAGCCTTTTCAAATTCTTAATTTCTTCCATTAATTGTTGCTCTGTTGAGACCTCTATGTCTTCTTGGTCAGAGGGATGTGATAGAGTTTCTGCCTCTGTTTCTGTGGCTGGTGGCTGATTATCAAGATTATCCATAGCCACCTGCCCTGCTTCTCCCAATGTATCTGTGTGCCCTATTTCTTCTTCTGCAATGCCCTTGTCCTGAGGGTCCTCTGCTGCTGCTGGCACAACTGAAGGTCCTACCTTGTCCTCATATGTGCTCAATTCAAGGAGTGCCTCAGCGAGCAGGGCAGTATCCTTCTCAGCCAGTGAGAGCTGCCTCTTTCTTTTGCTTCTCCGGAGCATAGGTGGAATTGGTGCCTCTGGAGCAGGTCTTCCTTCCTCAGAGTCTGAGGAGATAGTAACAGTTGGTAAGCTTCCTGTCTCCGGAGCACATGGTGGTGTTGAGACTAGACTCGACTCCATATGAATAGATGGTGCAGGAGAATGTTCCTTTTGTTTCCTCTTTTGGACCAGAGGTACCTCATCGGAGTCATGGGATGGCTCTTCAACCCACCATTTTCCTTCAATTCCCTGCCCTGCTTCTTCCTCTGTTAATTCCCTAGGCCTAGATCCCTCAGGTGAAGTCATTTGTCGCTTGACTGAGTGAGTCATATATAGAGGCCGTGCAGGAGCAGGCTCTGTAATTTGTTTGCCTTTTCTTTTCTTGTTAGGAACGTTGCAGATGATGTAGCTTCCTATGAGGGTGATATCCTTTTGTGAGAAGCTGTGGAGGAGGCTGTAGGCTCGGTTTCTTCATCATGGTGAGAGGGAGAACTTTCATCCTCTGTTTGTGGTATCTCTGGTGCTCTGACCTGAGGGTTATGCTCAAGAAAATTCTGTAACAGTTCATCCCCATTGGCCTGAGATAAGAAATGATGCTGACTATCAAGAAGATGAGGCCATGATGTTTCATGGGTCCCTTACCCTGCTGGTATTTTTTTGCAGTTGCTCTAATGGCAAAATAGAGGAAATTTGGGATATTTATGTTATATTCGGGGTGCCTATTTCCATGTCTAAGAAAGATGAGCATTTTCATTATGGGCCCTAAGACTATGGAGAATTGGCCATCACAGGTAAAGTATTTCATTAGCCAGGTAGCAACAGTTGCCCAAGGGTTTGGGAGAGTGGACCTCAAAATTCTTTTGACCTCATTCTTATTCATATGCAATTGGATGGCAGGCTCACCACGAACAGAATTTTTTTTAATTAACTCTATATACAAGGTTTTCAGGTGGTGGAACATCTCACCTTGTTCGGGGAGTCCGGAGATGTGGCTAATAATTGTGGAGGAGAGACTGATTTGGTTCCCTCTCACAGTGGTCTGGTCGTCTCTCAAATTCCTAAGGAATTTGTCCACAATGTCCTCCTGAAACCCCTCGAACTTGTCTAGGAAATCAAGCCATCCAGCAGTCCTTAAAATATTTGCTGCAACTGCATCCTTTAGAAGACTCGCAGTACTTTCTGGCTCGGACTTTTTCTTGACCCCCATACATGAATTGATGGCAGTTTCTGTGTTTTATTCTTTTCTTCTGCGATCTGCAGTCTATCTATCCCTCTGATCTCTATGGGCTCCGGAGTGCTGTTCAAATTACTCTGTAGGCTCCGGAGTGCTGTTCAAAATACTCTGTAGGCTCCGGAGAGTTGTTTATCTTATGCTTTAGTCTATTCCAGAGGTTTGAATGAGGGATACAATTGTTTTCAGGCTAGGTTTATGCAGATGGGTTAAGGGACCAAAGCAGCCATAATTGAAACGGATTGACAGGGCGCTCCGGAGGTAAGGTGGCCTTAATGCACAGATGGCGGCATGCATGGAGGTGAGAAAGGAAATGACGGCGGAGGGACATGTCATCACGGTAGCACTCAAATTAGAAAGACAGGACAGTTACTAATTAATGACTAATTAAAAATAGATTTACCTGGATCAGTTTTAATGATGAGGCAATCGTACGCAGAAGAAATGCTGCGCTGCCTTGAAAACTGCACGCGTCGTGGCATTTAAGCGGCAGCCGATATGACATCCACTTCCTACTTGCACGTGACCTAGAATCATTGCACTGAGTGGCACTAAAATCCACACCCATGGGTGATGTCAGCGCCAGCTTGTGGACACTTCTGCAATTATTAGTTTTCTAATTTGTAATTATGTTGTGCGATTAAGTAGAAGATGAGTCATGATGACCTCATCATAGGAGTTGTCTACTTTACCACTTGGCGAGGTAGGTCCTGCCCTTATTATGGAAACTATCGGCGTTATTAACAGAGCACCGGAGGTGCTCCTAATTGGGAAGCGCCGAAGGTGCTCCTAATTGGAAAGTGCCGGAGGGCTCCTGATTGGAAAGCGTCAGAGATGCTCCTTATTAGAAAGCGCCAGAGATGCATTGGCCAATTTATGGCAACCGATCATGTCCGGAGCTTGATTATTACAACTGTCCTGGAGAAGGGAACTGCCATTTTACTGGTTTTCAACTCCCTTGGTCGAGAAGACAGCCATTTGCTGATTTTCTATCTTTCTCTAATTTTTTTTTTTGTTGGAAGGCCGCCATTGCTGGTTTTCAACCTTCTATTATTTATTTATTTATTTATTTATTTCAACACCGTGACAGAGGAGGTATCCCCTATATCAAAACACAGATCATCAAGAAACTCTTCTTTAGTAGACGGTCTTTTGTAGAGCTTTATCCGGTGACCATTTACTAAAAATATGTTTGTACTTCCATCAATTGGTTGCAATGATACAGTTCCATTTTCAAACACTTCCTTTATTTGATAAGGACCCAGCTAGTGAGTCTGTAATTTTCCTTTGAATTCTTTGAATTTAGAATCATAAAGAAGAACCTAATCTCCTTGTTGAAATGTCCTCTTGATATGTTGGTCATGCCATTGTTTCCTTTGGTACTGAACTAGTTCTATTTGCTGAATGGCCTCTGTCCGAATCTCATCCAACTCATTGAGCTGAAGAATCCTGTTCTGCTAAATTGTAGATAGCGGCAGCCCAACATCCAATACAGTTTTAAGTGTCTGGAGTTCAAATTCAATAGATAGTATAGGCTTTTTCCCATAAACCAATTCATATGGTGAAAACTTTGTTGTGGACTTCCAAGTGGTGTTGTAAGCCCAAACTGCTTCAGGTAGTCTATTAGCCCAATCCTTTCTGTTCATTGCCACTGTCCTGGTTAGGATATTCTCAAGTTCTCTGTTAGTTACTTCTACCTGCCCATTTGCTTGAGGATGGTAAGGTGAAGTTTTTCTGTGCTTGACTTGGTACAAATCCGTGAATGCCTTGATTACCTGTGAAGTAAATTAAGGTCCTCTATCTAAAACTATTGATTTTGGGGCTCCAAATCTCAAGAAAATCCTATTGTAAAGGAAATCAGCAACTTTTTCTTCTCTTGCAAACTACAATGCTTGAACCTCAGCCCACTTAGTAACATAGTCTGTGCATACTAGGATATACTCCTTCCCTGATGATGGCGGTGAAATTGGTCCCACAAAGTCTAGACCCCATTGCTCAAATGGTTCCATCATGACTTGAGGATGTAGCAGCATTTCCTAGGTAAAGGTGGGCTGCCCCATCCTTTGGCACTGGTCACAGTGCTGCACATACCTCCTTGTGTCTTTATGAAGATAAGGCCAGTAGTAACCAGCTCCAAGGATATTGTGGACTGTCCTGTGGAAAGAGTAGTGGCCACCAGATGGTTCATCATGGCATGCTCTCAACACATCAAAAGTCTCCTCAGCCTTCAAACACCTGCGTAGAATGAAATTAGGACCACATTTAAATAGTAAACCATTCAACCATTTGTAGGATAAACTTTCTTTAAGCAAACGTTTTCTCTATTTTGAAGTAAAATGGGATGGATACAAGCTTGTAGCTAACAAATTAGCTATGTCAGCAAACCAAGGTGCAGTAGTGGATATGGCAAAAAGATGTTCATCTAGAAATTCGTCCTCCACTGGTTGATCTTCTCCTCCTATATGCAATCTTGACAGAAAATCAGCAACCAAATTAAACTTTCCTGAATTATCAACTATGGTAATATCAAATTCTTGCAAGAGCAATAACCACCTGATGATCCTTGCACCTACTACTGGTTTATTCATTAGGTACTTGATGGCTGCATGATCAGTGTGCACAAATATTTTATATCTAGTAATATAATGTCTGAATTTGTTTATAGCATAGATAACTACCAAGAATTCCTTCTCAGTTGTTGTATAATTTCTTTCTGCAGAGGTAAGGTTCTTGCTGATGTAATAAATGGCATGCATACTCTCTCCTTCCTCTTTTTGTCCTAAAACAGCCCCAATGGATTCATTTGAAGCATCAGTTTGTATGTGGAATGGTAAAGTCCAATTAGGTCCCCTTAAAACTGGTGTCACAGTAAGCTTCTCCTTCAAAGTTTCAAATGCTGATTGATAGTCTGTTGTCCAGAGAAATTTTGTTTCCTTGTTAAGCAGGGTAAACAGGGGAGCAGCTATTCTGCTAAAATTTTCTATGAACCTCCTATAGTAGCCTGCATGACCTAGAAAACTCCTAACATCAGTCTGATTTTTGGGTGAAGGCAACTGTGTGATTACTTCTATCTTGTTCTGATCCACTCTGATCCCTTTTTCTGAAATATGGTGTCCCAAAACAATTCCTTCTTCCACCATCATAAAACATTTCTCATGGCTAAGGGACAGTCAATTTTTATCACAACATTTTAGTACTTTTCCAAGGTTTGTGAGAGCTTCCTCGAAGTTATTCCCATACATAGTAAAGTCATCCATGTAGACTTCCATGCATTCATTAGCCAATTCAGCAAAAATAGCTAGAACCAGTCTCTGAAATGTAGCTGAGGTGTTGCACAGCCCAAAAGGAAGAACTTTGTAAGCGAAGGTTCCCCAAGAGCATGTGAAGGTGGTTTTGTCTTGGTCTTCAGGTGCTACTTGAATTTCATTATACGCACTGAATCCATCTAAAAAAGAAAAATACTTTCTCCCAGCAAGGTTGTCCAGAACTTGGTCAATAAATGGTAAGGGAAAGTAGTCCTTTTTTGTGGCCTTATTGAGTTCTCTATAATCAATACACACCCTCCATTTCCCATTCTTTTTAGGCACAATGACAAGGGGTGAGACCCATTGACTGTCTGAGATTGGATATATGAACCCTGCCTAGAGTAATTTTTCTATTTCAGTTTTGACAATGTCCTTTAAGGCAGGATTCAATCTTCTTTGTGGTTGTCTGATAGGTTTAGTATCCTCAGTGTAGATGTGATGGGTATAGATTTCAGGAGGTATGCCTTTCATATCTTGGTATTCCCAGGCAAAAGATGCTGAGTGGGAAACCAAAAGCTGAATGAGTTTTTCTTCCTGATCTGCTGTCAACCGAGTATTTATATTAAGTGTTTTCCCTGGCAGAATCATGACCTGTTTTGTAATTTGATCCATAGATGTGGTGGGTCCATACATTGGTGTCATGGCATTGAGAGGACAAGAATGTGGGAGTAACATGTGGAAGGTGGCTAAGTCCCTGTAAAAGGTTTCCCCACAAGGAATAATGTTGGCAAGGGTACAATGAGAAGAAACAAGAAGTTCTCTTTGAGGATCTTGGGTGAGTTCCATCACATCTTTGTTGATTAGGATGTGAGTGAAGTCTTCCATTGTATCATAGTATACCTCTTCTTATAATTCTCCCAAATGTTCCTTAATGGTTACCATAGCCAATGAGGCACTGTTGTTCATGTTATCTGGTTCATCCACCCATACTCTTCCTGTGTAATGCACCGATGGTTTAGCTGGAGGATACAGAGATATTTTCTTTAAATCTATCCCATTAGAAATGACCATATCTCCAGTTCGATAATCAATAGATGCTGCTGCAGTAGCCAGCCATGGCCTTCCTAAGATCAGAGGATAAGCATTTCTCTGGTTTCTAGGTTCCAGTATTAAGAAATCCACTGGGAATTCCCATGAATCTATCACAACAAGTACATCAATGATCACTCCCTTTGGAACAGCTACTGACTGATCAGCAAGTTGAAGAATTGTAGTCGTGGATTGGATACCTAACAGAGCTAACTTGTCCATTGTATGTACTATCATCACATTAATTGCTGCTCCTAAGTCAACCAGAACATTTGAAATTTCTACCCCTGAGATGAAAACAGTTATGACAGGGTTCCCAGGGTCGCCATATTCTGGGAGTAGAATTTCTCCCATCAATAGATCCATTACTTTTCTTTCCACTTGTATTGTGGAGGGAAAACTTTTCTTTCTACCCTGAGTTTTGATGCAATACTGTTTGATAAATTGATTTAGTTCCGGTACATCTCTGATGGCCTGGAGGAGAGGAATTTCAATGTTTAGCTGCTTGAGCTCTTGTAAAAGTTCTGATTCCCGATTGGGTTGGATTTGTTTTTGTAAAACCTTTTTCTGGGGATCATTTTGTTTAAGTCGTTCTAGGTAGGGTGCTAGTTTTTCCATCTCCGGAGCATCTCCAGAGCTCTTATCAGAATTGCGTTCTAGACTGTTCTCCGGAGCTGGCTTTTTAGGAGGAACTCCGGAGTTGTCTGTGGTTGATTTCTCTAGCACTTTTTCGTTAGTAATCTCCTCTGGGGGTTGATTGGATGGATTTTCAGGTTCCTCATCATTGGTTATTTCAACTATAGTTGGAGGAGAAGGTCTTGGGAATGCTTTCCCAGAACGCAGCTGGAGATTATTTGAATATATGGCATTAACTCCAGCTAGATTTTCCTGATCTGTCATATAGACAGCTGCTCCATGTTTATTCCGTGGGTTTGGTATAGGCTGAGCTGGTAAAGGTGGTTGACTAACTGGTTCATTTTGCATTTGACCCTATGTGTTGGAGGGTCCAGTTAGTAAAGCCTACTGTTGAGGTTGGAAACGTCTAGGTTGTCCTTGGTATTGTTGATGGTATCCCTGTTGAGGACCCCATTGAGGTTGCATGCCTTGTGACCCAAACTGTGGTGGCCATTGTTGATTTCCCCAAGGCTGGTTTTGCCAGTTTTGGTTTTACCAATTTTGGTTTTGCCAATTTTAGTTTTGCCAATCTTGTTGTCCCCAAGGAGGATTATTTTGAGGGCCATACCAAGCTGGATTCCACGGATTATTTCCCCAATTAGTAGGACCCCTGTAAGAAGACTGGCTTGGGTACTGATTATAAGGGAAATTTCCACCTTGTTTTTGTCCCACATAGTTCAACTCATCCTCTATCACAGCATTCTTTTTACTTAATCTTTTCAAGGCTGGAAGTTGACTACACTGACTGGTAGGATGTTCCTTGTCACAGATTTGACAGATCTCTGATTTGTCCAAGGGGCATTCCCTCAATAGGTGTTTGTTTCTACACCTAGGACAATAAATGGAAAGTGGTTCAGTTGCTCTACTTTGATCAGTTGTCCTAGTTTTTTCTTGAATCCCATCCAAATTGGTATTTAGTTGGACCAGAATATCTATTTTTAGATTTATAATTTCCTCCATCAACTGTCCTATCTCATTCTTCCCCTTAAAAGTTTTGGATGACCTTACTCCATCTTGAGTTCTGGAATAATTCCTGCAGAGTTCCTCTATGTCAGGTATTTCCATTTTGTTAATGTTCCCTTTTCCCATTAGGTCCAGTGCCTGTTTTGATTCTTTATCCAATCCTTTTATAAACAAGGTTCTGGCCAAGGAGTGGTTTATCGGATTGCCATACCTTCTCAAGGCAAAATTAAACCTATCCACATAGTCTTCTAAGGATTCTTCCTCCCCCTGCCTAATTTTAAACAGTTCTTCATTTTTATTACTGGATCTGCAATAATCTTGGTATTTTTCCAAAAACTCTATTTCCATTTGATCCCAAGAACGGATAGAACCCTGGGGTAAACCCATAAACCATCTCATCACAGAATCTTTCAGGGTTGAAGGGAACAGTTTAAGTTTCTGGTTATCTGATCCATAATCATAGGTTTGGCAGACTACTTTGAATTCAAACAAGAACTGATCTGGATCCTCAGAGGAAAGTCCTCTAAAATTTGGCAGATGTACTGGTGAGATATTCTTCATGGGAGCATTGTCTCCAGTAGCCAAAACAATAGGATAAGAGAAGGTTCTTGGGGCATGATTTTCCTCTTCCTCATGATTATCGTTTTCCATGTTTAATAATAGCTCTTCTTCCTGAGGTTCTGAGGAAGTAGGTTCTACCAAAGGATCTGCCTCAACTTTTTGTTGTAATTCCTAGATATAATTGGCAAGTGGAATATCTGTAGGATCTAAGGGATTGTTGTTTTGAAATGTAGGTTCCAAATTAGGATCTAGGTTTCCTTCTTCAACAAGATTTTGTACCATCTCACTGCTTTCCCCTATGGTGTGTTGTTGGGGTGTCTGTTTAATATATATTCCTTTAAGATCTCTAGCTCTAACCATACAGATCTATTCTAAAAACTATTTTTTAACTCAGTGTCCCTAACTAACACAAACTAGTCCTCGGCAACGACGCCAAAAATGATGAGCTGTTGCTGTACCTCATCATTTAATCTGTTTTCAGATGTCAAAGAACCAGGGCTGTGTCCATGGCTGTCTGCAACTAGGGATTCTAAGTGACCAGTTTATAGCTAATCCTAAAGCTTAAAAGAATGACTAATCTACCTGCTTGTTGAATAAATGTAATGAATGCTATAAAATAGAATAAAACAGGAAATGTACTCAAAGCAAAGAATGATAACATGCATCTATCTACTAAAACAGGAAATACTTTTATAAAAGAAACTTGAAACAGTAAAACAGAGATATTAGCCTCCTGCCTAATTGGTGAGAGTGGGCCCTTGCTCCGCACCTTTGAGGCTGAAGGCTATTGTAGGAAATCAGTACAAGAGATGATCTAAACTAAATTCAATCCAATTCATTCACTTCTATATTCATGAAAATGTATGGCTATAATAGAACTGAAATCTCTGAAAATCAGAATAATTTTATCATTGTTGTTTTTTTACTATTTCTGAAAGTATATATAAAAAGAGTGATGATATATCACTGAACTTATCTATTAGTCTTTCTAGGAGATGACACCATCTCTTATTTGTACTTAACTATCAAACTTATGAAAGATCATCATGCAAGAAAGGTAGACTTGAGTGGAACAGAAGTCCACTCAGAGGTCTAAGTTTAGATCTTAATACACTTGGGCATCAAAGCCCTAAAAATTAGTTTAATTCATAACTCATGCAAAATCTTTGGAAAGATAAAACTTCAGCAGTTTAATTGATAGTTGACCCTTCACCACTCAGGTGATGATTTGAGTGAAGTGCGGGGGGTATTAGGATTGCTACTGAAGTGTCTGATTGGCGGCTCAAACTGGAACATGCTCTGTTCTCGGGAGGCTCCAGAGATCGCTGTTCCTGTCTGCAGCTCCGGAGATATTCCAGACATTCGCAGAGCTCCAAAGATATTCCAGACACTCGCAGAGCTCTGGAGATCTTCCAGACACTCGCAGAGCTCCAGAGAGTCATTCCCCAAATCTTCAATCTCCAGGTGTCGCTGTTCTTTGTCATGGTCTTCGGAGATCATTGAAAACGATCTCCGGAGATGCACAAAACTGCTGTTTCTGATATTTACACCTGCGGATTCAAAAAGGAAGAGAAATTCTACATTTTTCCATTAATCCCACGCACATTAGTCATCTAATCAGAAATTCTAATCTCAAGTAATCTATCTTAATTAATCACAAAATAGAACAATCTTGCTTAACTAATTTGAGTGCAAACACAAGGAAGATGAACTGAATAGGGAAAAAGAGAGGCAAAAAGGGTGTATTTTATGAGTGCAATTTGACACTCATCAGACCCCATCATAGCATATCTACTTTTTGACATCCTTGAGTAGTATAGAAAGACATAATAACAAAAATCAAGACTCTGTAAGTTAACCTGATCACAAACACAAAACATTCTTGCATTAGATGTGTTTTCTTACCATAATTTAAATAGAATCATTTAGGATGCTTTAGGTACAATATTTCTTTGCCTTGGATAAGTTGACGCCTTGCATTAAGATTTCTATTGGAAAGTGGGTTTTGCTTGTACTTGCATGCCTGGCGAAACAGACCCTAATGGACTGACCTAGTGCCTCGGGGGCGCATTGCTAAATGCCTTGCCTACGTGATGACGTAGAGGCAACGTAGTTCAGGAAATTGGATCCAGACGTAGATGGACTAGAGGATAGATGACAAAATATGGGATGGATGGGAAGTGGAGCCTCAGGGGCGCATTTATAATGGCCTTGCCTACGTGACAATGCAGAGGCAACCTAGTTCAGGGACTTGGACCGTATGATACTGACAACAGATGCTATGCTAGGCTGACACTATGGATAGGATACTGGATAAGACCTTAGTTGATAAGGCCAAAAAAAGAGATAGAGTATTAAGCCATGATATTTTATCGTTAGGTTACATAAGGTGTTTTAATATGGAACAGATATGGATCAGATGAGGGACAATGGTAGGAAGAATGGACAAAAGGTGATTGGTTTTCCAAAGATGGAGAAGGCAGTTCGTCACAAGTAGCCCTTGTTTACTTGTTTTTCACCACTTATTTTTATTTACACGGAAGCTAAAAGTACACACGATGCCTATTTGCCAGGTTTTCATCATGGTACCTATCCAAGGTGCCTGTTTGCTAGGTTTTCACCAAAGGATGATTTTTTTGTTGTTTTTCCATTTTTTTAATTTTTTTTCTTTTTTCTGATTATTTGATTATTTGATTTTTTGAATTTTTGCCCCCCTTACATTAGGGTTCTCTTAGGTATAGAACTGGGCAAGATGCATACTGTTGATTGGGTCATCGAACAGCTCACCTTCTGAAGTAGCCAATTGATATGCCCTTGATCATAGGCAACAATGATTACATAAGGACCAAGCCAGTTGGGCTCAAACTTACCTTTCTTTTCCCAATCTTGTTGATTGCGAGGATTTTCCTTGAGTACTAGATCACCAATATTGAAGACTATTGGATGGACCCTATGATTGTAGCTAGGTGACATTCTTTGTTGATATGCCTTGAGATGGTTGAAGGTGTTCTGTCTCTTCTCCTCTAACAGCTCTAACTCTTGTAGTCTATAAACTCTGTAGTCATCATCAGTGATAAGACCTTTTAATGACATCCTTAGGGATGGTAACTCGACCTCGATGGGAAAAATGGCTTCTAATCCATAAACAAGGGCGTAAGGGGTAGCCCCTGTAGGAGTGCGTATACTAGTTCGATAGGCCCACAGAGTAGGATTTAGTTGTATGTGCCAATCACGGCCAACATCGTTGACAGCCTTCTTCAGGATTTTCAAGATTGTTTTGTTAGATGCCTTTGCTTGGCTATTGCCTTGTGGATAGTAGGGGGTAGAGAAATGGTGTTGGATTTTGAATTTGTCACAAAGCTCTTGGACATCTTGGTTCTTGAAATGTCTTCCATTATCTGTGACTATGGATGAGGGAATTCTGTATCTACAGATGAGGTAATTGATGATGAATGAGGCAATCTGTTTGCCTATGACATTAGTGAGTGGACTGGCTTCAATCAATTTGGTAAAATATTTAGTGGCAGTTATTATGAACTTATGGCCATTTGATGATGGAGGGTGAATTTTCCCCACAAGGTTGAGTCCCCATTGACAAAAGGGCCAAGGTGTCGTTAAAGGTTGTAGCTCTTGAGCTGGTGCATGGATGAGGTTTCCATGTATCTGGTACTGCTTGTACTTCTTCACAAACTGATATGAATCAGTTTCCATGTTTGGCCAATAGTATCCCAAATGCATGAGTTTCTTAGCTAAAGAAGGACCTCTAGAGTGTGTTCCGCAAATTCCTTCATGTATGTCTTGTAAGGTGGTTTGAGATTATTCACATTCTAAACATCATAGTAAAGTACCATCCAGACCTCGGCGGTAGAGGGTGTTGGTGATAATGGTGTAACGAGAGGTTTGGCGAATGAAGGTTTGGTGTTGATTAGAAGACAAGGTGGTAGGGTGTTATCCTTGAGGTAAGTGTAAATCTTACCATACCAAGGTGAGTCAGATCCAACTAATAGGCATATGGAGTGTGTTTCAGGAAGATCATAAGCTGGTTACATAACTGACTCCACCAAGAACTCATACTGTGACTCATTCTCTAGGATCTCGAGGAGCGAGGCAATGGTTGCCATGGCATCTACTACTTTGTTTTCAATGCGAGGTATCTGCTCAAAGGAGAGGATCACAAAGTAGTCTTTAAAGTCATCAACCATATGCTTGTATGGGATTAACTTGTCATCTTTGGTCTAATAGTCATCGTTGACTTGATTGATTACCAGTTGGGAGTCGCCATAGACATGTAGTTCCTTTATTTTCCATTCTGCTGCCATTTTGAGACTAATGACCAAGGCCTCATACTCTTCTATATTGTTTGTACATTGGAATAGCAGACGGTAAGACTTAGGTATGGTGTCTCCATGAGGAGTGACCAACAAGATTCCTACCCCTGATCCATGGTTTGTATAGGATCCATCAAAGTAGAGTTTTCATGAATGTGTTGTGATATTGAATATGGATTCATCTAGAAATTCAAATGTCATTGGTGTGGTATCCTGCAATGGTGCTTCTGCTAGCTAATCAGCAATGATTTGTCCTTTGATAGCTTTCCTTTCTACATACTCAATGTCATATTCGCTTAGGAGCATTACCCACTTAGCTAGGCGACCTGTGAGAGCTTCTTTGCTTAATAGGTATTTTAGTGGATCTATCTTTACAATAAGCTTGACTGAATGTACTAGCATGTAGTGTCATAGTTTTTGGGAAGAAAAACCCATAGCAATACATGATGTTTCTATTTGAGAATATTACAGTTCGTAGCCCACCAATGTGCGACTGATATAGTAGATAGCTCTTTCTTTGCCTTCATAATCCTGTTGTGCTAATAGGGCACCCAGAGCTGTCAGTGTAGCAGATATGTGTTGGTCATGATGTTAGTCATTCGCAAACATAGAATAAAAGTTACACAACAACCTTTACTCATCTTGAAAGATACGATGAATTCAGAGAATTCATGATCCCAAGTCTCCATTGATTAGGTCTTAATCTACTGACGTTACTCAGTGGTTGATGTGTGTTGCTGTCTTCCATTCAAGGGCCTTACGTGTTTCGGCAAAGTTCATCATTATTTCTTCAAATATCCTGCTCTATATGCCTGCTCTGCATAAATCTCCAACAATTCTACCTCTGCACTGTGAATTTAGTCAAATAATGTGCCTACAGGCTGATATTTGCATGATTTCTACCATTATTTATGATTCTTTGCATGATATTTTCAATACTACATGCATTTAACTCAAATATGCTAATGATTTTTAGTTACCTACGGGATTTCAGTATATTTCTCTGTTCTGCTTGTTATTTATCATGATTTGCAGTTATGGTGATGAATTTATGAAATTAAAAAAAAAGGAAAAGGGTTAAAGAATAAGATTCCCAAAACTACTTGACTTAGATCATTGATCCACATACAAGCTCCCATACATGCAATGAAAAGAAGGAAACTAGAATCATACTTCACCAGGACATTCCACAAATCCGCATGATCTAGTGCAAATCTTCAAAGGAAAAGTTGATAACAACATGTAATGAAATGAAAGCGCTTCTAGTTGAACACAGCATTCACCAGTACATATCCAGAAACCAACAGGAAGATTACGTAAAATTTACAATCAGGATGTAATCTAAAACTTCATATCCATTCAGTATGCTCAAGAATAGGTACATTTACAGTGATCTGAAGAAAGAATCTTGACATATCAACAATTCTATCCTCATTAGTCTCAGTAATCCGATCTCCTAATTGATTCTACAGTAATCGGCTTTAATGCGCCAGATGCGTCTGTGTATATTTTTTTTATCTCCCCCTAGATCTGGCTCTTATATAGAACAAATGCCAGAAAACAGTTACAATGATCCAAGGATCAGGATCCTCTCACAATAATCAACGGTCCAAATGAAAAGCACATGCTTCGCCAGTTGGCAAATGTACAGCTGGCACAGAATATTCCAGCATCTTTGATTTGATTCGGTCTCCAGCTGGCAAACAGCATATTTGACAATATCCTCCTCACTTCTGGTTCATGTTGCCTCCATGTGCAACTTTGTAATTATTAGCTTCAGCAGCAGCTCTAATAGCATCACGACTTCCTGCAAATAAACAGACAAACATTAAGTTCATCATCATGTGGATAAACAACAGGAAGTAAACGTTTTATTAAACATGCCTCAAAATGTGCAGCTACAGGCAATCGGGCTTCATACCTGTGGAAAATATGCACTAAATGCATAAACAGCGTTAAAAAACACTCGGGTCAACCATCGTTTCATTTTCCTGCCCATTTCCTTGTATATCGGGTTCAAATATGATCATGTATGTATCGGCGTGACTACACCCGGTCGGGATGACAATTTTTCATTAGGCCGACGGTTAAACTTATACCGACGCCAAAATCATGATGATGTCCATCCATCGGGAAGACATGTTCTATCGGCATGATAACTCAAGATAAGGCTGATAGCAAGACTTAAAACTTTCGTCTGCATGATATTTTGGAAATATGATGCTCCCCCTTCTGAATTTCCAGATGACGTCACTGTCATGTTTCGCTTCTGTATATTGGGGAAAAGAATGACATCATCATCATCATCATGTCGAAGGAAAATAGGAGGATATGAAATATGATCCTGCTGCTGAGGAATGGAATATGATGGTGACGTCATCGTCATATCCGGGCTTCATTAAAATGCAAAAGATGACGTCACCGTCATGTTTAGTTAAGATCAGGGGATAAGTGTAATATCGGGTGATATTTCAAAATATGATGATGACCTTTAAACTTTACTCATTCTCCTTTCGGAATATCAGGATGACGTCATCAGGATATTTGTTCTTTGTATTGGAAATGTCTTATGACGTCATCATCATATTGGGTGAACATGATCATGTTTACAAAATATCCTGTCGAAATGTAAATATGATGATGATGTCATCAGGATGTTTGTTTCTTTGTTTATCGTATTCAGATGATGTCATCAGGATGTTTGCCAAGGGTGATATTTTGCATCAAGATGATATTAACGAATATCGGGTTACACTCAAAATATGATGCTCGCGATACAAAAGACCGTTCGACGGGGAAGACTTGCAATCACTTAAAGTTGATGTCCAGATATTTGAACTGCAGGATATTATCGGGGGGACGTTTCAAATATGATGATGATGTTCTTCAAACAGCACAACTGAGTTTATAAGATATGACCCTCTTCTTGTGAATATCAGGTTTGACCAAGACTTTGACTGTTCATAACTCTCACATCCTGATGAATATCAGGGTGATGTAAAAGACAAACCTACATGAATTTTAATGCTCTTTCAGAATATGTGGTCATATATATGAAATACGAATTTTGACAAACTAACCTCATTTTGGGACTTACCTCATCTTGACTCCACATGATGATGAACATGACTGATTTTACCAAACCGCCAGAAAGCAGACAACACAAGCCAAAAGAAAAGTTGGGTCCCTATTTTGCCAAGTCAAAATGGGGCGTGTTGTGTAACCACACAACTTGCCACCAAAGAAAATAAACAAATTCCAATGATTCAAGTGATGTGATCACATTCATCTATAGTGTTCTAATTCTGTCTAAGTGTAAGCATCATAATCCTCTGAATGATAAAATTTCATTATGGTGATAAAGCTAACAAAGGATCAGGTGTGTGCATATGATTAATTATCCTCATCTTGAAAGTAAGTTGAAAACATAAGTAACTGGTGTTAAACTACATAGTTGGGGATCATCCCTCATAGCCAACCTGGATAGAGCCTTGCTGCCAGCAGGCGTCTATAGCCCCGGCAAGGTTATCTATACAATCTCCCTAAGTAGAGCCCCACTGCCAGCAGGCGTCCATAGCCCCGGTAGAGTTACTTAGATGGCCTAATTTTATTTCATTTCTGATTTTCTTTAAAAATTTATATCTGATATCATCATGTCAGCTCATTTGTACAAGGTGTAGTCACTTGCAGCTTTAGGTTGGAGATTGTATTGGTAGCAAGGGAGTCCCTTTAGATTTTTCACTTAACACCTATACTAGTGTGTTCAACAAACCCAAGGCTATTAGGTGTTTCATTGTGATGGATTCAATTTGACCAAGAAAAAGCACCCTGATGAAAAGACATCATAAACCTGATCATGAACACTTCTTAGAATGAATCATAACCTATATTTAAATGTGATCTCATCATCTGAATCCCAACAATTTAATTATTTTCTTAGGGTGATGAAGTGCATCATCCTGACTTACCAGAACAAGGTCCCAACCAACAAAACAACAACAACAACAAACAAACTGTACAAACAACTATACAAATATACAATATGATACATATGACTGTCATGAAGTCATTCAGGCCTAGAAATAATGTTTGAGGAATTGTCCATTGACTGGCAACGAGACATCCTCACCTGTCAGGTTCTTAAGCCTATAAGTGCTGTCTCCTAAAATTTTAGAAATCTGAAAGGGACCTATCCATAATCTATCAAACTTACCATGATCACCTTTCTTTTCATGGGCTTTATCCCACATCAGGACTAAATCGGATATCCTGAAAGCTTTAATTCTAGCTCTCTTGTCAAACCAGCGTTTGACAACAGCCTGATGTTTTGCAAATTGGTCAATCGCTTGACTTCATTTTTCTTCCAGGTGCATCAACTGAAGCAACCTGACTTCCTGTTTATTGTCTATGCCTAGATATTCTTGGGCAAACTGCAGAGTAGGAATTTTCAAGTTTACAGGGAGGATAGGATCTACCCCATATACTAGTTGGAAGGGTGAGTTTCCTAATGCAATTTTCATTCTAGTTCTGTCTACCCATAAGGCATATTTCAGAAATGAGTTCCATTCCCTGGGATTTTTCTCTATCAATTTTCTTATTATACTCAGTAAATTCTTGTTGGTGGATTCTGCTAATCCATTTCCCTGGGGATAGTAGTTGGATGAGAACTTAAGTATGATCCCATGATCAAAAGCCCAACTTGACAATTTGGTGGAAATGAAGGCAGAACCATTATCACTTACCAATGCATAAGGAATTCCATACCTGGTGACAATGTTGCTTTCCAAAAATTTAATGACATCATCCGCAGTACAAGTTTTGCTGCTGATAGCCTCAGTCCATCTGGTACAATAATCAGTAATCGTTAGGACATACCTATGGCCTGAGGAAGACGGAGGATTGATCGGTCCTATGAAATCCATGCCCCACTGTGCAAATGGGTGCTCTTCCATCACTGGCTGCAATGGTTGTGCAGCATATTTCTCTCTGTTGGCAGCAACCTGGCAAACATGACAACATTTAACATGATCAGCCGTGTCCTTAAAAATTGTAGGCCAGTAATATCCTACTCTGAGGATTGCATGTGTTGTGGCTAATGCTGATCCGTGTGCAGTACCAAACTTGTCATGTAACTCTGTTAAAACTTTATTTGCTTCTGGTTTCTCTAAGCATCTCAGGTATATTCCTTCATAATTCTTCTTGAACAAGGTTCCTCCCTTCATCATATACTTCTGGGATCTTATCTTTAAGGCTCTTCTCTGTGAGGCTTGCATTCTTAAAGGACATCTTCTGGTGATCAGGATGTGCTTGATGTCTGAATACCATTCCCCATTGTCTTTCTCATTGATCACATACTGCTGACTGATGATGTTTGGATCAGTTTCAGATATCATCTGGCTCAGAGCTTGTCCTCTTACCAGCTTCATGGGTGTGATCTCCATGTCATATTCTTGTAATACAGTAATCCATTTGGCTCTTTTTTCACCGGGTTCACTCTGCATCAGTAGCATCTTTGCTGCTGCATCTGGTACCACAGCAATCACTTTGCTTCTCAGTATATAATGTCTAAACTTTTTTACTGCTCTAACTAATGCAAGTGCCTGTCTTTCAACATCTACATATCTCAATTCAGCATCTCTGAAAGGACAGCTCATGAAAGCAATTGGTTTCTCTTCTTTCTTTTCATTTCTTTGAGTTAACACTGCTGCAGAAGTATGTTCTGAGGCAAATGAGTAGATGTAGAAATCTCTTGTATAATCCGGAGTAATGAGGACAGGAGCATCTGAAATGGCCTTCTTTATATCTTCAAAGGCAGCCTTAGCTTCTGGTGTCCACTCAATTTGTGCATCTTTTTTCAACATGGCATTTAGTGGTCTGACAATCTCAGTAAAGCCGGTGATGAACTTTCTCACAAAATTTATCTTACCAAAATAAGATTTAAGTTCCTTTTTGCTTCCTGGAAGTTGTAACTTCATAATAGATTCCACCCTGTCAGGATCAATGATAATTCCATCTTCTGTGATCAGGTGGCCTAGTAATTTTCCTGTTGTGACTCCAAATATGCACTTCTTAGGATTCAAAGATATTCCATATTCTTCACATTTCTTCAGTACACTTCTAAGATCAGCAACATGATTTCCTCTTTCCTTGGAGAATACTGTCAGTTCATCCATGTAGATGACTATACATTTTCCTACTAAGCCTCTGAAGGCTATGTCCATTGCTCGCTGGAATGTAGCTCCAGCATTTATAAGTCCAAATGGCATACGTCTATATGCAAATATACCCCACTTTGTGGTGAAGGTAGTTTTCAATCTGTCAATTTTATCTACCATTACTTGGTTGTATCCTAAAAAACCATCTAAGAAGGACATCATTTTGGCTCCATTTACAATCTGTAGAACTTCATCCAAAGAGGGCAAAGGATAATTATCTTTTTCTGATGCTCTGTTCAGGTTCCTGAAATCTACACATAATCTGATGTCTCCATTCTTCTTTCTGACTGGCACAAGATTCGCCACCCAAGTGGAGTGCCTTACAGGAAATATTATCCGGGCATTTAACAATTTCTTGACTTCTTCAAGGATGATTGGCTCAAGCAGAGCATTGACTGGCCTCTGCTTCTGTCTGAAAGGTTTTGCATCTGGCTTGAGAGGTATAGTATGAGTTATGACAGAAGTGTCATATGTCTTTAGCTCATCATAAGTCCATGCAATTACATGTATGTAATCTTTAAGGGCCTGAGTTATTCCTTCTAACTCTTCTGGTGTACAAACCTTACCCAATAAGACATTTCTGTTGTCATCAGCTTGTCCAATATTCACCTGTGAAAATTGACCTCCATCTGCCTTAGGCAGATCCTTATGTTTCAGCATATTATCTAGATCAAAGGCTCTTTCTAATTCAATCATACCTTTGGGAATTCTGTTGCTAGGCAACTCCAATATCTCATCTTCTTCCCAGACATGATCTTCCATACCATTCTCATCTATAATCTGAGCTTCAAATATGTCTCTGTTTGATATGAAGTCCAGGATGTGCTGATCATCATCAAACACCTGGAGATTAGTCACATTGTCAGGTACTGAAGGTACTGACACCAATTCTACTAAAAATCTCTTCAGACCAGTTATAGACAGCGGTTCCAACGTACTAGCGGCCTGGGCAAGTGCATCTGCCCTCTGGTTCTGTTCTCTTGGTACATGAACGATATTAAAGGCATCAAAGTCTTCAATCAGGTCCCACACACGATGTCTGTAATTTGATAGCTTTCTGTAATTACAAGAGTAAATTCCTCTTACTTGTCTCACAACTAGTTCTGAATCTCCAAAGACATGCAGGGTCTTCACTTTCTTCTTATGGGCAAACAACATTCCATGAATCAGAGCTTCATACTCTGCGACATTATTGGTGCAGGGGAACTGTAGTCTGTAAGCTGCTAAGTAGGATTTCCCTGATGGATCAATAAGGTCAATTCCTACCCCAGCACCTTGCTTGGATTTAGATCCATCAAACCTTAAGATCCAAGGCTTATATTCAGCAGGACATTTGTCTTCAGCAGGATATTTACTTGAACTTTCTTTCTTCTTTGCAGCTCTGGCTACTGCTCCGCCTGATATCCACTTTAACTTGGGGATGTCATCCTCAAGTTTCTTCTTTCCTTTATTTGGTGAGCCTGATGGCTTTTCTATTTTCTCTTCCATCTCAGCAGGAGGATGATGTTTAGCACATACAGCTGCATGCTTCTTCAAAATATGTAAGCATAGTGAGCAAGTTGTTTCTGAGTGAAGTGCCTCATGCAGCCTACACCAACCTCTAATTAAAACCTCCTGGGGAGATTTACACTGTTGTGTCATCTTTTCTATTTCTTTTACCAGAAATTCTTCAAACTTCGTTAGGTCACTGCCTTTATCTTCATCAGACAACTCATAATCTGATTCCATGAAGCAATCACTACCAGGAGTGATCTTTTCTTTTCTCGCATCATTTATCGGATCCGACACCAGGACCTCTTCTTCTCGCCAGATATGATCTTCATCATGATCCGTCGACTCTTCTGTTCTCCGGATATGATCTTCATTAGGATCCGTCGGTACCTCTGCTTCTGCAGAAAACAAATAAGAATTAGTGCCATCATCATCATCAGACATAGCACTCACCTCGGAATATGATGATGATGCTTCACTATACATTTGCTCCAGTATCATCATGTCTAAGCATGGTTCACAAGTCTTTTCTGAATGTGCTTCGCCATGTAATCTGCACCATCCATCAATCAAAATATCATTAGCAGATATATTCAATAATTGGCAATGTTTTACCTGAGTAGATAAATGCATCTCAAAATCTCTGAAGCGATCTATTGCATTCTCATTATCTGGATTATTATCAAATTCCATACTCGGCATGTCCTCATGATAATCATCATGATGATGATGATGAACATCCAGCATCAGGATCTCTTCTATTTTAATAGTTTGCGGCCTGATGTGATAAACGCCAGGTTCTACGTTTACATACATGATCTCATTTGTTTTGTTATATTCCGTGATCATATGTTTCATCCTAGGCTCAGCATCAATCCTGATCTGATTAGGTATACCTTTCCATGGTAACCACATGTGACTGAAGTCTGTGGACATATATCCGTTAAGCGTTTTAGACCAGTCCCGGCTAAGCAACATCCCATATGTATCAGGTATGTCCACTACCTGAATGTCAATGTAATACTGGATCCGAGGATCAGATGCTAGCTGCATGTGAATGTGAGTGAGTTCTCCCACTACACTTACTTCTGTCTTGTCCAGTTGAGTGACCTTCTTTAAGGATTTAGCAGGATGCAGTCCTAATGCGTTGCATATTGACAAAGGCATAACATTCGTTGAGGCTCCTGAATCAACTAAACAGTTGTGCAAGTTCTTGCTGAACATTCTTATGGTGAGGAGAAACGGAGGTGATTCAGTTTTATCTCTATACAAGGTCATGTGGGAGGTTTCGGCAGTTTGGACTGTAGCTGACACTTTGGACTTGATAATGTTATCTTTAGCAGCATGATCTTTGCCATTGGATTGACTTGAAAGATGATTATCCTCTTTAGGAGCAGGATCATCTAGTGACTTCATGAATGCCCTTTTGATGGCAGGAGTTTTCAGTAACTCCGATAAGGACAGGCTGATCTTGATTTTCTTCATTTCATCAGCCAAATAGCTGACTAACTTGTCAGACTCCTGAGGTGCATTTACGACTTTTGTTACTGTGTTTTGAGGAGACAAGTATTGAGCATTCACCTTAGGGAACCCAGGGTTATTGCTAGCCTTAGGATCAGGAGGTGTGTTGAAGTTGTTTGGAGGTAGAGATGATGTCAATGGACCAGCAGGTCTGTTGGCATTGCTCCTCAGGTTATAATTGTGCTTACCAGGATATTGCTGCTGGTATGCATGTACTTCCTCATGCTCTCTTGTAGGTTTATTTTCATCCTCAAAGGGGAAGACATAATTTGTTTCAAAGGTTAAGGCAGATTCTTCACATGTCTGATTATAATCCTGATGAGGTTGATTTGTGTACGTTTCTAACACAAAAGCGGAGTCATATCCACAAGGAACTATTTCATTTCCTTCTACCTAAGGTGGATTTCCAGAAGTATTAGACACTTCAGTCTGAAAGATGCTGGCAGCAATCCTAAATTGTGGACAATCTAATTCTGCATGTGCATTGGTATTGTGAATCCTACACCAATTGGTAAGGGCTGCTTCAGCAAGATTGACTCTAGTAGTCTGTTTGGCTTCACCAGGAGGCTGATTGTCTAGGGGTGATGGTAATAAACTGTTATTTGGCCTAGAGTTCCACACTCTGGGCTGTCTAGGAGGATTATTATTGTTTCCACCATTATTGTTGACGTTATTGTTGTTATATCCTCTGTCAGGGTAGTTTGGTCTGTCATTGGAATAACTCCTATTCTGACCTAACTGCGAATAAAACCCTTGATTTCTCAAATGTGTTACTTCTGTGGTGAGTTTTCTGAGTTGAGCAGAAATTTCTTTGATTTCCTCCTTCTCCTCTTGAGCTTTGGCCACTACATTTTCAGTCTGAGGCTTGAAAAAGGAAGATCCATGGTTATTGTTGGATAGATCTGTACCATGAGGTGTCTGAGCATGTGCAGGATATTGTGGCAATTGGCTATTTCCATTAGGAGGAGGCATAATACTCAATGGAGGTACTTGCAAAGGTGCAGGCATGACTGCTAGGGGTATCAATGATCCATTTGGATATTGTGCAGGATATTGTGAAGGATAAGCTGCAGGATATTGTGCTGGATATTGTGATTGCATGCCAGGCAAAGTAGGGAATGCTATATTTGGAGTAGGAGCAGGTATCAACTGCTGATTTACCTTGATAGCTTCTTGAAAAGCTCCTGTCAAAGTAGTGATCTCAGGATGTGTTCTCCTGATGAACATGGAAGTTAATGGATCCAGGGCTGAATAATATATACTCCTGGCAGCAGCATCAGTCACCACATATGGGGCAACTAGCTTAGACAACATTTTCTAGAACCTAGCATTGAAATTAGCAATAGGCTCATTCTCAAATCTTTTGATTGTGGCAAACATGTGGTAATTCATGGATGGATCAATAGGGACTTTGAACCTATCAACAAAGGCTTTCTCTAAGACAGCCCACGAACCGACAGAAGCTTGGCCAAGATTGATGAACCAATTATAAGCTTCTTCCCCTAGGGAAAAAGGAAATAATCTGCACACCACGTCCTGATGTTCTATTCTAGCTCTGCAGCACGCTTCTTTAAATGTCCTAATATGATCATCAGCATCTTGATAAGGATGATACCTTGGACAAAGTTTATCCGGATTCTTTGGTAACTCATGATATGCAGTAAAAGTCAAGGGTGACTCTGCTGCAAAGAAAGACATTGCAGCCTGAGGGGGCTGAACTGGTGGTGCAGTTGGCTGAGGTTGAACTAAAGGTATACCCTGGGTTTGAACAGGAGGTGTCGCGGATATACCAGAAGGTATTTGCAAACCGACAGGGGTTACAAGAGGAGGTCCCGGTGAAGCTCTAGACGCGCTTGATCCTGGAGTATGGTGAATGTCCACAGTCCTAGGTCTGAAACCTCTAATAGGCAATTCTTCAAAAACTTCACTAGGTCTAGACCTGGTATTTATCCTGTAAGCCAGGATTTCTCGATTTGGAGGCAAATTGGCTGAAACTTTGCAAATATTGGCTGGATTCCACCGGATGAGGTGATATTTGCGGTTAAACGGTAAATCAGACTGGATATTTACGAAATATTTGCGAAGATACTGCAAATATGACAGGGTATTGGGATATCTTGACCCGTAGCACAAGATCTCAAGTGTTTAAGGCTCAAATTCTCAAAGCTTGAACAAATTTACGCATCTTTAGCCAATATTAGTGAATTCAGAGAGATCTACTGTAAAGCTTGCAATATTTATGTGAGATCTGGAAATCTTTACATAGAATGTGCATATACAATCTTGTCACAGCAAATATTTACGTAATTTACTGAAATTCACAGACGATCTGAGGGTACCTTACTCTTATACGTCATCAAACCTGAAAATACTGATGATGAGCGTGATCTTCCGGTCGGGCCCTCCTTCTAGCGCCAATTTATGTTGGTCATGATGTTAGTCATTCGCAAACATAGAATAAAAGTTACACAACAACCTTTACTCATCTTGAAAGATACGATGAATTCAGAGAATTCATGATCCCAAGTCTCCGTTGATTAGGTCTTAATCTACTGACGTTACTCAGTGGTTGATGTGTGTTGCTGTTTTCCATTCAGGGGCCTTACGTGTTTCGGCAAAGTTCATCATTATTTCTTCAAATATCCTGCTCTATATGCCTGCTCTGCATAAATCTCCAACAATTCTACCTTTGCACTGTGAATTTAGTCAAATAATGTGCCTACAGGCTGATATTTGCATGATTTCTACCATTATTTATGATTCTTTGCATGATATTTTCAATACTACATGCATTTAACTCAAATATGCTAATGATTTTCAGTTACCTACGGGATTTCAGCATATTTCTCTGTTCTGCTTGTTATTTATCATGATTTGCAGTTATGGTGATGAATTTATGAAATTAAAAAAAAAGGAAAAGGGTTAAAGAATAAGATTCCCAAAACTACTTGACTTAGATCACTGATCCATATACAAGCTCCCATACATGCAATGAAAAGAAGGAAACTAGAATCATACTTCACCAGGACATTCCACAAATCCGCATGATCTAGTGCAAATCTTCAAAGGAAAAGTTGATAACAACATGTAATGAAATGAAAGTGCTTCTAGTTGAACACAGCATTCACCAGTACATATCCAGAAACCAACAGGAAGATTACGTAAAATTTACAATCAGGATGTAATCTAAAACTTCATATCCATTCAGTATGCTCAAGAACAGGTACATTTACAGTGATCTGAAGAAAGAACCTTGACATTTCAACAATTCTATCCTCATTAGTCTCAATAATCCGATCTCCTAATTGATTCTACAGTAATCGGCTTTAATGCGCCAGATGCGTCTGTGTATATTTTTTTAATCTCCCCCTGGATCTGGCTCTTATATAGAACAAATGCCAGAAAATAGTTACAATGATCCAAGGATCAGGATCCTCTCACAATAATCAACAGTCCAAATGAAAAGCACATGCTTCGCCAGTTGGCAAATGTACAGCCAGAATATTCCAGCATCTTTGATTTGATTCGGTCTCCAGCTGGCAAACAGCATATTTGACAATATCCTCCTCACTTCTGGTTCATGTTGCCTCCATGTGCAACTTTGTAATTATCAGCTTCAGCAGCAGCTCTAACAGCATCACGACTTCCTGCAAATAAACAGACAAACATTAAGTTCATCATCATGTGGATAAACAACAGGAAGTAAACGTTTTATTAAACATGCCTCAAAATGTGTAGCTACAGGCAATCGGGCTTCATACCTGTGGAAAATATGCACTAAATGCATAAACAACGTTAAAAAACACTCGGGTCAACCATCGTTTCATTTTCCCGCCCATTTCCTTGTATATCGGGTTCAAATATGATCATGTATGTATCGGCGTGACTACACCCGGTCAGGATGACAATTTTTCATTAGGCCGACGGTTAAACTTATACCGACGCCAAAATCATGATGATGTCCATCCATCGGGAAGACATGTTCTATCGGCATGATAACTCAAGATAAGGCCGATAGCAAGACTTAAAACTTTCGTCTGCATGATATTTTGGAAATATGATGCTCCCCCTTCCGAATGTCCAGATGACGTCACTGTCATGTTTCGCTTCTGTATATTGGGGAAAAGAATGACATCATCATCATCATCATGTCGAAGGAAAATAGGAGGATACGAAATATGATCCTGCTGCTGAGGAATGGAATATGATGGTGACGTCATCGTCATATCCGGGCTTCATTAAAATGCAAAAGATGACGTCACCATCATGTTTAATTAAGATCAGGGGATAAGTGTAATATCGGGTGATATTTCAAAATATGATGATGACCTTTAAACTTTACTCATTCTCCTTTTGGAATATCAGGATGACGTCATCAGGATATTTGTTCTTTGTATTGGAAATGTCTTATGACATCATCATCATATTGGGTGAACATGATCATGTTTACAAAATATCCTGTCGAAATGTAAATATGATGATGATGTCATCAGGATGTTTGTTTCTTTGTTTATCGTATTCAGATGATGTCATCAGGATGTTTGCCAAGGGTGATATTTTGCATTAGGATGATATTAACGAATATCGGGTTACACTCAAAATATGATGCTCGTGATACAAAAGACCGTTCGACGGGGAAGACTTACAATCACTTAAAGTTGACGTCCAGATATTTGAACCGCAGGATATTATCGGGGGGACATTTCAAATATGATGATGATGTTCTTCAAACAGCACAACTGAGTTTATAAGATATGACCCTCTTCTTGCGAATATCAGGTTTGACCAAGACTTTGACTATTCATAACTCTCACATCCTGATGAATATCAGGGTGATGTAAAAGACAAACCTGCATGAATTTTAATGCTCTTTCAGAATATGTGGTCATATATATGAAATACGAATTTTGACAAACTGACCTCATATTGGGACTTACCTCATCTTGACTCCACATGATGATGAACATGACTGATTTTACCAAACCGCCAGAAAGCAGACAACACAAGCCAAAAGAAAAGTTGGGTCCCTGTTTTGCCAAGTCAAAATGGGGCGTGTTGTGTAACCACACAACAATATGTAAAGTAATAGAGGCTTACCTTGGATAGGTGGCATTAGAATAGGAGGGTTCATGAGGTATTCCTTTAGCGTATGAAATCCTTCCTCACACTTTTCATCCCATCTAAATGGTATGTTTTTGTGCAATAGGTGAGAAAAAGGTTGACACTTGTCTACTAGTTGTGATATGAACCGACGAATTGCTTGTAACTTGCCCTAATTAGACCACAGTTGAGTGATGTTCTTTGGTGGTGACATATCCATTATAGCTTTGACTTTGACAGGATCCACCTCTATCCCATTTGCTAATACAATGAATCCCAAGAGCTTACCGAAGGTGACTCCAAGCACACATTTCTTTGAAATTAACCTGATTTTGAAGTGTTCCAATATCTAAAAGACCTTCTCTAGTACATCTAGGTGGGATTCTCTTGTGAGTAACTTTTCTTGGATTTCATCTACATAGTCCTCCATTGTGACGTGCATCATGTCATGGAAAATAGTGGTCATAGCATGTTGATATGTTTTCCCTGCATTCTTTAACGCGAATGGCATGACACTCTAGCAGAAGGTTCCCCATGGACAAGTGAAAGTTGTTTTATGTTGGTCTTCTAGTGCTATCCTAATTTGATTATACCCTAAGAAGCCATCAATAAGAGAAAGCATGGTATGTCCTACTGTCAAGTTGACTATGATATCAATGTTAGGTAATGGAAAGTCATCCTTGTGGAAAGCCTTGTTGAGATCTTAGAAATCATTGCACAATCTAACTCTACCATTAGGTTTGGATAATAGTACTATGTTGGATACCCACTCTAGATAGTCTATTGCTCTAATGAACCCTACATCTAGCAGTTTTGTGAGTTCCTCTTTTACTAGTAATGCAATGTGTGGATCATCTTTCTGAGCTTCTGCTTGACTAGTTTGACCCTTGAATCTAGTGGAAGATGATGTAGAATCAAATCTGGATCTAAACCAGGCATATTTGTGTATGACCAAGCAAAGTTGACTTGTTTTTTTTAAGAATGGTACAAATTTGGTCTTTTTTGGTGGAGATAGAGACTTTGCAAAGTGAATGATCTTAGGATTATCCTCTGTTCCAATGTTGATAGGTTCTGTAGGTTCCACAACAATCTAAGACTTCTCCTGATACATGTCAGTGGGGAGAGTGTCAAGCCTTCCATTGTCTAGAACCTCATAGAGGTTTTTACCATCCGATGCATCCTTTCTTTTTACTATTTTTGGATTTGATACTGCCGCAGAGCGGTTTTCACCATCAGATCTAGTTTTTATTTTTATGTTTTTACAATTGGAAGGCTTGGCACACCCTCTCCAAAATAGGCCACGATGTTGAGTTCAATGGTGAAGCTAGCTTTATGATCTCCTGTAGGTAGGTGGTCCCTAAGTTCCATGTAGTCAATATAGGCATCATCATTTTGGAACATGTCTAGTTGCGGGGTTCCTTGTAAATCCCAGTCGATAAGTTCAGGATGCACAAGGGGAAGGGAGTCAAAAGATAGATTTGATTCATTGGGTGTGATAGTTTGAATGGATATATGGTCGGGATTCAGATTGGTAGGGATAGGATCCGAGATGGTACTTTCCTCCAGATTTTTTATTGCGATGGAACTCTGACCTTCCTCGAAAGTCATACTCTCAGGAGTTGGTGAATCACACTCTAATGGTCTATGCATTAGTGTTTTTCCCTCACGGTAGGGGCTATAGGTTTGAATGGTGTCAATTCCTTTGTTCTCATAGGAGTGCTCAGTGAGTTCATCCCCTTCATATTCATTAGAATCTGTGTCATTGTATTCTTGTAGGGCATGGATCTGTTCCACAAAACAAGCATTGGCCTTAGCTTTGCCCTTGTCCTTGTATCCTAGCCCTTTTGTATTTCTAGTCAATGAGGATGAGGAGGGTTGGATGGGCTCTATAATTCATTCTTTCCTTAGACCAATAGGGCCTTGTCCGTCATAACCCATTATGTGTAGGATAGACTCACCACGCCCATAGATTTCCATTGGGAGCTTAGGTGGTTCTTGTTACGTGTTATATTCCTTTGTGTAGAGCCATTGCAAAACATTTCTTTCCTCACTCTCATCTGGTAGGGTCCCCCATTTTACAAAGAGAGCTGTGGGAGCTTCGGGAGGAGCAGAAGGTTTTGGAATGTACTTAGGTGTAGGTCATCCAAATGATCTTGGAGATAGAGGCATTTTGGCTAAGTTGAGGTTCTGCTTGATGGAGTATTCCCCTACTCTTATTTCCTTGATTGTGATTTTCTATTCTTTGGGCTTAGACGATGAAGCTTCTGAGGTAGAATCATGCTGTGAGATGGGGGATGTGGAAGCTCTATTATTGGGAATGATGCAATCAGACTTTGAGTAGATAGTGTTATAATGCTGAAAATGGGGAGGATCACCTTGGATGGTGATTTGTTTGCCGTTATGAGGAAATTTGATGCATTAGTGATAGGTAGAAGGCATAGCTTTCATGTGATGAGTCTAGGGTCTACCCAGGAGGATATTATAGGCTAGCTCCCTATCTAGGACTTGACAAACAACATCCTTTATTACTGGTCCAAATTGTATTGGTAACACCACTATTCCTTTAGTAGTTCTTTCTTCTTCATCATAGGCCTTGATAGTGATATTTTTCCTATGATCCACTACATTTTTAGAGAACCCCAATGCAAGGACTAGCTTGAGCGTTCAAATACTTAAACTAGCTCCTCCATCAATTAGAACTCTTTTGATACGGTGTTTATGAATGAAGGCAAGGATACGCAAGGGTGTGTTATGGGGCTGAGACACTGAAAGGTCATCCTTCTTAGTAAACGATATGTTGCTTGAGGAGGTTAGATTTCCTACCATGGCTTGAAACTTCTCTTGGGCCAGGTTCGTGGGCACAGTTGTTTTAACTAGGGCTTTATCAAGAATTTCCTTGTGGGAGGGAGACAGATGCAATAACTCTAAGATAGATATGTGGGCAAGAGTTTTTCGAAGTTGGTCTATGACACTGTATATATGGGAGTTAGACGGAGAAGGTGACGACCTTGGAGGAACCATGTTTAATGTGACCTTACCATTGTGGGTGATGATGCTACAATCAGCTTTTTTGGGTCTTGATTGTTGGTTGAATGTGACCACATTGACTTGTGGGATGTGCTCTGATATGCAGTTGATGGTATAATCGAATGGCACACTCACGTAGTTAGCATTGTTGTGTCCATTGTTTTGATTTTGCCTGTTGTGGTTGTTATTGTTGTTGTTGTTGTATGGCCTGTCATGGTTGAGGAGTGGATCCTTGTATGCCACATGCGTCTCGTTAGAAGTATGTTCTTTAGTGCCTACCTGATTTTGGTCAAGTATGTCTTGAATGACGTGTTTGAGATGGATACAGTTGTTGGTCTTATGGCCTCTTCCTCTATGATATTTGCAGAAATTAGTATCTTTCCAATAATGAGGTTTTATTTGAGGTTCATAGTCACTGGTGGGAGGAAGAGTGATCTCATTGTTGGCTAATAGCTTTCTTAATGCAGACTCCTAGGACTCCCCTAGTGGTGTGAATTTTTGTCTAGGGTTGGAGGTGAACCATGGCTTTGGTTCGCGAGAGAAGGTTTTGTTCGGTGTAGCATTGCTTGCTTCTCCTTTGAGAGTGAAGATTGGTTGCTATTTGGGAGCCGCTACTTTGGCATCAACCACCCCATCATTGACGACATTTTTGTTCTTTGTCCAAAACTTCAACTTGTCCATGGTGTAGTTAGAGTTAGGGGTGTCCTTGTACAACTTTATTTACCCCTTGGCGATCATAGCTTTCTTGATAAATAATCCCATCTCAATGACTTTTGTAAATGAGGTAGGGCATTGAATTTGGATTTGGTAACTTAGATCAGGGTTAAGGTTGTGGACAAACATCTCTGTCAATTACTTCTCAGGTACGTCATATGAGCATTTACTCACAATTTGTCTCCACCTTTGTAAGAAAGTGGCAAAGGATTCACCACCTTTCTACTTTGTATTGCATAGGTCAAGCATGGAGACTTCATGTTCAATGTTATATGAGAAGTGCGTGATGAACTTGTTTACTAACTCATCAAAAGTTTTGATTCCTGGGGGGAGTCATTGGAACCATTCCATGGCTTGTCCACCTAGAGATCTAGGGAATAATCTCATTAGGAAAGTCTCATTAGGAGCTACTTCTAGGCACACAACACTAAATTCCCTAATGTGATCTCTTGGGTCTCCTTTCCCTTTGTATTTGTCAAACTTAGGAACTTCGAATTGAAAGGGAAGGGTACCATGTTCAAGATTTTATCAAAGAGATATGGTACAATGTCTTCCAAGGAATAATGTTTAGTAGGCATCCATGTTTTGAGTTCCCCTAATTGTTGTGTTAGGCCTTCAACTTGTTTTTGCAATGTTTCCATAGGTATGTTTGGGTCTATGACTTTCTTGCCTTTGTCTTTGTCAAGGGAGTTTTCCTCATTTATGCTTTTTTCATGAGTTCTTTCCTCTCCTAGTTCTTTTAATACCTTGACATCAAAGTCAGCGGGGAGTTTAAGTCCTAGGTTTGCAAGATGAAGAAAGTACTTTTGAGGGTCCTCGTTGAGCACTTTAGCTAGCATGCATTGAAATTTCTGATCTTGGAGGGCTCCGTGGTATTCCTCATGGGAGATTTCCTCATCACTATCATGAGGGGACATAATGCGGTCAATGCGGTCAGATGTTCTGGCCATTTCAAGTTGTTTTTGGTGTTGGGATCTAGTTAAAACCATGCAAGGCAATGTGGGGAAGAAGTGGGGTGAAACTAGAGACTTTGGTAAGGTGCTGGTGTAGGTTGGTGAGAAGAGGATACTTGCGGTGATGAGATTCAAACAAGGAACTCTTTTGATCAATGATTCCAAGTAAGTTGGTTGACACAAGATGATAGCCATAAGTAAGGATAGCCAATACCCATTTACTATGTAGAGACTAGTCTTGCACCAAGACCACAAGTGAAGTTCTGTGACCTACTAGGGTTACTTGAATCCGAAATGATCTAAAAAAGGTCTTGCACTAATCTGATATAGGAACTTTGACTTGCTTATGGGAAAACCTGGTAGAAGGTGGATGAGACGACCAATGAAAGAGAGGGTATGCTATGGAAATGAAAGGAAGAGGTGACTGTACAGTAAATCTGATATCATAAACTAGAACAAGGCTGAAATGGGTATCTTGAAAGGTTGATAAATTTTCTCAAAAGACTGGGAAATACTCACTGTTGCGGATGCGCAGCAATAAATGCGTTGAAACAGAGGATAAATGCGTAGCAGGTCAAGACAAATGCTCAACTCTGGTGAATGATAGAAGCGCAGTAACAGATGACAAATGTGTAGAAAGTCAAGGTATATGTGCAGCAGGTCGAAATGGATGCACATCTCTGCAGGACAAATGCGTAGCTCTAGTTTTCTTGACTGTTTGTGCAATTTTTTGGCACATTTTTTGATGTTTTTTTGGTTTCTTGGTTGCACATTGGTCTTTATGATCTGATTTTCTCAATTATGGAAAGTAAAACACAACAAACACAAAGAAGTTTTCATGATTTTTTTGATCTTTTTTTGTAATTTTATGGACTCTTTTTGACTCAAAAGCAAGTACAAATCCTAGGATGGCTAGGACAATATAAACTAAATTCTCACTATTTCTAGATGAGGCATCTTTGGGAGGTGATAATCACCCTTCCCTCCATCAACTTATAGGGGTTTTTGGCTACTAAAAACAAAGGATGATTAATAAGTGCAACCGTTCGAGTGGTTATACATGCAACATCACTATTTTCCATTATGGAGTCTCCTAGCCTGCAAGGGTTGCGCCTTGGAGGGTTTTGGGGGAGGTTGGCTGTCAGTATAACAGAACTTCACTCATTGTTTGAAGCTTTCACTCCAAACACAATTTATTTATAGTGGCTTGGCAAAGCTTGGCTTTAGCTTGTTACCACTTAAGGTTGTTCCCACTTGGATGGAAGGATATCCAAGGGTTGGCCTCTCTAAAGGTTTAACACATGTGAAAATGATATGTCTAGTATTTTTGTCACCCAAGATAGTGGAGAGCATAGGCCTAGTATCATTCCCAAAAACATGAAAGACAGTGGTTCTTCCCCTAATTAAAATGAAAAAGATTAAATGTGTTAAGCTACTTGGGTACACACGCGAGTTGTTAAATTTGAAATCAAGATAGCAATGGTTCAATGTTATCCTCCTAACATTGGGACTATATTCAATTTGTTGATGCAACAATATCAAATTACAATCCTTCCTAGTTAGATCTAGATGTGATTTTGTATGAACATTCGATTACTATCCTTTAGATCAAGAGGTGAGTTAACAAATGTAGCTATATGACTAAACTAGTCCCTAACCTTCAAGTAGATCAGAGAATATTCCTACAAAAAAGTGTCAACGTTAGCAAAATCACAAGAAAACCCAAAAAGTCATTGTCAGAATCAGATGCACAGGTACAGAAAGTTAGATGCGAAAAGACAGAGATCATATGCGCAACTATTACAAAAGCACTAAGACAGAGGTCAAAAGCACAGAAACAAAGATCATATGCACCATTCGGTAGATGCGCTGAAAGAATAGATGCACTGAAACTGAGCTCAGATGTGCGTTAGAATTGATCAGATGCGTCAAATCCTCCTGTGTTAAATCAAGGCAAGGCCCCACCGTGGGTGCCAAAAATGTTACCAAAAATATTGTCAAAGTATTAATCTCAATCAATAAACCAATAATCTAAATAGAAATTACAAGTAACAAAGATCAAATAACAAAGAACAAACCATGCAAACCTTGTTACTTTGTTGCTTCCATTGTTCACCTAGTCTCAATTGATCTTTTGTATGAATGAAGCCCTCAGAAACCATACTTCCTTGCTTTGATTTTTTAAGATGACAATGGAGAGATGGCTATGATACTTTTTGTAATGAAGAGGAGCTTCAATACTGTTATGGGACTTTTTCCCCAAGAAAATAATTATAAAAATTAAGTTTATAAAATATTTAAAGAATCAAAGGAGAGGAAAGAAAATTATTTAACAGATGTGTAAAATAAAAGGATGTAAATAAAGTTTCTTTCAAGTTAGAAAGAAGTTAAAAGGTTAAAAGAACCTTTTAAAAAAAATAATAACAACACTCGTGATTCAGGAAAGTATAGGAAAAGTGAAAGAAAAAGGAATACAAAATTTGGAAGGCACACAAGAGTGAAGGTTTTGGTTCTGGTAGGCATTTAAACATTTGGAGAAGGGGCACACAGCATGTGTCCAACTCGGGGTACAACGTACACCCGGGAGTGTCCTGGTCAGGGCTGTGTTTATGTCGTAAAGACAGGTTGGTTCTGTGCAAGAACCGGTTCCTCCGGGGGTGTTTGTGCCAGGAAAAAGCTAGGGCTAGTAACCCTATCTCTGTGTATGGGATGGTTGCTTCCAGATACGTATTATTTCCATTTCCCTATAATTTAAATGTTCTCTTGTTAATTTATCATCTCTTGTCAATGTTATAAATTTCATATTCATATTATTGCTTAAATGATTAATTACTGCTGCTTCTTTTATCTATTAATGCTGCAATTAATATGTATACCTTACTAATAAAATAAATTGAAATATCTTTCATTTGTGTATTGTTGGAGAATAGTTAGGTTATATTTGGTATCAGAGTCGAACCTGGAAAAGAAAAAGATTATAAATGTTAAATCAAATTATAATATACAGAGATCTAAACATAAAATAAATTAAATGGTAATATAAATATTTATTTGTATAGAGAATTTAAAGTAAATTATAAACAATAGTAAATGAATATGAGATTAAAATCTATGTGCATTATTAGTATATATATGGTTGTTAAAATATATAATTGAAAAGTAGAAAACCATTATGTTAAACAAGTGAAAAGTGTAAAGTGAAATGGTTTATACCATCACTTGAGTTAAAATTAATAAAGTTGGGTAAAACATATATATTCTTAGTCATTTATGATAAATATGGACATAGTTGTATATGATTTTATATATATATATATATATATATATATATATATATATATATATATATATATATATATAAATTGAATTTAATATGATTATTAGTAGATGTTTCTATAGTACAAGTTTTAGGTTAGAAATGTGAATCTAATCCCATTGTTTCTTATGATTACAAATACATAGATCATTGTTTATAGATGTATATCTATAATTTTAGGGTTTGAGATATATATGTTTCTTGAAAATATATCTATTTATATATAAACTTTATATTATATATTTATGCTTCATATAATATTAATTGAATTTACTATATGTAATATATAAAATATGATATGAAATGATATTAAATTGAAAATAAATATCTTTAATATATTAATGTATGAGAATTTAGTATACACACACACACACACACACACACACACACACATATATATATATATATATATAGCAATTTTATATTATCATATAAAGCTATTTTAATTATTGCATTTAACATGATTATCTAAAGTAATTTTATTATTACTTAAGAGTTGTTTTATTTGATAATTATTTATTACATGTCTTAAATAAATAACTATTTCAATTATATTACTATAAATACTATATCATATAGTTATATAGTTATAAATTAAAGTGTATATAGATAAGGGTTGATAAGGGTTAATCATAATATCACTATAATTATTCATATTAATAAGATTTATTTTTTATGAAGAGTAAAAAAATTTTAAAATTTAAAATTTATATAAAATAAAATAATGAAATAAAATGTTCGGGTATTAAAAAAAATTATTTAGTAGTATAAGAACACTACAATATACTATTATATAAATTTAGAAAATCTAATATATAGGATAATATATATTTTAGAAACTTAAACTACCCATAAAAAATATTCTCATCTTGTTTTCTTTATTCCGATAGATTGTTTAGTTATTAATATGAATAGGAATATAAAGTTATATTTCAGTTATTAATATGAATATGAATATAAAGTTCTAAATGGATTGATTAGAGTAATGTATGTTGGTATATCATATTGGCTATTAATATTATTTTATATTTATGTATTTAAGTATACTATAATTGACCAAATCTAAGTGTGTGTATTATTTATTTTATGAGATAATTTTTTAGCTAGAAATTTACTTTATTTAAGTATAAGTGTGTGTATTATTTATTTTATGGGATAATTTTTTAGCTAGAAATTTACTTTAAGGTTAATAAATTTATTTTAAGGTTAATAGGTCTATAGGTGGTCAATATAAAAGATAGAAATACATATTAATTAAATTATACTTTGAGGAACAAAATTATAAATCTACCATAATACTTGCAAGATATATTGTTGCAAAATCCTTCGTGAGGTGTAATAGGGTAAATAGGGGATAAATGCCCATGAGGTAAAAAATAAAATTTGAAATGATATAGAGAAGATTAGCATACAATGCCTACTTGTCCAGTGTGTTTTCCTTGTATTATGTTGAGTTGATTAATCAAAGTTGAATAAGGTAGTCATACTCTCAGACTTAAGGTAAATTGTGGGCCCATAACCTTTAGGTCCCAGGATCCTTTTTCACCTCTTAAATTTAGTACAATATGATGTTTCTATTAGAATGAGTTGGATAGAATGAAACAATATTTTTATAGAATATGAAACTAAAAAGATTGTTTTAGGAACAAACCTAGGGACATGTCAAATATTACAGGGGGAGAGATAATCTATGATTATAATTATGTATATGATTATTATACAAATTTGATTTTGAAATGAGAAAGTAGTTCTTTGTACAAAGATGAATGTTTTTTTAAGATGTTTATATCTTTCACAAATTTGTGAAATTCAAACCAAGCTTAGGTTGTTAAAGATTTATTAGTATTTTGACAAAACAAACTAAAACATCAACTCAAACCAAAACAAACATGTGAATATAGTTGAAGGTCTTGAACGAACAACATACTTGAACTCTTTATTGTACTATGATGTAATCAACTTACACATCCAAGGCATGAAATGAACTTGTCCTAATAAAACAATTATTATTGTTACAAAATTGTCAATTCAAATATTACATAGTTGGTACAGGTTGTTTCTTATTATTGAATGCATATTTTGGTTATTGTAGACTTACAACTAGACGGGGTGCATCTTGAGAACCATAAATGACATTTTATACACTATTATTCATGTATTATATGCTTTAAGCCATGATTGTAACCGATATGTGATTTGAAGGCTCCAAGGGAGTAGACAATTTGACAAACCATTTTAGGATCAATTTTTAGATAATTCTTTGAGACTTTGATTTGGATGGCCAATCCAAAGACTTTGAATTGAGATAATATAATCCATTTATCTTAGAGGTAGACATAATTAGGTAGTTGAACAATCAATCTATGTGAGTGATTTATTAATGCCTAGTTTTTAAAAGAAAATACCTTATAGGATTATGTGTATTACCTTTTATTTTATTGTGTTATGTTATTGGACTTGATCAACCCAATAACGTTATACAGGGTATTTGTGAAATATTATATAAAAGAGAGGATAGTCATGTAGTTCGGAATGCATGATTATCATCTTGGAATATATGAGTATGTAAGTTATATAATAGTGAATGATGGGTGAATGAATAATATGATATATGTATATTACTTACTAAGTGGTACATGAATGAGCAAATTGAAAAGTTATTAGGGATTTAGTATATAGAATTGAATTAACTCCCTAATTGAAAATTCATGATCTATATCATAGACAAGTATATATATTTGTGATTAGGTTATTAAATAGAAAAATTTCATGTTGAATCTACTTATGATTAAATTACATTAGAAAGTGTTACTGAAAATAACCAAACAAATTATGAAATAGAACTATAGATGATGTTAAGTGAAATAAATTCATAGCATGATATTGATAGTGCTACATCCACATTTATTTAACTAAATAATTTTGCATGTTTTGTAGAGATTCTCTTTGAGCTACTGACGACAGCAGCTAAGCTACATGGGGAGAATTGTTATGGGACTTTTTCCCCAAGAAAATAATTATAAAAATTAAGTTTATAAAATATTTAAAGAATCAAAGGAGAGGAAAGAAAATTATTTAACATCAAAGGAGATGTGTAAAATAAAAGGATGTAAATAAAGTTACTTTCAAGTTAGAAAGAAGTTAAAAGGTTAAAAGAACCTTTTAAAAAAAATAATAACAACACTCATGATTCTTAAAGGAAAGTAAAATAATAATTATATTCCCTATTTTGTTAAAGATTGGGTGTGACGGTTGGAATTCACCCTTTGGGTTAATATTTAAACCCGAGAAATGAATGTAAATTAAAAGGGCGGAATTAATGAGAAATCATGGAGGAAAAAAACTATACAGGAAAGTATAGGAAAAGTGAAAGAAAAACGAATACAAAATTTGGAAGGCACACAAGAGTGAAGGTTTTGGTTCTGGCAGGCAGTTAAACATTTGGAGAAGGGGCACATAGCGTGTTTCCAACTCAGGGTATAGCATACACCCGGGAGTGTCCTAGCCAGGGCTGTGTTTATGTCGTAAAGACAGGTTGGTTCTATGCAAGAACCGGTTCCTCCGGGGGTGTTTGTGCTGGGAAAAAGCCAGGGCCAGTAACCCTATCTCTGTGTACGGGATGGTTGCTTCCAGAAACTATTAAAGATACATATTATTTCCATTTCCCTATAATTTAAATGTTCTCTTGTTAATTTATCATCTCTTGTCAATGTTATAAATTTTATATTCATATTATTGCTTAAATGATTAATTATTGCTGCTTCTTTTATCTATTAATGCTACAATATGTATACCTTACTAATAAAATAAATTGAAATATCTTGCATTTGTGTATTGTTGGAGAATAGTTAGGTTACAAATACAATAAAAAGGGTGACCGCAAGCAATGGAATGACTTGGGTGCCAAAGGCGCGCTGTAATTCCTGTAGAGTAAGGGTACTAAAAGTTTGGATGAATGAAATGGAGGAATTGGGTTTAACTTATAGACTCATGAGAGAGAAGATCAATGGTTGAAAAACCTTGAGAGAATGTGTGCGAATAGAAAGAAGACAAGTGTCACACAAAAGTTGTTTTGTTGAGTTAACTGCTTTCCTTTAAAAAGATAAGTTTTGATTTCATAAATTAGAAAGCTTTTTTCTAATTTAAGAGTTATTGATAAAAACAAGATTGATTAAATTAGTTAACTCAACTTGTGATTTGCTTTTGCATGATTTGAGAGAAATTAAATAATAAATTATTTAATTTTGCGTGCATGAAGAAGAAGACTTATTTTTAGAAGATTTGGAATATTTTTGAGGAATTAGAAGATAAGAAAGTAAATTAAATAAATAAATTTATTTAATTGTTTGTGCATGATTTGGAAGAATAAATAAAATATTTGATTATATTTTATTTTTAGAGATTGAGAGAATTTAAATAAATTTAATTGATTTATTTAAATTTGGAAGAAGAATCGACTTAATTAAATAATTTAAGAATTATTTAATTTGTTTGGAAGAATTTAATTAAATAAAGGATTTTATTTAATTTTGACTTTAGAAGAGGTAATTAAATATTTTTTTATATTTTTTAATTTAGAGGAATCTAAATCAAATAAATAAATATGTTTATTTATTTATTGATAGAGGAATTAGAATGAAAATAAATGTTAAGAATATTTATTTAGACTGAGTCGTGTCATTTTTAGGTGTATACAGATGATAATGGAAATGACATGGACATTTTCAAGTTCTAGGGTTGCCAAAAAGGGGGTTAGTTTGGGACAAGGGGGATTATGGGATCAATGGTAGATGGATCCAAGAATACTTGTACTCTTTTTTATTTCCTTTCATCTAGGTCTAGGGAGGAGAAGGAAGATTTAGGCTGAGGAGGCTAAGGCATAGAAAGAGGCTTGAGATCAATAGGTCATTGCATGGGAGGAGGGAACTCAAGGTCAACAACAGACTGGGAAAAGTTCTCTCTAGCAGTGACATGCCAAAAATGTTTACACTACCACACAAGTTGAATGCATCTTGTGCATGCTAAAGACTCCATACAAGGAGTGAGAGCCCATCTTATTGCATAGGTTTCTTTCCTTCCCTTATTAGAGGGACTAGAGGAGGAACAAAAGCAACCACCTAAGGCAAGGAGACCATTGCGAGGGTAGGCTTAGTAGAATAAGGGACACTAGGATCCATCTGACTTGCCTTATATTTTTTAAGATTAAATAGAAATTCTATATGGGGTTGGAAGGGCCTAATGGGGATTGAACAAAAATAATCTAGAGAGAATTTACCACATAAATAGAGTGGTTGGAACTCATTGTGTTGGATAGTGTGCACAACTCCATTATATGGAAACTTCAAACATTTATGGACAATAAAAGGGATAGATCTCATCATCATGAGCCATGGATAGTCCAATGAGAGATGAAAGAAGTCCAAGGTAGGAATGACAAAAAGAGGAACATCCAAACTCTTGGGTCCAACTTGAACAGAAAGGGTAATTAAACAAAGGATAGGCATAAAAAGGTTGTCATATATATGCATAGAGACTTTCAAAAGATCATACACATCGCTATGAAACTATTGAATGTATAATAACTCCTTAGTAAATATATTCACCATACTAACAAGGTCAAATAGAACACTGTGAATAGTTTTCATGTTTACCTAAGCAATGATGTAAAGAGGGCCATCATATACACCCACAAGCATGTTGGTAAAAGAGAATGAAATAATAGGTTCAAATATAGGCCTCCCTCAAGGTACTTAAGGGTGGGTGTCTACCATCCCCACCATTGCAAGAAAAGGAGAATCTGAATGAACAACGTCAATCTCTAGTATAGGTGAAGTGGGAGTGAGGTCGGTGAAATTAGATGAATGGTGTAGGAATGGATTGGCATAAATCTACAAGTTTTGATTGAGCTTTGTGACAGACTTATTTTCTTTTTCATTACGCCAACAACCTAGATGGTGTTGGAGTCAATGAGGTCCTAAATAATATTTTTTAGGTGTAGGTGTCACTCTATGTCATGACCAAGGACTCTGTGAAACTAACAAAAGGTCTTTAAGTCATAAGAAGGCAGAAAGAGCTTGTTTTTATCAAGAGGTCTAATAGTAGTACTTGAACCAAGTTATTAGAAATTTGTTGTTATAAGATAGCATGGAGAGACTTAGATAGTCGTGTAAATTATCCATTTCTCTACTATCTAGAGGAAGAAAGTGATGGAAAAAAGGTAGATAACTAAGAGGGGGGTGAATCAGTTATCACAAAAACATTCTTACTTTTACTTCCTTTTCTTGTCTTAACATTCAGTGATATATCAAAGCATGAAAGAATAAGCAATCATAAGAACTGAAATGAAATCAACACACATAACATAAGGATTTTTATGTGGAAACCCTGTTAAGGGAAAAACCAAGGGGTGATTAACCCAAGATTGTATTCTCTGTTAAAAGAATAAAGAAGTACAGAATGGCACTTGCCAGTTAGGGCTCACTGCCTGAGTACACTACTCATAAGAGGTTCACTTCCTACTAGAGACTTAAAGATGATAACAATATGTTTGAACTGATGAACAACATCCACATATGCAAGAATTTAGTTCTGGTTAGGCTCAGTATACTGATCTAGTACATTTCATTCTTCCTCTGCTTAGTATCACTCTCTTGTCACATTCCGGTCTTGGATTACTGCCTTCACACTTCTCTCTGCTTTTCTTCACACTTAATCCATACACTTGTCACCACAACACAATTACAAGCTTGAATCCATTGGGTATATATATCCGCATCAAGGATCTGAAACAACTTTCTAGTCGACAACAAGAACACTTAGGATATTTGCAAGATACTGTTCTATCAGCCGAATTCATACTTGATAGATGATGCACACCAAAATCTTAGGCATAGAAATCATTACCTAAGTCATCCAAAATTATATAACACCTCAAGTTACTTGATCAACACCTTCTTCACATCCGGATTGAGGTCTGATACCCTGTTGACTAGTTCTTTCTCTATCTGCACTATCTAACAGAAGTCTGATACTTAGATGCTCATACTTTCATATGCTTTGTCACCAGAGGCTAAATCTCTAAAATTAAATAGTTCAGATACTCCTTACTACTCACACAAATCCGCAACATGCTGGGTTTCACCATCAGAGAGTTCTAGACCCAATCTGTCAGACCCTAACAAATGCTCTGTTATTGACTACCGGATTAACCTATCTTCAATCTGACTTTCAATATGAGTAATTTATGCACTACGGATGTGTGGGATATACTTTGTTGCCATCAATGACAACACTTATGAATCCTAGCAGTGTCTCTTGCCAACAATCTCCCCCTTTGGCATTGATGGCAACACTTAGTGAAAAATGACTAAGTGTTACTGTAACTCCCCCTTTGCTTGTGCTCCATTCCTCCACACTACTTATCAGTGCTCCCTTAATGTTGGATTCCTTATTTTTCACTGGTCTTTACTCCCCCTTTGACATCAATGGCAAAGGGTGGGATCTACCAACCAAAAATGTGCAAAAATTATTATATAAGGCCGCATATGTACATATAATCCATAGGATAAACTTACATATACTTAAGTATATCTGCAAATGTAGTCTTCAATTGTACAAGTTATGTGGCCCAACATCTCTTCATCCTATCCAAAATGGAGATGTGTCCACTTAACAAAAATGCATATGCTTCTGTCCTCTTCAAATCTGTTGGATCACTGGTCTGAGCTATACTTAGAGCATCTGCTAGGGCATCATGCATTGCCTCTAACTTAGGGATTATTATCCCTCTAATTTCACCCATTCTATCCATTATATTCTTCTTCTCCTTACCTAGTTTCTTTATTTGATTTATTATAACAACTGCTTGGCATTCTTGACTTACCAAAGAGACAGTGAGAGGATCAAAATTCTGAGATAGATTTGTCAATTTTCCTTCTTGTTCTTTCATTTTCTTCTCAATGTCCTCTGCAACTTTGGGCCAGGAAAAAAAAAAATTTATGTCTCCACCATCCTTAAGAGCATTTTCAATTCTCTTTATGCCAATGTCTAGGGTTTTTCTATCATTAGCAATTAGCCCTTGTACCTCACTAAATCTTTTTGCCAAGAACTCATTTTGGACCTTAGTTTTTGCTAATTTTTCTAAAGACTCAAAGTGTGCATTGACATAATTAACTAAGTTCTTCAAGTTACCAGATGGAGAGGTAGATGGATCCTTTTGATATGAGGGCATTAACTTCTCTAGCACTCCAGATGCAATACTCAACAGCTCACTGTCCTCCATATGAGATTTTAGGAGTTTTTCTTTGGCTTTGGCCTGAGCAAAAGATGCTATCTTCATTATCTGAACTGGAGAAAGAGAGTCCAGATTCAGTGGTCCTTGCATCAACTCTAGTTCATCTAATTCCACAACTTCCTTGTCCAAGAAACTTTGTACTTCTTCTGCAGTGTCTCTTGTATTCTCAACTTCCTTTTCTTTGGGGACTTCTGGACTGATTTGCTTATTGCCACCAACAGAATTTGTTTCTTCTTTCTGCACTTCCTCTTCCAGAACAGAGGAGTCTAAGGCCTCAAATTGTTCTTCATCACCTTTCTTTAATCCTTTGACATCCATGTCAGAAGGCTCTTCATCAATTTTCTTTAATCCTTCAACATCCATGGTAGAATGCTCTTCATTTGCTTCCTCTATAATCGGAAGATTGAACCTTTTCAAGACACACCAGAGAATTTCTTTTGTCTCATTAGCTACTTGGTCAGTTTCTCCAATCATGAGCTTATTTATTCTAGACTTGCTCCAGAATTCTTCTTTGGCATCCTTGAAAACCATGTCCATTTGTTTTTGAGTGATAGTTGGACATAACTATATCACTATCTGTTCCCAGATCTCCAAGTCTTTTGCTTTTGCACTTTCTTTTCTTGACTCCAAAACTTCTAAGCTCTTAGGAATCAAGGAAATTATTTCAATGAAATCTTTGTTATAAATGTTTAGTTACCTTACCATTGCTTCCTCAAGAATTCTCTTGTCTGCATCATTGTACTCATCATAGAATTCTATTACCGGCTGCAAGTTTCCATCCATAGTGACTTCCTTAATGATGTCTTCAATTGAGAGAGTGGGTCTCTCAACAAACTCTTCTATCTTTTGCTCCTCATCAGTCCTTTCAGTCTTGGAAGGTTTGTTCTTGGCTTTCTTCAAATCTCTAACCTCTACATCTAATTATGTCTCTTCATCATCCTTAAGGCTCACATATGTTCTTGTGGCCTTAGACTTCTTTCTATTTTCTCTTGTAACAGATGGTTTGGTTGTCATTTTTGCAGTCTTTGAGCTTTTAGGAGAGACAGGGACAGAAGTCCTGGTAGATCTTGTCTGGGTAGAGGCTTCCACCGGGACGCTTTCTTTCTTTGCTTCTTCCCTTTCCCTTTCAATTTTCTCTATTCTTTCTCTATTAGCATCTACTGCCTCATTTGTTAATCCAAACCTCTTAGCAATTTATTCAACCTCCTTCCTCACTTTTCTTTTAGACTTAGGCTTCCTTAATTCAACATGTATTTTTATGTTTAGCTCATCAAAGGTGCCAAACCTCTCTGCCTCAGTGTCCTTGGGTTGTCTTAGCAAGTGTTGAACATGTACCTCCAATATGTTTTCATCAACTTCATAACCCATGGGCATCACCCATACAGTTGTTGGCTCAACTGCCTCCATTAGGCATTGATCTATATCAACCACGAAGCAAACTATGTTTTTGCACTTCTCCACTATTGATTTTGGTATTCTTTCTCTTGCATGCATCATGCTCTGGAAATTCTTGAAGTAGCCCCAGAGAGCTATCTTTTAGGCTTGTGCATCACCAAGTCCATACAAATAATCTCTTATCTGAATTGCAACAGGTCCATCATCAAACCTTTTGATCCCGATAATTCATTCATGAAATAGAAGAACAAGTACAACACTAGATTGCCATACTTGAAGGAATTTTTCTTATCTTTCTTAATCTTCTATATATTCTCCATCAGTTGATTCAATAGAAGCTCACACAAATCATAATCTGCATTTTCTTTCACCATCTGATATGTAGTATAGATTTTCGTACCTGATACAGAATTTTCCCTACTTGAGTGGTAAATCTTGTAACCAATTACAATTGATGCAAACTTGACATCTGGATTAGTAATATCATCTATAGTCATTTCCCTCTTGTCATATTTTGATCTGGTGGCTTCTGTTACAGTTTGATTTTTCACATCTTTGAGTGTAGGTAACCCACCAATTAAGTGAAGTCTGGTTACAGCCCTGATGGCATCTTTGGTTATCTTAAATGGGCTCATTAACCACATACAATTATCATGCATCCTACTTAACACATACCAGACCCATTCATCCTCGACAAAAGATAGGAAATGAATGCAATGTGCAAAGTGCTTGTCTTTTAGGGCCTTGAATTCTAGTTTGAGATCAAAATTCTCAATTCTCAACTATTTATGGTATATTTCCATCAATTCTAAGTCTCCAAAGTCTTCAATGTTTGCATGAATGTAAACCCTAATATCTTCTACATTCAGAACATCGTATGGCATACTAGAAAACGCACCAGAGGGATCAACTTCTACAGATTTGTGAGGGTGTTTCTTGAATTTTGGTCTCGACCTCTTAGTGACATTCACAAACATAGGAGTAGCCATTCTAGCAATGAAATTTAGAGAAATTTTGCAAAGAAGAAATACCTTTTCGCCTTAGGGTTTGTTGCAACTACCAGAGCAAATTTCTACTTGATTTTGATCTTCAGCTTTAACTTGAATAATCTGTAGGATCTCTTCTCAGAGCTCTTCTCTCATCTTCATGAGTGCAAAGTGTTGTAAATGATGAATGGAAAGCCTTTTATATTTGCACAAAAACCTAATTCCCCATTGTAATAAATGAACACTTTTAAGTCATCCGGTTACCCTGTTTTGAGTGAATTTCTTGTGAATCATTGTGCGGATCTTCAAATTATCATCTAAGTGAGTTGACAATGTAACTTTTAGCCTTTCAAAACATGTCTCTAAATCCGCAGACCATAAAATTGCAATTTCAGGTTATACCTGATCTATTTGTGTAATTTTGTTTTTATCAGAGGGCTACCGAAACCTGATCCATTCATAATTTCTTTAAATCTATAAGTGAATTACTTTAACTTTTAACTGAATGATTTTCAGATGAACCTCCAAAAGGTCCTTAAATTTGCAACCTCTGATTCTTACTTAATGTGCCAAATTTAGGCACTTGCGGGCCTACTGGGGGAATTTTGATCTTCTTTGCAGCTCCCCCTAAGCCAAAGCTCACTTTTAATTTTTGAAAGGATTATCAGGACCAAACTCTAGTGCAGACCCATCACTAATGTTCATCAACCTCTTCTTTACCCAAGTCTTGCTCATCTCCTTCTGAATCTCATCCACATTTACTTTACCTTTGTCTTTATCTTGTTTCTAATCATGTTTCACCAGACCTTTTCCATCATGATTTCTGCTCCTACAAAATCTAGCTATATGACTGGATTTATTGCAGTTGTAGCACACAACATTTCCTTGCTTATTTGATTGATATACTCTTGATTTGCACTGATTAGCCATATGCCCCATTCTATTGCATGTAAAGCATCTACCATTGAAAGAATTGTTCATTTGTATATTTCTGCATTCATGAGATTTGTGACCATACCTTATGCAATTAAAGCATTGACCGAAGAAGGATGAATTATTTTGATTCATTCTATTCCCACACTAAGTTGGTTTATGACCAAATTTGTTGCAATTGAAGCAGTTTCCATTGAAATATGGATATCTTTGAGCATTAGGTTGTCTTACCAGAGGTCTTCTAGGCTTGTTTCTTTGTCTTCCTGATCCAAACTTCTTTTGACCAGATCTAGAGCTTTCACCTTTCTCATATCCCAAGCCATGCTTATCATCTACCCTCTTTTGACTTTCAAGAAGAACTTCAAGTTGGGCTAAGCTTATCTTGAATTTTTCTTTGAATTCCTTTGCAGTTTGAAGATCTTATTTAAGAGTGTCAATCTAGCTCTCAAGTTGTTCTTGATTGTATCTGGCTTCTTCAAGATCAAACTCAAGATGTCTAATTATTCTGTCCATTTTGTGGTAGTCTTCTATTTTCTCCTTGAGGGATTGTTTTAAGTTATCTCCAGTCTTTCTCTTCTCTCCAATTTCTTGGGTGAATTTCATAACCCTTGATTCCATTTCATGTCTTATCATAACAACTTCTTTTGACAACTTTTCACATAACTTTGTTTTCTAATTTAGGTCCTTATTAATACTATTGGTTTCATTCTGATCTACTAACTTTTGAAGTAGTTCCTTTCTCTTTTTCATGAAATTACTGAGTTTTTCTTTCACCTCATTGATGAAATCATCATCTTGCTTAAGTCACTCTGTCAAATCATTGACTTTAGACTAGGATTGTTCAAGATCATCTAAGGCAGACTGTAGTTGCTCTTTCATACCATATGCATCCATTAAGATTCCTAGATCCTCCTCAAGTTGTTGGGCTTTTTCTAAGGAACTTAGCTCTGATACCAATTGATGGAAACAAGGTAGATAACTGAGAGGGGGGGAGTGAATCAGTTATCACAAAAACTTTCTTACTTTTACTTCCTTTTCTTGTCTTAACATTCAGTGATATATCAAAGCATGAAAGAATAAGCAATCATAAGAACTAAAATGAAATCAACACACATAACACAAGGATTTTTATGTGGAAACCCTGTTAAGGGAAAAACCATGGGGTGATTAACCCAAGATTGTATTCTCTGTTAAAAGAATAAAGAAGTACAAAATGGCACTTGCTAGTTAGGGCTCACTGCCTGAGCACACTGCTCACAAGAGGCTCACTGCCTACTAGAGACTTACAGATGATAACAATATGTTTGAACTGATGAACAACATCCATATATGCAAGAATTCAGTTCCAGTTAGGCTCAGTATACTGATCTAGCACATTTCATTCTTCCTCTACTTAGTATCACTCTCTTGTCACATTCCAGGCTAGGATTACTGCCTTCACACTTCTCTCTACTTTTCTTCGCACTTAATCCATACACTTGTCACCACAACACACTTACAAGCTTGAATCCATCAAGTATATATATCCGCATCAAGGATTTGAAACAACTTTCTAGTCGGCAACAAGAACACTTAGGATATTTGTAAGATACTGTTCTGTCAGCTAAATTCATACTTGATAGATGATGTACACCAAAATATTAGGCATAGAAATCATTACCTAAGTCAGCCAAAATCATATAACACCTCAAGTTACTTGATCAACACCTTCTGCACATCCGGATTGAGGTCTGATACCTTGTTGACCGATTCTTCCTCTATTTGCACTATCTAACAGAAGTATGATACTTAGATGCTCATATCTTTCATATGCTTAGTCACTGGAGGGTAAATCTCTGGATTACAATAGTTTAGATACTCCTTACTACTCACCCAAATTCGCAACATGCTGGGTTTCACCATCAGAGAGTTTTAGACCCAATCTATTGGACCCTAACAAATGCTCTGTTATTGACTACCGGATCAACCTATCTTCAATTTGACTTTTGGTATGAGTAATTTATGCATTGCAGATGTGTGGGATATACTTTGTTGCCATCAATGACAACACTTATGAATTCTAGCAGTGTCTCTTGCTAATAGAAAGAACCATAGCAGTCGATAAAGATGCAGTGGCCGTAATTATATTAACAATAGTGGATGCATTATTTTGAAAGAAATCTTTGTTCTTTTTGAATTTGATATTATATGATGAAGAATGCCTTGATGGCATAGCAAGAGCCTATGAATTAAGTGCCTCAAACTAGCTAACTGTTTGTTGATAATCATGGAGTTGTGTATAAGTATGTGAAAGAAGGATACCTCATAAGAAGGATCTTATCTTGAATTAGAGGCTAAATATTTCCAATAAAAAACCCCTGGATGTCTAAATCCAAGAGCATATAAGGTATCTGAGAGAACAATGACTGATATAAAAAAATGAAGTCAATAAACTTTTCATTAGCACCCTATCTCAATGCATCAAGTTAGTAAATATGACCTAGGGACCTATGTTGGCCTAGAAGTTCTACAAGAATTGGTTAACCAACTGACTGAAGGAGAATATGGAATGATTGGTTAGTAAACAAAACCAATCCAATGTGGTGTCTTTCAAAAAGCATGGAAAAATATTTGCTAACAATGGGTCCTAAAAGATGAAATTGCTACAAAGTACAGTAAAGGTGGATACATGCATCTATGGATCTCCTTTGCCACTACACTTTTCAAGGTGGTGAAGATGATCACACCTTCCTTACTGACATAAACTAAGAGGAGACAAGTCAGGTGTGCATACTATGTGATCAATCTGATGCCTATATAGTGGTATAAATAAGAATGGTTGACATCTACATATGCAAGTAATTTTCTAGCCTGGTCAATAAATTATTTTCCTAAAATATACTTTAGTTGTTCTCATTTTATAATCAGACCTTTTCCATCTTTTATATTAGTTAGAATCCACCTTCCTTTGTATTGTACAAGGACATGGAATTTTGCCCAATGCCTACCAATTATTTTTCCTAAAAAGTTTTCATACTTAGTCTATGCTTCCACATTGCGTATGCATAACTACCATGACAATTGAAGGTATGACATCTGATAAAAAATTCCCCTTCCATTTCAATTTGAAGGGTATCCATGCCCAATTTGGCACCCATGTAGAGCGTAGCTTAAGTAGTGGGTTTTGGCTTTATGCCAACCTTATGCATCTACCAATTTTTCTTTTGAAATTTTGTTCTTTTTCTACATTTTCAACAAATCCCTTTTGGGCGTAAACTTCAATCATTACATTCCATAACATGACATCTCATGATGCATTATTTTGACCAGTTTGTTGGTTCCCAAAATAGGTGCAACCCAAAACCATAAAACATTTCAAAAATCACCTAGGCTAGGGGTGTCGTCAAGGTGATTGAAAGAGGTTTATCAACAGGTTAAGGGGGATTTTGGCCAACTGACAAGAGTGGGTAGGCTCCTCTGCACTTCGATCTCAACTTAAAATCTGGAGGGATATTCCAAGGGGTATACCTAGATAGGTATTGAGTTCAAACCAGATGAACAACTAAAAATAAATGTACAACCAAACCCAAATCATTGTCTTGGCCCCAAAGACTGTCACTAAACCAAGAACAACTGGCTGTAACAAAACCCCTATATAGTTGATTCAACTGTGTGAATGTACATGCATAGGAAAGATGGTTTTTTCCCTTAAACCATAGGTGAATTATTTTTTGAATTAAAGAATGATTAATCCATCCCCAATATGGACTAGTGCCTACTCCATTGGGCAATAGAGTCATAGAATGAAAGGAAGAAAGAAAATATGCAGTAGAGGATCAATGGAAATGAACATATATTCACATATATGACTCTAATAGATTTTCATGTAATGGACATACTTAATAATCCAAAATAGAAATACAATGACTCATATGCAACAAAAGATGACAAATATAAAGCCTTGTATTAACTTGGATGTTGTCACACACCTCCAAACCTTGGTTACAATCGTGCCAACAAATGTGGAAAGGGAAAACATACAACTGCAATTGTACATTTGCCAAAATCATTAAAAACTCCCATGGTGACATTACATTACATTCATATCTACTTTACACAACCTTCCTACACTATGTTGAATACATCCCTTCACTTATAGACCAGACTAATCATGATTTGATGTCAGAAAATACTCCTTAGGCACTTCTAGACTAGATAATTGGTTCAACGACCAACCCTGAAAACATCTTTGAATCATGTATATATAGCAATTTCATTCACTGTGCAGCCCAAGGCACTAAAAATTAGTCAACAAGTAACCCATGCTGCATTGAATATGGCCCATTGCAATGTCAGGAAATCTACACATTTCGAAGCCTGCCCATTCTCTAACAACCTTGAAAGTGGCAGAAGAAGATTTCTTGCACTCTTTATGTACTTGGAACAATAAAGATCTGGGAAGGTTTGAATCCTTTCCTTGACACCTATAACATTTGACTTATCATCTTTTTCCTTCAAGTGTACCTATGCATTGAAGAATTGTACTGTACCAATTACCTACATGGCATTGTTCTGTAAAATCATTAATTTTGGGTACAAATCAACTTTTTAAATCTTTTACAACACATTAAATGTGTTTTCCAATTTTTCTATTTTGGGCCACTTTATCTCTAATTGTATCTTTCTGCAATGGGAACATCTTCCTATCTTTATCGACCTTTTTTGTGCCTTATTAACAAATCTTCATTTTCATGAACTTTGGACTTGGCTCTCCTTTCTTTCCTTTGCCTCCTTATTTCCTTTTCCTTTTATCGACAAATTTCATTCTTTGAGAACTTCTTTTACTTACCCTTTTGTTTTTCATTTTTCCCTTTTATCAACAACTTTTAACTTTTACAAACCAAGGAAAGACCCTCTTTCTTATTCCTTTCTTTTCTATTTGCCTTATTGGTAAATCTGGACATTCACAAACTTCCCCTTTCTCTACCCTTTTATTCGTTATCAGCTTTTCGTCATGTCAGCAAATTCTTCCATCGGCAAACCTCATGGTTCGCATACCTTCCCTTTCTCGCTGAAGACATTGTTGCTTCCTTTTCTTTCTTTACCTATTCTTTTTACCTTTGCCATCCATTCAATCAGCAAAATGTCACCTTGACAAACCCTTTAGTTAGCAAACCAAATGGTTCACAAACAACAAAATTCACCAACAAAGGCTTTCCTCTACTTCCTTACTTTCTTTAGAAGAATTTCCACTTCATTTTTAATTTTATAGTTGTCAGCAAGTTAGCTGTCAGCAAAACCTTCCATCGGCAAACTTGGAGGTTCACAAACCCCCAACTTTGCTAAAAAGCACTTGGCCCTTTTCTTTTCTTTCCTTCAAACTCTTTCAAGTTCTCCCTCGCCCTTTTCCATGGCATTCTCCCTGTCACCTTCAGTTGGTGAATCCTCTATCGGAAGAACCTCCTATCGGCGAACCTAGAGGTTTGCAAATCTCCAATTTTGCCGACAAAGGACTTGGCCAACAAACATCACCAATTTCAATTTTTTTTTCTTTCTTTAAACTTTAACTTTTCCTCTTTTCTTGTCTTCTTGTCACCTTTTCGGCAAATCAACGATTTAGGAAAAAGGCAAACTTCTAAACTAGTTTACGAGTTCTCAATTTTTCTAATTTGCCAACAAAGTCCTTAAATAAAACATTTTTTTCAAAGGGAAGAAACAAAGACAAGGGGGAACATTATACTTAGAAGATTTTTGAAATAAAACCCTATAGGATGTCTCAGATCAAATCTAAATGAGGGATTTTGGCATAAATTGGGAATTTTGGATTTTGGGGCAACAATATGCATTTGGGGAGTTGTCTTTTTTAGGTCCCAACACTAGCTCTGGTTGGAGATGTGTAGAAAACATTGGCACAATAAGAATCTAGAACATCTGTGGGCAGACCAAAAACACAAAAAACACAAGGGGAAAAACACAAAATATATTTATAGGGAAACATACAGTAAAAAATGATTGTATCCAAAATTTTGAGACACTACAGGCCAACCCTACAGAAAACTAGTGAAGCTACTTGCCTCTGTCAAAGACAAGCCTATTGAAGGATCTGATCTCCCTCAATCCCTTGTTGCAATGATCACCCAACATCAACAATAAAAACATTTTGCATGCATGCACATACAAACTACAGACATTCATATCATCATGCTAAAGATGAAAATAATTATCACCAGGACATGGTAGCCATAGATAATATGGCTCATCATCATGTTGACTCACATAGAAATATTCACCTTCAAGTTCCATGTTAGCATGATACATTTCCAAACTTACATAAATATCAGCATGAAGAAAAATATCAAGCTGATAATCATCTAGTTCAGGTGTGACCTCAAGTTGGGCCATGTCACATGACTATTCATGTTCTTGCAACCTAGTTATACTACAATTGCTAATGCACTCCTCCATGATTGAATCAAAGGCCTGATTCAAATTTAAATCTACATCATTAGCACATAGATCAGAAATTTGAGGCATTTCAAGTGAAGACTCACAATCTTCAAGTTGCCTCTTTGTTTTGTATTCCTTGACACACTCCACTATATAAAAAACACTGCTAAGAAAATCAGTCATGATTTTCTCCTCAGTCTGCAGATCAAAAACTCGACCCACACGAGAACACCCAGCTCCAAACTTATCAAGCCCAACCAATGAGCTCAAAAATGTGCTCTCAACATGATCCACATCAATAAGAGATAACTACCCCAAACAAAGCTCTAGAAAAGCATCTATGATAGACTCTTCATAGTTGGAAACAAGAGACCAACCTTTTGTTCACTTTCAATATCATTTTATACACATCCCTCCCCATCCACTTGGTGTCTACAGGTAACTGGGTTATGTAGCATATGATTCTCCACTTCCAAAGCTGACAGCTCAAATTCACTGAGCTCTAAGTCATTTTCAAAAAGAGGATTATCCATGCATCAATGATAATCATGAATTATGCTATATGATGAACCTACATGTTCTTCATAAATGACATTGTTCCTTATGCTCATCCCTTCATCATTATTATTTGCATCATCAATGTATATATGCTCTATACAATCAACTATATGAGTTGAGTTATTCAACTTTTCATTTGTATACATACCTTCTTGGTGGTCCACAATACTACAAGCAGTAGGGTCATAACTCTCTTCACTAGATTGGGAATCATCGTTGATTTTCTCATCTTTATCATCCACTGATGACTGATCCAATTGAATGCAGGTGCAATCACTACTATTTTCATTTGAATTATTGTCATACATTGTACCAACACCTTCTTCTACCCTCCTACACACACCATCATCACTGGATATTGTGCCTGAATCACATGAGGCATTCACATCCTTGCTGCCTACAACAACCTATTCATTACCGACCACCTCTGCATTTGAGGATAGAGAATTTACAATCATATCCCTCTTAAATTTGTGAACATAATCTATGAACAAGTATGCCTATTGCATGCTCATTCGATTAAACTCCTCCCGTATAGAACCCGAGCTTAAGGTAACATCATAACCTCTTAGATACATGTCAATACAAATAGGAAGAGCAGGTTTGAAACCCTTTGGGATGTGGGACAGGGCCACTACAAATGTGTGGCTGAGTTCCATGCTAGACTCTTCTTTTTTCCTTCTAATATCTTTTAGTTCATGGATAAGAAATACAAGGTCTAAACCACTTGCAAACTCTTCAAACGCAACCACTAATTGATCCCAGGAAGCAAAATGCTAGTCAGAGAAGCTAACCATCCACTTTCTTTCTACACCACCTAGAGATCTAACAAAGAATCTGATCCACATAGCTTCATCTTCAATTTAAAATTTATCCATGAAGTCTGAAAATGCCTCAATATGTGCCTTCCCATCATAAACCTCACACCCATCAAATAAAGGCATTTGATAATATATTTTAGTGGGCATGGACTGCTTTTCATAATTGACCCATGAGAGGTCCAACTATTTGTATGTATTTTCATCTGAAATAGCAGGAGGCCGAGAAAAAGAGCTACTAGCAACAAAAGGTAGGGAATTGGACTGCAACCAAGATTGACGTAGCCTAGTGATTTGATTTTTGAATTATTTTTCCTGTTGCAACAGAGACTTTAGCAACTGTTTTTCCTTTTTTAAATTTCATACTACAACCTAGTTGACCCATTTTGATTAGGCAAGAGTGCATATAGGTTTGGGTTTGTATAACTTGTAGAGCCATGATTGGAAAATGTATAATCTAGATGGTGGAGAGAAAATAATATGTTCCTTTACTGAGAAAGAAACCATGGTCAAAGTTGGAAGAAAAACATGTACCTTAACTAGCTGTAGCTTCTTTGAACCATGCACATGACAGTAAAAAATTATTTTCTTTGATAGTAGAGTCGCCACCTCACTGAATGACGAAAACCCTTGAAGTGTGACTGATCTTCAGGGCCACAAAACTAATTCTAGGTTGCTCATACTAGCAGAGTCCATACACCATTCTAAACCAGCACTGTACTCTTCCCTGACAATAATACCATTCTATTGGTGTAAGTTGACGGGTTGCCAACTTCAACACACAACAAACAACAAACAAAAAATTGATGCAAACCTCTTAAGTGACTATGTTAGAAAGGTCTTCCAAAATCTAAATGTTGTGTGGTTACACAACACGCCCCATTTTGCTCCAACAAAATAGGGACCCAATTTTTTCTTGCTTGCTTGTCCTTGCTTTAGGCAGTATGGTAAAATTAGTATCAAATGCATACTAGGGTGACATCTTGAGCATGTCAAGACATCCTGATATATGTCTGAATTCCAAAGTTAAAATTTTCTATCATGAACCTTACCAACTGAAAGAGTGCAAAATTTTAGGCAGGTTCGCCTTTTGGATCACCTCAAAATTCCTTAGGAATAAAAAGTTATGGTTAGTCAAAGATTGGTCAATAGGTCAACCAGATGTTTGCATTACCCAGTATCTGGATCTTAACTTAGTATCTGGACCTTAACTTAATATCCAGATTGTATTCGTATTTGGACGTCAAATTTAAGAAGGCTCAGTGAGCTCAACGTCATGTGGGGACATTAGTTAGCATCCTAATCTTAAGTTAGTATCCCAACACTCACCAATATCCAAATGTCAAACTTAAGAGACTTAATCATTAAAACATCAAAGCGTAGGGTTATTAGTTAATATTCTAATCTTATATAATATCCTGACCCTACTTAACATCCTGATCCCTGATGATGTCACATCATCTTGGCCCAGAGAGAAATGATGACATCTCGGCCCAGAGAGAAATGATGAATCTGCTTACGTCATCAGGATGTTATCTAATATCCGGATCTTAACTTAGTATCTAGACGTGCTTAACATCCTCATTTGGATGATGTCATATTATCCTGATCAAACAAAAGCAATACATCCTGCCTATTTCATCAGGATATTCAACACACATGGATTTCATATTTTAATATCCCAATCCGTCAAAATATCCATACCTCACGTAACCAATGGCATAATGCTATGTGTCCACATCCACACCCTAACGCCTCATGACATTATTCCAAGCTTCATATCTAGATATCCCCTAGAATATTCCCTAACTGGATATTCCTCATACTCGTGCTTTTTGCGTTTAATGCAATAAAGCTGCCATTGGAGTTTAAATTCAAAAGCGTGCCAATGGACACCTATAGAAATTTGTTCCATCCTACTGAAAGAGGGTGTCAAATAACATTTTTTCCATTAATGTGCCCTAAAATCACAAATTGCCTAAGTTAAAAGGGCATTTACATGATCATAATTGATAACATTACATTAGAAAACCCTAATTTCTTGTATTCGAGAGCTTAATTTCTATTATCAAGAGCTTGCAGCGAATCAAAGCTGAAACAAAGAGCAAAATCACAGGAGAACACTTCACTTAGAAAGAGTAATTAAGTTGTTGTTACATCAATCACAGGTTAAGGAAGCGCACCAGGTATGTATAAATCCTATTCCTTTGATCATTTTAAGAGTCATGCCCTAATCAACTTGAGAAATAGTAAAAGGGAATATATCAACAGTAATCATGCATTGTTTAATTCTAGTGTTGATATTCAGATAGAGTTGTTATTATGCTAACCATGGACCAGGATATGCTATTGTTTAGGACTGGTATGTTTGAATTGCAGGACAAAATATCTCAACCACATATTGAAAAATGAGATGCTGAGTTTAAAGCCCCAATGTTCCCTAGAATGTACAATGTATATTGTAAGTTGGGTAATCAGGGGGATACTCATGCTAGTGGTACAAACCTGGAAGAATTCAGAACGAGAATTGAGGTTGGGGAAGATAACCTTGTTTTACAAAATATAGTAGCATCTAGCTTGTTCCATGCAACTGGCTTCCATATTCCATAGAAGCTTTTGAGATTATGGTGGAATGTGCACAAAATTATGACATCAACACTAGCAGGGTGGAGAAATAGGAAAGGTTCTATGCTAATCTTTCAATGGACGGTATGCAGAAATGCTCTATTTCCCAGTAACAAAGAACACATGTGTGCCTGATTTAGATGCCTTGGCCAAGGAATTTGAAGCCAATGATAAGAATTGCAGAAAGGTCATCTATCAAGGATGGAGAATCTCAGATAATATAGCTAGGGCAGAAGTGAAAATGGCAGTGCATTTGTACAAGTTTGACTTTAATGAGGAAGTTCAATATATAATGTGTATGCTCAGCTAGATGAATGGCTTGATCAATTGCAGAACATTTGAACCATGGATGTTTGCGCTAATAAGGATGGTGGTGGAGTATAAGCCAGAGAATGCAAAGGTCTAGTGGGCCAATATTATCAGTGACACCATGCATGATCAAATGGAAAGAAAATAAGATCTATGTTGTCAGAATGACTTCATATCTTGTGTATGTCTATGTAGCAAAAGGGACATTTGATGGATTGTAGACTATGGGAAAGTTAGGAAAAATGCCTAATGAAAAGACATCATGGGAGTATTATCCCCAGCTGGAGAGGAGATTATCCATACCGAATTATAAACTTGTAAATGATGGTTTTATAATGCATATAGTGAGACTTATGGATGGGGACAGAGCTAAGAGATTCTCAGTTGGCACCACATAAGCAATCAATAAATACAACTCATGGTTCATCCAATCCAAGACTTATTCATATATCAGGATGGAGGGGTTCAGCGAAAGATATCCTTTGGATAAGGTGGTGCTATTAGAAATGATGAGGCGACAATTGACCATATTTGAATTGTCCAAAGTTAAAGAAGGAAGCCCTTATAGAAAATTTCCCATTGATATAAACTGGTTCCTTGTTGGATCCATGGAGAATGCAAAGAAGGCAGAGACATTTAAAAAGCTTGAACTTAAAGTTGTTTCCTCTTGTGAAAGATTATGATCCATATCACATGATAGAGAAAAGGTTCAACAAGAAGTATAAGCACAATGTCCACCTTGAGGACTACTGGGTAGATTGTGATGATGATCATGAGGTAAGAAGAAGAGAATACTAAAGATTAACTTCAGGTCAGATGAGGACCATAGGAAAACCTCAGGTACCATGTCAAATGAAAAAAGATGATGATGACCTCATGGATCAAGAATACGAAAATAAAAAGGCATATAATGATACAATATCCTCTCCATACTTGAATAAAAAAAAGGAAACATCCATTGATGTCCTCACAGCCATAGTCATAGCAAGGACTAAGAACTAGGTTGACAAGAAAATCAATGAATTGGAAAGAAAAGGTATCGTAATTACCTCTGATAAGAAAAAAATGAAAGAAAGAGAAGAACTAGGATTTGATGATTTCCTAATAAGGAAGAGGCAAGTTCATCAGCAAAAGTAGTGGAACCTACTTCATCTAGAGCTGCAGAACAACCCACTACTAAGGGAATTTCATTGGTATATGCACCACCCTCACCTCCTAAGGACACCGCACTGAAGGCTATTGCTATATCTTCACCCAAAATTGTTGCAACACAGGGGGGAGACTTCGAAAGATGTAGAATAAAGTCTAGTGAGGACTATTGTTGATGAGGAGGACACTGAAGATGAAGGAGAAGGGGTACACCTTCAAACATTGAAAAGAAAGAGAAATAATTTTCTATAGAGTGTAAAGGTCCCCAGGCACTCTAGATATTAGAGTCCATGCATGAGGGGTGCTCTTTCACCAAAAAAGGTAGCAGCATCCAGATCAGCTAACCCAACTGAAAGTGTAGTTAAGGGATTGCAACATGATGTACATGTAGAAACTATAGTAAAGGTAAAGACTGAAATTACGGAGGAGTTGAAGAATAAAGCCTAAGGAGAATAGGTAGCTGGGGCTCCTCCATTGAGCCAAACAATTGATTTAACTGAAGAGGATGAGTTGGTCAAAGATATTGCCAATCACCCCATTGAAACCCTGCTACAACATACAAAAACAAAGGATAAAGGTGATACAACAAGGGAACCACGTAATGAAAGAAAAGAAAGGGAAGAAACTACTGAGGTAGAAGTACATATGGGGTCCCTTGACACATTGATTAAGAATGTGATCAGTCCAGCTGTGGTGGACCTGACCTATGTACCTGAAGAAGGGAATAAAGAAGAAGAGGTCATCAAAATTGACCAATCCCAATAGGAAAGTATTCCCATGGAAATAGATAACAAAGGTGATAATGTGTAGAAACAAATGGTACAATAGGATATCCTAGTGGATAAGCCTAAACAAGAGATTGTAGTAGAATCACTTGCAGCTACAGGAGGAAATGATGATAAGAATAAAGAAGATAGCCATCAAGGTGATAAAGAGAATAAAGCCCAAGAGCCCAAAACTAGTAAGGCTCCAAAGGAACATGATGGTTCAACACCAGATAATCAGTCTCCTCTCAAACAAAGGCAAGAGGAACAACTGCATGAGGAGGAAGATCTGGAAGCTAGAGGTGAACAAGAAAATGTACAAAATCTAGGTGATCAAGAGAAAGAGCAAGATAAAGGAATTCAAGATGCTCAAATTGAGTAACCAGATCAGGATAAAGGATCACAATCCAATATTTTGGCTTTGATTTCCTCATAGGTAAGCCAAGAAGTACAACAGGTACCCTTTGACTATAAGTCTTTGTTTACTATTGGTTCTACTAAAGAAAAATGGAGAGCTAGGATAGTCTCCAATATTAAAAGAGATTCAAGGACTGGAAAGAGGGTAGCTCAAATTGTTGTGCCTCTAGTTGATAAGGCCAAAAGAGAAATTAGGCCAGAGGAATTCTAGGTGATCCAGGTTGATTTGGGTCATGCTACTACGAAACAAGAAATATAGGAACATCTAGAAAGTACATAGGCAATAGTGGCCAAATTAAAAAAGCTCAAGGTCAGAAAGAAAGAATTGAGAGAGAAGAATGTGCAGTTGCAGCAATTTATATAGGACTTGGTGAAGCCAGACACCTTGGTATTGACCTTACAGGATATTAAGAAGCTGGCTGCATTAACTTTACTAAGTGAAGCAGAGATAACTAGTCTGGATATCCAGAAGCATCAGGCTCATGTAATGGATAAGTGGTTCTCTAAATTCATGACCTCTGGAGAACAGTTAATAAGGATATCCATATCCAACTAGGACAAATTGTCCAAGCTAAAAGAAGCCATTGATTCTCTGAAGAGTGAATTCACTCAAAGAAAACAAAAGTGCAATTATGCAATGGAGAGGCTTAGAAGAGCCAAGGCTATCCCAGATGGTGAATTGTTGAAAAATAAAGTTGGACACACTAATGTAACTTTGCCACTCATGGAGACATGGATGATAGAGATGGATTATGAGCTAAACATATTAAAGGCTAACATGACTAAAGTGAAGGACATTCAGACTAAGGTTCATGATTTGTTAGCTGAAGAGTTAAGAGTAATGGAAGAATTACTAGATGATGTTATAACAGAGGAAGCAGTGCCATCACTAGATGAAGCCATCCAGGTATTCAAAGACAATTTTAAAGAAGTGGATAAAGATCTCGAGGAACTCTTCACTGTGGATGTTATGGATGAAATGACTGAGTTGAGTGTGAAAGTGAAAACATATAGTAAGGAAGCGGATAAAAGGACATCCATGCTGGGACCCTTGGATGAATAGATAGGGGCATTGAAATATGCTAAATTGAGAGCTACCACAATTAGTAAATTCCAGGTAGACACTTTTTTGCAAGTATATGATGCTTACAAGAAGGCAGACATAGGGATGTAGATACATGAAGAAGATCCATCTACATGAGGAAGTAATTACATCATGTCTTCCAAGGCATTTTTGTCATATTGGCGGGTGCAGTCAGATTAGATGAAGTTGAAGATCATAGAATATTTCAGAAGGACAATTGTACCCCACCAAAGGGTTGCCAACTGGAAACTTGTACCATGTGTCCTATATGTTGATTTGGTCAAAAGAATGTGAACCGTTGATTGTAATGGATAAATCCTGATTGTAGGATCTTTTGTAACTGCATCCTATCCTTGATCTATAAAAGGAGATGGAGTGCAGCTTGTAATATTCATTTAGAAGCTTAATTGAAATTGGATTGCTGAAATATCAGGACCAATCCTCAAAGTTAATTATAAATATATACTCTTTTGCATACTTAATGCAGATAAAGACCTTTGATTACATACAATCGTAAAATTTGGGTAATCTGTGAATGAATTCTGGACATGTTACTTTGATTTGTTGTATCCCTTGGAGTGCATTTCAGTCTGTACATGTTGTCTTCATTCCTTTCCTCTGAAGTTAGCATCAATTATATCTAGGTGTGGAATGACCTAGTGAAAATATGGTTTGATTTCCATCTCTTCATGACAGTATCAAGAATATATATGGATCAATGGCTAAAGATTCATTAATTTCATAAAAATCAGCAAAGTTTAGTTTAAATTTGTTTAATTTCATTAAATCCTCATCATAATTGCAAATAATAAAAAATAATAAGCAAATACAAAGAAATATGCTGACATCCCATAGATAACTGAATATCTTTAGAATATTTGAACAAAGTGCATACAAAATAGAAAATATCATGCAAGTAAACATAAATAATGGTAAGAACCATGGAAATACATGCTTATAGGGACATCATTTAAATAAATTTATAGTGCAGAAGTGAAATCAAGTTGATAAGAGTAATATGCAGAAGAATTGATCAAACTTATATAAATATCTGCATGATCTGGTTAAATATAGTAAGATTTAACCTTGTTTGATGAGAATTCATAGAAAGAGAGATAAACAGAGCCTATTCAGATACGACAACTTCAAACCAATACATAAGGCAACTGAATGGAAAACAACAATGCACATAAAACCACTGAGTAACATCAAACAATTATGAACTAATCCACGTAGAGTTGGGATTATGAATTGTCTGAATTCATCATATCTTTCGAGATGATAAAGTTTTGATATGCATTTATTTATCTATGTTTGTTTATGACTAACATCATGATAAACATAAATTGGTGCTAGAAGGAGGGCCACGAAGCATTCTGGTTTGAAGATTTGTTGTTTGGATATTATTTCTCAAGTTTCAATGAGGTGATATTTTCATATTTCATAAGATCACGACAGATTTTGAATATTTGTGCAAAGATTCCCTTTATCTTTCATAATTTGAGGAAGTTGTCTGCAAATATCTTAGTCTTGTGCATAAATACTCTAATCTTTACAGTCAATTGTTTGAATTTCCATAATCTGAGTCAATAGTCACAACTTTTGTAAATATAGTGCAAATATCCTACCACTTTGAACTTTTGATCATAAATATCCACTTTGGAAGAGTAAATATCTAGATCTTTACAAAGATCCAGTCAAAACATCCATATCTCATCATAGGTTGTGAAGCTTTGGTTCACCGACCTAATACCAACTCTAGATCCATTGGACCTTTTGAACAATTGCCAATTTGTGGTCTTAGACCTCATACGACAGATATTCACCATAGTCTAGGTACTAGCTCACCAGTATCTCCAGTTATACCTATTGTAACATCTCTCGTATCTTTGATAATACCTCTAGTAGTACCCCAAGTGCTACTACAATGTTTTTCTTTATAGTGGAATCACCACTTACCTTTACAACTTATCATCCTTTGCCAAAAAATCCAAACAAAATTTGTCTGAAGTATCATCCTTATTAGGATGCAGAGGATCACAATAGAACTTACAAAGAGGCATGTTTTAGAGACTAGATAGACCATGAGGATGTCGTGTGTAGGTTATTCCCTTACTCATTAGGAGAGCATACAGTTGGTACATTAGTCTCACCCAGTCCTCCATAGCCACTTGGGCTACCTTGGAGAAAGCTTTTTTAGGAAGATTTAAAATACCAGTAGATCTGGTTATTGCATATCACTTGTTTGCCATAATCAAAAGAGCTGAGGGAGAATTAATCTCTAATTTCAATGCTAGGTTCCAAAACCTGTACTCCAAGCTTGTTTCTCCATATAATGTAGGTGATGAGGCAGCAAGAACAATATATTACTCTGCCTTAGATCCCCTGACATCCATGTTTATCAGGAGAGCACATCCTGTAGTACCTACTTTAGCAGTTGCTTATGAAGAAGCCATTAAATTCAATCAATAGCTAATACCTGGTTTCACACCTAACTAAGGATATCCTACATATCCTAGTCAACCACGAGTTAATGGATCCATGATACCTCCAGCTATAATGCCTAGCCCATTACAGGTACCTCCACTTAGTATCATGCCCCCTCCAAATGGAAATGGCCAAATGATATCTCATCCTAGACATGCACCTCAGGATGTAGTGCAAAATAATAGTAATGGTAGCTCTTTCTTCATACCTCATCAAGATAATGTAATTGCCAAAGCTCAAGAGGAGAAAGATGACATCAAGGAAATATCTACACAACTGAGATAATTAACTACTGAGATCACACACATGAGGAGTCAGAATTTTTATTCACAGTCAAATCAAAACAGAGGATATCCTAATAAAGGATATAGAAACAACAATGATAGGTCTAGATATCCTGACAAAGGGTACAATAATGATAGGAATTTCAATAACAATAGGAATAACAATGCTGCCCCTAGGCCACCTATAACTTGGAACACCTTGCCAAGTAATGGCTCATTGCCCTCACCATTGGATAATCAACCTCCTACCAAACCCAAACAAACTACTAGGGTGAATTTAGCAGAAGCCACACTCACAAATTGGTGCAGAATGCACAATACCAATGCACATGTTGAATTAGATTGCCCTCATTTCAAAATAGCAGCCAGTATTTTCCAGGCTGAAGTATCAAATATTACAGGAGATCCTCCTTGTCTTGAAGGAAATGAAATTGTCCCCTTAGGATATGAGTATGCCCTTGTGCTAGAAAGTTCTAACAGTCATCAGTATCACCAGATGACCTCAACTCATGAAAATTATACTGTGGCATGTGAGAAGTCTACTTTAGCCTTTGAGTCAAACTATGTGCTCCCTTTTGAAGATGAAAACGACCCCGAGCAGGAGCCTGAAGAGGTTCATGCTTATCAGCAGCAATATCAAGGTAGACATAACTATAACCTGAGGAATAACCCTAAAAGACCAATTGGTCCATTGACCACATCAATCCCTCCTAATAACTTCAATACACCACCAGATCCAAAATCCAGTAATAACCCTAGTCCTCCCAAGGTGAATACTTAATATCTTACACCTCAGAATACAGTGTCAAAAGCCATCAACCAACTGCCTGAGTCAGATAAACTTGTTACATATCTAACAAAAGAGATGAAAACAATAAAAATTAGCCTCTCACTATCAGAATTGCTAAAGACCCCTGTCATCAAGAAAGCTTTCTTGAAATCTTTAGATGAACCTACACCTAAAGATGACAATCTTGGTCCTAACCCTAGTCACGACTTGACTAGGGATCCTACATCCAAAGATAACAAGTTGTCAAATCTAAAGTGCAAGCTACTATTCATGCTACCGAAACATAACAAATGACTCTATATAGAGATAGGTTAGAGTCACCTCCATTATTGCTTACTTTAAGGATATTTGGAAAGAATATACACAACTATCTAGTGGATTCAGGTGCATCAATGAATGTGATGCCCTTATCCATTTGCAATTCTCTAGGTCTACATCCAACCAAATCCCTCAAAAAGGTGACACAACTTGACAAAATAGAAGTAAGTGTCATGGGAGAGTTAACTCATATCCACATGCAACTTGCATTAGACCCAAGGGTGCAATACTACATTAACATCTAGGTAGTAGATATCCCTAATACTTATGGAATGCTTTTTAGCAGGGACTGGTCTAAAACGTTAAATAGATACATAGCCACAAATTTTAGTCATATGTGGTTACCTTGGAAATGAATCCATAATAAGATAAGAATAGAAGCTGAACCTAGGATGAAACACATGATAACCGAGTATAACAATACCAATGAGATATTATATGTGGACGCTGAACCAGGAGTTTATCCTATAAGACCACAAACTATTAGAATTGAAGAAGTCCTGATGTGTAACATGCATACACATGAAAACAATAATGAAGAAGGTAGGGTGATCATTAAGTCTGATTACTATTCAACTGATGATGAGAAAGTAGATCATTTCACTAAGTTTGAAAAATACCTATCCAGAGAAATGAAAAGGTGCCAACTTACTAAGACATCCATGGAGGATATCCTAATATTTGAATAGTGCAGATTGCATGATGAAGCGAATTCAAAAAGGAGTTGTGAAGCGTGTTTCAATATGATTTGTTAGATTTAGGACAAACAACTAAGAGGGGGGGTGAATCAGTTGTCTAAAACTTTCTTCTAATTAATCACTTAAGTCCTTTTCTTAATTCAGCAGTAAATTAATCATGGAAACATAATGTAGCAATTCAAGAGCAGAAACACATTAGCACATATGACACCAATATTTTTGATGTGGAGAACCCAGTTAAGGGAAAAACCACGGGGTGACTAATCCAAGATTGTATTCTCTGCTAAAAAAATAGAAAGAACAAAATTGCACATGCCAATTAGGGCTCACTACCCGAGCACACTGCTCACGAGAGGCCCACTATCTACAAAATAATAAGTATTACATACTTGAACTAAAGAATAGCATCTTCACCATGCTTGAGTCAGTTCCATTTAAGCCCAGTACTTCTGCTTTGCCTTTAACTTTGCTCCTCTCCATCACACACTAATCACCACAAGATGCTTCTGAAATGACTTTACAATTCCTTATTTATACAAGACATTGACTTAGGAATAATCATCTAAGTCGACATACATTACAAAGCAAATGCATAAATACAACATGAATAATTACAAAAAGACTTCACATGGATCAACACACTGTCAGCCACACATATTTGAGACTTCAATATTTCTTTAGGAACACGCCATTCTTCATAGAACATCTTCAAGATCATCTGCAGGATGTGTAACTCATCTGGTCGGCCAGACTTAGGAAGAACACCATCATCCAGAAGTAATTCTTCAATTATGAGATCAATCTTCAATGCGGACCACCAACACGAATTGGACACAATCCAAAGACCTCCACAAGCTTGCCTGAATCACCAAGAACATCCACACTACTACGTATTGAAATCATTCTCTCCTTCATCCAAAACCTCAAGAACACAGTATGTCATCATTGTCATATTGGAATAGATGCTTGCAGACCTCTAGACCACAAAGCAATTGAGTTGTCAATTTATATTGACTTCCTAAACACTCCACCAAATCCGCAGAATAAGATATTGCAATTCCAGATCTCACCAGACCTATCTGTGTCACTCTGCCACCTCTGAACACCTGTCAGAACCAGTTTTACTTAAGTGGCCATAACTTCTTCAGATCTTCATGCGGACCTCTAAAATCTTCACTGGATCATATTAAGACATATATCTACAAACCCTTTGAAGCGTATCCTCTGATCTTCATCTTATCTGGGATCTTTACCTCACTGTCTTCATTGTTCTTCTCTATTCTCGATTAGGACTAATTTTCTCAATATCCTTAGCACACATCTCTTCCAATCCTTATCATCAATACAACAGGAGTATGTTGACATCAATGACAACATCGGTTAGGCTCATACTTGCAACAATCTCCCCCTTTGTCATTGATGGAAACATATGATGTGAAAAAATGTTTTAACCATCAAAACAAGAACTTCTCCTTACTGACATAAGTCCCCCTATCAACAACAACCACTCACATGTCTTCTCTTCCTTTACTGCTCCCCCTTTGATTAGTAACCACTTGTTTTTCACACGTCTTCTCTCCCCCTTTAACATCAATGGCAAAGGGCATATACATGCATTACTTCAAAAACATATCACCTACTCCCTCTAAGTAGCAACTTCCCATCATCAATCCGAACCACAAAATATGACTGTGAGATCCACCGGATTGATGCACATCAGTGCACCTTAATTTAGAACCGGAGGGGTAATAACCCCTAACTTCTCCCTAAGATACTCAAAAGAGTCCTTAGGTAGAGGTTTAGTAAAAATATCTACAATCTGATCCTTGGAAGGCACAAACTCCAATCTAACTTCATTCTTGTTCACTTGCTCTCTCAAAAAGTGAAACTTAATGGATATATGTTTAGTCTTTGAATGCAACACTAGATTCTTTGATATGTTTATTACACTTGAATTATCATAGAAGATTGTGATAGGATCCTCATACTCCACTCTGATGTCTCTTAGCATTTGCTTCATCCACAATACTTGAGTACAACTACCTGTTGCTACAATATATTCTGCTTTTGTAGTGGACAGAGATATTGCCTCTTGTTTCATACTCAGCCAAGAAACCAATCTCTTCCCCTAAAAGAATGCTCCACCACTGGTACTCTTCCGGTCATCCACATCTCCTGCCCAATCCGCATCTGTGTATGCATGAAGAGAGAAATCATGATCTCTAGGATACCACAAACCATACTCAACTGTCCCTTTTAGATATCTAAAAAACCTCTTGATTGCCATGACATGAGATTCTCTAGGATCAGCTTGGAATCTAGCAATAAGACCAACAACATTCATAATGTCAGGTCTAGTTTGAGTGAGATACAATAACCCTCCAATCATTGACCTGTACTTTTTCTGATCAGCCTTAGGAGAGTCATCTTTGCTCAATTTACATCTAGTTGTAATGGGAGTACTCATTCATTTTGAGTCTTCCATCCCAAATTTCTTCAACAATTCTTTCACATATTTAGTCTGAGAGATGAAGATTCCTTTCTTTGTTTGAGTGATTTGAAGACCCAAAAAGAAATTCATTTCCCCAAACATGGACATCTCAAATTCACTTTTCATTTGATTTGCAAAAGTTTTGCACATACTATCTCTTCCTCCAAAAATGATATCATCAACAAATACTTCAACAATCAAAATATTTTCATGATCAATTTTGAAGTACAAATTACTGTCAGCAGTACCTTTATTGAAACCAATATTCAAAAGATGCTTATCCAATCTTTCATACCAGGCTCTTGGGGCTTGCTTGAGTTCATAAAGTGCTTTCTTCAACTTGCAGACCATATCACCATGATCAGACAATTGAAATCCATCCGGTTGGTCAATGTAAAGTTCTTCTTCCAAGTCACCATTCAGGAAGGCAGACTTGACATCCATCTGATATACTTTGAATTCCTTGAAGGAAGTAAAAGCAAGAGATAATCTGACTACTTCAATTCTTGCCATCGGAGCAAAAGTTTCTTCAAAATCAACTCCTTCTACTTGGGAGTAACCCTTGTAGACTAATCTGGCTTTATTTCTGACTACTTCACCATCTTCATTCAGTTTATTCAAGAAGACCCATTTGGTTCCAATCACATTCTTGTTTTTAGGTTTGGGAACAAGATCCCAAGTGTGATTTTTCTCAATTTGCATCAGCTCTTCCTCCATTGCTTTAGTCCAGTTTTCATCATTGAATGCTTCATTCACTGTCTTAGGTTCAATCTTTGAAATCAAACAATACTCTTCTAAATCTTGAGCAATCCTTCTTCTTGTTTGAACACCTTTTCTTTTATCACCTATGATCTGGTCTTCAGAGTGATTCAGTTTTACATACTTGGGAATTTTGGGACTTACTTGTACTTCTATGTCTTGCATAGGTTCATTCAAACTTATCTCTTCTTCCTGATTCATCGGATCATTTTGAATTTGAATTTCAGAAGGGGCTTGGACTCCTTGGATCAAAACATCATTCTGATCATCTTCATCATATTCATAAAACCTTGAAAGTTTTTTAACACCTTCATCAACCTTCACATTTGTACTTTGTATAATCTTTCTCAATCTCTTGTTATAACATTGCTATGTTTTGCTTTGAGTAGAATAACCCAAGAATATTCACTTCTAGCATCAAATTTGCCTAAATCTTCATCTCTTTTAATGTAACATTTGCTACCAAAGACTCTGAAATACCTCACAGTGGGAGTGATGCCAAACCAAAGTTCATAAGGAGTCTTACCAGTATTGCTTCTGATTTGTACTCGATTGAGAGTATAGACTGCAGTGCTTACAGCTTCTCTCCAATAGATCTGAGGAACATTTGCTTCGATCATCATGGTTCTAGATGCTTCTTGGATGGTCCGGTTCTTTCTCTCCACTACTTTATTTTGCTGTGGAGTCCTTGGAGCAGACAACTGTCTTTTTATTCCATGTTTCTCACAGAATTCTGTGAACTCACCGGATGTGAATTCTCCACCTCTATCAGACCTCAGACATTTTATATTCAATCTGGTTTCATTTTCTACCATTGCCTTGAATATTTTGAATTTCTCAAGGGCCTCAGATTTCTCTTTCAAAAAGGTTACCCACATCATCTGGGAGTGAACATCAATCAATAACATGAAGTATATATCACCTTACACACTTCTGATTCTTGCCAAACCACATAAATTAGTATGAATTAAGTCCAATAATCTGGTAGAAGACTATTCTTTACTTATGAATATGACTCTGCTCTGCTTACCCAACTGACATTCTTTGCACAAACTATTAGTAGGTTTCACCGGTCTTGGAAGAGCTCTTACAGCCTGAGTGTTGCTTATCTTGATGATATTATCAAAATTCACATGACACATTCTCCTATGCCACAACCAACTCTGATCATTTTGAACAAATAATCAACTTTTACCAGTACCAACCAAGTGGAAGATATTACCTTTAGTTTGAGTACCAGATGCAATCTCTATTCTGAAACTTTCAAAGATGTTGTATTTTTCATTTTTGATTCAGAGATCATAGCCTTTGTCCACCAACTGTCCAACACTAAGAAGATTGTGCTCCAGGCCTTCAAGATATAGTACATTACTAGTTTTGTTCTTTCCATCAAAAGAAATAGTTCCTCTACCTCTGATTCTACTAGCAGAATTATCACTAAATTTTACCACTCCTCCTTCATACCTTTCCAAATCTATGAACTTATTTTTGTCAGCTGTCATATGGTGAGAGCATCCATTGTCAATGACCCAATCATCCTTTTCTTCAACTTGGGCAGCCAGAGCTCTTTCTACAATTTTATAATTGACAGATTCAGAGGGCATTGGATCTTCTTCCTTGATGAAAATAAACACCCAGTCACTTCTGGATTTGTTTCTTGTCTCTGATTCATCATTTGTTACTCCTTCATCATCATCATCTCCATGAACATAGTAACATTTCTTTTGGAACCTTGATCTGTTAGGATTTGGCCTTGAAAATATTTCTGGACACCTTGAGGCAAAATGACCAATCTTATTATAGTTAAAACATTTAAAAGGCAATTTCCCCTCATACTTACCAGATCCTCCTGGTAGTCTTTTTACAATAAGGGCTTCAAGTTGAGTGGCTTTTGCTTCATCTTCTTCCAGGTCTTTTCTTGCATTTTCATACCATGATAGCTTCTTTGAAGAATTCTCTCCCGAATCAAACTTTTGTTTTCCTTTTACAGAGGCACTAGCTTTGAATGCAAATTCAGTCTTGGGGGGGCATCTCCAAACTCAGTCAACTCAAATGCAGTCAATTTACCAACTAATTGAACTCTTGTGATACTTGAAAAGGATCTGAATTCTTCAATAGCAACAACCTTATATTTGTAAGAATTAGGAAGGGATCTGAGAACTTTGCAAACAATCTCATCTTCATCCAAGATTCCACCAGCACATCTAATGCCACAAACAAGCTCATTTACTCTTGGCATAAATGAAGTGATATTTTCATCTTCTCTCATCTTCAGGTTTTTGAATTTTCCTTTCAGACTCTGTAGCTTGGCACATTTAACATACTTGTCTCCTTCATGTAGAAGTTCCATTTTTTGCCAAATCTCATATGCAGTTTTTAGATCAACAACATTTGTCAGCTCTGAATCAAATAAGGCACTTAGAAGAGCTTCTTTAGTCTACAGATTGTTTTTAGCATCTCTAATTTCATCTATGGTATGCGGACCATTCTGTGGAGGATCATTTTTCTTTGAAGCCATGATCCAATACTGCATTCCCATACATTGTAAGTGACATTCCATGCGCCTTTTCCAAACAGTGAAATTGGTTCCATCAAATCTCAAACTATCCTTCTTGTAGGACGACATCCTGGATCTCCTCAAGCGGTTAAGCTCTTTTTAGAGGAAATTAGCTCTGATACCAATTGTTAGATTTATGACAGACAACTAAGAGGGGGGTGAATCAGTTGTCAAAACTTTCTTCCAATTAATCACTTAAGTCCTTTTCTTAATTCAGCAGTAAATCAATCATGGAAACATAATGCAGCAATTCAAGAGCAGAAACACATTAACACATATGACACCAAGATTTTTGACATGGAAAACCCTGTTAAGGGAAAACCCACGGGGTGACTAACCCAAGATTGTATTCTCTATTAAAAGAATAGAAAGAACAAAATGGCACATGCCAATTAGGGCTCACTGCCCGAGCACACTGCTCACAAGAGGCCCACTGCCTACAAGAGACACACTATCTACAGAATAATAAGTATTACATACTTGAACTAAAGAATAGCATCTTCACCATGCTTGATTCAGTTCCATTTAAGCCTAATACTTTTGCTTTGTCTTTTGCTCTGCTCCTCTCTACCACACACTCATCAATCTTCAATGCGGACCACCAACATGAACTAGACACAATCCAAAGACTTCCACAAGCTTGCCTGAATCACCAAGAACATCCACACTACTTCTGCTTACTGAAATCATTCTCTCCTTCATCCAGAACCTCAAGAACATAATCTGTCATCACTATCATATTGGAATAGATGCTTGTGTACCTCCAAACCACGAACCAATTGAGTTTTCAATTCATATTGACTTCCTAAACACTCCATCAAATCCACAAAATAAGATATTGCAATTCTAGATCTCATCAGGCCTATCTGTGTCACTCTGCCACCTTTGAACACCTGCCAGAACCAGTTTTACTTAAGTGGCCATAACTTCTTCAGATCTTCATGTGGACCTCCCAAATCTTTACTAGATCATATTATTACACATATCTGTAAACCCTTTGAAGCACATCCTTTGATCTTCATTTTATCTGGGATCTTTACCTCACTATCTTCACTATTCTTCTCTATTCCTAGTTAGGACTAATTTTCTCAATATCCTCAACACACAACTCATCCAATCCTTATCATGAATGCAACAGGAGTATGTTGACATCAATGACAACACCGGTTAGGCCCATACTTGCAACAATCTCCCCCTTTGTCATTGATGGAAACATATGATGTAAAAAACTATTTTAACCATCAAAACAAGAACTTCTCCTTACTGACATAACTCCCCCTATCAACAACAACCACTCACATGTCTTCTCTTCCTTTATTTCTCCTCCTTTGATCAGTAACCACTTATTTTTCACATGTCTTCTCTCCCCCTTTGACATCAATGGCAAAGGGAACATACTTGCATTACTTCAGAAACATATCAGCTGCTCCCCTTGAGTAGCAGCTTCCCATCATCAATCCAGACCACAAAATATGACTGTGAGATCCACCAAACTGATGCACATTAGTGCACCTTAATTCAGAACTGGAGGGGTAATAACCCCTAACTTCTCCCTAAGATACTCAAAAGAGTCCTTAGGTAGAGGTTTAGTAAAAATATCTACAATCTGATCCTTGGAAGGCACAAACTCCAATCTGACTTCATTCTTGTTCACTTGCTCTCTCAAAAAGTGAAACTTAATGGATATATGTTTAGTCTTTGAATGCAACACCGGATTCTTTGATATGTTTATTGCACTTGAATTATCACAGAAGATTGTGATAGGTTCCTCATACTCCACTCTGATGTCTCTTAGCATTTGCTTCATCCACAATACTTGAGTACAATTACCTGCTACTGCAATATATTGTGCTTCTGCAGTGGATAGAGATATTGCCTCTTATTTTTTACTCAGCCAAAAAACCAATCTCTTCCCTAAAAAGAATGCTCCACCATTGGTACTCTTCTGGTCATCCACATCTCCTACCCAATCCGCATCTGTGTATGCATGAAGAGAGAAATCATGATCTCTAGGATACCACAAACCATAATCAACTGTCCCTTTTAGATATCTAAAAATCTTCTTGATTGCCATGACATGAGATTCTCTAGGATCAGCTTGGAATCTAGCAACAAGACCAACAACATTCATAATGCCAGGTCTAGTTTGAGTGAGATACAATAACCCTCCAATCATTGACCTGTACTTTTTTTATCAACCTTAGGAGAGTCATCATCTTTGCTCAATTTACATCCAGTTGCCATGGGAGTACTCATTGGTTTTGAGTCTTCCATCCCAAATTTCTTCAACAATTCTTTCACATATATAGTCTAAGAGATGAAGATTCCTTTCTTTGTTTGAGTGATTTGCAGACCCAAAAATAAATTCATTTCCTCAAACATGGACATCTCAAATTTACTTTTCATTTGATTTGCAAAAGTTTTGCACATACTATCTCTTCCTCCAAAAATGATATCATCAACAAATACTTCAACAATCAAGATATTTTCATGATCAATTTTGAAGTACAAATTATTGTCAGCAGTACCTTTGTTGAAACCAATATTCAAAAGATGCTTATCCAATCTTTCATACCAGGCTCTTGGGGCTTGCTTGAGTTCATAAAGTGCTTTCTTCAACTTGCAGACCATATCACCATGATCAGACAATTGAAATCCATCCGGTTGCTCAATGTAAACTTCTTCTTCCAAGTCACCATTCAGGAAGGCAGACTTGACATCCATCTAATATACTTTTAAGTCCTTAAAGGTAGAAAAAGCAAGAGATAATCTGACTACTTCAATTCTTGCCACCAGAGCAAAAGTTTCTTCAAAACCAACTCCTTCTACTTGGGAGTAACCCTTGCAAATTAATCTGGCTTTATTTCTGACTACTTCACCATCTTCATTCAATTTATTCAGGAAGACCCATTTGGTTCCAATCACATTCTTGTTTTTAGGTTTGGGAACAAGATCCCAAGTGTGATTTTTCTCAATTTGCATCAGCTCTTCCTCCATTGCTTTAGTCTAGTTTTCATCATTGCATGCTTCATTCACTGTCTTAAGTTCAATATTTGAAATCAAACAATACTCTTCTGAATCTTGAACAATCCTTCTTCTTGTTTGAACACCTTTTCTTTTATCACCTATGATCTGGTCTTCAGAGTGATTTAGTTTTACATACCTGGAAATTTTGGGACTTACTTGTACTTCTATTTCTTGCACAGGTTCATTCAAACTTATCTCTTCTTCCTGATTCACCAAATCATTTTGAATCCTATTTCAGAAGGGGCTTGGACTCCTTGGATCAAAACATCATTCTGATCATCTCCATCATATTCATAAAACCTTGAGGGTTTTTCAACACCTTCATCAACCTTCACAGTTGTACTTTGTATAATCTTTCTCAATCTCTTGTATAACACCGGTATGCTTTGCTTTGAGTAGAATAACCCAAAAATATTCCTTCATCACTTCGAGCATCAAATTTGCCTAAATCTTCATCTCTTTTAATGTAACATTTGCTACCAAAGACTCTAAAATACCTCACAGTGGGAGTGATGCCAAACCAAAGTTCATAAGGAGTCTTACCAGTATTGCTTCTGATTTGTACTCGATTGAGAGTATAGACTGCAGTGCTTACAGCTTCTCTCCAATAGATCTAAGGAACATTTGCTTCCATCATCATGGTTCTAGATGCTTCCTGGATGGTCCAGTTCTTTCTCTCCACTACTCTATTCTGCTATGGAGTCCTTGGAGTAGACAACTATCTTTTTATTCCATGTTTCTCACAGAATTCTATGAACTCACCGAATGTGAATTCTCCACCTCTATTAGACCTCAGACATTTTATATTCAATCCAGTTTCATTTTCTACCATTACCTTGAATATTTTGAATTTCTCAAGGGCCTCATATTTCTCTTTCAGAAAGGTTACCCACATCATCTGGGAGTGATCATCAATCAATAACATGAAGTATCTATCACCTTACACACTCCTGATTCTTGCCAGACCACATAAATCAGTATGAATTAAGTCCAATAATCTAGTAGAAGACCATTCTTTACTTATGAATGTGACTCTGCTCTGCTTACTCAACTAACATTCTTTGCACAAACTATTAGCACGTTTCACCAATCTTGGAAGATCTCTTACAGCCTGAGTGTTGCTTATCTTGATGATATTATCCAAATTCACATGACACATTCTCCTATGGCACAACCAACTCTGATCATTTTGAACATCCATCATGTGTCTTAATATGACAATGACTCCATCATAACCTAATAACAAAGAGAACATAATAGCATGATGATGTCATCATGATCTACACCTGAGAAGGTCACATTTCGTAATATCCCTGACCTTAGCAAATATGATAGTGATGTCATCTTTCGCAAATAATTGTTGAAGTCCATATGATGATGACGTACCCTTGCATTCTCGGATGGGGTGGATATTTGTAGGTATCAAAAGACCTGGATATTATTGAATATCCCTTATCTTTAAACTTCATGGCCCGATATGCCTGGTTTTGCAACAGCCAATCCAATTATGCCATGTGGCAAAATCTGTGGGGTCATATAAACACAGTCTTATCATGATTTGTTAACAAAATCAATATGACCCGATCTTGCTTAGAAGTCAAAGGTTGACCGTATCACTCTGATCATTAGTGAATGATTGTCCCACGGGGGGTGGGGGGGTGTCATATTTTCAAATAAGGTCATATTTTCAAATATCCCTGATTTTCTAAAAGATCACCCTCCAGCATTAAATGTTAAGTCCAAAGGTAGGTCGCGCCCTATCAATTTCAAATGTAAACTTGACACTTGGCAGCATCTACAAGCTTCATGCGAATGATCAATGGATTTAATCAAAATGACACATATGCCCTAATTTGTCCTATTGATCAGTTTAAAAGTGAAATCTAGGGATTATTTATATTTACCATGCGATAATTGAAACTTACAGAGCTCTAAAAGTCAACACCTCACAGTCATCTACAAATGGAACGTGACACTCGATGGAATGGAACGGATGATACAGTGCATTCACGTTTATCCCATTATCAGTCATATAGTTAAAAGAGGGTGATTATCAGGTAAGTAAAGAAAAACCCTCTCTTTTGTCATTTATTGCAAATCACTAGGTAAAATGGTTCTTTATTAGGTTAATCTATATGGTGATGCATGAAATGAATTGAAATATTGAATTATTGCCATGAAATGCATAATCCTTGAACCTTCCCCATACATACACCCTAGGGTAAAAAATGCATGTTTTTATCATAGGATCTAATGGATATTAGAAAGAACAAATCCGACACCAAGTTCTTGAAACCCATGTTCTTACAGCCTAAGGGAGTAGGATTCAGGTATGGGGTGATAGATGATACACATCAAGGGAAGACAGATCTGGATGCATGGACAAGGAGGTTGGACAATGAAAATGATAATCTCATACTGGATAGGATATTCACAACTGGTATGTGCCACGCTGCGGGATTTCCATATGCAATGGAGGCCATTGAGCTAGTGGTGAAATGTGCAAGAAATTATAACCCTAAGAATAGAAGAATGGAAAAAAATGATAGAGTGTATGCCAACTTCTCAATCAAGGGCATCACTACTACATTCAATCTTCCTATAGGGGATAAAGTGGTCAGTGTGAGCCTAAGTAGGCTGGAGAAAGAATACCGTAGTAATGAAAGGCAAGCCAGGAAAATCATGTATCCATGGAGGCGTAAGGGTAGCACTTACAAAGTTGCTGCTAAATTGCCTAAGTACTTGTACAAATTTGATTTTGATGAAGAATATCAGTATATGATTGCCTTGTTGAATAGGATGGCTGGTAGACAACATACTCGAAACTTTGAAAACTAGATGTATGGGATCATCTAGATGGTATTGTATTCAAAAAACAAACCTCTTTGGGCCAAGATCATCAGCGATAGCTTAGATGAAGGAATGAGAAGGCTGGGTGGCAAAACTTGTATATTTCATATGACTTCTTATGTTGTATATGCCTGTACTTTTAGGGGGACATTTGATGCTTTGCAAATAGTGGGCAAGGTTGGAAGCAATCCTGGTGATATAAACATATGGGATTATTACCCACAATTACAGAGGAGAGCATATCTCCAAGACTCTAAATTGGTAAATGACGTTTTCTCTATGCATTTAGTCAGAACCATGGAGGAGGACAAAACCAAGAGATTGAGCATGGAAGCTCAAGAAGTTATCTATAAGCATGGGGCTTGGTTTATCCAATTCTCCACCTTTTCATACATAAGAATAGAAGGATTTGAAGGGCAGCCCCTCATGTTATCTAGGTACCCCAATGATAGAATCATTCTAATGGAATTTGTTAGACAAGTATCAACCTTAGTTGAGGCTCACTTGGAAAAGAAGAAGATCCCTCCTGTGTTGTTCCCGGTATACATGGGGTAGTATATATGCCCTGACAGATAGAGTATTAAAGATGCCATTGGAGGATTAAAGCTCATGTATCTATGACCATTTTCTATAGCTCAGTTGTATGACCCATATGGTAGAATGCAAAAATTATTGGGTAAATGAATACATCAAAAACACCTTGAAGATTATTGGACTGACTATGATGATGAACAAGAAGTCAGGAGAAGGAGATATCAAAGGTTCACTCTCAATCAGATCCAGACTTTTGATTGCATTCCAGTGCCTACACAGTTGCATGAGGATGATGGGAGAATAATGTCTAATGAATATGAGGATAATAAGGTGTATAATGACACCATCTTAGCTCCTAATCTAACATAGCCAGAGGAGACCTCATTGGATCAAATAATGCAAGGGGTTATCCAATTGACACAAAGCTGGGTAAAGGCTAAGGCTACTGAATTGCAAAAGAAGGGTATAGCCCTTACTATTGACAATAAGAAGAAGAAACAAGTATCTGAAGAAGAATATGATGACTTCCTCATTGAAAAGAGGAAATCTAATGGAGAAAGATTACCTGCTAAGGAAGAAAATCCATCAAGCAAGGGCAAGAAGGATGCTCCTGTACAACAAGGGGTGATTATTAAAAGACTTCAATCAAAAGGTTATGGGGCATCCACCTCTGCACCTACATCTACATCACAACAATCCCCTACTGAGAAGAAAGGCAAGAGGATAGTGAAGCATGTTCCTAAAGTTATAGGGGAACAAATACAAGATGATCCATTGTGGGATAAACCACTGGAAGAAAATCCCTTGGAAGAAGAGCAATTGGATAAGGGACCTAAAGATGATGATCTACTAATAACAAGGAAGAAAAGAAAGAAAGTACATCAAACACCACCTCAGAAGAAGCAGAAGACAACAGTGAGGGGAAATGTCAACATTGAACCTATCATGTTAAGAGGTGCGGGTGGCTTGACTTTTATGAAGGATTTACAACATGATGTCCCCATTCCTGAAATTATTCAATTTAAAACTAAGAAGGAAGAGGAGCAAGCAAAAGAGATGCATATGGTTGGTAAAGAGTCCCCCTTTCCACTTGATAACACTATTGAATTGTTGGATGATGAGGTAGTTCAAGATGTGGCTGCTCAACATATGGAGACCTTAGTAGCTAATACTAGGATGACCCCTCATGGAACCTCCAAGGCCCAGAAAGTGACTCACCAAGAGGAGGTTGAAATAGATGAAATGGAGCATGATAATCTTGAAGAAGTAGCCCAATAGATAGGGTAGACTAATTTGGTAGAGTAGGTTACTCATCCTACAGTGATAGATTTAACTTACCAAGGTGATATGAACCCGAGTAAAGATAATGATCAACCTTTGGAGCCTGACAAAGATGAAATACAATGCATACAGAAGCTGGTGATATGACACCCAATCAAAACAGAGACCAAGGAAATGCATCTACTTAACAAGAAAAGTCAGAGGCATAGCTTTAGAGTAAGGGTGATCAGGAGATACCTGATAAATATGTTGATCAGGATCAAAGTCTTTCATCACTACATGATGAAAGAAGTAATCAAGGTAATCCAAGATTAGAATAGAAATCAGGTGAGAAAGAATCAAGCTTGGGAGAAGCTAGTACATTTAAAGATCAAGAGCAGAGTTTGGCACAAGGTGAAGGTTAGTAGAAAGAAACAGAAAAAGTGACCAAGGGTGATCTAAGTGATCCCCAAGGCCCAAATACACAATCTTCTCAAGAAACCCAAGTGCCACACAGAGAATAAAGGGAAAAGGTTCAAGAAACTCTTGAGGAAACTTTACAAGATGAGGGACAAGATCAAGGTATGCATACTTTACAAGAACCTCCACCTCAAAAAGAAATCCCTCAATAAGAGGTACCTCAACAGGAGTCTCCTCATAAGAGTGTGCATGAGGAAGAAATGAGAAAAGAAGGTTCACCATTGAGGGAAAGACCTAATACACAGCCCCAACATACTCAAAATAAAGAGGGTGATCATCAAGAGCCCAAGGGTGATGTCCCTTATTGGTTGCAACAAGAAGCAAATCTGCAACAAATAGATGAGGTACATGATTTTGATGTTTCTACATTATTTGCTGAAAGTATGATGAAACCTAAAAGGAAGGCAAGGCTTACATCTGCAATAAGAAGAGACCCTACTATAGGTAGGAGAACAACTCAAGCAGCCTTACCAACGGTTGAAAAGGAGAAAGGCAAAATAGGCCTTGATGAATTTTAGATAACTGATATTGATTTAGGTTTTGCAAATGAGGACCAGGTAGGTCAAGATGGTAAAGATATTATTGATTCTTTGACACAAAGGGTGAAAAGAGAAAAGGATAAGAATAGGAAACATAAAGAACATATTACTCAATTGTATTCTTTTATTAAAGGATTGGTTGATCCTAAGCACACACCTATTAGTACATCCATTCCATTAACAATTATATCCCAAGAAGAGGTTATAGGATTGGATCTGATGGAGCATAAGGCATAATTAATGGACAAATGGTTCATTTCTTCTATTTTTGAAGCTGAAAATGTGGTGAAAACCTCCTTGGAAAATTGGAATTCTCTTAGTGCTTTGAAGAGTAAAGTGGATAAGTTACAGAATGAAGTAGGCAGGAGATCTTTCAAACTAGAAAAGAACCTAGATGCTTTGGGAGAAATGAAAAGAATTGATATGAAGATACTTATGGATAACAAAATACTGGATAGTATCACTTCTCAGTTGCTTAGTATTTGGTATGAGGACACTGGATTTGAGTGTGACATCTTAAAGAGATGCAATGACAAGCTTAGGGACATAAGTGTTAAACTATATGTTATGGCAAAAGAAGTAGAAACCCTGGAGGCTCTAGAAGGAAAAGTAGAAGGGAAAATAGAAAATCAAGATATTGATTTTGCTATTCAAGCTTTTCATAATAATTTTAAGCAAGTTGTAGAAGATCCCCTGCACCATTTAACAAAAAAGATAATAAACAAAGTCATGAGGATAAAGGTCAAGGTGGAAACATACAATGAAATGTTGAACAACAGGAAGAATAAGATGGATGTCCTTCAAGCAAAGTTTCATTCCCACAAGCACACTGCAGTGAGAGCCAAGATCCAGGATGGAGGTGAAGTTAATAGAACAATACATTTATATGAATCCATCAAGGCAACCATATAGGTACACATAAGAGGCAATCTGCATTAGAGTGACAGTGATGATGAAAATGATGATGATGCAGAAAGTGATGGAGAATATGAAAGTGAAGAAGAAGAAGAGGATGAAAAGTAAAGATGCATAATATAGAATCATATGCATAGTCCACTTGCGAGTGAATGAGTTTTGCTAGATGGTGGCCAGCTGGCAACCTGTGCTCTTATTTGTAATTGTTGACTTAGTCAATGAGATGATATTGACCGTTGATCTAAATGGACAAATCTTGACCGTTGGTCATTTGTAACCGCCTCCTCTCCTTATTCTATAAAAGGGGATGGAGTGCACCTTTTAAAGGATTAGAAACTTAATTGAAGTTAGATTGTTGAAGCATTCAGGACTGATTTCAAGGCTTTTGTGAATGTACATGTATTTTGAGTACCTAATGAACAAGAAGTTGTTTTGATTACAAATCATTGTAAATCTTAAGTAATCAATGGATGAAATCTGGATAGATGCATTGATTAGCTGCATCCCTTGGAGTGCTTGTTAGTTTGCATGTGTTGTTTTCACTCCTTGTTCCTTTGAAGTTAGCATCAACCATACCTAACTATGGAACAACCTGGTGAAATTATGGTTTGATTCCTTCTCTTCATGAATGTATCTGGAATGTATGTGACTCAATAGCTAAAGGTTTTCCAAATTTAGAAGTATTTCTTTAAATTTTCTTAAATTTCATTGCAAATCACCTTCATAATTGCAAATAACATATAATCTAAAGCAAATAAACATGAAATATGCCTATAACTCATAAATAATTGAATATATAGAGCATATTTTAAGTGAAAGCATGCCAAAATGACAAATATCATGCAAATATAGATGAATATCAATGATATACATGTAAATATCTACTTATAGGAACATTACTTGACTACATATATAGTGCACAAGCATAAAACAAGTTCATGACAGTAAATGCTTAGAATAATTGATCAAACTTATAAATATAATCATTATTAGTGGATCATAGTGGAAATAACCTTGTTTGTGAAGTAAGTTTACAGGAAATAGATGCAGAACCAGATATACAGGCAATGATTTACAATATAGACAATGTAAGACCCCTTGAAATGGAAAACAACATGTCAGATTAACCTCTGAGTAATGTCAAAAGAACACGACCTGATCAACAGAGACTTGGAGTCATTAGCTTGTTCCAAACTGATCATACTTTTCAAGATAATAAAGGTTTGTTGTGCAAATTTTTATGCATGTTGTTATGACTAATAATCATCATCAATAGGTCATTTCTAGTAGCCTACAAATTGCAATTCCCTTGTACTAATAATGTGGCTGAGTACGAAGCCTTGATTCACGGCTTGCTATTTGCTCTTAAGAAAAAAATTAAAATGTTGCATGTCTATGGAGACTCAAAATTAGTGGTAAAACAAGTCAAGAACATATACGCATGCAATTACAAAAATATGTAAAATTACAGACATCAAGTTTGGGATTTAATAGAAAGTTTTGATACTTTTAACATCATGCACGTCCCTAGAGGACAAAATCATAGAGTTGACACACTGGCACAGGCTTCTAGCACATTGGAACCTCTATCCATTTTTGGAATGAAGATATTCTCAGTAGAATTGGTATCAGTACCTTCCATACCTGATAATGTCATGAATTTCTAGGTGTTTGATGATGACCAACATATCCTAGATTTCATTACAAATAGGGATATATTTGAAGCACAGATCTTGGATGAAAAGAATTTGGAAGATCATGTGTGGGAAGAAGAAGAAATCATGGACTTGCTAAGCAACAAAATTCCCAAAGGCATGATTAAGCTTGAAAGAGATTTTGACTTGGACAACATGATAAAATAAAAAGACCTCTCTAAGACAGATGGAGGAGAATATTCACCTGTCAACATAGTGCAAGGTGAGGACACAAGGAATGCTCTGATTGGTAATGTCTGTACAAAAGAAGAGAAAGAACGAATAACTTAGGCACTAAAAGATTATATCCATATTATTGCCTAGACTTATGATGAACTAAAAATGTATTGCACCTCTATTATCACCCATACAATCCAACTGAATCTGGATGCTAAGCCATTCAAGCAAAAACAAAGGCCAATCAATGCATTGCTGGAGCCCATAATCTTTGAAGAAGTCAAAAAATTACTGAATGCAAGGATCATATTTCCTATTAGGCACTCAACATGGGTAGCCAATCTAGTTCCAGTTAGGAAAAAGAATGGAGATATACATCTATGTGTGGACTTCAAAAATCTAAATAGAGTATCACAAAAAGACAATTATCATTTTCCCTCACTAGATGAAGTTTTATAGATAGCGAATGGAGCTCAAATGATGTCCTTCCTAGATGGTTTCGTAGGATACAACCAGGTGATGGTGGACAAGATAGACAAATTAAAGACAACATTCACCACCAAATGGGGGATATTTTCTTATAGGTGTATGTCATTTGGCTTGATTGACGCTAGAGCCACATTCCAACGTGCAATGGACATAGCATTCAGAGGCCTAGTTGGCCAGTGCATAGTCATATACATGGATGACCTGACGGTCTTCTCGAAAAAGAGAGGTGACCATATAAAAGACCTCAAGAAGGTGCTTAAGAAGTGTGAACAATATGGTATCTCACTTAACCCTAAGAACTGCATATTTGGAGTGACCATAGGTAAGTTTCTTGGTCATGTCATATCAGAAAATGGGATCACCATTGACCCTGCCAGGGTTGATTCGATAATGAAATTACAACTTCCAAGGAATAAAAAGGAATTAAAATCTCATTTTGGTAAGATTAATTTTGTGAGGAAGTTCATCACAGGATTTGCAAAGATAGTAAGGCCACTCAATGCAATGCTCAAGAAAGATGTCAAAATTGAATGGACACCTGAGGCAAGTTGCATTCGAGGATATCAAGAAGGCCATAGCAGATGCACCTATTTTGATTAGCCCATATTGTACAAGATATTTTTACATCTATTCATTTGCTTCAGAGCATACATGCACAATAGTCTTGACATAGAGGAGTGAAGAAAAGGAGGAGAAGCCCATCACTTTTATGAGTTTTTTCATTTAGATATGTAGAGCTTAGGTACTTGGACATTGAAAGGCAAGCCCTTGCTTTGGTCAAAGTAGTGAAAAAATTGGGACATTATATCTTAAGAAGTAAGATAATTGTTGTTGTACCAGATGCAGCAGTCAAGATGCTCTTGATGCAGAATGAGCCTGTAGAAAAAAGGGTGAAGTGGATAATAGTGCTTCAAGAATATGATATGGACATAACTCCCATGAAGATGGTTAAAGGACAATCCCTTAGCCAGATGATTGCTAAAATTGATCCAAACTTGATAAGCCGGTAGTACGTAATAAATACAAAAGAACATGAAGATTGCTACTCTGATATTAGGCACATCCTGATCACTGGGATGTTGATATGCACCGGACAACTGAGAGGGGGGGTGAATTAGTTGTCACAAAAACTTAAACACTTTCTGAAATTAAACATTCATCACTTATCCACAGTTATTATGATTTAACAATGAGTGCATGAAATCAAAAACCTAACCACAGATACAACATCAAACATAAGAGACACCAGATTTACATGGAAAACCCCAAGGTGGGGAAAAACCATGGAGAGGATTAACTCTCAATATATATTTCAATCTTGAAATAATGATGTTCAAGCTTGGTCACTCCACGGCCCTAAACATACTGGCTTACTGCCATGACGAACAACTAGGTCTAGCAGACTCACTACCTCAACCGTAAACCTAGCAAGATTACAATAAGGGTTGTTAAACCTTGAGGGTTGTTAAACCCTACTAGTGGCTTGCTGCTAGACTCACTGCCATGATCAACACCTTTCTATATTGTGAATAACAATTCCTCTACTCCGCTCTTCCTCTGCTTTGCTCTTCCTCTACTCGACTCTTTCTCTTCTTTCCTTTGCCTCTTCTTTGCTCTACCTTTGTATCTTTCTTAATATCTTCTCATTTTAACTAAAGGACACTTTTTCCACAATTCAACTACAAGTATTTATACACTACATCAACCTTGGAATGATCATCAAGGTTGGCATCACAATCATCAACCATTGGAACAATCTCCAAGATCGGTATTATAAACATTTACAAAATAGGTCCTGAGCTATTGCAACATCATGCAAAGGGAATGAAATGTGGATCACACCATGCCTTAGATGGGACTCAAACATGATCTTCCATGCCACAACAAGCTTCCAAAATCTTCCAGAGACCTCCATAATTACTGGGATCAACCAAGTCAGCCAAGACTGGTTACACACTACATTATTTGGGAACAATCTTCACACACCATCTCAATTTCTTAATGCGGACCAAAGTCCAAATAGGAACATGATTAGGAGACATCCACAAGCACACTATAGTCATCAGGAGCAACCATATGAACTTTAACCACTTTATCCATAGGAATCTTCTCATCGGAACACATGAACTTCACTGTCTTCAACTGTCATAAAAGAAAGATAGCTTGCAGACCACCAAGCCACGAACCATTGCTACTGTAAGCACTTATCATAATCCTAGACTTCCCTCTAGAACCGTAGAGTCAAATAGTTTATTGTGGAGGAATGCAGAGCAGAATACTTTCCTCTTGTCCCAACTGAACTTACAGAAAAAGTAGGTTTCACTCTGGTGAACACAACTCACTCAGATCTTCATGTGGATTGCTCAAACCTAGAATGTAGCATCCTTAGACATACCTCTAACTTACTTCCAATCCACAGACCACAATCTTTAAGAAGAAATAAATGCAGAGCAGTTTACCAGACTGTTCTTCAACATATAACTCACTGTCTGTACTGCACTTCTTTGTAACTCACTTGTTTCTTCTGGAGAGGCTAATTTTCTCAATTTCCTCAACATACAAGTCTTCTAAACAAGTAATAGAATAAGAGATAGTTGACACCAATGACAACAAGGATATGTTGACATCAATGACAACACCAATTAGGCACATACTTGCAACACGGGAGATGTCCTCCAAAGATGCAAGCTTCTCAAAGGAGAGCCTTGAAAATTAAATCATAGAAATACATGATAAAAGGGGTAATCCTCTTCAAGAAAAATTATGAAGGAATATATCTTAGGTTCCTGGACAAGCCAGAGGCTAACAAAAGTTCTCACAAAGTTACATGATAAATTTGGTACAACACACGGATCTCACCTAGCCACCACTCATGCTGTCCTAAGAGCAGGGTACTATTGGCCAATGATTTTTAAAGACACTTCCAATCACATTAAATTTTTCCACACCTACCAAACTGCATCAAATAAAGAAAGATATGATGCTCAACCCTTGCATCCAATCATGGAGATGCAGTCATTTGCATAGTGGGGTATGGACTTCATTAGTCCCATCAATCCTCCATCATCATCAGAACACATGTATGTATTAACAATCACAGATTACTGCACTAGGTGGACTGAAGCCATTAGCAACAAAACCTGTACTGCTAAGGATGTGATCAAATTCTTAGAAACCAACATCATAACCAGGTATGGATTTCCTTTGTTAGGAACCTGTGTTTAACCCTTCTCTTTACTTTGTTAATATATTACATTTGGACGCATATGCTTTGTAAGTTGTCCCGTGAGTATATTGTATTATCCCATATGCACGGGAAGTAATAGTTGTTTAGATTAGACTTAGTATATAAGTACGTGTTGAGGCTAATGAAGGCATCCATGAATTTATTGTATTGATCTTGCTCAAAGGAGGTTGACCCCTCGAAGTGGCCTGTGATCAATAAATTCCTTCTATGTTTCTTCTATTTATGTTATTTCATGCATTTTTCACTATATTGTTGCAGGAGGTTCCTCTCATATGGTATCAGAGCATTTTCTTGGGCTTGCTGGATGGAATTTGTGCCAAAAAAAAAATCTGCAATGGCCTCCAAGTGCTATGATTATTGCAGTAATTCTTTTTTTTGCATATGTATTGTTCATTTCAATTGCAAGCTTAGATCTAGGAATAATCCCTATCTGCTTAACTATGGGAAGTGCATGGGCATAGCCCTAAAACTCATTGTGAGGAGTACCATAGGAACCCTGAAGTAGCTGGCCCATTGAGAGGACCTACCAGTGAAAAGGGCAACGACCCCTACCTAATTGACTAATTCCCATCCATGAGGTAAACCAAGAGCTGTCGTTTGGGGCAAAGTGGTTATCAATTTTACCTGAGCCGTGGAGTGAGGGGTACTTCCCCAATATGCAAGCCGTTATACAACATTGGTAGCTGAGTGAATCCCCTGAACCTTTAGGAAGCTGAACATACCTGGAGCCCATATCTATTGGCAGCCAACAAATCACAAATTGAATACATCCATAGCAGTTGGCAAATAGTTTCCAGAAAAAAAATCTATTTTTTTGCCATATCCTCCTTGCTTTAGCTCCGTTTCCTCTCAAAATTCACTGGAACCCCTAAAATTCTATTTTGCATATTTCCTTCCTTGAGGACCCGATCCCAAATTCCACTTATCGAAGTCAAAAATCCCACATTTGTCTATTTTTAGGGTTTGCCATAACTTCTTCGATTCTCACCCAATAGCCTTCAAATTTTTCCACAACTTGTTCATTTCATATTTCTGCTCCTTTGTCCCTCTTTCACCCTACTTATGAAATCCCCATTTTCTTCTCCTCTTTCCCTCAAAAAGTGTCCTAAACCTAGTCAAACGCCAATTACCCATAAGATTTTTTCCCAAATCCAAATTTTCCTTTACTAAAAAAGTTTTTCTTTTTCTACCCATTCCCAAAAAAACAAACATCCTAGTTATGGTTGTCACCCGTGCAAGAGCAAAAAACATGGAGGATGAACTTGTAGCCCTCAAGACCAAACTCCAAGATCTGGATGAAAAAATTCTTGGGCTCAATCTTCAGTATTCAGCCATGAACAATAGACAGCACCCAGAGTCTTCTACAAACACAAGGTTTTCTTCTTCTAGTGATTTTCATGGGCCAAAGCTTGATTTTCCTCACTTCAATGGTGATGATCTAACTAGATGGATATACCGGGTAGAATAATATTTTAGTCTACATAATACTTTTGATGTCAACAAAGTACCACTTGCATCCTTTCATTTGGAACATGAAGCCCTTCAATGGTTCTGTTGGTACATCAAGGCTCATGACGAGCCAAAATGGACAGATTTTTTCAAACTCATTTTGTAACAATTTGGCCCTAGTGCTTTTGATGACTTCATAGGAGCACTCACCAAACTGCGCCAAACAGGCATTGTGAGAGAATATCAGACATAATTTGAAAAAATGGCCAATCACATAGAGGGATTATCTGATGAATTCTTCAGGAGTTGTTTTGTCAGTGGTTTGAAGGATGCAATTCACTTTGAGGTTAAAATATTATGTCCAAGCACAATGATGGAAGCCTTAAGGTTGGCTAAGTTGGTAGAGAACAAGATCACAGCTCAATAGCACTCCAAATCCAATTTTGTTCCATTTAGAAATATGGATTCCCAAAGACCTCAAATAATGTCAACTCCTAGAACAACTCCTATCAAGCATTTGACTGAAGCAAAGATACGGGCACGTAGAGAAAAAGGGATTTGTTATAATTGTGATGAGAAATTCACTCAGGGACATAGATGTGTTGAGCAAAAGCTCTATCTCTTGGATGTGGATTCTACACTTGAAACTAAAGTTTATGCAGATGTTTAGGATACAGTAGCTAATTAGGTTGAAACTCAATAGTCGCTTGTTGACCCTACTTCTCAGGAAGACCACCTAGATATCTCTCTCCATGCCTTAGCAGGAGTCACCACCCCAAAAACCATGCGGGTCAAGGGTTACTTCAAGAAGCTCCCTCTTACAATACTCATTGATTCTGGTAGCACTCATAACTTCATTGACCCTCGAATAGCCAAAGAGGCTTATTGTTTTGTTCATCCTTGCTCCAGCTTTTAAGTCATGATTGTCAATGGGGGCACATTACCTTGCAAAGGGAAGTGTCGTAATGTGCGTATCTCTATTGGAGATTATAACCTGCACTCTGACATGTTTGCCTTGCCCTTAGGCGGATGTGATGTGGTTTTGGGCACCCAATGGTTATGCACACTTGGACCCATCTTATGGGATTTTGCTGAACTTTGGATGCAGTTTTCAGACAATGGGCACAAACACACATTGAAGGGCTTACAACTGGGGTCTCTCAAGATCATAAGTTCACATCACATGGAAAAGCTTCTTAAGAAGAATTCACAAGGTGTCATCACTCAGCTTCATTCCATTCAGATGTAACCATCTGTGGTCTCCCCTACTCCTTTAGATCTACAATGAATGATGGATATTTTGCATGCAGTACAGAAGTGGCAGACATACCTACTAGGGAATCATTTTTACATCAGGACTACTCACCAGAGTCTAAAATATTTCCTAGAACAATGGGTCTCCTCCCCAGCACAACAGAAACAGATCGGCAAACTCATGGGTTATGACTATGAGATCACTTACAAGAAGGGTAAGGACAATATTGTGGTGGATTCTCTTTCTCACACATGTGATGACCAAGCTTCTCTTTTAGCTATTTCTATGTCTGTTCCAAATTGGTTGGAATCTATCCAGCAGGATGTCTTCTATGAACTCTATGTTTCTCCATCAGTAGGGCACTCTGGGTTCCTTAAAACTTATGAGCGAGCACGTCATAACTTATTTTGGAAGGGAATGAAAAGGGAAATTCAATAGATGGTGGATGAATGTGATACCTACCAATGCAACAAGGGTGAAATGACACTCCTTGGATTGCTTGAACCCTTGCCCATTCCTACATGGATTTGGATAGATATTTCTATGGATTTTATTGAGGGGCTCCCTAAATCTAGAGGGAATACAATGATCTTGGTTGTGGGTGATTGCCTCTCAAAATATAGTCATTTTTGTGCCCTCATCCATCCCTATACTGCCTCATCAGTCGCACAAATTTTCATGGACCAGATCTTCCGTCTTCATGGCATCCCTTCTTCCATTGTCTTAGATCATGATGCAACTTTCATCAGTCATTTTTTAGTAGAACTATTTCACCACACTGGCACCAAACTAAAGATAAGTTCTGGGTATCACCCACAAACAAATGGTCAGACTAAAATTATTAACAAATGTTTGGAAACTTATCTTCATTGCTTCACCTCAGAACAACAACATCAGTGGGCAAAGTGGCTCCCTCTCACTGAATGGTGGTACAATACCTCCTACCACACTACATCTAACATGACTCCATATGAAGCAGTCTATGGTCAGTTACTGCCAGTGCTCCTTCCATACTCCCCCAATAGTTCACGAGTTTAGGCAGTCCACATGGTTCTCCACACCGAAGGTCAGATTGGGCATCATAAGCTAGCTCCAAAGGTCTATGGTCCATATAATGTTCTTTAGAAGGTTGGGTCAGTTGCTTATAAATTGGAGCTTCCTCCTTCTTCCCGCGTTCATCCAGTATTTCATGTCTCTTGTCTAAAGAAATTTCTTGGCACCAATGACAGAGCACAAACTGTTTTACCACAACTAGATAATGAAGGATCCATCCTTTTGGAGCTAGAGGCAATCCTCGACAGGTACACTCATCATCTTCACTCCCGATCCATCACAGAGGTATTAATTCAGTGGCATGGAATGTACCCAGAGATTGCTAGATGGGAACCACTCCTTTAGATTCAGGAACAATTTCTACATCTCATGCTTTAAGGACAAAGCTTTTCTAAGAGGGAGGGGATGTTAGGAACCTGTGTTTAACCCTTCTCTTTACTTTGTTAGTATATTACATTTGGATGCATATGCTTTGTAAGTCGTCCCATGAGTATATTGTATTATCCCACATTCATGGGAAGTAATAGTTGTTTAGATTAGACTTAGTATATAAGTACATGTTGAGGCCAATGAAGGCATCCACAAATTTATTGTATTGAGCTTGCTCAAAGGAGGTTTCCCCCTCGAAGTGGCCTGCGATCAATAAATTCCTTTTGTGTTTCTACTATTTTTGTTATTTTGTGCATTTTTCATTATATTGTAGTAGGAGGTTCCTCTCATCCTTATGCCCTTGTGTGTGATAATGGACTAGCTTTTGCATCCTTAAAATTGTCTAGTTGGGCTTTTGATCATGGGGTGATCTTAAAGTTCTCTTCAAATTATTATCCCCAAGGTAATGGCTTAGTAGAGTCAACCAATAAGAACTTACTAAACATCATAAAGAAATTAATTGAAAAGAATCCCAGGGAATGGAATACCTTACTTAAATATGCCCTTTGGGTAGATCGAACTAGATTGAATACTATACTGGGAAATTCCCCTTATTAGTTAGTTTATGGGGTGGATCCCATCCTCCCCGTCAACCTCAAAATCCCCACCTTGTAGTTTGTACAGGAATATCTAGGTATCGATAACAAATAAGAAGTTAGGCTATTACAGTTCATGCACCTAGAAGAGAAGAGAGATAGAGCGATTGACTAATTCACCAAACATCAGGCTACTATCAAATGTTGGTTCGATAAGAGAGCTAAAGTAAAATCCTTCAGAATATTAGATTTAGTCCTATCATGGGACAAAGCACATGAAAGGAAAGGTAAGCATGGAAAATTTGACAAACTTTGGACTTGTCCCTTCTAGATCTTAGAAATCCTAGGCGATAGCACCTATAGACTTAAAACTTTAACAAATGAGGATGTCTCATTGCCAATCAATGGACAATCCCTTAAAATTTATTTCCAATTTTAGATAGGCCATGTCATGCCAGTGTATCATATGTATATTTCTATATAATTGTTTGTATAGTCTATTTTGTGAGTTTGCTTTGTTTCACTTGTTGGCAAGTCCTTGTTTTTCTTGGGCAAGATGATGCACCTTTTCACTTTAGAAAGCCACTAAAATTGTTAGAATTCAAGAGATTAGTACAAGTTCATACATAGGTTGTACCTCATGTTAGATTAAGTATTTTTTATCAGGTCTGTGATATCTTGTTCATCGACCTTTTCTTGTTCAAGGAGATCTTCACATGACACACCTAATAGCCTTGGGTTTCTTGAACATGTTAGTGTAGTGTTAAGTGAAAAATCTAAAGGTTACCCTTGCTACCATTGCAATTCTCAACCTAAACAGCAAGTGACCACACCTTGCAAAATGTGATTATACGATGACATCTTATGAATACTGATACCAAAAGAAAGAAATATATTGAATATCTAAAAGAGATAATTAGGCCATCTAAGCAAATCTACTGTGGCTATAGATGCCTGCTGGCAGTGGGGCTCTACTTAGGGGAATTGCAATGATAACCTTGTTGAGGCTATGGGCACCTGCTGGAAGCAAGGCTCTATCCAGGTTGGCTATGAGGGATAAAACCAAATTATGTAGCTTAACACCAGTCACTAATGTTTTCAACTTACCTTCAAGATGAAGGATATTAACCACATACACACACCTGATACCTTTTCAACATTGTTATATTGATGAACATGATATCATTCAGAAAGATTATGATGCTTATATTTGATAAGAGTAGGAACATTATGTTCTAATTTGTCCTCATCTCTTGAATTATTCAAATTTTATTGTTTTCTTTGGTGGCAAGTTGTTGTGTGGTTATACAACACGCCCCATTTTGCTCCAACAAAATAGGTACCCACTTTTCACTTGCTTGCTTGTCCTTGCTTTGGGCGGTATGATAAAATTAGTATCAGATGCATACTAGGGTGACATCTTGATCATGTCAGGACATCCTGATATATGTCCAAATTCCAAAGTTAAAATTTTCTATCATGAACCTTACCAACTGAAAGAGTGCAAAATTTTAGGTAGGTTCACCTTTTGGATCACCTTAAAATTCCTTAGGAATAAAAAGTTATGGTTGGTCAAGATTAGTCAACGAGTCGACTGAATGTTTGCATTACCCAATATCTAGATCTTAACTTAGTATCTAGACCTTAACTTAATATTCAGATGTGTATTCATATCCAGACATCAAATTTAAGAAGACTTGGTGAGCTCAATGTCATGTTGGGACATTAGTTAGCAGCCTAATCTTAAGTTAGTATCCCAACACTCATCAATATCCAGACATCAAACTTAAGAGACTTAATCATTAAAATGTCAAAGCCTAGGGATATTAGTTAATATCCTAATCTTGTATAATATCCTGACCCTACTTAACATCCCAATCCTGATGATGTCACATCATCTCAGCCCAGAAAGAAATGATTAATCTAATTATGTCATCAGGATGTTACCTAATATCTAGATCTTATCTTAGTATTCGGATGTGTTTAACATCCTCATCTGGATGACATCATATTATCCCAATCAAACAAAAGCAATACATCCTGCCTCCTTCATCAAGATATTCAACAAACATGGATTTCATATTTTAATATCCTAATCCCTCAAAATGTCCATACCTCACGTAACCAATGGCGTAATGCTATGTGTCAACATCTGCACCCCGATGCCTCATGACATTATTCCAAGCTTCATATCCAGATATCCCCTAGAATATTCCCTAACTAGATATTCCTGATACCCACACTTTTTATGTTTAATGCAATAAAGCAGTCATTGGAGTTTACATTCAAAAGTGTGCCAATGGACACCTGTGGAAATCTTGTTCCATCCTACTAAAAGAGGGTGTCAAATCACATTTCCACCATTAATGTGCCCTAAAATCACAAATTGCCTAAGTTAAAAGGGCACTTTCATGATCATAATCGATAACATTGCACTATAAAACCCTAATTTCTTGTATCTGAGACCTTAATTTCCATTATCAAGAGCTTGCGACGAATCAAAGCTGAAACAAAGAGCGGAATCACAGGGGAATACTTCACTTAGAAAGGGTAATTCAGCTATTGTTACATCAATCACAAGTTAAGGAAGCACACCAAGTATGTATAAATCCTATCCCTTTGATCATTTTAAGAGTCATTCTCTAATCAAGTTGAGAAATAGTAAAAGGGAATATATCAACAATAATCATACATTGTTTAATTCTAGTCTTGATATTCAAATAGAGGTTTATTATGCTAACCATGGACTAGGATATGCTATTGTTTAAGATTGGTACGTTTGAATCAGAGGACAAAATGTCTCAACTACGGATTGAAAAATGAGACGCCGAGTTTAAAGCCCCAATGTTCCCTAGAATGCACAGTGTATATTGTAAGTTGGGCAATCAAGATGATAGTCATGCTGGTGGTACAGACATGCAAGAATTCAGAATGAGAATTGAGGCTGGGGAAGATAACCCTATTTTACAAAATATAGTAGCATCTGGCTTGTTCCATGCAGCTAGCTTTCCATATTCCACAAAAGCTTTTGATCTTATGGTGGAATGTGCACATAATTATGACATCAACACTAGAAGGGTGGAGAAACAAGAAAGGCTCTATGTCGATCTTTCAGTGGACGATATTGCAGAAATGCTCCATTTGACAGTAACAAAGAACATGTATGTGTCTGATTTAGATGCCTTGGTGTAGGAATTTGAAGCCAATGATAAGAATTCCAGAAAGGTCATCTATCAAGGATGGAGAAGCCCAGATAATACAGCTAGGGCAGTAGTGAAAATGGTAGTGCATTTGTGAAAGTTCAACTTTAATGAGGAAGTTCAATATATAATGTGTATGCTTAGCCAGATGAATGGCTTGATCAATTGCAGAACATTTGAACCATGGATGTTCAGGCTGATAAGGATGGTGGTGGAGTATAACCTAGAGAATTCAAAGGTCCAGTGGGCCAAGATTATCAGCGACACCATGCATGATCAAATGATCAAATGGAAAGAAAATAAGATCTATGTTTTCAGAATCACTTCATATCTTGTGTATGCCTATGCAGCAAAAGGGACATCTGATGGATTGCAGACTATGGGAAAGTTACAAAAAATGCCTAATGAGAAGACTTCCTAGGAGTATTATCCCCAGCTGGAGAGGAGATTATCCATATAGAATTTTAAACTTGTAAATGATGGTTTTATAATGCATATAGTGAGACTTATGGATGAGGACAAAGCTAAGAGATTCTCAGTTGGTGCCACAAAAGCAATCAATAAATATGGCTCATGGTTCATCCAAGCCAAGACTTATTCATATATCAGGATGGAGGGGTTCAACAGAAAACCTTATATGTTGCCAAGATATCCTTCGGATAAGGTGGTGCTATTAGAAATGATGAGGCAGCAACTACCCATATTTGAATTGTCCAAAGTTAAAGAAGGAATCCCTTATAGAAAATTTCCCATTGATATAATCTGGTTCCACTATTGGATCCATGGAGAATGTAAACAAGGCAGAGACAAATTTAAAAAGCTTGAATTTAAAGTTGTTTCCTCTTGCCAGAGATTATGATCCATTTAACAAGATAGAGAAAAGGTTCAACAAGAAGTATAAGCACAATGTCCACCATGAGGACTACTGGGCAAATTGTGATGATGATCATGAGGTAAGAAGAAGAAAATACCAATGATTAACTCTAGGTTAGATGAGGACCTTAGGAAAACCTGAGGTACCACCTCAAATCAAAAAAGATGATGATGACCTCATGGATCAAGAATAGGAAGAGAAAAAGGTATATAATGATACAATATCCTCTCTGGACTTGAAACAAAAAGAGGAAACATCCATTGATGTCCTCACGACCATAGTCATGGCAAGGACTAAGAACTAGGTTGACAAGAAAATCATTGAATTCAAAAGAAAAGGTATCATAATTACCTCTGATAAGAAGATGATGAAAGAAAGAGAAGAACCAAGGTTTGATGATTTCCTAATAAGGAAGAGGCAAGTTCAGGAAGCAAAAGTAGCAGAACATAGTTCATCTGGAGCTTCAGAACAATCCACTACTGAGGGAATTTCATTGGTATATGCACCACCCTTGCCTCCTAAGGACACCCTACTGAAGGCTATTGCTATATCTGCACCCAAAATTGTTGCAAAACAGGGGGAGACTTCAAAAGATGTAGAACAAAGTCTAGTGAACACTATTGCTGAAGAGGACACTGAAAATGAAGGAGAAGTGGTACACCTTCAAACATTGAAGAGAAAGATAAATGATTTGCTATAGAGTGTAAAGGTCCCCAGGCACTCCAAATATCAGAGTCCACACATGAGGGGTGCTCTTTCACAAGAAAAGGTAGCAACATTCGGATCAACTGACCCAACTAAAAGTGTAGTTAAGGGGTTACAACATGATGTACCTGTAGAAACTATAGTAAAGGTAAAGACTGAAATGGTAGAGGAGTTGAAGAATAAAGCCCAAGGAGAATAGGTAGTTGGGGCTCTTCCACTGAGCCAAACAATTGATTTAACTGAAGAGGATGAGTTGGTTAAAGATATCATCAATCACCCCATTGAAACCTTGCTACAACATACATAAACAAAGGATAAAGGTGATACAGTAGGGGAACCACATGATGAAAGAAAAGAAAGGGAAGAAACTCCAGAGGAAGAAGTACATATGGGGTCCCTTGACACACTGATTGAGAATGTGACTGGTCTAGCTGTGGTGGACCTAACCTATGTACTTGAAGAAGGGAATAAAGAAGAATTGGTCATCAAAACTAACCAATCCCAAGTGGAAAGTGTTCCCATGGAAATAGATAACAAAGGTGATAATGTGCATAAACAAATGGTACAATAGAATATCCTAGTGGATAATCCTGAACAAGAGAAGATAGTAGAATCACTTGCAGCTACAAGAGGAAATGATAATGAGCATAAAGAAGATAGCCATCAAGGCGATAAAGAGAATAAAGGCTAAGAGCCCAAAACTGATAAGGCTCCAAAGGAACATGATGGTTCAGCACCAAACAATCAGTCTCCTCTAGAGCAAAGGCAAGAGGAACAACTACATGAGGAGGAAGATCTGGATGCTAGAGGTGAACAATAGGAAAATGTATAGAATCCGTGTGATCAAGAGAAAGAGCAAGATAAAGGAATTCAAGATGCTCAAATTGAGCAACCATATCAGGATAAAGAATCACAATCCAATGTTTTAGCTTTGATTTCCTCAGAGGTAAGCCAAGAAGAAGTACAATAGGTACCCTTTGACTTTAAGTCTTTGTTTACTATTTATTCTACTAAAACAAAATAGAGAGCTATGACAGTCTCCAATATTAAAAGAGATTCAGAGACTAGAAAGAGGATAGCCCAAATGTTTGTGCCTCTAGTTGATAAGGCCAAAAGAGAAATTAGGCCAGAGGAATTCCAGGTGACCCAGGTTGATTTGGGTCATGCTACTACAAAATAGGAAATACAGGAACATCTGAAAAGTACAAAGGCAATAGTGGCCAAATTGAAAAAGCTCAAGGCCAAAAAGAAAGAATTGAAAGAGCAGAATGTGCAGTTGCAACAATATATACAGGGGCTAGTGAAGCTAGACACCTTGGCATCCACCTTATAGGCTACTGAGATGCCGGATGCATTAACTTTAATAAGTGAAGTAGAGATATCTGGTTTGGATATCCAGAAGCATCAGGCTCATGTAATGGATAAGTGGTTCTTTAAATTCATGACCTCTGGAGAATAGTTAATAAGGATATCCATATCCAACTAAGACAAATTTTCCAAGCTAAAAGAAGCCATTGATTCTCTGAAGAGTGAATTCACTCAAAGAATACAAAAGTGCAGTTATGCAATGGCAAGGTTCAAAAGAGCCAAGGCTATCCCGGATGGTGAATTGTTGAAAAATAAAGTTGTCACTAATGTAACTTTGCCACTCATGGAGACATGGATGACAGAGATGGAATATGAGATGAACATTTTAAAGGCTAACATGACTAAAGTGAAGGACATTCAGACTAAGGTTCATGATTTGTTAGCTAAAGAGTTAAGAGTAATGGAAGAATTACTAGATGATGTTATAACAAAGGAAGAAGTGCCATCACTAGATGAATCCATCCAGGTATTCAAAGACAAGTTTAAAGAAGTGGCTGAAGATCCTAAGGAACTCTTCACTGTGGATGTTATGGATGAAATGACTGAGTTGAGTGTGAAAGTGAAAACATATAGTAAGGAAGTGGATAAAAGGACATCCATGATGGGACCCTTGGATGAGCAGATAGGGCCATTGAAATATGCTAAATTGAGAGCTACCACAATCAGTAAATTCTAGGTAGACACTTTTGTGCAAGCATATGATGCTTACAAAAAGGTAGACATAGGGATGCAGGTACATGAAGATCCATTTGCATGAGGAAGGAATTACATCATATGTCTTCCAAGTCATTTTTTTCATATTGGTGGGTGCAGTCAAATTAGATGAAGTTGAAGATCATAGAATATTTGAGAAGGACAACTATACCCCACCAGAGGGTTACCAACTGGCAACTTGTGCAACGTGTCCTATATTTTGACTTGGTCAAAAGAATGTGAACCATTGATTGTAATGGATAAATCCTAATTGTAGGATCTTTTGTAATTGCCTCCTATCCTTGATCTATAAAAGGAGATGGAGTGCACCTTGTAATATTCATTTAAAAGTTTAATTGAGATTATTTTGCTGAAATGTCAGGACCAATCCTCAAAGTCAATTGTAAATATATACTCTTTTGCATACTTAATGAAGATGAAGACCTTTTATTACATACAATCGTAAACTTTGAGTAATTTGCAAATGAATTCTAGACATCTTACTTTTATTTTCTACATCAATCATATCTAGCTATGGAATGACCTAATGAAAATATGGTCTGATTTCCTTCTCTTCATGATAGTATCAAGTATATATATGGATTAATGGCTAAAGGTTCATTAATTTCAGTAAAATCAACAAAGTTTAGTTTAAATTTTTTTAATTTCATCAGATCATCATCATCATAATTGGAAATAAACATAAAATAATAAGCAAATATAAAGAAATGTGTTGACATCTCTTAGATAACTGAATATCTTTAGCATATTTGAACAGAGTGCATACAAAATAGCAAATATCATGCAAGTAAACATAAATAATGGTAAGAACCATGGAAATGCATGCTTGTAGGTACATCATTTAAATAAATTTATAGTGCAGAAGTGAAATCAAGTTGATAAGAATAATATGCAGATGAATTGATCAAATTTATGTAAATATCTACATGATTTGGTTAAATATAGTAGGATTTAACTTTGTTTGTTGAGAATTCACAGAAAGTGAGATAAACAGAGCCTATCCAGATATGACAACTTCAAACCAATACGTAAGGCCCCTAAATGGAAAACAACAACACACATCAAACCACTGAGTAATGTCAGATGATTATGAAGTAATCCACAGAGACTTGGGATTATGAATTCTTTGAATTCATCATATCTTTCAAGATGATAAAGGTTTGATATGCATTCTGTATCTATGTTTTTTTATGACTAACATCATGATCAACAATGAACCAATATATTACATCCCTGGCAACAGCACCAATCTATTGGCGTAAGTTGATGGGCTACCAACTCAACCAAACACATGCAATACTGGAAACTGACTAGCAACAGGGCCTTCAAATTTCTTTGACCTTTCAAGTCCTCCCCAACAATGGTGCCCTTCTTTTAGTTCTAAAAATAGATGCAACCCAAAACCCTAAAACATTTTAGAAATCACCTAGGCCAGGGGTGTCATCAAGGTGATTGAAAGAGGTATCAATAGGTTAAGGGGGATTTTAGCCAACTGATAGGAGTGGGTAGGCTCCTCTACACTTCGAGCTCAGCTTAAACTCTAGAGGGATATTCCAAGGGGTATACCTAGATAGGTATTCAGTTCAAACCATATGAACAACTAAAAATAAATGAAAAACCAAACTTGAATCATTGTCTTGGTGTCAAAGACTATCACTGAACCAAGAACAACCAGTTGTCACAAAACCCCTATATAGCTAATTCAACTATGTGAATGTACATGCACAAAAAAAATATTTTTTCCCCTAAACCACAAGTGAATGATTTGTTTGATTTAAAGAGTGATTATCCATCCCCAATATGGATAGGTGCCTACTCCATTAGACAACAAAGTCATAGAATGCAAGGAGGAAATAAAATATGTAACAAAGGATCAATGGAACTAAACATATATTCACATATATGACTAATAAATTTTCATGTAATGGACATACTTAATAATCCAAAAAAGAACTACAATGACTCATATGCAACAAAAGAATGGCAAATACAAAGCCTTGTATTAACTTGGATGTTGTCACACACCTCCAAACCTTAGTTAAAATCATGCCAACAAATGTGGCAAGGGAAAACATACAACTGCAATTGTACATTTGTCAAAATCATTACAAACTCCAATGGAGACATTCCATTACATTCATATCTTCTTTACACAACCTTCCTACACTATGTTGAATACATCCCTTCACTTACAAATCAAACTAATCATGATTTGATGCCAGAAAATACTCCTTAGGCACTTCTAGACCAGACAATTGGTCCAATGAACAACCTTGAAAACATCTTGGAATCATGTATATATAGCAATTTCATTCATTGTGAAACCCAAGGTGCTAAAAACTAGTCAACAAGCAACTCGTGTTGCATTAAATATGGCCCATTGCAATGCTAGGAAATCTCCACATTTGGAAGCCTGCCCATTCTCTGACAACCCTGAAAGTGGTAGAAGAATATTTCTTGCACTCTTTGTGTACTTGGAACAATAAAGAGGGAAGGTTCAAATCTTTTCCCTAATACCTGCAACATCTGACTTATCATCTTTGTCCTCCAAGTGTACCTATGCATTGAAGAATTGTACTGTACCAACTACCTGCATGGCACTGTTCTACAAAATCATTAATTTTGGGTACAAATCATCTTTCTAAATCTTTTACAACACATCAAATGTGTTTTCTAATTTTCCTATTTTGGGCCACATTATCTCTGGCTATATCTTTCTGCACTGGGCACATCTTCCTATCTTTATCGGCCTTTTTTGTGCCTTATCAGTAAATCTTCATTTTTGTGAACTTTGGACTTGTCTCTCCTTTCTTTTCTTTCCCTCCTTATTTCCTTTGCCTTTTATTGGCAAATTTCCTTCTTTGAGAGCTTCTTTTACTTACCCTTTTGTTTTTCTTTTTCCCTTTTATCGGCAAATTATAACTTTTACAAACCAAGGAAATACCCTCTTTCTTCTTCCTTTCTTTTCTATTTGCTTTATCAGAAAATCTAGACATTCGCGAACTTCCCCTTTCTCTACCCTTTTCTTCTTTATTAGATTTTCATCCTATCAGTGAATTCTTCCATCGGTGAACCTCGTGGTTCACGTACCTTCCCTTTCCTGCTGAAGACATTGTTGCTTCCTTTTCTTTCTTTGCTTATTCTTTTTACCTTTGCCACCCCTTTAATTGGCAAAATGTCACGTCGATGAACCCTTTAGTTAGTGAACCAAATGGTTTGTGAACCACAAATTTTTTTGACAAAGGATTTCCTCTACTTCTTCACTTGCCTTAGAAGAATTTCCACTTCACTTTTGATTTTCTAGTTGTTGGTGAAGTAACTGTCAGTAAAAGCTTCTGTCAGAGAACCTAGAGGTTTGTGAACCTCCAACTTCACCAACAAGCACTTGGCCCCTTTTGTAATGCCTACCATGAAAATTGTCAATAAACAACAATAAATAATAAAATCAGTAAGAAATAATGAGAATATAATACGATGATAGAAGAATATTCACTTGTTCTAACTTAATAAAATTCCTATTAAACATAAGTTTAGTATCATTCATCAAAATGATAATTTCAGATATAAACATTTCTTATACAATTACAATATGCACCATATGATCATCCACTCGCAAAGTGGAAAAATACTATCTTAGCTTCAGTAATCTACATGATTAACAGACCCAGATCTACACATTGAATGTAAACATTAGTTCCACAAAGTCGATAGATATACATCGCAGATATTAATATACTAGATAACGAGACTAAGGCCCTAAGGGGCCGACCTAATGTCTCGGTGGCTCATGATGGCCTTGCCTACGTACGCGCAACATAGAGACTTCGTAGTTCGAAACAACTAATCTAGCAACCATAGGGTTGACATAGATACAATATCCCATAAGGGTTCTAGTTCATCATATAATATTTTCTAGAATATTATTCAAGTTTTAGAAAGTACATGCAACCATTAAGTTTATAAATAAACCCTACAGGCAGCAATAAAACATTTCAACCATTCTTTAGGATTAAATGCTTAAATAGAAAATACATTCTCAACACACGAACTTATGACAAACATCGATGCATACAATATTGGCAAGAGTACAAAATACATTCATGGCACAAAACATTCATCATCCAAATTGTACAAATAAAAGTAAAGAAATAATTATGATTCTTTAAAAACAATTTCTATCCATGCCTAGGATAACAATACTCAAATATAACAAATTGTTGTTAAACTACGAAAGGCATGTTGTGATCAAATTCCATCATACTATAATTCCCATCACAAACATAGCTTCCTAGTCTATCAAATAATTCACAACCTAAATTAAAAAAATACCTAGAAATCTATCTACATGACTATTATACACTTGCTTAAAATTATATTCTTTTTACAAAATCGTACTATCCTAGCATGATAGGATTTGTACATTGAACAAATCAGCAATAGATATCATGTAACCATAACACTAGTTAAACTCACACACTTTCATTTTCTGTGAGCATCTTTCTCGCACATATTAGAATCAATTATCTTTTACAATGGAGATAACTCACTCTCGCATTCACTTTTAGAAATCTAGGCAATTTATGATATTGGGATAGGAATTCTTCGTGATGGCCTCTATGTGCTATCCTAAAATCATTTTATCACTTTCCTTTGCATCTTTTTGTGAAATAGTTCATGTGCCTATTTTATCATTTTACTTCAAACTCTTTTAAGTTGTCCCTCGCCCTTTTCCACGACCTTCTCCCCATCGCCTTCAGTCGGTGAATCCTCCATCGAAAGAATCTCCCATCGGCGAAACTGGAGGTTCGTGAATCTCAAATTTCACTGACAAAGGACTTGGCCGATAAACATCACCACTTTCAATCTTTTTTCTCTTTCTTTAAACTTTTCCGTCACCTCTTTTCTTTCCTTCCTGTCACCTTTTTGGAAAATCTACGAATTGCGAAAAAGGCAAACTTCTGAACTAGTTCGTTAGTTCTCAATTTTTCTGATTTGCCGACAAAGGCCTTAAATAAAAAAAAAATCAAAGAGAAGAAACAAAAACAAGGAGGAACATTATACTTAGAAGATTTTTGAAATAAAACCCCCATAGGATGTCTCAGATCGGATCTAAATGAGGGATTTTGGTATAAATTAAGAATTTTGGATTTTGGGGCAGCACTAATGCATTTTGGGAGCTGGATTTTCAGGTCTCAACATAGCTCATGTGTCTTGTCTACGCTTCCTCTTAGTTTTTTCATACATGTCACCCAGAGAAATTCCAATTATAATATTTGATAAAATTCCCCTTCATTATGCCTGAATGGATGTCCCTTCATTCTATTGGAGGTTTGGTACTGCACACCATATATAGTGCAAGTCAATTTTTCAGTTCTCTACGTTAAGCATCACCAACAATCTCCACAAGAAAATGGTCCCTCTTTAAAATGATGGAAATGGTTCACATCTCTCACAATGATTTCTCTTACAATTGGTAACTTGCACCACTATGAAATTTCCATGCTACTTACCCGATTTCTTGAGCCCTTTCTAAGCGGTTAGCATAATTGTTGAGTCTCAACGTCTTTCCTTCTTCTCATAACGATGTGTGATTATTTCGATCTCTCTTATTTATTTTAGGAGGAATAGTAAAGTGAGAACTTTCCAGCAAGTTAACACTTCCACACAACCAACAGAAAACTATTTGACATCTTTGATAACATTTAGGATATCCTTAAAAATCTTAGCAAATTGGTAATGTTAGGCTCATTTTAATCAATCAGATTTTAAACATCTTTTTATGATTCTCTCTTAAATGTTATTTTAGCATGGGATATATAAATTGTTGTTGAGTAAAACTGCTAGATAAATTTCATGAAGACCTTAGACTTGATATGGCTTTACCTGTGAACTTAACTCCTTTAGAGATAGATAGATTATACTTTAGAGAAACTCAATAATGATTGATTAGTATAAACCCTTTTAGTAAAGGTTTTAATAGCTTGGAACCTCGCTGTATTGACGTCATATCTAATGTAGGTTTGCTTTTATCATTGCTATTTTTGTCTTAATTGATTAGAGTTGTTTTTACATCAGCATTACAATATTTTCTTCTAAATCTATTTTTTATAGTGCATACAAAGGATAAGAAAGTAGCAGTGTCTTAGATAGTTTGTGCAATTTGATGGTCTATTTAGAGTCAAATATATTATGTTGTGACAGTTAGAACTTAGTGGTTAGACTATTACTAGAGAGCTTAGTATTTTGTTATATGTAAGTGGATTCATACATTCTTAATTTTATAGAGTTCCTTATCTATTTGAAAGGCATCCATTTCATGTTAGAACTTAGGAATTGTTATTTAGGTTATACTTGTATAGTTTCTTATTCAATAATATTTCCCTGTATGCGTTCATACATTGCCTTATTTAAGAGAATTCAAGTAGTAATTTATAACATTTAGGTTTCAATAATTCTTTTGTTTATCTGCACTATTTTTGCAACCTTTTCAAATTTCAAGGAATCTAATTAAAGTCGTGTTCACCTAAATAATGAGATTACAATGTTGTTATTTTTTATTTATTGTATTAATTATTAAATTAGTGTTTGATGAAGTTGTCTTATTTTGAAAAGATAAACATTAATTATTGAGTAAGATAGTTCTTAGATAGGTTGTTGATTTTGCAAGTTGATTCTAGACCCATTTAGCCAATTGATTATATCATGCTCTAATTTTGGATAGTAAACTTGTTTCAATTTACATTAGTAAGATGTTATCTCTTGGCTAATTAAGATTACATTTTTAAAATAGATTTTCATTAAGTTATTCTTGTAGAGATATCAATTTTCGAACAAACCCACTTGGTTCATCTTTTGAGTTAGTAACTTTATTTCATTCAATAATTATTTATACAATATCCATATTGAGCCTTGTTGGAGTTCTAGATAAATAAGTAGATTTTCAAGTCAAAGGGAAGGAACTAAGAGTTTGGGTAGTTGGTAAATAGATATTCTTCCCCTAGTAAAATTGCTAGGTTATGGATTTTTTTTAAAGTTATAGGATTTTATTATCCTTATGATGCTTTGTGTCAAGATACTACCCCTAGGTTTCTAAATAATTAACTATTGGCTTGGGAATATTCTTATATAACTATTTGGATCTCTTAGCCTTTTAATAATTGAAAAGTTGTCATTGGTTAGGTAGTTTCATTAGATAATCCTTGATATTAACTAATTATCAATGCATATGATTGTTAAATTAAAAATCATGCATGCCTCGAGTGAGTGGTACTATAAATTGGCATGATTCTTACGGGAGATAATCAAGTCCTTGTCACTAGATCCTTTTCACATTGGGACATTGGTTAACATCTTAGTTCTGCGACATGTCTTAAGGAGATAGCAGTAGTTTCATTGAGCATGTGAATACAGATACTTGATATGATAGTTATGGGTTTAAATATCATCAAGGTCCTCTAAGATTATAGAGCATCATTTTTCGGTAGAAAATTTTTTAGGATACATTGCATGCATAGACTAGAACTATGAATTTCACATGCTTTAATTGTCAATTGTTATCGATGATCCTTAAGGTAAGGTATGGTTATTAATATCTTCTTACATAAAAAAATAAATGGTTTACTGTCTTAATTAGTTAGGTTATCTTAAATGATTGATTTTCCCTTCTCTTAAGTCTCTTCAATTTTTTCTTATCCTTAATATCAAATTTGAGCTTTATCTTATTATTAGTCTTCCAAATAAGGTTGGAGAGTTCTTAATTAGAAAATAGTGATTGATCTCTTACGAAACTTTTTGTGAAGGCTTATTGTTAAAACAGTTTATCCTTTTTGAAAAGGAGCTCATCGTTAGTAAACTTAAAACGTCACAGAAACTAAAACACTTCATGTCAAACACCCCTATTAGGTGTTTGCTTATAGTTGTTTCTTTAGGGTTTTGTCCTTATTTCACCTAATTGGGTGGCAGTCAACGAAGAACTGTTTGGGGAAACTATACCCTAGAAAGAGTTGTGTACCCACTCATACAGTTTCATAAACATAGAATAAACAAAACTACATCTTTCGTGAGTGCAATTGAATTCTCTTGTGGCCTTACTCCCATGGATACAGGGTATGTGGGTAGTCTGCGCAATAAAGGATGTCCCCAGTACTCAACACTTGATAATATAGCTTGAGACTATAGTCAAGTCTTTATAGATGGTATTAGAGCGCTAGGTTTGGACACTAGGCCTGATTGGTCTACTAGAGATAGCACAATTTGAATAATTGAAGAAGTTTTAATAACCTTGATATCTTGTCTTAGAATGTGAAAATCTAACTCTATTTGATCAAAAGTCTTTTAATTCTTGCCGAAGTATCGTTTTTATTTCTAAATGCATATAAATAGTTACTTCTATTTTAAAATGTTGTTTTGACTGAAAAATAAACAAGTGATGGGTGGCATGAAAAGATTTATGTTCAAGATTGGATAAAAGTGAGAATCAAGGTAAGTTTTCTCTATTATCAGTGTATCCTTAGTATGTCATAGATAAGTCGTATCTTTTTTCCTCTGTATTGAGGTACATTGTTAGAAAGCTCACATGATATGAATTGATCTTCCTCACTACTATGCATAATGAAAATTTTTAGTAGTAGCATGATTCTTCTATTGAATGGTAGCATTTAAATTTTGATTTAGTTAGGAACAAATACTATATTTTGTTTTGATCTATAGAAATGATTATGTTTTCTATTACTACCTTTTCTGTGTTTCCCTACTATTTTATTTGAGAAGGATCTAGTTAATTCAATAGATTGCATTTAAGTTATAATATTGGGATCCAGTATCATGAAAGGATTAGATTATTTAGTTAAGTCAATCATATTTTAAAGAATGTCTAGATTAGAAACACATAATTGGATTATATGTCATTCTTGATATAATGGTTCATTTGGTTAAATAACACAAGACTTGTACAACATAGTAACATTTGAACCATATGCTATGGCTTTGTATTTGCATCTGCCTTACATTTAATTAGAATGCTATAAGTCTACCCAATTAGTGCCTTGTTTGTAAGATTCCTTGCCTAGTCTATTTGAAGTACCATTTGAACTTTGTACTCAACTTGTTACCTTGTGAAAAAGTTCTATTTTCCAATCTTGTCCATGTCATGCTGACAAAATAGATTAACTTAACTTATTACTTCTTCTTGGAGGCTTCTTAAGCCATTTTTATTCTTTTGATTTTAAGTAGGATTTTATTTAATTATGATCTTTGAGTGATTCCTTATCACTGATATTTTTAAATGGTTGCACTGATGACTTTAATTTTTCTCATACCTTAATGTGATGATTAATTGATAATGTTTGATGATTTAGTGTTTAAAACATATTATTTTAAATGGTTGATCCTGGATGATCTAGTGTTGAAACCACTCTATCTATTAATGTTGACCCTTGATGAATTCAGTGTTAGAGTTATCTTAAATCTTGAGATTGACCATTGGGGATTTAGTGTTGGAACAATCTTAATCTTGATATTGATATGAGGTGATTAGAGTTGAAATCATTTTATCTCTTGATGTTGACATTTGAAGAATTAATGTTGTGGAATGACTTAGATCATGATAAAATATAATAATGAAAGTCATTGATGGTTAGAAGAATCCCTGGGGTGGATTAATTGTACTTGTCATTGGCTAAAAACTAAGGTGTACAAGTCTTGGATATTTATTCCCTGTTTAACATCCTCAACACAATATTTTAATTGAAAAAATTATGGTCTACAAAAAGTAACTCTTGGACCCATATTGGTCCTAAAAGGGTCAAAAGTCTTTGGCCAGCACACCATTTTCTATCACTTGTCCTTGAGAATGTATGGCTAATTATGATCCCTATCCTATTGGAATAGAAGAGCTTGTTTGGCTACATTTAAAAGATGTTCTGTATGGACAATAAATTCCACAAGATAGAAGAGATCGATTTAGCTATCCTAAATTGGACAAATAGCCCGTATTGGCTAATGCCTAAGTATTCAAATTGTGTAAAGTAATATTGTTCTTCTAACCCAGAATAGTGTGTCTTTTCACTTTGCTTTTAACATAGGTTGCAATAAACTTTTAATGTGACTGGAAATATTGGATAATGCATCCAAGTACTCAACATTAGGATCAGATGAGCAAGTTATAAGGGGGTGTTTAAAATAGGTATGATAATCTCATATTTTAGCAATCCCTTGTATTTTGCATTAGGATGATGCAAAGTTTTAGGAGGGAAGTATGTCATAACCCTAGTAGTCATCCTAATTATCTTTGCCTAAATTATTTAATTAATTATTTCAGATAATATTTTCTAGTTGTAAGGGATTTAACATTTTTTTTCTCTTAGATAAATTAATTTTGTGCATAATAATTTAATGACGTGTGTAGATAACCATTTGTATTTAGAAATAGAATAAATTAGTTATAAACATGTTAAATGAGTTTAGAAACATCTTATTTCATAATATCTTCCTAAATTTTAGTATGGACTTGCTGGTTTTTTTTAAATCCCAACCTTATCTCACTAAATAACCTATGACTTAGCCATTGTCAATACTCAACTATTATGACGGGCTGGCCAACACATAGGTGAAAGTTTCAGGGAAAACTTTCCCTCTTCTCTTCAGGCTCTGCAAAACTTGGGAGGGTGGTCCCTTCTTAGTATTTGATTATCTCCTACGTAAGTTTATTACAAATACTGACAAACAGATGAGCTCTATGTAGACTTGCTTGAGGATTGTGCAAACTATGAGAATCTGGTTTAGTTCACTCAGATTTATAATATCTCCCAAACCATAGACCAAAAGATAACATTAGTTTAAAAAATACTTACTTACAGATCTTGAAAATTTAAAAGCATTTGGATTGGACTGATTTAGGGTATCAAGGGCAATACATAGAGGACCAGAGATGGGTGCCTTAACCTATGGACATGGAGTCAAGTAATATATAACCAAAAGTTGATGATAGAACTTCAACCTAGACACTAGAAAGCTTTACAATATTGCCTTACAATATTATATCAAATATATCTTAAAAGTAGAACTTTATACTTAGTTATCCTCGCACATAGTTACACACATCAATTTTCCTGTTAAAGCATTTAACTCGTTCTTTGAATGAGAGCTATTCACAAAAAATACATTCACAAAGGCATTTCATGAAGACAAATTGAACCATCTTTGATATATTCATTTTATGATCTGTATAAGAACATACATTAGGAGACAACTAATTTCAAAAATTTATCGTTCATATTCCATTATAGATGATGGTACTATCATACAACCTTACAAAAAGTATACAATTCAAATCCCAAAGAAAAAGAAAAATGCTAACTCTTTTTCTCTATATCTTCACAAGAATTTTCCACAAAATCAACAACCCAGCTTGTAAGTGGCCCTAAAATCCTTTTTATATTTTAAAGGAGCAATAAGATTCAGGCCACCTACACATGTCTCATTCAGCCATGATATTAAAAAATGCTACATTGGAAAAAGAGCATGCCAGTCTGCTAGCTAAGCACGCCATATGAGACAAAAAAGTCAGCACCTGACGAGAGAGAAACCCAATCTCTTCAAAAGAGAGCGTCAGAAAGAAGAGTGGTCCAACAAACCCATATATAAACTACCACAATGCACATGCTCCAATAATTTGGGACTTTAAGGAAAGGACAAGTACCTCCCACTACACTGAAAGATATGAGCAACTTAAGTAGTAGAAACAACCATTGCAGACAATAACTCGTACAAGTTTTAATCAATGTATTTCATGAGCTAAGCATTGTATTCTTCCTTAGAAGGCCACCTTACATCAAATAATTTCTTCACTTTTGAATTATGTAAGTTAAACAGGCATCCATAATAGCCCTAGCCTCCTTCACAAACAAATCCATGTTTATTTCCATCCTGAATAATTTGTCAATTGAATTGTTCAATTCTGTCAATTCTGGCTCTACATCTTTAAAAACATAAGCAGACATTTTGGGAATAATGCTTCCAAATTTAGCCTTCCAACCAATGAAGTCCTTAATTTCATGTGCCTCGTCTAGAATACTTGGCACTCCATCTTTCTCCATATCTCTAAACATCTACATTTTGTTACTAAATTACAGGTCTAACTTACTTTAGAAAGCAGATATATCATTCAATAGATAAATAACAACAATCATCAAAGATAAATTACCTAGCTCCTTAGGATCACCCTCCATATTCTTCTGTATTTCTTTGAGAGCTCTGATCCTTACACTCCATTTGCTCTATACATTTTGGAAACGATCCTGAATGGTGAGATGTCTCTCATATGCCCCATGAATATCCTTGTAAATCTTCCAAACATTGTCTAACCTGTGAAGAATGTGAGATATTCTATAGCCAAGGATAACATCAATGATGTTAACAGCTTCCTTCTTTGCTTCATCTCGTGCCTTCTACTCATTTTCTTTGGCCAAATGTAGCTCTTCTTTCAATCCCTTAATTCTTAGAGATAGAGTGTCTCTATCCTGACTAGACAAATCATGTGAAGGGGAAGCAGAGGGGATGGGCTCAATCGTAGGTAGCACAACCTTTTCCTAGGAAACATAAGTTCTCAGTTTGAGATTTTCCTCTTGCAATAAATTGAACTTATCCATTAAACTTTTATATTTCTCTTTCATCACCTCAGCAGTGTTTGCACTGAACATTGTTGCATGCATAGTGAGTTTTGCAGCATGTGTTGGGGTAACCTCTATTGCTCTTCTTATAATGACTTCTCTAGTAATATCCTTAACTGACCTGACTAGCCTCAACTTTCCTATATTTGGAGCCAATGACCAAATGACCATTACGTGTAAAAGTGTACTGTAGGCTGAACCAAACACTCTTTTATCAATATGTTCCTCAGAAACAAGGGCATATTTGTCACTCTTTATGGCATCAAAAGCAATAGTAGATGAAATGTCCCAACCAGGCAACAAAAGAATATTGCTCTGTCTATCCAATTTTCTGCCCTCTACATGTGACATTACTACAATCTCACTCTGAATCGTCTCTTCCTCATTCTTTATGACTTCCTCACGCATAGAAGGATGTACTCCCTCCTTTACACTTTACCTGGGCTACAAATTCCCTGGACTCTCTTGTTACCACAAAGGATTCATCACTTACAAATTATCTACATGCCATTATCCTGACATCATTATCAGCTTCAGCAATTTCTTCATTATAAGTAGTGTCAACCATTCTATCAGGGGGAATGAAAGAATTAATAGTATCATCTATGTGAGGAGAGGGGAAATTCCTCTGCACAACCTCCTCATCTGGGACATGTTCTGCAAACTATTCCTCCATAGCAATCCCAACTTCAGTATTAGCTAAATAATCAACCAGTGGCTTAATTACTTCCTCCTCCTCACCATTCACTTAGTGACGTGCAGAATAATGGACACAGGACCCAATAGGTTTAATTTGAACTATAGCTGAATGCTCTTCTTCTCCCATTCCTGCTGCCTCTGCAACCCTATTTACTTCCTCTATGAACAAGCCTTTTTCATGGTCCTCCAACATCTTCATAGCCCTCTAAAAAATACTAGTGATATGGATATAAGGACTAACATACCTTTGATTTTTCTTGATCACATTCATCTCAACTTCATTCACATAACGCCAAGCATCCTTTCTTTTCTCAATTTCTTTGCGTGACACTAGATTCTTGATTATGTTGCAAGTATGAGGTTATCCAGTGTTGTCATTGATGTCAACATACTCATATTGCATTGACAAGAAGGATTTGATGAGCTGTGTGCTGAGGATATTGAGAAAATTAGTCTCAGTCAGGAACAGTGAAGAACAGTGATGAGAAGAAGGTAAAAGTACTGAATAGGATGTGAACCGGAGGATGCGGATTAAAGGGTTAGTAGATATGAGTCTTGAGATGCTACAGTTAAGATTTCAGAGGTCCGCATGAAGATCTGAAGGAGTTGTGGCTGCCGGTATAGAACCGGGTCCGGCAAGTATCCGGAGGTGACAGAGGATCACAAAAAGGTCCGGTGAGGTCCGGAATTGTATTACCCTAATCTGCGGATTGGAAGGAGTGTTTGGGATGTCCTTTTGATGTATCATCCTGATTTGTGTATGATTTGGAGGTCCGGAAGTACCTCTTGCATTATGACAGTAGCGACAGACTGTGTTCTTAAAGTTCCGGATGAGGAAGACAAGAGATCCCAGTAAGCAGAGAAAGTGCGGATGTATCCGGACATTCAGACAGGCTTGTGAAGGTTCTTGGATCATGTTTAGGTTTTGTTGTCGGTCCGCATTGATGGTAGAGCCCGGAATTGAAGTTATTCTTCCGGATGAAGTTCTTGCTCTGTGTAGCCGACCGGATGAGTTGTTCATCCTGCGAATGTTCTTGTGATGGCCGACCGGATGTGTTATTCATCTTGCGGATACTCCTATGGTTGTTTGCCGACTTAGATGTTTGTTCCTAAGTCGATGTCTTGTATAAATAACGATTTGTGAGTTCATTTCAGCGTGTGGTGTAAGGATGAGTATGGTATAGCGAAGAAACGTGCAAAAGGCAGAGCAGAGATTGTTGGGCTTAATTGGAACTGATCCAGACATGATAGAGATTTCATTCTCCAGTTCAAGACTGTGATTTTCATCACTTTGTAGACAGTGTGTCTCCTTGTAGGCAGTGGGCCTCTTTGTGAGCAGTGTGCTCGGGCAGTGAGCCCTTATTGGCATGTGCCATTCATTTTTCTTTATTCTTCTAACAGAGAATAATTCTTGGGTTAATCACCCCGTGGTTTTTCCCTTAACCGGGTTTTCCACGTCAAAATCTTGGTGTTTAATGTGTTGATGCTTATCTGCTCTTGTGTTTATGTATTATGCTTCCATGGATGATTATTTGATATGCTGCTAACTAACAACAGTAAGTTAAGTGTTTGAATGAGAAGAAGTTTTATACAACTGATTCACCCCCCCCCTCTCAGTTGTATGCCCTAGATCCAACAATTGGTATCAGAGCCAAGTTCCTCTGACAAGAGCTTAACCGCTTGAGGAGATCCAGGATGTCGTCATACAAGAAGGATAGTCCGAAGTTCGATGGAACCAACTTCACTCTCTGGAAAGGTCACATGAAGTGTCACTTGGAATGCATGGGAAAAGCATACCTGGGTATGATTTCAAAACCATATGTACCTCCACAAGGTGGTCCGACAACTCTGAATGAAATCACAGAAGCTGAAAACAATCTGCGGACCAAGGAAGCTCTTCTAAGCGCATTGAATGACTCAGATCTCTCGAATGTCATTGACCTACCCACTGCATATGAGATCCTAACTAAACTGGAACTTCTGTATGAAGGAGATGAGTTTGTCAAAAGTGCAAGGTTGCAAAGTCTGAAAGGGAAATTTGAAAGATTGAAAATGAGAGATGATGAAAACATCACTACCTTTATGCCAAGAGTAAATGAGCTGGTATGTGGAATCAGAAATGCTGGTGGAACTTTAGATGAAAATGAGATTGTCTGCAAAATCCTAAGATCCCTTCCTGCTGCCTACAAAATCAAAGTTGCTGCCATTGATGAATTCAGAGCCCACACAACTGTCACAAGAGAACAACTGGCTGGCAAACTAGCTGCATTTGAAATGACCAAGTTTGGAGATGATCCTCCCAAGACTGAATCTGCTTTCAAAGCCAGTGCCTATGTGAAAGGCAAACAGAGATTTGATCCGGGTGAAAACTCATCAAAGAAAATGTCATGGTATGATCAAGCAAGAAGAGACATGGAAGAAGAAGAAGCAGAAACAGCTCAACTTGAAGCCCTCATTGCAAAGAGACTGCCAAGAGGATCCGGTAAGTATGAAGGAAAACTACCCTTTAAGTGTTTCAACTGCAATAAGATTGGTCATTTTGCCTCAAGATGTCCGGAGAGATCTGCAAGATCTAATACTCACAGACAAAGGTTTCAAAAGAATTGCTATTATGTTCATGAAGAAGATGACAATGAAGGAGTAACAGATGATGAATCAGAACCAGGAAGCAAATCCGGAAATGAGTGGGTGTTTATAGCCATCAAGGAAGAAGACTCCTTGCTCTCTGAATCTGTCAATCACAAAGTTGTTGAAAAAGCCTTGGCTGCTCAAGTGGAAGAAAAGGATGATTGGGTTATTGACAGTGGATGTTCTCACCATATGACTGGTGACAAGAATAAGTTTTTAGACTTGGAAAGATATGAAGGAGGAATGGTAAAGTTTGGTGACAATTCTGCTGGCAGAATCAGAGGTAGGGGAACTATTTCCTTTGATGGTAAGAGCAAAACAGGTAATGTACTGTATGTTGAAGGATTGAAGCACAATCTTCTCAGTGTTGGTCAGTTAGTGGACAAAGGCTATGATCTCCGGTTCAAGAATGGAAAATGCAGAATCTTTACAAGCTCCGGAACTGAAATTGCATCCGGTACTCAGACAAGAGGTAACATCTTTCATCTGGTTGGTTCAAATAAAAGTTGTTTGTTTGTTCAAATTGATCAGAGTTGGTTATGGCATAGAAGAATGTGTCATGTAAATTTTGATAACATCATCAAAATAAGCAATACTCAGGCTGTGAGAGATCTTCCAAAGTTGATAAAACCTACAAATAGTGTGTGTAAAGAATGTCAGTTAGGGAAACAAAGCAGAGTCTCTTTTAAAAGCAAAGATCAGTCTTCTACCGGATTATTGGAATTAGTACATACTGATCTATGTGGTCCGACAAGAATCAAGAGTCTGCAAGGTGATAGATATTTCATGTTGTTAATTGATGATCATTCCCGGATGATGTGGGTTACCTTTCTAAAAGAAAAATCAGAAGCTTTTGAGAAGTTCAAAATCTTCAAAGCTATGGTGGAGAATCAAACCGGATTGAAACTAAAGTGTCTAAGGTCTGATAGAGGTGGTGAATTTACATCTGGTGAATTCATTGACTTTTGTGAGAAACAGGGTATAAGGAGACAGTTGTCTGCTCCTAAGACTCCACAGCAGAATGGAGTAGTTGAGAGAAAGAACCGGACCATCCAGGAAGCTGCTAGGACAATGATGTTGGAAGCAAATGTTCCTCAAATGTTTTGGAAAGAAGCTATCAGCACTGCAGTCTACACTCTCAATCGAGTTCAAATCAGAAACAACACCGGTAAGACCCCCTATGAACTCTGGTTTGGCATCACTCCTACTGTGAAATATTTCAGAGTATTTGGTAGCAAGTGTTATATTAAAAGAGATGAAGATCTAGGAAAGTTTGATGCTAGAAGTGATGAAGGAATTTTCTTGGGCTACTCCACTCAAAGAAAAGCATACCGGTGTTACAATAAGAGATTGAGGAAGATGATAGAAAGCACCAATGTAAAGGTTGATGAAGGAATTGAGAAGCCTTCAAGATTTTATGAGTTTGATGAAGATGACCAAGACAGTGTTCAAGGACCTCAATCCTCTCCGGTGAGACAGAGTCAGCCTGATCCGGTAAATCAGGAAGAAGAGATAGGTTTGAATGAGCCTGATCAAGAAATAGCAGTGCTGGATACTCCCAAAATTCCAAGGTATGTAAGACTGAATCACTCTGAAGATCAGATAATAGGTGACAGAAGCAAAGGTGTACAAACTAGAAGGAATATTGCTCAAGATCAGAATGAATGTTGTCTGATTTCAAAGATTGAACCTAAAACAATAAATGAAGCCTGCAATGATGAAAACTGGACCAAAGCAATGGAAGATGAACTGATGCAAATTGAGAAAAATCATACTTGGGATCTTGTTCCCAGACCTAGAGACAGGAATGTAATTGGAACCAAGTGGGTCTTCCGGAACAAACTAAATGAAGCTGGTGAAGTAATCAGAAACAAAGCTAGATTGGTCTGCAAAGGCTACTCTCAAATAGAAGGAATTGACTTTGAAGAGACTTTTGCTCCGGTAGCAAGAATTGAAGCAGTCAGATTACTTCTTGCATTTGCTGCCTTCAAAGACTTCAAGGTATATCAGATGGATGTCAAGTCTGCCTTCCTAAATGGTGATCTGGAAGAAGAAGTCTACATTGAACAACCGGATGGATTTCAATTGTCTGATAATAATGATATGGTCTGCAAGTTGAAGAAAGCTTTTTATGGATTGAAGCAAGCCCCAAGAGCATGGTATGAAAGGTTGGATAAGCATCTTGTGCAGATTGGATTCAACAAAGGTACTGCTGACAGTAACTTATATTTCAAAATTGATCATGAAAACATTCTGATTGTTGAAGTGTTTGTGGATGATATCATTTTTGGAGGAAGAGATAGTATGTGCAAAACTTTTGCAAATCAGATGAAAAGTGAGTTTGAAATGTCTATGCTTGGTGAAATGAATTTCTTCTTGGGTCTGCAAATTACTCAAACAAAAGAAGGGATCTTCATCTCCCAGACCAAATATGTGAAAGAATTGTTAAAGAAATTTGGTATGGAAGACTCAAAGCCTATGAACACTCCTATGGCAACCGGATGTAAGTTAAGCAAAGATGATGATTCTCCAAAGGCAGATCAGACAAAGTATAGATCAATGATTGGTGGATTGTTGTATCTCACTCAAACTAGACCAGATATAATGCAGGCTGTTGGTCTTGTGGCAAGATTCCAGGCTGATCCTAGAGAATCTCATGTTATGACAATCAAAAGAATTTTTAGATACTTGAAAGGAACAGTTGAGTATGGTCTATGGTATCCTAGAGATCCAGATTTCTCTCTTCATGCTTACACAGATGCAGATTGGGCAGGAGATGTGGATGACCGGAAGAGCACTAGTGGTGGAGCATTCTTTTTGGGGAAGAGATTGGTTTCTTGGCTAAGCAAGAAACAAGATGCAATATCTCTGTCTACATCGGAAGCAGAATACATTGCAGCAGCAGGTAGTTGCACTCAAATCTTATGGATGAAGCAGATGCTAAGAGACATCAAAGTTGAATATGAGGAGCCTATCACAATTTTCTGTGATAATTCAAGTGCAATTAATATTTCCAAGAATCTGGTATTGCATTCTAAGACTAAGCACATATCTATCAAATTTCACTTTTTGAGAGAACAAGTAAACAAGGAAGAAGTCAGATTGGAGTATGTTCCCTCCAAGGATCAGATTGCAGATATCTTTACAAAACCCCTTCCCAAGGACTCTTTTGAATATCTCCGGGAGAAGTTAGGGGTCATGGCCCCTCCGGTGATGAACTAAGATGCACTGATGTGCATCAGTCCGGTGGCTATCACAGTCATATCTTGTGATCCGGACTAATGGGGAGCTGCAACTAAGGGGGAGCAGCTGGTATGATTCTGATGCATGAGAATTGCAAGTATGAGCCCTTTGCCATTGATGTCAAAGGGGGAGAGAAAACATGTGAAAAACAAGTGGTTGATGATCAAAGGGGGAGCAGTAAAAGAAGAGAAGACATATGAAAAGTTGAAGGTCTTGTCTAAATGGTTTTTCACATCATATGTTGCCATCAATGACAAAGGGGGAGATTGTTGCAAGTATGAGGTTATCCAGTGTTGTCATTGATGTCAACATACTCATATTGCATTGACAAGAAGGATTTGATGAGCTGTGTGCTGAGGATATTGAGAAAATTAGTCTCAGTCAGGAACAGTGAAGAACAGTGATGAGAAGAAGGTAAAAGTACTAAATAGGATGCGAACCGGAGGATGCGGATTAAAGGGTTAGTAGATATGAGTCTTGAGATGCTACAGTTAAGATTTCAGAGGTCCGCATGAAGATCTGAAGGAGTTGTGGCTGCCGGTATAGAACCGGGTCCGGCAAGTATCCGGAGGTGACAGAGGATCACAAAAAGGTCCGGTGAGGTCCGGAATTGTATTACCCTAATCTGCAGATTGGAAGGAGTGTTTGGGATGTCCTTTTGATGTATCATCCTGATTTGTGTATGATTTGGAGGTCCGGAAGTACCTCTTGCATTATGACAGTAGCGACAGACTGTGTTCTTAAAGTTCCGGATGAGGAAGACAAGAGATCCCAGTAAGCAGAGAAAGTGCGGATGTATCCGGACATTCAGACAGGCTTGTGAAGGTTCTTGGATCATGTTTAGGTTTTGTTGTCGGTCCGCATTGATGGTAGAGCCCGGAATTGAAGTTATTCTTCCGGATGAAGTTCTTGCTCTGTGTAGCCGACCGGATGAGTTGTTCATCCTGCGAATGTTCTTGTGATGGCCGACCGGATGTGTTATTCATCTTGCGGATACTCCTATGGTTGTTTGCCGACTTAGATGTTTGTTCCTAAGTCGATGTCTTGTATAAATAACGATTTGTGAGTTCATTTCAGCGTGTGGTGTAAGGATGAGTATGGTATAGCGAAGAAACGTGCGAAAGGCAGAGCAGAGATTGTTGGGCTTAATTGGAACTGATCCGGACATGATAGAGATGTCATTCTCCAGTTCAAGACTGTGATTTTCATCACTTTGTAGACAGTGTGTCTCCTTGTAGGCAGTGGGCCTCTTTGTGAGCAGTGTGCTCGGGCAGTGAGCCCTTATTGGCATGTGCCATTCATTTTTCTTTATTCTTCTAACAGAGAATAATTCTTGGGTTAATCACCCCGTGGTTTTTCCCTTAACCGGGTTTTCCACGTCAAAATCTTGGTGTTCAATGTGTTGATGCTTATCTGCTCTTGTGTTTATGTATTATGCTTCCATGGATGATTATTTGATATGCTGCTAACTAACAACAGTAAGTTAAGTGTTTGAATGAGAAGAAGTTTTATACAACTGATTCACCCCCCCCTCTCAGTTGTATGCCCTAGATCCAACAGATTATATCCTCTGAATATAGGAACTGATGGGAGAAACCAGACCTGCCCACATGTTTCCTTGCTTCATCAATGAACCCTTCAGGATCACATCTCCTTAGTTTCTCAATGTCCATCCTATATGATCTTAATATCCCTATGAAGTTATCGATACCCTCCTTAGAGGTGATCCTAAAATAGGAGAAAGCAAGTTGCCTTGGGATGAATGATCCCTTCTTAGCACTTCTTAAGTGCTCTTTGTACATGGAATCTAGCTACCACATGATTTCCATAAATGCAAGTTTGTCAAATATAAAGATAGGAAGTCAATCGAGTGGAACCATGGCACCATACACTCTGAATATAGTGCATGTGTTGAAAAAGTACCAATCTCCCCAATTATGTTCAATCACAGTATTTGTAATGCCCCTCAATTTTGGCTTGTGTCAATTGATAGTTTTCCATTTCTTTTAGACAATTTTGAGACATTTGAGTGGTTAGATTTATGGTTTATGCTTATTATGTTTTCCCTAGAAGAGTTAGAAGTGCACTTTTCTTTATGTTGTGTAGGATGTTATCTTTAGCTACCGTTAATGCAATTACTTGCTTCAAAAAAAAAATTCCTGAAGTCCTTAGGCCATAGAATTTCCATTAGAGATCTAGAAACTCTCTCCATAGGTCTCAATCCTAGGTTCTCCAAGATAGAATAAACCAATTTATTACTAAAAGCAAGATAGTTTGGTTTGGCATAGTGTTGATCCCAAATGTGAGTCCACAATTGCACTGGAAGATCACTGCCATCCTTTTCCTTAGTGGTGAGATCAAACAATTTGGACTAGGTTTTCACTCCACTGTGCAACAACATATGCCTGAATAGCGAATAATGCTTAAAAATTAGAGGGGCCTTAGGATCCTTTAACTTGGTCAATTCATCATGAATTCTATTAGCTACATATGATGCAAAGTTAAATCCTAGATGCAGCTCCCTATCATGAATGTCAACAGCTATGACCATCAAAGAGATGGGCATATTCAAGTCAAATTTCCTACCTAAAACTTGACATAGGGCCTAGTAGGTATTCTTGAAATAGTCTTATAATTCATCACAACTAAAGGGCTCAGATTCCTTGTCATCAAATTTCTATCCTTTCTTGCCCAAGTCCCTTCTTCTATGCCAGGGAAGCTTGTGATTTCTATAGGCATACTTGTTCTTATCATATTCTTGCTTCAATGCACCAAATTTAATGGAAATTGTAGCATAAGGATCCAATTTGAAAGTTTCTATGACCTTAGTTCTGCTTATCTCCATTGTATGAACTCCCTCCACACTTCTTATAGCTTTGGTCTCTAGATCATAGAATTTGGAAATTTCCCTTATAAGGCCGACATCCACGAACACATTAGGCACAATCAATTTTCCCAGATAAGTTCTCCATAGATTGTTGATAGGATTTGGGTATTTAGACCTTTTGAAAGCATAATGGAACAAATGCCATCCAGTTTGGGGCATGATGATATCTCCAATTTCTTAGACAGGATCCTAAAGATGATAAGACAAAATGCCTTCACCAGTGGCCCTCTTGCCAATAGCTTTAGCCCCAGGGAACAATCTCATGAGATCATCCTCCACGAATCTGGTGTAATCTCCTTTTATCCCTTTAGTTCTTGGTTTCTTATTTTCAACTTCAGGCTTCACTGGATCAATTTGCATTTTCAATCTCTTTGCCTTAGGTTTGCTTGGTGACAAATTATTGTTGTGACTCATTTTGCTAATTCAAACTAAAACTAGGGTTCTTTAAAATAAAGCATTAAATACTAGATAACCCTCTCATAACCAATACAATTTCACCAGGAAAATCTAGACTTTCAATAGACTTAGATCTCACAATTTTCACAGGATGTTTTCCTTTAGACTAGGGTTTATATATTTAACACAAACATACAAACTCTCTTCAATTTTTAGACCTTGGAAATTCACAGGAGATAGATGAGGACCTACTTACCCAGATTAGACCTTCCTAGATTTAAATCTCCATGCTTTGATTTTCTTTATCTCGAGAACTTGAAAGGTTACATAGGCAGAATGAAGAGAAGTGAACAATAATTCAATTCCATGTGGTTTTGAAGATATCAGAACACCATTTATGACTGAATAATAGTTTGCGTGAGTGAAATGGGAGTGGCAGGTGAATAGCCATTCTAAATTTGAATCAAGACCGTTGATGGGGAATGCTCTAAGATACAACAGACAGTTATCACAACAAATTCTCACATCGCTCCTTTGGTTTGTAACATCACCACATTGATTGTGACATGAAAGGTCCCAGCGATGTACTTCGCTTCATAACTTCCTTTACCGCCAACTAAATATAGGGACCATCATTTGTCACACATTTTTAACACTATTCCTTTGAACAATCTGTGACTAAAGGGGACTAGGCGAGGACACATGGCAAGGACCAATACTATTAGCACATATCGCTACTAGCATCATCTATTGGGCATGTCAAACCACAATGCAAACATTATGTGTGATGCAACATAGAAGAGGCACTCATAGGTAGGTACATCACACATCATACTTAATGAGACATCGGGGTCACAAATGTGATGCGAAAAGCAAACGCGACAAGGAACTTAAGTTATAACATTAGCACATGTGTGCATAAAAGATGTTTCAAGGAACAAGGCCGCGCTAGGCACATGATAAAAAGGGGGGTCACAAAACACGATCCCACATTTGATCCAGGATAAAACCTCAAATTATATCATAGGGCTAAACATCTAATAATTTTCCTTTTAAACATAGGTTTGGACAAAGTCACTTAGCAAAGGAAACTAACATCAGGCTCGAGAGTCAAGCACAAGGGTTCTTGACAGTTCACAAATTTTGACAAACCCTTATCATAACTTCTAGGAAACCTAACCCACCAAGACTACACCAGGGATCATAGCAATGGGGAAAGACATCCCAAACCATAGAAATCACAAGTCCCACTAGTGGATCTTATTCATGGATGCTTGTCTACATAGGCAAGGTGAGAAACCAAAAGATCCTTTGGTGGAGTAGACCAGACACAGAGAAAAAAATTGACGCAAAAAGGAAGGACAGAACAAACGATATTTACAAGACATTTACATAAAATACAATGTACATAGAAACACATACTTTAAGAAAAGTATGGCTTAAGGAATTGGTCATGTACTGGCAATTCCAAAAGCTCACCTTCTAGGGACTACAAAAAATATGAATCTTCCCCATGAGGATTACTGATCAAGTAAGGGCCTAGCCACAAAGCATCAAATTTCCTATGTTTTCCCTTTTCTTGTGCCTTAGCATTCCACATTAACAGCATGTCCTGATTTTTAAACTTCCTAGAAGATGATTTCTTGTCATAGAGTGTTTTCACTTTCAATTATAGCTTCCTATTTCTTAGTTGTGCCATTCTCCTTGTTTCATCTAACCCAATCAGAGTATTGATCCTTACCTACACCTCACCAGGGATATCATCCTTGTACTCGTGTATGAATTTATATACTTGCAACATATTATTAGAAGGCATCCTGGCATCAAGCCCATAAACCAATTCAAATGGTGACTGTCCAGTTGCTTTCTTGATAGTAACCCTATCAGCCCACAAGGCTTGTCCTAACTTGGAGTCCCAAGCCTTTTTGTTCTTCTCTATCACCCTCTTAATAATTTTCATGAGGATTTTATTACTGGATCCAGCTTGTTCATTCCCTTGGGGATGGTAAGGGTGTTGCAAGTATGGGTCAAACTAGTGTTGTCATTGATGTCAACATACTCATGTTGCATTAATGAGAAGGATTGGATGAGTTGTGTGCTGAGGATATTGAGAAAATTAGTCTCAATCAGGAACAGTGAAGAACAGTGATGACAACAAGGTAAAAGTCCAAGATAGGTTGAGGATTAGAGGATGCGGTTTAAAGGGTTTGTAGATATAAGTCTTGAGATGCTCCAGTCAAGTTTTCAGAGGTCCGCATGAATATCTGAAGAAGTTATGGCCATTCAAGTAGAACCAATTCTGGCAGGTGTTCAGAGGTGACAGAGTGAAACAGATAGGTCCGGTGAGATCCGAAAATGCATTATGCCATTCTTTGGATTTGAGGGAGTGTTGAGGAAGTCCTTGTGAAGTGTCAACTCGATTGATTCATGGTTTGAAGGTCCAGAAGCTCTTATTCCTTTGTGACAGTAATGACAGACTATGTTCTTGAAGTTCCAGATGAAGGAGAGAAGAATTCCAGAAAGTAGATGAAGTGCGGATGTTCTTGGTGATTTAGGAAAGGTTGTGGTGATCTTTGGATCGTGTCTAGTTCATGTTGGTGGTCCACATTAAAGTTAGAGTTCACATTCGAAGAATAACCACCAGATGTTGGTGTTCTTCTTGAGACTGGTCGACCGGATGTATTACACATCTTGCAGATGTTCTTATAGGTGTTTGTCGGCTTAGATGATTGTTCCTAAGTCATTTCCTTGTATAAATAAGAGATTGTGAAGTCATTCTAAAGTGTGTCTTGTGGAGATGAGAGTGTGGTAGTGAAGAAGAGGGCAAAAGGTAGAGTAGAAGTTTTTGGGCCTAAATGGAACTGATCCAAGCATGGTAAAGATGCTATTCTCCAGTTCAAGTTTGTAATACTTGTTACTTTGTAGACAGTGTGTCTCTTGTAGGCAGTGAGCCCTAATTGGCATGTGCCATTTGTTCTTTCTATTCTTCTAACAGAGAATACAATCTTGGGTTAATCACCCCATGGTTTTTCCCTTAACTGAGTTTTCCACGTCAAAATCTTGGTGTCTTATGTGTTGATGAGTTTCTGCTTGTTGTTTAATTGCATTATGTTTCATGATTGATATACTGCTAATTACTAAGAAGATTTAAGTGTGAATATAGAGAAAGTTTTGGACAACTGATTCACCCCCCTCTTAGTTGTGTGCCCTAAGTCTAACAATTGGTATCAAAGCCAAGTTCCTCTAAAAGGAGCTTAACCGCTTGAGGAGATCTAGGATGTCATCTTACAAGAAGGACAACCCGAAGTTTGATGGAACAAATTTTAATCTACGGAAAGGTCGCATGAAGTGTCACTTGCAATGCATGGGTATGGCATACTGGACCATGGTTACAACATAGTATGTACCTCCACAGGGTGGTCCAAAAGCTGCAAATGAAATCACAGATGCTGAAAACAATCTATGGACTATAGAAGCTCTTCTAAGCGCATTATCTGATTCAGAGCTCTCAAATGTTATTGACCTACCAAATACTTTTGAGATTTGGAAAAAAATGGAACTTTTGCATGAAGGAGACCAGTATGTTAAATGTGCAAGGTTACAGAGTCTGAAAGGGAAATTTGAAAACCTAAAGATGAGAGATGATGAAAATATTACTACTTTTATGCCAAGAGTAAATGAGCTTGTTTGTGGAATTAGAAATGCTAGTGGAGTCTTGGATGAAAATGAGATTGTTGGCAAAAATCTCAGATCCCTTCCTGCTTCTTACAAAATCAATGTTGCTGCCATTGATGAATTTAGAGCCCATACAACTGTCACAAGAGATCAATTGGCTAGCAAATTGGCTGCATTTGAAATGACTGAGTTTGGAGATGATCCCCCCAAGACTGAATCTGCATTCAAAGCTAGTGCCTCTGCAAAAGGTAAACAAAGGTTTGATTTGGGAGAGAACTCATCAAGGAAACTATCATGGTATGAAAAAGCAAGAAAAGACCTAGAAGAAGAAGAAGTAGAAACTGCTCAACTTGAAGCCCTCATTGCAAAGAGACTGCCAAGAGGATCAGGTAAGTATGAAGGAAATTTGCCTTTTAAGTGTTTTAATTGCAATAAGATTGGTCATTTTGCCTCAAAATGTCTAGAAAGATTTTCAAGGCAAAATCCTAACAGATCAAGGTTCCAAAAGAATTGTTACTATGTTCATGAAGAAGATGATAATGAAGGAGTAACAGATGATGAATCAGAGATAGGAAACAAATCTGGAAGTGAATAGGTGTTTATTGCCATCAAGGAAGAAGAACCAATATCCTCTGTATCTATCAATCATAAAGTTGTAGAAAGAGCTCTGGCTACCCAAGTTAAAGAAAAGGATGATTGGGTCATTGACAGTGGCTACTCTCACCATATGATAGGTGACAAAAATAAGTTCATAGATTTGGAAAGGTATGAAGGAGGAGTGGTGAAGTTTGGTGATAATTCTGCTGGTAGAATCAGAGGAAGAGGAACTATTTCTTTTGATGGAAGGAACAAAACCGATAATGTTCTATATGTTGAAGGCTTGAAGCACAATCTTCTCAGTGTTGGACAGTTGGTGGACAAAGGCTATGATTTCTGGTTCAAGAATGGAAAATGCAAGATCTTTGAAAGCTCAGGAACAAAGATTGCATTCGGTACCCAAACTAAAGGTAATATCTTCCACTTGGTTGGCATTGGTAAAAGTTGCTTATTTGTTCAAGTTGATCATAGTTGGTTATGGCATAGGAGAATGTGTCATGTGAATTTTGATAATATCATCAAGATAAGCAATACTCAGGCTATAAGAGATCTTCCAAAATTGGTGAAACCTACTAATAGCTTGTGCAAAGAATGTCAGTTGGGTAAGCTGAGCAGAATCACATTCAAGAGTAAGGATCAATCTTCTACCGGATTATTGGACTTAGTTCATACTGATCTATGTGGTCCAACAAGAATCAAGAGTGTACAAGGTGATAGATATTTCATGCTATTAATTGATGACCATTCCCAGATGATGTGGGTTACCTTTCTGAAAGAGAAATCAGAAGCTTTTGAGAAGTTCAAAATTTTCAAGGCTATGGTAGAAAATGAAACCGGATTAAAATTGAAATGTCTGAGGTCTGATAGAGGTGGTGAATTCACATTCGGTGAGTTCATAGATTTTTGTGAGAAGCATGGTATAAAGAGATAGTTGTCTGCTCCTAGGACTCCACAACAGAATGGAGTAGTGGAGAGAAAGAACCGGACCATCCAGGAAGCATCTGGGACAATGATGATGGAAGCAAATGTTTCTCAGATGTTTTGGAGAGAAGCTGTCAGCACTGTAGTCTATACTCTCAATCAAGTTCAAATCAGAAGCAATACCGGTAAGACTCCTTATGAACTTTGGTTTGGCATCACTCCTACTGTGAGGTATTTCAGAGTGTTTGGTAGCAAATGTTACATTAAAAGAGATGAAGATCTAGGCAAGTTTGATGCTAGAAGTGATGAAGGAATTTTCTTGGGTTACTCCACTCAAAGCAAAGCATACCGGTGTTACAATAAGAGACTGAGAAAGATGATAGAAAGTACAAATGTGAAGGTTGATGAAGGAATTGAGAAACCTTCAAGGTTTTATGAATATGATGAAGATGATCAGAATGGTGTTCTGATTCAAGGAGCCCAAACTCTTTCTGATACTTAGAATCAAACAGGTCCAGTAATTCAAGAAGAAGAGATGAGTCATAATGAGCCTGAGCAAGAATTAGAAGTGCAGGAAACTCCCAAAGTTCCCAAGTATGTAAGACTGAACCACTCTAAAGATCAGATCATAGGTGATAAAAGCAAAGGAGTTCTAACAAGAAGGAGAATTGCTTAAGATTCTGAAGAGTATTGTTTGATTTCAAATATTGAACCTAAGACAGTGAATGAAGCTTGCAATGATGAAAACTAGACTAAAGCAATGGAGAAAGAGCTGGTGCAAATAGAGAAAAATCACACTTGGGATCTTGTTCCCAAACCTAGAAACAAGAATGTGATTGGAACCAAATGGGTCTTCCAGAACAAACTAAATGAAGTTGGTGAAGTAATTAGAAATAAAGCCAGATTGGTCTGCAAAGGCTACTCTCAAATAGAAGGAATTGATTTTGAAGAAATTTTTGCTCCGGTGGCAAGAATTGAAGTAGTCAGATTATTTCTTGCCTTTGCTGCCTTCAAAGATTTCAAGGTATATCAGATGGATGTCAAGTCTTCCTTTTTAAATGGTGACATGGAAGAAGAAATGTATATAGAGCAACTGGATGGATTTCAATTGTCTGATCATGGTGATATGGTCTGCAAGTTGAAGAAGGCACTGTATGGATTAAAGCAAGCCCCAAGAGCTTGGTATGAAAGATTGGATAAGCATCTTTGAAGATTGGTTTCAACAAAGGTACTACTGACAGTAACTTATATTTCAAAATTGATCATGAAAACATCTTGATTGTTGAAGTATTTGTTGATAATATCATCTTTGGAGGAAAAGATAGTATGTGTAAAACTTTTGCAAATCAAATGAAAAGTGAGTTTGAGATGTCTATGCTTGGTGAAATGAATTTCTTCTTGGGTCTACAAATTCCTCAAACAAAGAAAGGAATCTTCATTTCTCAGACCAAATATGTGAAAGAATTGTTGAGAAAATTTGGGATGGAAGATTCAAAGCCAATGAATACTCCTATGGCAACCAGATGTAAGTTGAGAAAAGATGATGACTCTCCTAAGGCAGACCAGACAAAGTATAGATCAATGATTCGAGGATTGTTATATCTCACTCAAACTAGACCAGATATAATGCAGGCTATTGGTCTTGTTGCTAGATTCCAGGCTGATCCCAGAGAATCTCATGTCATGGCAATCAAGAGGATTTTTAGATATCTCAAAGGGACAGTTGAGTATGGTTTGTGGTATCGTAGAGATCATGATTTCTCTCTTCATGCATATACAGATGCAGATTGGGTAGGAGATGTGGATGACCGAAAGAGTACCAGTGGTGGAGCATTCTTTTTGGGAAAAAGATTAGTTTCTTGGCTAAGCAAGAAACAAGAGGCAATATCTCTATCTACAACTAAAGCAGAATACATTGCAGTAGCACGTAGTTGCACTTAAGTTTTGTGGATAAAGCAGATGCTAAGAGATATCAAAGTAGAATATGAGGAGCTATCACAATCTTCTGTGATAATTCAAGTGTAATAAATATAGCTAAGAATCTGGTGTTGCATTCTAAGACTAAGCATATATCTATTAAGTTTCACTTTTTGAGAGAGCAAGTGAACAAGGATGAAGTCAGACTGGAGTTTGTGCCTTCCAAGGATTAGATTGCAGACATCTTTACTAAACCTCTTCCTAGGGACTCTTTTCAGTATCTCAGGGAGAAGTTAGGGATTATTGCTCCTCCAGTGATGAACTAAGGTGCATTGAGGTGCATCAGTCCAGTGGATATCACAGTCATATCTTGTGAGCCGGATTGATGGGAGCTGCTACTCAAGGGGAGCAGCAGGTATGATTCTGAAGTATTGGAGTTGCAAGTATGCGCCCTTTGCCATTGATGTCAAAGGGGGAGAGAAGACATGTGAAAAAAAGGTGGTTGATGATCAAAGGGGGAGTAGTAAAGGAAGAGAAGACATGTGAATAGTTGTTGCTGATAGGGGGAGTTGTGACAGTAAGGAGAAGTTCTTGTCTTGATGGTTTTTCACATCATATGTTGCCATCAATGACAAAGGGGGAGATTGTTGCAAGTATGGGTCTAACTGGTGTTGTCATTGATGTCAACATACTCATGTTGCATTAATGAGAAGGATTGGATGAGCTGTGTGCTGAGGATATTGAGAAAATTAGTCTCAATCAGGAACAGTGAAGAACAGTGATGACAACAAGGTAAAAGTCCAAGATAGGTTGAGGATCAAAGGATACAGTTTAAAGGGTTTGTAGATATAAGTCTTGAGATGCTCCAGTCAAGTTTTTAGAGGTCCATATGAAGATCTGAAGAAGTTACGGCCGTTCAAGTAGAACAGATTCCGGCAGGTGTTCAGAGGTGACAAAGTGAAACAGATAGGTCCGATGAGATCCAGAAATGCATTATCCCATTCTATGGATTTGAGGGAGTGTTGAGGAAGTCCTTTTAAAGTGTCAACTCGATTGGTTTGTGGTTTGAAGGTCCAGAAGCTCCTATTCCTTTGTGATAGTAATGACAGACTGTGTTCTTGAAGTTCCAGATGAAGGAGAGAAGAATTCTAGAAAGCAGATGAAGTGCGGATGTTATTGGTGATTTAGGAAAGGTTCTGGTGATCTTTGGATTGTGTCTAGTTCATGTTAGTGGTCCACATTAAAGTTAGAGTTCACATTTGAAGAATAACCACCGGATGTTGGTGTTCTTCCTGAGACTGGCTGACCGGATGTATTACACATCTTGCGGATGTTCTTATAGGTGTTTGCTAAATTAGATGATTGTTCCTAAGTCGTTGCCTTGTATAAATAAGAGATTGTGAAGTCATTCTAAAGTGTGTCTTGTGGAGATGAGAGTGTGGTAGCGAAGAAGAGGGTGAAAGGTAGAGCAGAACGTTTTGGGCCTAAATGGAACTAATCCAAGCATGGTAAAGATGTTATTCTCCAGTTCAAGTTTGTAATACTTGTTACTTTGTAGACAGTGTGTCTCTTGTAGGCAATGAGCCTCTTGTGAGCAGTGTACTCAGGCAGTGAGCCCTAATTGGCATGTGCCATTTGTTCTTTCTATTCTTCTAACAGATAATACAATCTTGGGTTAATCACCCCGTGGTTTTGCCCTTAACCAAGTTTTCCACGTCAAAATCTTGGTGTCTTATGTGTTGATGAGTTTCTGCTTGCTGTTCAATTGCATTATGTTTCATGATTGATATACTGCTAATTACTAAGAAGATTTAAGTGTGAAATTAGAGAAAGTTTTGGACAACTGATTCACCCCGCCTCTCAGTTGTGTGCCCTAAGTCTAACAAATGGCATGAATAGGAAACAAAAATCCCATATTTGTTGCAAAAGTCCATAAATTCCTCTGATTGAAAACACAGCATTATCAGTTGCAATCTTCTCAGGTACACCAAACCTAGTTAGGATATTACTTATCAGAAATTTAGTGACCACCCTACTTGTAGCCCTTTTGGTGGGGATCGCCGCTATCCATTTGGTAAAGTAATTGGTAGCTACTAAGATCCATGAATGACCTCCACTAGACTTTTCTACAATCTCACCTATGAAAACAATTCCCCATTGTTGAAATAGTACTTGAACTAAAATAGGTCTAAGAGGCAAATTCCCAGAGAATTTTAATTTACCAGCAAATCTCTAGCATGCATCACATGCTCTTACCATTTTCTGAGCATCCTTGAAAAGTGTTGGCCACCAAAACCCTGTTCTTAGAACCTTGTGAGTAGTAGTCCTGGCCATATAATGGTTACCACACACACCATTACGCATTTCATATAAGAGTTCCTTAGCTTGCCTTCCATCCACACACTTGAGAAATACTTCGTTGATACTTCTCCACCATAGTTCATTTCCAATAATCACATATTTGATAGCCTGGAGCTTAACGGTCCTTTCATTATCGGTCATCCCTTCAGGGCATGATGAATTTTGTAGGTAGTGTACCACATTTTTGTACCACCCTGCTTTCTGCATATCACAAATAGGAGAAACATCAACATAATCAACATTGTTTATCTGGTCAGCTTCTAAATTTGATTTGGCCATCAATTTAGCTAGCCCTTGTCCTCTCACAAGTTTTGTAATATTAATTGTGACGTTGAACTCTTGGATCCTATTGATCCATCTACATCTTCTGCCTATGACCTCCTTCTGTGTGAAAATGTCTTTTACAATAGCTAAAGGAACATATGCAACAATTATAACACCAACCAAATAAGTTCTAAAATTCTTGATTGCTTTCACCAAAGCATAAGCTTGCTTCTCAATCATGTCGTACTTCAGTTCTGTAGCTTGTAACGATTTGCTGAAAAAGGCAATCGGCTGCTCATATCCTTCCCTATTTTTCTGTAGTAATACTATGGCAATAGTGTGAAAGGAAGCAAAAGAACATAACTGAAAAGGCTTTGAGAAATCTAGGGATTTTAAAACCAGGGCCTCCTTAATGGCCTTCTTTATGCTCATAAAATCTTTGGATGGTTCTTTGTTGCATGCTATCTTTTCATCTTTTTTCAACATTTTTGAGATGGGCCTAGTAGTTTCAGCAATATTTGTCACAAACCTCCTCAAAAAATTCACTTTTCCAAAAAATGATTGTATGCCTTTAACACTTTTTGGTTGAGGAATTTTGTCAATTACAGCAACTCTTTTTGGGTCAATCCTTATTCCTTCTTTGGACACTATATGTCCCAATAACATACTCTCAATAACCCTAAAAGCACATTTCTTAGGATTAAGAGATTCCATATTCCAAATCTCTAATGAAATTTTTTTCCAAATGCATACAGTGCTCCTCTTCTTTCTTAGAGAATGCAGTTAAGTCATCTTGGTATACAACCATGAAAATGTCAATGAAGTCAGAGAAGGCGACATCCATAGCTCTTTGAAATGTAGCGCCTGCATTAGTCAAACCAAAAGGCATTCTGACATACGCAAGTTGTAAACATAGTCTCATACTATTCTACTCCTTCACCTTTACCTGATTATATCTAGAAAAACCATCCATCATTGACAATAGCTCATAGCCAGTCTATTAGAAATTAATCTTTACTTAGTGAAGATTATAATTTATTTGTATTTTATTATTTGGTGTATTATCCCCACACATGTATGGATAATTCACCTCTTTTATTCCTCCTGCACTATTTATGTAGATTCCTCCTTAAGAGGAAACATGTGTCACACACCTTATACAAGATGGCATATGGGAGTTACGAATAACTCCCCTGTTCACCTCTATTTAAGAGGTGTCTCCTCCTCTCCTTGAAGTATTCCAGAATCCTTCTTCCTTATTCTTCTTCTTCATTTCTTCTCATTTCACTCATAGAGAACATTTCTCTCTCTCTGTAATCTTTATTAGGCTTCATGCCATTTGCATAACACAGGGGGTTTTTCTTTGTTTTTCCCCCTTCACAATCTTGGTCTCCATTGGTGCATGCTAGTAAATTACTCTTGTCATTTATTTATTTACTTCACATGTTTGATTAGTAGTTTGTTGATCCTTTAATCTTCTTTACATAGTCACCCTTTAGAGCATGGCCTCCATATTTGGCAGTGGATAATTGTCCTTCAATGATGATACATTTAGATTCCTGAAGTCAACACATAACCTAATATCACCATTCTTTTTTCTTACGGACACAAGGTTAGACACCCATGTTGAATGTCTGATGGGCCTAATGATTCCACCATCTTTAAGCTTCATTAGTTCCTCTTGCATCTTAGGTGCTAATGTAGGGTTGATAGGCCTCTATTTTTTCCTGAATGGTTTAGCACCATCCTTTAATGGTATTTCATGCTAAAAAAGGTCCTCTCTATAAGCTTTCAAATCATCATATGACCATGCAAACGTATGTATGTACTTTCTCAATAAAGCAATTAACATCATTTTTACCTGAGGCTTCATATTTTTACCCACATATACTTCCTTAGGTGCATTAGTAGCTCCCAAATTGACTTCTTCTAAGTCCTCTAGATGAGTAGAACTCTGTTTGATAGTACTTCTATTAGGACCATCAAATACTCTTTCTAAAGCAACCAATCCCCTGGGAATTTTGTTTGTCTTGAGTTGTATTACTTCATTCCTGAAAATAGTGTCCTTTCCATCCACCACTGCTACAAAAGCCCCAAAATCAATTTCTTGACTCTCATATTGATCAACACACTTTAGAAAAATTAGAATGTCATTATCATCATTAAAAACTTGCCAATTTTGTATGTTATCAGGGATTACAGGACTTATCTGAGCCTCAACCTTAGAAATACAAGTAAAAGTTTATCATCAGGTCAGAGTGCAATGTTGGCTAATATGTCTACCATATGATTTTGGCCCCTCTCTACCCAATCAATACCAAAAGCATCAAATTGTTCTATTGAATCCCAAACAACATTCCTATATTGTCTCAGTCTTCGATTCTTTGAGACAAATCTTGATATTACTTGAGATACAACTAGCTCAGAGTCACCCACAACCCTTAATTTCTTCATTACATGCTTCTCCACTAGCCTTAACCCCAACAACAAAGCTTCATACTCTGCTACAATATTTGTACAAGCAAATAATAAAGAGAAAGAGAATTTGAAAGACTTACCACCTAGGAATATAAGGATTACCCCCACACTTGATCCTTCTTTCAAACAAGCACCATCAAAGAACATAGTCCACATCTCATCACTATCTGGTTAGCATAACACCTCTTTCTCCAAGGGTGTAGGTTCCTCAGCTTCTCCTTCTTGTGGTTTTATCTCTACTCTAAAATTGCCAATGTCTACATCAACAAAGTGGATATGCTCCTTAGGTTCCTCTTCTACCAAGATAAATGAAGAAAGAGGCTCCCTATGGAGTATAACATTTTGGCCATCAATGGGAATAGTAGCAAAAGACATGTCACACTGCATACTCCCTTTGATGGTAGTAGACCATTTTCTGGATAAAAGCATCCCATAAGTGGGAGGTATATCTACCACAGTTCCACTCATCACAAATTCTTTGTCTAGGTATGCTGCCAACCTATAAGGTATTTCTCTTATAAATCCTATGACTGGGACCTCCCTATTATCCATCGCATAGCACTTTCCATATGCCTTTGTAATTTTCAACCCCAATTCTTGCATAATTTTGATTGGCATGATATTGGAAGATGCTCCTGAATCAATCATACAATTTTTTAGGGTCTTATCATTTATGATCAAAGATACATAAAAGGGATCTACCTGATATAGGAATGCAGTTATAGTGGCTCCCAAGAACACCTGGGGATTGTCAATACCACCTCCTTCAATATTCTTATCTTTCCCCTTTTCTCTGCCTTCACGGGGTTGAAATTGTTCCTTCTTTTTCTTACATGCCAAATCTACACCAATAATACAAGCTATTGCTTTATTATTATGTTCATCAATCCTCATCAGCTCCAAAAGTGGAACTAACACTTTCACTTGAGATAACACCTGAAACATGTCTATTGGAGTATACTTAGGTACATCAAAAGCCACTACAACATCAACCTTAGACTTTTCACCATGTATATTAGATATCCCAGTTTCCTCAGTCATAATCTTTTTCTTTTCAGCATCAACTTTCATCTTAGGAGCCTTGCGGAGATTTGATGAGGTGATCAATGGCTCACTAGTGTGTGTTCCATTAGCCTTCTTTCCCAATATTTTAGTATTCTTCAATTTGGAGATATCCCCCTTTTTGTTAGTCTAACTTTCTTTGATAAAAATGTTGCTAGCCTTGCCCTGATCATTGTCTATAACTCTATTTCTTAGATGATAGTTACTTTTGAATTGAGCTACAACAACGGCAGTTAGTTTCCTGATCTCTTCTTCTGATGGTCTTCTTAAGGGCACATCACTTTCTTCTATTTCAAGAGCATGAACGACACAATTTTCCCCTTCATCATCATCATTTAAAATATTTGCTATTGACATGTGTTCGACAAATGTCTCTATCTGAAAATATCCATCTCATTAGCATCCTCATCAGAAGAACAACCTTCATTAGTGAATAACATATTTATCATTCCATCATGTTCATGGAGTACAACAACATCATCATCTATGTTGTTTTCTTCTAAAGATTGTGCTACAACACATTGTTCTGGTGAATGGGGCAACTCACAGGCCATACACCAGGTAGTATCATTCATAAAATTTGTTGAATGTCTATTCAATGGGTCAGGAGTATCTTTCTTTTGCAAGGTTTTCTAATTTTTTAGAATAGGCTTACCATCACGCCAATTGGTATTGTAAGGTTGATCATTTGCTTGGCATTCTATCACCTCTCTGGAAAATTAGATTTTCATTTGTTAAGCCCTTCTCCTACTTAGAAATATTGTAATTTAAGTCTTTCAGAGCATTCATAACCTTATCCATCTTATCCTCCAGTGCTAGTAATTTCTCTTGACCCCTTGGATTCTTTAGTATCTTAGCATCATCTCTTTTTCCAACTTTACCAGCATCTTTTATGTTGCTCTCTATATGGAGAACAATTTTGTAAGCATCTCTTAAAGTTTGAGGATTCTTATCTCTCAGGAGGTATCCCATTTTGGGGTCAAATGCATTTCTATATGTGACCAAACATACTGGTTCATTTGGCCTCAAATGAGCTAGGATTCTATGCATGACCTTTTGGAAACTTCTATTGAAATAAGAGACAACTTCATTGTAACCCTTGGTAATATTATTAAATTTATTTAAATGTGAATTGGGGGTCTATCTTATCACCATACTGCTCTCTGAGTACCCTTTTAAATTCTTCCCATGATCCAATACTTTAAGTTGGTAAGCCTTTGTACCAATCTCTGGCATCCTCAGTGAGTGACTACATAAACAACTTCATCATTACATCTTCTCCTTCTGCTTAGAAGTCATCCATCATGTTATTGAATGCCCTTAGATGATCTTCTCCACTTATAGCATCATTCCCTAAGAATTTAACTAACACACTCCTTATGTTATCTGGGAGTGGATTTGGATATCCTGAAATCCCATCAAAGCATAGTTGTCTATATCTATCTGACTACATGGGTCTTCTACTGAACTGATCCCTCTGATTTCCATGTTGTTTGTTCACACCACTTGTCCCTACACCTATATTTCCTTGTTGTCTTATATTTTGACCTCCAGACAAAGTATTTACATTAGAGCTAGGATTGGACAAGTTAGAAAAGGCTGAAATATTTGCGTCAACAGGCAAAGAATTTAGTGGATTGTGAGAAATAGTTGTGACATGATTCCCAACTGAAGATTTCAGGAAGTTAATCTTTCTTTGCATTTCAGCATTTGCAACTAGAATCTCTATCCTTTTTAACTCCTTCTAGAGTTGTTCATGTTCTTTCTTTAATTTCAGGTTGACAGAATTAGATCCTTCAGATGAAAGAAAATTCTGAGGTAATCCACTTTCAACAATATCTATTCCCTTTAAAGGTCTTTTGCCTTTATCATTATGCAGGACACACTAGCTAGGTACAATAAGGATAGTAATAGATGTAGTGACAGCAGGACTGGTCCAAGTACTTGCAAGAATATTCTTCAATGGGGCATTTATAGTGTTTGCAGTAGACACCTGGGGAGCTATTGGGTCAATAGGAACAATAGAAGTAGGTTCAGGGTTCACCATAGTCATTTCCTTTAATCATCCCAAACTTACCTGCATGTTATCCCTAACATCCATAGCATTTCTAATTCTCTCTTCCCTCTCTTGGGCCCTTTTTCTATTCAACTCTCTCACTCTTTGAGCTGCTTTATGTAGCTCCTTGATTTCTTCCATTATTTTTTCTTCCAGAGGCAATGGTGAGTTTGGATCAGAAGTCTAAAGGGCACCATCTAGGAGGTTAGTGGCACTCATATGGAAAGTGGGGGTAGGTGACCTACTGACAGGGTTGCCTAGTAAATCATAGTCTAAATGATCAAGAATATTTGACACTTCAGGTGTGGCTTGTTTATTGGCTAGGAAACCTGAGTGAGGCCACTCTTCTTCAACAAACTCCTTCAGAATAAAATCATCATTCGTTACATGCACATCATATTCATGCGAGTGTTGCAAATTTTCACTACTACTGGCAAGAAGACACCTAGATCCTATAGGGGGAGGGTGAAGATTAAACTTACTGGTATTAGCACCTTTTCTTTTTTACGACTGATGGGTGTTTTATGGCAATTCAGCCTCTAACTTTTGGTCAGGGTTATTCTTCATCTATGTCCTAGTCTTCCTCATTTTTCATTATCAACTTTCTTTCCCTTCAAACAATCTTTTTCACCGATATAGGGGAATCGGAGCCACCACCCAAATAGTGGGAAAACCAAATATTCACTTACTTTCTTGAATGTATGTGGACACAGAGAGCTACAAGAAGGTTAATAATACATCTAAGGCCAGGTCACAAATATGAACAAAGATAACACTACCACAAAATTTATGGTGAATATAGATAAAGAACTTATAATATTCAATGCAGGACACTTTTCTTAACTCATCCCCAACGGAGTCGCCATTTCTGTTGGTTGTTTTTAAATCCCAACCTTATCTCACTAAATAAACTATGACTTAGCCACTGTCAATACTTAGCTATTATAAGGGGCTGACCAACACATAGGTGAAATTTTCAGGGAAAACTTTCCCTCTGCTCTTTAGGCTCTCCAAAACCTGGGATGGTGGTCCCTTCCCAGTATTTGATGATCTCCTATGTAAGTTTATTACAAATACTAACAAACATATGAGCTCTATGTAGACTTGCTTGAGGATTATGTAGCCTGTGAGAATCCAGATTAGTTCACTTAGATTTACAATATCTCCCAAATCATAGATCAAAGGATAACATTAGTTTAACAAATACTTACTTACAGATCTTGAAATTTTCAAAGCATTTGGATTGGACTGATTTAGGGTATCGAGGGAAATACACAGAGTCATAGATGGGTGTCTTAACCTATGGACACAGAGTCAAGTCATATATAACCAAAAGCTGATGACAGAACTTCAACCTAGACACCATAAAGCTTTACAATATTGCCTTACAATATTATATCAAATATATCTTAAAAGTAGTCATACTTAGTTATCCTCGCACATAGTTACACACATCAATTTTCTTGTTAAAGCATTTAACTCGTTCTTTGAATGAGACCTATTCATAGAGAAATGCATTCACAAAGGCATTTCATGAAGATAAATTGAACCATCTTTGATATATTCAATTTATGATTTGTATAAGAACATACATTAGGAGACAACTAGTTTAAAAAATTTATCATTTGTATTCCATTACAGATCTTGGTACTCTCATACAACCTTACAGAAAGTGTACAATTCAAATCCCAAAGCAAAAGAAAAACACTAACTCTTTTTCTCTGTATCTTCAAAAGAATTTTCCACAAAATCAACAACCCACCTTGTAAGTGGCATTGAAATCCTTTTTATATTTCAAAGGAGCAACAAGCTTCATGCCACCTACACACATCTCATTCCACCATGATATTCAAAAATTGTTACATTGGAAAAAGAGCATGCTAGCCTACTGGCTAAGCACACCATACGAGAAAAAATAGTTAGCACCTGACGAGAGAGAAACCCAATCTCTTCAAAAGAGAGGGCCTGAAAGGAGAGTGGTCCAACAAACCAACATATAAACTACCACAATGCATACACTCCAATAATCTAGGATGAGCAGCTCAAGTAGTGGAAACAACCATTGCAGAACATAACTCATACAAGTCTTAATCAATGTATTTCACGAGCCAAGCATTGTATTCTTCCTTGGAAGGCCACCTTACATCAAATAATTTCTTCACTTTTGAATTATGTAAACTAAAACAAGCATCCATAATAGCCCTATCCTCCTTCACAAACAAATCCATCTTTATTTCCATCCTGAATAATTTTTCAATTGAATTATTCAATTCTGTCAATCCTGGCTCTACATCTTTAAAAACATAAGAAGACATTTTGGGAAAAATGCTTCCAAATTCATCCTTCCAACCAATGAAGTCCTTAATTTCATGTGCTTCATCCAGAATACTCAACACTCCATCTTTCTCCATATCTCTAAACATCTACATTTTGTTACTAAATTGTAGGTCTAACTTACTTTGGAAAGTGGAGATATCATTAATAGACAAATAGGATCAATCATCAAAGATAAATTACCCAGCTCCTCAAGATCACCCTCCATATTCTTCTTTATTTCTTTGAGAACTCTGATCCTTACACTCCATTTGCTCCTTACATTTTGGAAATGATCCTGAATGGTGAGATGCCTCTCATATGCCCCATGAATATCCTTGTAAATCTTCCAAACATTGTCTAACCTATGAAGAATGTCAGATATTCTGTAGCCAAAGATATCATCAATGATGTTAACAGCTTCCTTCTTTGCTCCATCTCGTGACTTTTTCTCATTTTCTTTGGCCAAATGTAACTCTTCTTTCAATCCCTTAATTCTTAGAGATAGAGTGTATCTATCCTAACTAGATAAATCATGTGAAGGAGAAGCAAAGGGGATGGGCTCAATCACAGGCAGCACAACCCTTTCCTAGGAAACATAACTTCTCAGCTTGATATTTTCCTCTTGCAATAAATTGAACTTAACCATTAAACTTTCATATTTCTCTTTCATCACCTTAGCAGTGTTTGCACTAAGCATTGTTGCATGCACAGTGAGTTTTGGAGCATGTTGTGGGGTAACCTCTATTTCTCTTCTTATGATGACTTCTTCAATAATATCCCCAACTGACCTGACTAGCCTTGTCTTTCCTGTATTTGGAGCCAATGACCAAATGACCATTGCGTGTAAATGTGTATTGTAGGCTGAACCAAACACTCTTTTATCAATATGTTCCTCATAAACAAGGGCATCTTTGTCACTCTTTATGGCATCAAAAGAAATAGCAGATGAAATATCCCAACTAGGCAATAAAAGAATATTGCTCTATCTAACCAATTTCTTGCCCTCTACAAGTGACATTGCTACAATCTCACTCTGAATCTTCTCTTCCTTATTCTTTATGACTTCCTCATGCATAGAAGGATGTACTCCCTCCTTTACCTTTTCTAATCTGTCATAAAACTCTTTACACTTTACTTGGGCTACAAATTCCTAGAACTCACTTGTTAGCACAAAGGATTCATCACTTACAAATTCTTTGCATGCCATTATCCTGATATCATTATCAGCTTCAACAATTTCTTCATTATGAGTAGTGTCAACCATTCTATCAGTGGGAATGAAAGAATTAATAGTATCATCTATGTGAGGAGAGGGGAAATTCCTCTGCACATCCTCCTCATCCAGGACATGTTCTATAGACTATTCCTCCATAGCAATCCCAACTTTAGTATCAGCCAAATAATCAACTAGAGGCTTAATTACTTCCTCCTCAACATTCAATTGGTCACCTGCAGAACCATGGACATAGGACCCAACATGTTTGATCCTAACTATAGTTGAATGCTCTTCTTCTCCCATTCCTGTTGCCTCTGTAGCCCTATTTACTTCATCTATGAACAGTCCTTTTTGATGGTCCTCCAACATCTTCATAGCCCTCTAAAAAAGACTAGGGATATGGATATAAGGACTAACATACCTTAGATTTTTCTTGATCACATTTATCTCAACTTCATTCACATAACACCAAGCATCCTTTCTTTTCTCAATTTCTTTGTGTGACACTATATTTTTGAATATATCCTCTAAATATCAGAACTGATGGGAGAAACCAGACCTGCCCACGTGTTTCCTTGCTTCAACGATGAACCCTTCAGGATCACATCTCCTTACTTTTTCAATGTCCATATTGTATGATCTTAACATCCCTGTAAAGTTATCAATACCCTCCTTAGAGGTGATCCTAAAATAGGAGAAAGCAAGTTGCCCTGGGATGAATGATCCCTTCTTAGCACTTCTTAAGTACTCTTTGTCCATGGAATCTACATGCCACATGATTTCCATAAATGCAAGTATGTCAGGCACAAAGATAGGAAGGCAATGGGGTGGAACCATGGTACCATACACTCTGAAGACAGTGCATGTGTTGAAAAAGTACCAATCTCCCCAATCATGTTCAATCATAGTATAAGGCCTGAAGTCCTTAGGCCTTAGAATTTCCATTAGAGATCTAAAAACTCTCTCCACAGGTCTCAATCCTAGGTTCTCCAAGACAAAATAAACCAATTTATTACTAAAAGCAACATAATTTGGTTTGGCACAATGTTGATCCCAAATGTGAGTCCACAATTGCACTGGCAGATCACTACCATCCTTTTCCTTAGTGGTGAGATCAAACAATTTGGACCAGGTTCTCACTCCACTGTGCAACAACATATGCATGAATAGTGAATAATGCTTAAAAATTAGAGGGGCCTTAGGATCCTCTAACTTGGTCAATTCATCATGAATTCTATTAGCTACATATGATGCAAAGTCAAATCCCACATGCAGCTCTCTATTCTAAATGTCAACAACCATGACCATCAAAGAGATAGGCATATTCAAGTCAAATTTCTTGCCTAAAACCTAACACAGGGCATAGTAGTTGTATACGCCTAAAAATGACACGATTCAGGCTAGATAAATATTCTTAATATTTATTCCCTTCTAATTCCTCTATCAATAAATAAATAACCAAATTTATTTATTTGATTCATATTCTTCCAATAATTAAATAAAATCCTTTATTTAATTCAATTCTTCCCAAACAATTAAATAATTCCTAATTATTTAATTACATCAAATTCATTCTTCCAAATTTGAATAAATCAAATCAAATTTATTTAAATCCTCTCAATCTCCAAAAATAAAATACAATCAAATATTTTATTTATTCTTCCAAATCATGCACAACAATTAAATAAATTTATTTATTTAATTAGCTTTCTTATCTTCTAAATTAAATAAATCCAATTATTTAATTGTCTTCTTCCAAAAATATCTTTTCAAAATTTAAATAAATCAAATATTTATTTAAGTTGCTTTTTCTTCTAAATTGAGTTATCTCTAACTATAATTCAATCTTTTTGCACATGCAATTAAAATATTCCTAATATTTAATAAAGCAAATATCTTCTTATTCTCAGGCAAATCCCTTCTTCTTATTTTAAATCACTTAACTAATTGTTATATTCTTTTAATTGCTTTAACTCATTCTTCTATTCTTGTTAATTCCTCTCATGCAAAAGAAAGAAAGACACATGTCTTCTTCTTATTCGTTGCACGTTCCTCATCCATTCTCAATCGTTGATCTTCTCAAGTCTTCTATACCGTTGATCTTCATTCTCCCAACTCTATAAATTCATCCTTGTTCTTCCATTCTATTCATCTAAGCTTTAAGTATTGTTACTCTGTAGGAATTATAGTGCGTCTTTGGCACCAATTCCTTCATTGCTTGTGATCACATTCGCTACTACGCACTACGCACTACTACCATCATTGTGAAGCTCCTCTTCATTGCGATAATATCACTGCCATTCCCAATTGATATTCTTGAAGCATAGCAAGGAAGTGCACTCTCTGAGAGCATCATTCATACATGCAAGAATGATTGTGATAGGCAATCAATGGAAGCTACGATCTAAGGAGGTTTGCTTTGTTGTTTGTTCATTGTTTTTGAATTTCCTTAGTTCACTATTTCATTGAAGTTTTGGGTATTTGATATTGATTATTCATTGTTGATCCAATTTTCCCTTAATATTTTTGGCACCCACCATGGGGTCTAGCCCCAAATTTAACCCAAAAACTAAGTTTTTGTGTTTTAGAAAGCCGTACACAGGAGGAAATAGCGCATCCATCACTTCCTAACATGCATCTGTCAATTATTACTGTAGCGTATATATACTATGTTACAACACTTTTACCATCTGAAATGGTGCATCTGCTACTTTAGCACATATACACTATATTTTGGCACTTTTATCCTCTATTCTAGTGCATATGTATTACAGCGCTTCTGTTGACTATTTCTACGTATTTAGTCTCTGAAGCGGCGCATCTGTTGTAGGCAGTGATTTTAGGGTTTTCTAAGAGATTTTTGCTAATGCTGACATCTTTGCAGGAACTCTCTTGATCTATTTTGCAAGCTAGGTACTGGTTTAGATTCATATAGTTGCACTAGTTAGCTCACACTTCGATTTCTAAATGGGAAAGTAAAATGGATGCTCATGCAAAATCTCACATAGTTTAACTAGGAAAGTGGTAATTGAATCATTGCTATCTTGCATATCATTGAATCATTGCTATTGCTATCTTTTCAAAGTTATTTCTATCTGGATAAAATTGATCTCATCATTGCTATCTAGGTTAAAACTGAACCATTGCTATCTCGATTAACCATCACTTCAAAGTTAACAATTCGTGCCATGTGGATAAAATTGAACTCATCATTGCTATTTGGGTTAAAACTGGACCATTGCTATCTCGATTGACCATCACTTCAAAGTTAACAACTCATGCTATGTGGATAAAATTGAACTTATCATTGCTATCTTGGTTAAAATTGGACCATTTCTATCTTGCTAAAATCACTTCAAAGTTCTGTGCTTGCCCAAGTAGATAGCTCATCTAGTTTTTTTCATTTTAACTAGGGGAAAAGAACCATTGTATACTGTGTTTTGGGAATGATACCAGGCCTATGCTCTCCCCTATCTTAGGTGATCAAAATGCCAGACATATCATTTTCGCATGTGTTTTTCCTTTAGAGGGGCCTGCTCTTGGATACTGTTCATCCAAGTAGGAACAACCCTAAGTGGTAACAGGCTAGACGCTAAGCCCTTCCAAGCCACTATAAATAAATTATGTTTAGAGCGAAAGATTCAAACAATGAGTGAAGTTGTGTTATACTGATAGCCAACCTCCCCCAAAACCCTCCAAGGTGCAACCCTTGTAGGTTGGGAGACTCCATAACGGAGAGTAGTGCTGCTGCATGTATAACCACTCGAATAGTTGCCTTCATTAAACACCTTTGTTCTAGTGGCCAAAAATCCTTGTTATCCATTTGAAGCCTAGGATTTGTACTTGTTTTTCCTTTTAGTCCAAAAAGAGTCAAAAAATCACAAAAAAAATAAAAAACCTTAAAAAAATTCTTTGTGTTTGTTGTGTCTTCTTGCCATAATTTTAGAAAATCAAATCAAAAAGACCTTCTTGCAACCAAAGTACCAAAAACATCAGAAAATTTCCAAAAATTGCAAAAACACTGAGAAAAGCCAGAGCGGTGCATCCGTCCTCTATTGCAATGCATTTGTGCTGACTTGTAGTGCATATGTTCAGACCTGCCTTGCTTTTACTGTCTATTACAGTGCATTTATATTTTACCAATGCGACGCATTTGTTGCGACTTACAGCGCATATATCGATTCATGCAACACATCTGTTTCAGCGCATGCGTGACAGTGAGCACTTGCACATTTTGTGAGAGAAAAATTTTACCAGTTCTAGGTACCCATTTTAGTGTAGTTTCAGGTTCAGAGATCAAGTCTTACCTAGCAGTCCTTTTTCCATCCATTTAGAGGCAAAATTTCTCTTTCGTTAGTCATCCCATTCGTCTTCTATCAGGTCTTTTTAGTCCAAAGTCAAAAGGTATCCCATATCAAGTCAGCATAGGCCCCTTTTTCATATCACTTTAGATTCAAGTAAACCTAGTAGGTCACAGAACTTTGCTAGTGGTCTTGGTGTACGACTAGTCCCTACACAGTAAGACAGGTATCGAGTACCCTTACTAGTGGCTACCATCTTATATCGGCCATCTTACTTCGAATCATTGATCGAGAAAATCCTTTGTCCAAATCTTTTCATAAGTATCCCATTCTCAGCAATCTCCATTGGCATCTTGCCAAAATCTCTAGTCCCATCCCACCTCATCCCTCGTCACCTTGCATGGTTCTTACTAGATCTCAATACCAAAAGCAACTTGAAATGGCCGAATAATCCAACCACATCATCACACCTCATGATAGTGATGAGAAGATCTCTAACAAAGATTATCATGGAAGCCTCCAAAATCAGAAATTCTGACGCTTGTTAGAGAAAGTGCTCCATGATGATCCTCACAAGTACTTTTATTATCTTGTGAATCTTGGAATTAAACTCCCTGCAGATTTTGATATAAGCACAATCCAAGAAAATGTGGAGAATAATCATGAAGAAAGGGGAAAGAAATCCATAGACCCACATGCGGAGGATAAGAATGAAAAAGAAAAGAAATCCATAGACCCAAGCACTCCTATGGAAGAAATGAGGAAACAACTCGAGGGTCTAAAGAAACAAATGTCGGATCTCAAGACGGGTACAAACACTAAAACGTATTCTTTGGAAGATATTGCACCATACCCCTTTGATAAAAGTTTGAACATAACACCATTTCCCCTTTGATTCGAAGTTCCTAAGTTTGACAAATACAAAGGGAAAGGGGACCCTAGAGATCACATTAGGGAATTCAACGCAACATGTATGGAAGTAGCTCACAATGAGACTCACTTAATGAGACTATTCCCTAGATCTTTAGGTAGTCAAGCCATGGAGTGGTTCTCACGGCTCCTGCAGGGCATCAAATCTTTTGATGAGTTAGTCAACAAATTCATCATGCACTTCTCTTACAATATTGAACATGAAGTCTCCATGATAGACCTATGCAACACCAAGCAAAAGAGTGGTGAATCATTCACCACTTTCCTACAACGGTGGAGACAACTAGCAAGTAAGTGCTCATATGATGTACTAGAGAAGTAATTAATGGAGATGTTTGTCCATAACCTCAATACCGATCTTAGCAATCAAATACAAATACAATGCCCTACCTCATTCTCAAAGGTCATAGAAATGGGATTGTTCATCAAAAAAGATATGATTGCCAAGGGGCAACTCAAGTTATACAAGGACACACCTACCTCCAATTATACGACTGATAAATCAAAATTTTGGACTAAAAACAAAAATGTCGTCAATGATGGAGTAGTTTATGCCAAGGTGGTGGCTCCCAAGCAACAACCGATATTCACTCTCAAAGGAGAGGCAAGCAATGTTACACCCAACAAAACATTTGCTTAGGAACCAAGACCATGGCTCAACTCAAATCCAAGGTGCAAGTTCACACCACTTGGTGAGTCCCAAGAATCCTCATTGAGGAAACTATTGGCCAACAATGAAATCTCTCTACTCCCCACAAGTGATTACGAACCCCAAATTAAACCTCACTATTGGAAAGACATCGACTATTGTGAGTATGATAGAGGAAGGGGACATACGACCAACAATTGCATCCATCTGAAACATGTTATTCAATATATGCTTGATCAAAATCAAGGAGGAAGTTAACAACATACCTCCAATGAGACACATGTGGCTTATAGAGATCCACTTCTCAATCATGATAGGACATACAACAACAACAACAATCGTAATAACAACAACAACTACAACAGGCAAAATCAGAATAGCAGGAATAATAATGCCAACTACGCAAGTGTGCCATTCGACTATACCATTAATTGCATATCAAAGCATGTCCCACAGATCAATGTGGTCACGCCGAATCAACAATCAGAGCCTAACTGAAATAATTGCAGTATCATTACCTGCAGTGGTAAAGTCACATTGAATACCGTCCCTCCAAGGTCGTCACCTTCTCAGTCCAATCCCCATCAGTATAGCATCATAGACCAACTTCAAAAAACTCTGGCCCACATTTCTATCTTAGAGTTGTTGCATCTATCTCCTTCCCATAAGGAGATTCTCAATAAAGCTTTAGTGGAAACCACAATCCCCACTAACTTAGCCCAAGAGAAGTTTCAGGCCATGGTAGGTAATCTGACCTCCTCAAGTACCATATTGTTTACTGAGCAAGATGACCTCTCAGTATCTCAACCTCACAACACCTCTCTTCACATTGTCACCTTCATCCACAAGCACTGCATCAAGAGGGCTCTCATTGATGGGGGAGCTGGTTTAAATATTTTCACGTTAAAGCTAGTCCTTACATTGGGGTTCTTTGAAAATGCAGTCGATCCAAGAAAGAAGATAACTATCAAAGCCTATGATGAAGAGGAGAGAACTACAAAGGGAACAGTGGTGTTGCCCATACAAGTGGGACCGATAATAAAAGATGTCTACCAAGTCCTAGATAGGGAGCTCACCTATAATATTCTCCTAGGTAGACCATGGATTCATGCCATGAAAGTTGTTCCCTCTACTTATCACCAATGCATAAAATTCCCGCATAATGGCAAGCAAGTCACCATCCAAGGAGACCTTGAGCCCTTTCAGCATTGCAACTCTATCCTTTTAGAACCCGATTACATCATACCAAACAATAGAGCATCTACATCCCCTACCCCACAACATGATTATACCTCTGAAGCTTACTCATCAAAGCCCAAAGAGCAGAAAATCACCATCAAAGAAACTGAAGTTGGGGAATACTCCATTGAGCACAGCCTAAACCTAGCCAAGATGCCTTTATCTCCTAGATCCTTTGGTTGACCCAAGCATTTTCCAAAGCCATCTACTTCTCCTATAGCTCCTATAGCTCCCTTTGTAAAATGGGGGACCTTATCCAATGAAACAGAGGAAAGAGATGTCCTACAATGGCTTTATACCGAAGAAGAAGAGAACATACAACAGGAACCACCCAGGCTCCCAACAGAACTCTATGGGCGAGGAGAATCCATCCTACACAGAATGGGTTATGAAGGACAAGGCCCTATTGACCTAAGAAAAGAAGGTATCATAGAACCCATTCAACCTTCTTCATTCTCATTGGCTAGAAATACAAATGGCCTAGGATATAAAGGCAAGGGCAAGGCTAAAGAAAATGCTTGTCTTGTAGAAATGATCCATACACTTCAAGTGGACAGTGACACAGATTCCAATGAATATGAGTGGGATGAGCTGACAGAGCATTCCTATGACAACAAAGAGGTTGCTACCATTCAAACTTATAGCCCCTACCGTGAGGGACAAATGCTACCAAATAGGCCATTAGAGTCTGATTTGCCTATCTCTGAGAATATGACTTTCGAGGAAGGTTTGAGTTCTATCGCAATAAACAACTTGGAGGAAAGTACCATCCTGAACACTCCCCTCCTAATACTCCTAGCATATCCATTCAAACTATCAATGAATCAGATCTATCCTCCGACTCCCTCCCCCTTGTACATCTTGAACTTATTGACTGGGATCTATGAGGAACCCCTCAACTAGATATGTTCCAAAATGATGATGCTTATATTGACTATATGGAACATAGGGACCACATACCCAAAGGAGATCATAAAGCTGGTTTCGCTATAGAACTTAATATAGTGGCATATTTCAAAGAGGGTGCCAAGCCTTCCAGTCGCAAAAATATCAAAATAAAAACTGGATCTGACAGTGAAAACTGCTCTGTGGTAGTGTCAGATCCCAAAATAATAAAAAGAAAGGATGCATCTAAAGGTGAAAACCCAACTGTGGCACCTAATGATGGAAGGCTTGACACTCTCCCCAATGACATGCACCAGGAGAAGTCTCAGAGTGTTGTGGAACCCACAGAGCCAGTTAACCTTGGAACAGACGAACAGCCTAAGATCATTCATTTTGCTAAGTCTCTAACCCCACTAGAGAAGACTAAGTTTGTACCATTCTTCAAGAGAAAACAAGTCAATTTTGCTTGGTCATACACAAATATACCAGGGTTAGATCTTGATTTGATTCTACACCATCTTCCATTAGGTCAAGGAGTAAAACCAGTGAAACAAAAGCTTAGAAAGATGCATCTACACATAGCACTGCTTGTAAAAGAAGAACTCAAGAAATTACTAGATGTAGGGTTCATCAGAGCTATAGACTATCCAGAGTGGGTCTCAAACATAGTGCCAGTGTCCAAACCAGATGGCCGAGTCAGACTATGCAATGATTTTAGAGATCTAAACAAAGCTTGCCGCAAGGATGATTTTCCATTGCCAAATATAGATATCATAGTCAACTTAACAACAGGGCATACCATGTTGTCTCTCATGGATGGCTTCTCAGGATATAATCAAATTAGGATAGCACCAGAAGACCAGCATAAGATAGCTTTTACTTGTCCATGGGGCACTTTCTATTGGAATGTCATGCCATTTGGGCTAAAGAACATAGGAGCCACATATCAATGTGCTATGACCACTATATTTCATGATATGATGCACGTCACCATGGAAGATTATGTAGATGATATCCTAAAAAAAGTCACTTACAAGAGAATCACACCTAGATGTGTTAGAGAAAGTCTTTCAGAGATTAGAGCAATTCAAAGTCAGGTTGAACCCAAAGAAGTGTGTGTTCGGAGTCACCTCAGGCAAACTTCTAGGTTTTATTGTATCAACAAATGGAATAGAGGTGGACCCCACCAAAGTCAAGGCTATTATGGACATGCCACCACCCAAGACTCTCACCCAACTAAGATATCTACAAGGAAAGCTACAAGCAATCCATAGATTCATATCACAACTGACAGACAAGTGTCAACCATTCAGTCATCTCCTGCACAAGAATATTCTATTCAGATGGGATGAGAAGTGTGAAGTGTAGTTAGGGTAAAATTGCAAATCAGGGCAAATGAATAAACAGCAATGATAAAAACCCTAGCAATGCACAATGAAGCACAAGACAACATGAAAATCAAAATAACAAATGTAAATGCAAACCGATCTCCATGTCAAACTTGATTTATCTCCATTGCTCTTCTACACCTCGCATGAGCATGCAAGATTTTGAAGGATTATTGTTGGAGGAATGTTGGGTGCTCACTTCTGCAGCATAACATTAAGATGAAGATGACATGAGGATGATAGATGAAGGATGCAAAGGCTCTAATGATATTTTGACAGAATAATGGTACTTGAAGCTCAATGCATGCTAATGGCTTGTGAGGGGTTTGATTTATAGAATTGGCTTGGTTCAAATGGATGGCTAGGATCAATTAGGGCTTTAGATGAAATGGATGGATAGGATTAAGTTAGGTTTCCTTGCACATTAAGAAATTGTAGTCATGTGACATGTGGCAAGGGAAGATAAAGCTTAGGTGTGCTTGTGTAGATAAATACTAAAATTAGGTCCCATTAGTTGTGCATGTGAAAGATAAAAGTTGTAACACATGATTGACTGGACAAGTGTTGGAATGTGGTGAAAGATGAGGACTTAATTCAAATAAAATATTTGAATTAGTTGGGATATAGATGGAAATTAATTAAATAAATAAAATTTATTTAATTAATAGGGTAGATGAATAGGATGGGATAAGATATGATGTGGAAATTAATTAAATAAATAAAATTTATTTAATTAATTGGGATGGGGATAGGATAAATGGGATTATGATGTGGAATTAATTAAATAAATAAAATTTATTTAATTAATTAGCTAAGTAGGATAAGGATGGGATTGAATGAGATTTTAATTAAATAAATAAAATTTATTTAATTAATTGGCTAATGGGATTAGGAAAATTAGGACAAAATGCTACAAGATGTCTAAGATAATGTTTTAACAAGGTGTTGCTAGACATGGACAAAGTTGGGATAATTTTGGGTGTCTACATTTTGCCCCTCTTTGAGATGATGTTCGAGATGATAAGATTTATGTTAAGTAACATCATTTCAAAGAAGTTAAGGTATGGATAATTGATAGGGATGCTAATGATGATGATGATGATGATGATGATGATGATGATAGAAAGGATGGGTTGGTGATGCCCCCTCGAGAGGATAGGTGGGTTGGACAAACACGGGTATGCTCTCGAAAATAAATGGCTTGGCTACAAAAGAAAGCTAAGGGAACGGATAGAAGAAATGGATGATGTGTTATGCTGCAATGAAGGTTAGCAACCATGATGTTTGATATAGCACTAGACGTTATGCACCAAGGTATAAGGATCCAGGGTGACGTTGTGTCTCGTGCCCCAGCGTAATACAACCTTGTCTAACGTATGAGGAAGTAAACTTAGAGCATTGAAGTGCTAATGCACAAAAGGTATGATATGACCTTAGATGCAAAGGATAGTGCAAAAAGCTATTCCAACATACACAAGATATGAATATTAGCTGGAATGAAATCGATATAGATAAAATGATAACACACACAAGCAAGAAAGCAAGCATGCACAAATGATACAAAAACAAACAAAGTATTGCCCTTGTCAAGCTGTAAACCAATGATTGATTGTTTGATTGTTTTACTAATAATGATGATAGTTGAGAGTGTTGTCATTGCGGGGAAAGCTATATCCCTAGATCAACACAATGTTGTTTGCTGAGTTGGTTGGCTGATTAACTGATTGTTTTGGCTTACAACAAGGCTAGGATCAAGACCATTGATCGCGCTTGGATAATTTGGCTTGATTGATTATCTTGATTGGTATGGATTAAGGATGGGCTTGCATTTGGATCTTTGCTTGGAATAGTTGGAAGATGATGAAATGCTGATTAGATTGATTTGATGAAATGTTGATGATGGGATGATATGTGGTGGATTGAGCTGCTTTGGATTTGTTGGAGTGATTGGATTTGTTCCAATTGGAGTTGGATGTGATTGAGTTGATTTGTTTTGGTGTTGATGCTGATGATTAATAGGATTTATTTTGATGGTTGGATTGATGTGCTTTGAGTTGATTTTCTTTGGTGTTAATGCTGATGATTGATAGGATTTGTTTTGATGGTTGGCTTGATGTGCTTTGGTTGTGATGGTTGCTATTGCTAGGTTGATTGTTTTGATGATTGGATTTGTTTAGAATGATGATAGTGATGGTGTGATGATGAGAGTGTCCACTCAATCTAAGTATAAGCAAGTGTTCTTAGTGTGCACAAAGGATGTAAAATAAACAAGGTATTGCCCTTGTCAAGTCATAAACCAATGATTGATTGTTTCATTGATAAAAATAGATAGTGTTGTCATTGTGGGGAAAGCTATATCCCTAGATCAACACAAGGATGTGGGAACGCTATATCCCATTGATGATGATTAATGATGATTGATTGGGCTCATGACAAGATTAGGATCAAAACCTATTGATTTGATTAGATAATGTTCCTTGATTGATTAGCTTGCTTGATATGGATTAGTGTGACTTGGATTTAAGATCATTGCTTAGATTGATTTGATTGATATGATTAGAAGAAGTGATTGATTGAAATGGATGAATGAATGTTATTGATAAGAAGAATTGATGATGATGATTTGATTTTGATTTTAATGTTGATGGAGTGGATTGATTTGGATGATATGATTGGTTTTATTGCTTGGATTTTTATTGGATATTTAATTTTTTTGGATTTTTTGACATATTTTAATTTTTTTGTGTTTTTGAAATGTTTTGGAAAATGCCAATGGATGTACAATTTTGGGTAGCCTTTGTGCTGGATACCAATGACAAGGGAAAACCAAGTCTAGGTGCAAGGATGGATGAATGGGATTGGATGGATAAAAGGATGGGCTCATAGTGAATGTGATGGAAAGATCATGAGAGTTGGATGGGATGGAAGGTTCATGAGAGTTGGATGGATAGAAGAGAGGATAGGCCATAAAAGGGATGGATGCTTGCCTCATGATAAACAAATAGGTAGGCTATAGTGGAAAGCTCATGATAAATGGATGGAGATAAGCTATAAGATGGAAAGCTTATGATAAGGATATGCCATAGTGGATGGATCATAAGGGAGCTAGGATGTGATCTTCAAAGGCTATGTTGCATAGGAAGAACTTGTCCCCATTCTAGGTGATAATGCTTAGGATTTTTACATGACAAAGTTCATGACCATGGGATGACATGATAGGTTTTACATGACAAGGTGTATGATAGGTGGATAATGATAATATGGATTGATGAGGAAGGTATGAGGTATACCAAGAGATATCCAAAGCATGTTTCAAGATTTTGCCCCTATGTCTTCATCAAAATCAAAAGGCAGAAGGATGGATGAATGGATAAATGGGTTCAATAGGATAGGCTTGTTTATGTAATGGCTAAGGATGGTAGGATGGTAAATGATATAATGAAATAGATAGTTTGGAAATGGATAGATTGGATGAGACAATGTGCCCCCAAGTGTAAGTGACATAGAAGATCAACCTACACATGACGCCTGTTTGCCAGGTTTTCATCATGGTACTTATCCAAGGTGCCTGTTTACCAGGTTTTCACCGTTGGACGAAGGGATTTCTCATTACTTTTTTGATTTTTTGATTTTTGATTTTTTCTTTTTTTTTCCTTTTTTTTAAAAATTTTTTGCTTTTTTGCTTTTTTTTTTAATTTTTTGCTTTTAGATGGGTTGACAATTACACATGGTGCCTGTTTGCCAGGTTTTCACTATCGTAATGGATAGGAGGGACTCAAGTGGCTAGTTCAATAGATGTTGGTAGTCCCATTAGAGATAGATGATGTCTTCGCATGGACCATGTCAAGTGTGCTCATTGATGTTGATAAGGGATTGCATGGATGGGAGATGGATTAGGTAGATAGTGGATGATGATGTGGAATGATGGTAGGGTAGGCTAGTCACTTATGATGTGGATTTATATAGGCTTATGGAATGAAGATGGATGAAAAGTTTATGCCAAAGCATGGACCATAGGGATAGCATGGGGGAGATATGTAGGATAATGGATGGAAGATGGGGAGATGTAGTTGTGTGGAGATGCTGCGGAGTGGAAGGGAACCATGACCAATGGTTGCACACACCGTGATAAACATTGAAGTTTTTGATGAGATGGTGGTGTAGGAAGCAATGGAGATGTTTGCTTAGGAGATGGTTGATGAAGTGATTTAGGAACCCACATAGATTTAGTATTTTTAGTGCTTTTGCTTTGCTTGTGGGATTTTTGAAAGGAATTGAAGTTTTGGATGGAAATAGGCTTTTGGATGGAGGTAGGTGATTGGGATTCTTGAGATGTGGAGGAGGATGCCTCATTTGACTTGCTAGCTATTTGCTTAGAAACCCAAACCATCTTGCTTTTGGGCTTTTATTTTGGAGGTAAGGGTTTGGATGGTTGCTTAGATGTGGATGAGGATGCCTCATTCGCTTTGCTAGTTGTTTGCTTAGGAACCCAAACCATTTTGCTTTTGGGCTTTGCTTTTGGAGGTATGGGCTTGGATAGCTTTTTGGATTGCTTTGCTTTGGTGCTTTGCATTGATTTTTCATGTTTGTGCCCTAAGGCATGATAGTTCTATGGATTTTTGGTAGGATTTTTAGCTTTATAGGTAGAGGCATTAAAATTTTTGCTTTTGAATCCCATGGCGTGGGTGGAGTGGATGAAATGATTGGAAGCTTTATGCTTAGGCGATGTGTGCTTTTGTTGGCCATGATTAAGGATGTAAGGATACTTATGAATGATATGTATGTTAGGTGTTGGAAGCAATGGTGGCAAGGTGGATGGAGGGATATTTGGAGTTGGTAAAAGTGGAGGCAAGGTGGATGGCGGAAGGTGTATGGTCACATGCTTTTGACATTTATAGGATGATGGAGATGGAATGGCTACATATGTTTTGGGTATATGATGGGGGGTGTGATGGAAAGTGGTAGGTTTAGGATGCATGAAAAGATTACCAACATCTTGGCCTTGTTTACCTTGGGGTGTGTATCCAAGGCTGTATGAGCATGGAGGGATTTTGACATGGTTTGGCTCCAAAATACCTTGTTCATAAAGACCTAGACCTTTGCCTTGGTAGTTCATGTTTTGGAGGATGTGATTGACATTGGGACTAGATGTGTTTTGAGTACTAGACTTGAGCTCTTTATTAGATGGAGAAGGTGAAGTGGATAAAGGTTGTTGTTGTCCTAAGGAAGAACACTCATGTATAAGGGTGGATAGACCAATAGGACATGATGGATTTGAAATGGGATCAATGGTAGATGGGGATGAAGGATCATTAGGATCTTGATTAGCATTATGTTCATGTAGATCCAAGTTATTTGTTTGATCTTTTATGCTTATGTGGGGGACAAGTGTCTCATCATGACAAGTGGATGTTTGCTTATTATGGATAGGGCTAGATGGCATATGACTAGGAGCAATTTGGATATCTTGCTCATGGATGGATATAAGATTATGGATAGGATCAAGGTGCTCATGGATAGCTTCTTCATAGGTATCATCTTGATCATAAATAAGGTAAATGTTATGGATGGGTTGCATGAAAGTGTATTGATCTTGAGTTGGACTAGGGCTTAATGTTTCCACATGCTTAGGATTAAACCTTTGACATACCTCTTGGGTTGCTTGAATGGAAGTAGATGACTCTTGGATAGGCTCTTGGTCAACAACACGAGAACATGATGACTCTTGACTTAGGCTTGTGGTTGGAGACTCTTGAATAGACTTGTTGGCTTGTAGGTCACATGATGGGCTTAAAGGGCTAGGTATGTTAATGGAAGCCTCTTGAAGAGGCTCAAGGATATGTGAACCACATGATGAGATTATAGGATTGGACATGACCTTTGGAAGTTCATTGGTAGGCTCATGAATTGGTGTTTGACATGGGGGTAGTTTATTCCTAGCTAGTAGCCAATGAATCACATCCTTCAAAAGTTTATGAGTGGATGGGCAATATAATGGATGAACAATAATAGCGGATGATGTTGCAGGCTTAGGACTAGGATTAGGTTGGGGGCTAATTGGATTGGGTGGATTAGGATTTGAACTAGATGGGGATGATGTGGCACAATTTCCCATTATAGGTGGGTACACCTTGTAAACAATTGAGAGAAATATTGGGCATTGATTTGTATTATGGCCTTTGGTCCTATGGTATGCACGATAATCATGTTCATCATATGGACTTTCTTCACATGGTTTGACTTCAGGAAGTTCAATGAGTTTTGCTTCAAGCATCCTTTGTAAAACTCTCTCAGCCGCATCCTTTGGTGAAGGATTAGAATGACATGTTGATGAAGGTAATGAAGGGCTTGGTGGTTTGGAAGGTAAAGGGATCAATGGACTATGATTGGGATCACATGGTGGTGTTGGGATAGGACTTGTTGGTTCATGTGATGGCATGTGATTGGATGGTGGTGGCCACTCTATATTGGTATCTCCCTTGTCAAAGGTAATTAAGTCTTGCATAGGATAACTTGGGCTTGTTTGATTTATGTACAAGGGATTACTTGGACTTAGATGTGCTTCTTGTTGCAAAGGTGGACTTAGGTCTATCAATGGTGCTTGGTGGTCTTGTTAAAAAGGTGTACTTGGACCTGATTGATTTATGTACAAAAGGCTATTTGGACTTGTATGTTGTTCTTGTGATATCACTTGATTGCCTTGTGGATGGGCTTGGTAGTGCATTGGAATGGTGGTATGAGGGATTGGATAAGCTTGAGGTGGATGTTCATAGGTTGATGTGGTATTGACTTGGTGGATAGGTGGATTAAGTTGATATGCAGTGGATGGATATGACATGTGGCTATGAGGTGGATTAGGTTGGTATGGAGTGGCTAAGGATTGTTGTACTTGTCGAGCTTGACTAGCGGCTAAAAGGTGTTGGACTTGGGCTATGAAGTGTTGTAGTTGAGGTGATTGGCTTGCATGGGGTTGAGCTCTTTGGATGAAGAATTGTAGTATTTCAATGGCATCTTGGTTTAGGGGTTGTAATCCTTGATAAATATTTTGGAAGAATCTTTGGAATTTGATTGTTGGGTCTTCTAGCGTAGACATGTTGTCACCAAGTGTTTGTCTTAAGTCCTTTTAACAAGTGCTTGCTTAGGGATTTGGATGATGATGTGAAATGTTTAGATGATGTGTTTAGATTGATTTGTTTATGTGTTTGGGTGTTTAGAGCTTGATATGGCAATATTCAAACAAATGATTATGCATATACACACATGAATCACTCACGCAAGACACATAAGCAAGTTGTTGACTTTGAAAATGAAATGTGATGATTATGCAAGCACACATGGAAGACACATCAACAAGCCTAATGTGTAGTCAAGTGGGTATAGCCAATTAGGTCTTAGGCTAGCTATTACACAAGGTTGACTATGGAATTGAAAGTGAAATCCTGCCACACAGCCAGGAGAAAGGGGTAACCCACCCTTCACCTTCACTTCCCAAAGGTATAAAGTTCTTTGGGGCTTAGCCAAGAGTGACAAGATTCCAACTCCCAATGAGAGTGTCTTTCGATTCAGCCTTGATTGAGGTCATCCCTTGGAGTGGTGTGGCTCCAAGCAGGCCTCCTAAGAAGGGTATGACAAAAGCAAACCAAGTGAGCTGTCACTTGATTCACACTCACAGTTGTTAATTTCCCCTTAGAAACTTGAAATGTGTAACAAACAGTTCAAGCACTTGTTCTTTTTAGACCTAAATCTAAATGTGATGGAAGACAATGGTTTGTTTTAGCCCAATTTTTTGATGTGAATTTGCAAACAATTATTTATTTTAAAGCCCAAATCCAAGTGTGATGACAAACAAGTTGTTTGTTTTATGCCCAAAATCTAAATGTGTGATCAAATAATGATTAGAGATGAGAGATTGGAATGAGTGCACCTCATAAAAATTGCTTTCCAAGTTGCTATTATGATTGATCCAAATGTTGCTCCAGCTCCTTTGATTCACTTACAAGTCACTGCAAAAAATAAAATGTGATTTGGTTCGCTAGATTGGAAGATATGATTTTTTTTTCTAAAAGTCGCGCATCAAAAATTTCTGAAAAATTAGAATCGCAGGGTCAACTTCAAATCGCCATAACTCTTTGAATACTGAACCAAATATTTAATGTAACCACTTTTCAGAAAGCTCTCGAAGTCCTCTTTCCAACGAATCTAAGATCTCCTTTTTACAGGATCTGTGTAAAACAAAAAAACCCTCTGCAACAGATCTGGTCATAAATTAAAAAAATCAGCAATATAAAATATCTTCAACCTACAAATCAAAGTGCATAAACCTGCAAAAAATGAATGATTGACGCTCCAACAGATCTGATCTTCACAAAAACAACTCAAACAAGAGGGTTAATCAGGGACGTGAGTCCCACCGGGCGTGCCAAATGTAGTTAGGGAAAATTGTAAATTAGGGCAAATGAATAAACAGCAATGATAAAAACCCTAGCAATGCACAATGAAGCACAAAACAACATGAAAATCAAAATAACAAATGTAAATGCAAACCAATCTCCATGTCAAACTTGATTTATCTCCATTGCTCTTCTTCACCTCGCATGAGCATGCAAGATTTTGAAGGATTATTGTTGGAGGAATGTTGGGTGCTCACTTCTGCAGCATAACATTAAGATGAAGATGACATGAGGATGATAGATGAAGGATGCAAAGGTTCTAATGATATTTTGACAGAATAATGGTACTTGAAGCTCAATGCATGCTAATGGCTTGTGAGGGGTTTGATTTATAGAATTGGCTTGGTTCAAATGGATGGCTAGGATCAATTAGGGCTTTAGATGAAATGGATGGATAGGATTAAGTTAGGTTTCCTTGCACATTAAGAAATTGTAGTCATGTGACATGTGGCAAGGGAAGATAAAGCTTAGGTGTGCTTGTGTAGATAAATACTAAAATTAGGTCCCATTAGTTGTGCATGTGAAAGATAAAAGTTGTAACACATGATTGACTGGACAAGTGTTGGAATGTGGTGAAAGATGAGGACTTAATTCAAATAAAATATTTGAATTAGTTGGGATATAGTTGGAAATTAATTAAATAAATAAAATTTATTTAATTAATAGGGTAGATGAATAGGATGGGATAAGATATGATGTGGAAATTAATTAAATAAATAAAATTTATTTAATTAATTGGGATGGGGATAGGATAAATGGGATTATGATGTGGAATTAATTAAATAAATAAAATTTATCTAATTAATTAGCTAAGTAGGATAAGGATGGGATTGAATGAGATTTTAATTAAATAAATAAAATTTATTTAATTAATTGGCTAATGGGATTAGGGAAATTAGGACAAAATGCTACAAGATGTCTAAGATAATGTTTTAACAAGGTGTTGCTAGACATGGACAAAGTTGGGATAATTTTGGGTGTCTACATGAAGAAGTATTCAACAAACTAAAAGAATATCTCATGAATCTGCCTATTCTCATGCCTCCTATCCAAGGGAAACCATTGATACTCTACATATCTGCTACAGCTACAACTCTTGGGGCTCTTCTAGCGCAACAAGATTATGAGAATAAGAGTCGTCTACTATATCAGTCGCACATTGGTGGGCTATGAGTTGCAATACTCTCAGATAGAAAGATCATGTCTTGCGGTATTTTTTACTTCCCAAAAAATCTGACATTATATGCTTGCACATCTAGTCAAACTCATTGCAAAAATAGATCCACTGAAATACCTACTAAGCAAAGTCGCTCTTACAGGTTGCCTAGCCAAATGGGTAATGCTCCTAAGTGAATATGACATTGAGTATGTAGACATAAAAGATATCAAGGGACAAGTCATTGCTGATCAGTTAGCGGATGCACCATTACAGGACATCACACCTATGCAATTTGAGTTTCTGGATGAATCCTTATTCAATATCTCAACACATTCTTGGAAACTATACTTTGATTGGTCCTACACAAACCATGGATCAGGGGCAGGAATCTTGTTTGTAACTCCTCATGGCGACACCATACCGAAGTCTTACCATTTGTTATTTCCATGCACCAATTACATAGTAGAATATGAAGCCTTAGTCATTGGCCTCAAGATGGCAACAGACTAGAAAATCAAGGAGCTATATGTCTACGATGATTCTCAACTAGTGATAAATTAGGTCAATGATGATTACCAAACCAAAGATGAGAAGCTTGTCCCATACAAGCGCATGATAGATGACTTCAAGGAATACTTTGTGATTATATCTTTTGAGCAGATACCTCGCATTGAGAACAAAGCAGAAAATGCCATGGCGACCATTGCTTCTCTTCTCAAGATACGAGAGAATGAGTCATGGTACAAGTTCTTAGTGGAAACTATTCGACAACCAACTTATGATCTTCCTGAGACCCATTCCATATGCCTTTTAGTTGGATCTAATTCACCTTGGTATGGTAAGGTTTACACTTACCTCAAGGACAACACCCTCCCACCTAACTTATCTTCAAACCAACAATGAACCTTTATACGCCAAACCTCTCGCTATACCATTATTGCCGACACCCTATACCGACATGGTCTAGATGGTACTTTACTCTATTGTTTAAAACGAGAAGAGTCTCAAACCACCTTACAAGACATACACGAAGGGATTTGTGGAACACACTCTAGCGGCCCTTCCTTAGCTAAGAAACTCATGCGTTTGGGTTATTACTAGCTGAACATGGAAGTAGATTCATACCAGTTTGTGAAGAAGTGCAAGCAATGCCAAATACATGGGAACCTGATACATGCACCAGCTCAAGAGTTGACACCTTTAACGACACCTTAGCCCTTTTACCAATGGGGACTTGACCTTGTGGGAAAGATCCATCCACCCTCCTCCAACGGCCATAAATTCATCATAACCACCACTAAGTATTTTACCAAGTGGATTGAAGTTGTTCCCCTCACCACCATCACAAGTAAACAAATCTCCTCATTCATCCCGAATTACCTCATCTGCAGATATGGAATTCCCTCATCCATTATCATGGATAATGGAAGACCCTTCAAAAACTAGGATATCTAAGAACTTTGTGACCAATTCAAAATCCAACACCGTTTCTCCACACCCTATTACCCCTAAGGCAATGGTCAAGCTGAAGCATCCAAAAAAACCATCTTAAAACTCCTCAAGAAGATAGTCAATGATGCTGGCCATGATTGCAACATCCAACTCAATCCTGCTCTGTGGGCCTACAGAACCAGTATATGCACTCCTACAGGTGCTACCCCTTATGCCCTTTTCTATGGCTCAGAAGCTATCCTTCCCATTGAGGTTGAGTTACCATCTCTCAAGGTGTCGTTAAAAGGTCTCATATCAGATGAAGAGTAAAGAGTCTCCAGATTACAAGAATTAGAGTTGCTAGAGGAAAGGAGACAGAAAGCCTTTGACCATCTCAAAGCATATCAACAAATGATGTCAAGAAGCTATAACCACAAGGTTCACCCAAGAGTCTTCAAAGTTGGAGATCTAGTCCTTAAGGAAAATGCCCACAATCAACAGGATAGGGAAAATAAAGGCAAGTTCGAACCCAACTGGCTTGGGCCTTATGTAATTGTAGCTACTTATGGATCAGGGACATATCAATTAGCAACATTAGAGGGTGAGCTATTCGATGACCCAATCAACAGCATGCATCTTCGCCGGTTCTATACCTAGGACAACCCCAATGTAAGGGGGGCATAAAAATACAAAAAAAATCAAAAAATCAGAAAAATACAAAAAATCAAAAAACTACAAAAAAAAAATCGTCCTTTGGTGAAAACCTGGCAAACAGGCACCTTGAATAGGTATCATGATGAAAAGCTGGCAAATAGGTGTCATGTGTACTTTCTATCTTTTCGTGCAAATAAAAGCAAGTAATGAAAACCTGGTAAACAAGCATTACTTGTGATAAATCACCTTCTCCATCTTTGGGAAACCAATCACCTTGTATCCATTCTTCCTCGTGTCCCATTTGACCCATATCCGTTCCATAATAAAAACCTAATGATAACCTATCATGGCTTGATACTCTATCTCTTTGTTGCCTTGTCAACCAAGGTTTTGTCCCATATTGTATCCATCATGTTAGCCTAGCATGGTGTCTCTCATTAGTGTCCATGGTCCAAGTCCATGAACTACATTGCCTTTGCATCGTCACGTAGGCAAGGCCATTTCTCAAATGCACCCCCAAGGCTCCCACGGTCCCATCTCTTATCATCATCTTTCTTCTAGTCTATCCATGGTCCACTAGGGTTTACCCTTAACTACGTTGCCTCTGCGTCGTCATGTAGGCAAGGCCATTTCTCAAATGTGCCCCTGATGCACTAGGTCAGTCCCTTAGGGTTCATCTCACCAATAAGGATTGTGGAAAGCCCTCACCAGGAAAGTAAGCGCAAGCAAAACCTGCTTTCAAGCAGAAATCCTGATGCAAGACATTAACCTATCCAAAGCAAAGAAAACTCCTAAGGCCTTCTAAATGATTTTACCCAAATTATGGCAAGAAACAAACACATCTAAATGCAAAAAAATGTTTTGTGGACCAGAAAACATAGTTAAAATACAGAGTCTTGAATTTTTCTATCATACCTTTCTATGCTACTCAAGGATGCCAAAATCTAGAGATGCTATGATTGGGGCGTGATTATTTTCTTTGTTTGCTGCTTGTGGATTAAACTCTAGTAATGTGAAAGCTTGTCTAAAGACATGATTGGCAAAAGATCATCAAGGACATTCAAGGTCTAACATGAAAAGGGGCAATCCTTAACTGTTGATACGCAAGAAATACTTAGGTCATCTCAGTTCAATTATACCTTGATGCTTGTATTAACTTGCTAAATCAAAATCCATGTAAGCAATGCTCAGGTCATCTCGATTCAATTATACCTAGATGCTTGCATTAACTTACAACATTCAGAAAAAGTACCAAAAAAATTGCCCAATGATGAAATAAGCACTTCAAAATACTTGCACCATCAAGATGTCAAAAGTAAAACATCCATTATACATCCATACATCCATATCCCATGCAATAAAAGATCCAATCAATACAGAGTAACAATACAAGGTGAATCTTGTGAATCTTTCTATCGAGTCATTCTCTCGATCAATCTTCTATCTATCATTCTGTCATTTCTGTGTCGATAGAGTACATTTGGACATCACAAAAACATAGCATATAGTTTCATATCATATCATATGAGATAGTCATTTACATGATTAAATCAGTTGTATACATAGAAATTACATTAGATCATCCGTATACAGTTTGTTGCAATCATCATATAGTGTCAAAACAGAAAAAATCAAAAACATAGATAAGTGCATCACATAAGTTGCATAATCATATAGATACCTTTTTGCACACACACACATTAGAGACATATCAAAGTAAAACATCCAAGTCTACATTAGGTCATATAGCATCACATAGCATCATATGAAAATTTGCATTAGACAAACATTGCATAACATTAAGTAAAAACATCTAAGTCTGCATTAGATAAACATGTGCATCACATCATACCAATAGAAATGCATCATAACTCATAGAAATCATCAAAATAGCTACATCATCATATAAATATTGTAAAATGGGTCCAAATGTACAATATCAAGTAGTCCATCTCTGAATCAATGTCATATACAATAAGTACATCCCAGTGGATGGTGATACATGTCTCAAAATACAAAAATGGTACAAGTCTATCTAGCTATCTGAGCCATCAAAAAGGTACACATAGGATCCAAAAATTGTAACTCTTTGCTACCCCTGCTACTGTGGACCGTTGCTCCCAGCAATATCTCCTGTATCCCCTCCTCTGCTGGCCTTAGACTGCTATGGGCCCATCACAGAGGTCCCTGACCTTGATGGACCTGCTCTCTGGGAGGCTACAGACTGGCTCCTGTAACTCAAAGCTCTCTGACTCACTGGCACAACACCATGATATAAACCTCGGTAGTACTACACCTGAGCCTATGCTCTAGCAAGCTCACCCTGTACCTGCACTAGCTATGTCTGTGCCTATGCTAGCTATGTTTGTAACTGTACTAACTATGCCTGAGCCTGATGCACTTGCCCAACCAAAAACCTGCTCACCGCGTCCATCCCTAGGGCTACCACTGTGGTATCCCACTCTACATGGATAACTCATATCCTTGCGTCTGCCATATCTCTCTCTCTGGTCAACCCTGTAATGACCTCTACATCTATCTCCCACCAAGTATCAGCCCTCCTGAGCTATGCCCGTAGCTGTCTAACCTCTCCCCTCAAGGTGGCTATGGTCCTCTCTTGGACATCTGCTTGAGTTAGACCCTGTTGTGCCTATGCCTATGCCTCTCCTTGTCCCTGTGGCTGAGGTCCCTACTGCTATCCCACCTGCTGAGGTGGTGGCATTTGTGCCTGCTATGGTACCCGTTGTGCAACCTGTAATGGCACTACCTGCTCAGCATGGGAAGGTCCCTCCCCACCTCTCCTCCTCTGTCTAGGTCAGCCTCCATCATCTCCATTGTCTCCTCCATCTCTGCCCCCCTCGTCCTCCTCCTCCGGCCAACCTAGGCCTCGTCATCTAAGTCAGTCTCATCTATCTGAGGCATCAATACCCCAGGCCCTAAGTATCTAGGAAATGGGTGTGTAGTAAACCAATCCTCATAGTCCTGTGTCACCCCGACATCTATAATCCCCCTCCTCATGTCCCATGAGACATATGGTGTCTGCTAAAACTTAGCCAGTTCCTCCTCATAGGATACCATTGGTCCCCATCTGAGCCTCTCAGCGTGAGTCCTAGCAAACCGAGCCTACCCCTGTGGCATTCCCTGCCTTGTCCCAAACTATCTCTGTACCTGGCTGACTATCTGCCTCTCTAGGATAAATCGTGTCCATCCTATCACCACCGTGACTGATAGCAGTAAGGTAACTCATCTGCCTCATCCTCCCGTGGCTCATAGTCTAGATATGGCCGCCAATCGACCACATCTACTCCATCCAACGAGTGTCTCCAATACTCCAGCTTCCCTAGCCTGTGCTGGGAAATCACTCCTACATAGCCATAGCTATATGGCTCTCCTCTCTATCTGTCAAACACATGGATCAGTCTGTCGATAGGCTCGTGTTCTTGTGATATACCACCTAATGCATATCATGGTATAGGTGTGCAAGTACATAAACACCCCAAGTGTATCGGGTGCCCTCTATAATCATCCTCTCCATGATACTCCCCATCCAATGGGGAACCCATGTGATCTCCTGTTGGGGCATACCACGCCTTCGATCAGTCCTGCTACAATACCTAGGAAGTAGTCATAATAGTCGTAAATAACCTGCAATGAGATAACCTGCCTAACTAGCTCAGGGTCATCAAACACTTGCCTGCACTCGGCCAGTCCTGCATCTCTCTGTGGATCGTACTCCACAAGCTCTCCCTAAATAGGTAAATAGAGGATCCTATACACGTCCTCTAGTGTAATGGTCATCTCACCAGTAGGGTGGTGGAAGGTCCCGTCCTCACTGTGGAACCTCTCCACTGTGGCAGTCAGCAACCCGCAGTTCATCTGAACCTCGGGCATGAAGCAAACATAGTCTAGCCCCATAGCTCTGAGTGCCTCTCTATCTATCTCTGTCAGCATGTATCTCTACAACATCGGCATAGGGAACCGCTCCCTAGACTGAAGCGTATCTCATATATCCTCTTGCAAGCATGCAAAGCAAGGCGTCAACCTAAAGCTGCAAGTACTATACTCAACATATCTATAGAAACATATCAACTAACTTAGCATTTCAAAATTGATCAAAATAGCAAACTACATCTCTTGACTAGATTCCTGCAATCTCAGAGATAGCTTATCGATTGACATGTCAAACAGGACACCAATCGAGTCAATTTTGCTAAGTAAACTACCTATCTATAGCATATGCACTACAACAGGTGGTAAATGTGCCATTTCTTAATGAAAGCACCATTTCTTGACCCATGTGCCACTTCTGGCAAAAGCGTTGCAAGAACTCATGTATGCACCGTCTTATGCTATATATGTATTGCACCAATGCATGCACCGCTACATACTGTGCATGCGCCGTAGGATTATGCATGCGCCGATTTCATAAATGCACCATTCTATATCATGCATGCGCCATAGAATTACCTATGCACCATTTCGCATGACATATGCACCATTTTGCATTCTGGCAGATCTGTCTAACCTATTTTTCTCCCAGCATTATGACATTCAAATTTGACCCTAGGAGAAATTTTTCAAGGTACATACCGGGGGTCCTGCCTCTATTAGCCAGTCGAATCAACGGACTCGCTCGAATCGGTGCTCCTCACATGGAATGTCCATCCTCGTGCTAACTGCTCTATGCTGCTCTAGGCTCTCTAGAGCAAATCAAACCAAGACAAGTATGCAAATGAATTGTCTTGTGGACCCAACTCCTAGATATAGCTTGCAAACCCTAATCTAGCTAGGTGGTGACTGTGACTACTTCCTGCACCCGTTTCTTCCTGTTTATCTGACACACATCCTATTTTCCTCAAACCTAACCAAGTTTTCCCTTCGTCTTCGTGAGATTATCTGTCTCTCGACCTTCTACCTTCTTCTCATCTAACCTCCCAAGGGGGCATCCTATCGTCATAACCTATACCAGGGGCAAACTGGGGCATGTATCATTATTAAACAATCTATTCTTTGAAGCAACGCCGTAAATTGCATTGCATCAAAGAGGGGCAAAATGTATACACCGAAAAATGACACGATTCAATCTAGATAAATATTCTTAATATTTATTCCCTTCTAATTCCTCTATCAATAAATAAATAACCAAATTTATTTATTTGATTCATATTCTTCCAATAATTAAATAAAATCCTTTATTTAATTCAATTCTTCCCAAACAATTAAATAATTCCTAATTATTTAATTACATCAAATTCATTCTTCCAAATTTGAATAAATCAAATCAAATTTATTTAAATCCTCTCAATCTCCAAAAATAAAATGCAATCAAATATTTTATTTATTCTTCCAAATCATGCACAACAATTAAATAAATTTATTTATTTAATTAGCTTTCTTATCTTCTAAATTAAATAAATCCAATGATTTAATTGTTTTCTTCCAAAAATATCTTTTCTAAATTTAAATAAATCAAATATTTATTTAAGTTGCTTTTTCTTCTAAATTGAATTATCTCTAAATATAATTCAATCTATTTACACATGCAATTAAAATATTCCTAATATTTAATAAAGCAAAATATCTTCTTATTCTCATGCAAATCCCTTCTTCTTGTTTTAAATCACTTAACAGATTGTTATATTCTTTTAATTGCTTTAACTCATTCTTCTATTCTTGTTAATTCCTCTCATGCAAAAGAAAGCAAGACACATGTCTTCTTCTTATTCGTTGCACATTCCTCATCCATTCTCAATCATTGATCTTCTCAAGTCTTCTATACCATTGATCTTCATTCTCCCAACTCTATAAATTCAACCTTATTCTTCCATTCTATTCATCCAAGCTTTAAGTATTGTTACTCTACAGGAATTACAGCGCGCCTTTGGCACCAATTCCTTCATTGCTTGTGATCACATTCATTACTATGCACTACGCACTACTACCATCGTTGTGAAGCTCATCTTCATTGCGATAATATCACTGCCATTCCCAATTGACATTCTTGAAGCATAGCAAGGAAGTGCACTCTCTGAGGGCATCATTCATACATGCAAGAACGATTGTGATAGGTGATCAATGGAAGCTACGATCTAAGGAGGTTTGCTTTGTTGTTTGTTCATTGTTATTGAATTTCCTTAGTTCACTATTTCATTGAAGTTTTGGGTATTTGCTATTGATTATTATTGATTATTCATTATTGATCCAATTTTCCCTTAACAATAGTTATTCTTGAAAGAGTCTTCAAATTCATCACAACTAAAGGGCTCAGATTCCTTGTCATCACCTTTCTTGCTCGAGTCCCTTCTTCTATGCTAGGGAAGCTTGTGATTTCTATAGGCATACTTATTCTTATCATATTCTTGCTTCAATGCACCAAATTGAATGTCAACTATAGTAGAAGGATCCAATTTGAAATTTTCTACGACCTTAGTTCTACTTATCTCCATTCTATGAACTCCCTCCACACTTCTTATAGCTTTGGTCTCTAGATCATAACATTTGGCAATTTCCCTTATAAGGCTGACATCCATAAACACATTAGGCACAATCAACTTTCTGAGATCAGCTCTCCATAGATTGTTGATAGGCTTTGGGTATTCAGACTTTTTTCAAGCATAATGGAAGAAATCCCATCCAGTTTGTGGCACGATGATATCTACAATTTCTCAGGTAGAATCCTGAAGATGATCAGACAAAACGCCTTCACCAGTAGCCCTCTTGCCAACAACTTTATCCCCAGGGAACAATCTCATCAGAACATCCTCCATGAATCTTGTGTAATCTCATTTTATCCCTTTGGTTCTTGGTTTCTTAGTTTCAATTTCAGGCTTCACTGGATCAGTTTGCATTTTCATTTCTTTGCCTTAGGTTTGCTTGCTGACAAAGTATTGTTGTGACTCATTTTTCTAATTCGAACTGAAACTAGGGTTCTTTAAAATAAAGCATTAAATATTAGATAACCCTCTCATAACCAATACAATTTCACCAGGAAAAACTAGACTTTCAATAGACTTAGATCGCACAATTTTCACATGATATTTTCCTTCAGACTAGGGTTTATATATTTAACACAAACATACAAACTCTCTTCAATTTTCAGACCTTGGAAATTCATAGGAGATAGATGAGAACCTACTTACCCAAATTAGACCTTCTTGGATTTAAATCTTCATGCTTCAATTTTCTTTAGCTTGAGCACTTGAAAGGTTGCACAGGTAGAATGATGAGAAGTGAATGGGAATTCAATTCCATGTAGTTTTGAAGCTATCAGAACTTCATTTATGACTGAATGATACTTTACACAAGTGAAGTGGGAGTGGCAGGCGAATAGCCATTCTAAATTTGAAGCAGGACCATTGATGGAGAATGCTCCAAGATACAATGGACAGTTATCGCAACAAATGCTCACGTCGCTCCTTTGGTTTGTAGCATCACCACATTGATTATGACATGAAAGGTCCCAGGGATGTACTTACCTTCATAATTTCCTTTACCACCAACTATATATAGGGACCATCGCATGTCACATATCTTTAACACTATTCCTTTGAACAATCTATGACTAAAGGGGATGACGTGATGAACGCAAGTGAGGACACATGGCAGGGACCAAAACTATTAGCACACATCCCTACTAGCATCATCCATTGGGCATGTCAAACCACAATTCCAATAGTACATGTGATGCAACATAGAAGAGATGCCCGTAGGTAGGTACATCACACATCACACTTACTCAATGAGACGTCGGGGTCACAAATGTGATGTGAAAAGCAAACTCGACAAGGAACTTAAGTTATAACATTAGCGCATGTGCATAAAAGATGTTTCAAGGAACAAGGTTGCGCTAGGCACACGATAAAAAGGGGGGTCATGAAACATGATCCTACATCAGATCTAGGATAAAACCTCAAATTATATCATAGGGCCAAACACCTAATAATTTTCCTTTTAAACAAGGGTTTGGACAAAGTCACTGAACAAAGGCAACTAACATCAGGCTCGACAATCAAGCACAAGGGTTCTTGACAATTCACAAATTTTGACAAACCCGTATAATAAATTCCAAGAAACCTAACCCACCAAGACTACACCAGGGATCACAGCAAGGGGGAAAGATATCCCAAACCACAGAAATCACAAGTCCCACCAGGACTATATTTAGAAATTTTAGCTGGCAATTAATATCCTATGATGATTAGATAAAATTGCATATTTTTGATAGATTAAAACATTATTTTTTTTAAATATATATATTTTACACCTTAGGGACAAAATTAAATATAAATTTACCAAAAAAGAAAATATAAATAAAGTTAATTTAAAAATATAGTAAATATCCTTATCATTCAATTGTCCTTACCTTGTTTTTGTTGGTGTAATTAAATATTTAATTACACTTTATTAAGTTGACTTAGGGCTATTTTTAGTCTTAGATTATTCTTAAGTCATATTAGGGTTTTCGAACTTGTAAATATAAAAGCAAGTTCTGACATGTAATTCATTAATCCAATTCATTAATTGCATCCAATATTGTGCAAATTTATCCTCTTTTCTTTTTTCTCTTGTAGAAGGTTAATCCTAGGTTTTGCAGGTGATCCTGGTGGCTTGAGTCAATCAGTAACTCTCACACATGGTATCAGAGCTTCAGGTCTGCAAGCCCCTTCTTAGATCCAGAAAAAAACTTGAGCAAGATTCATTTGTTGGGTGTATTTCTGTGTAAAACAAAGTCTTCCATTGGATTCAGAGCAGTCGAAATAGTCATATTACCTTTTATTTGGCTTGATTTAAGCTTCGTAGGCCAGATCGGCAAGGGTTTCAATGGGTGATTTTTTTTGGCCCCAGAGGAAAGCTAATTTTCAGAGTGTTTGGGCCAAATCCGACCCTTCCATCGCGCTCAAAAGGTCTAAAAACCTTAAGATCAATTGTCAAATCATCGAAATCAGCCTCGAGATCATCTGGGGCAAAATAGTCATATGGCCTGCCCAACATGCAGTACGAGGTGAAATTTTCAAAAAATTCAAAAAATATATATTTTTGATTTTCCTAGTGAAAAAAAAGAATTATATCAAAATTAAAAAAAAAAAGTGGGTTTGTTTTATTCATTGTAAAAAAGGTTTAAAAATAAAATACAAAAAAACTCAAACTTTTTTAAAAATTGCATGTACCCCTAAAATATGTGCATGTGCCAAATTTGGCATTTTTTTTGGCTCTTTCACTATTATGGTGGAACCACTAAATCTGGTGGAGGTTCTGCTAAATCTAGCAACAAGGGCCATTTTTTTTCCTATTTTCCCTAAAGGAGCAGTTTTGGTAAATCGGGCATATCTTGAGCAAACAGAGTTGGATTTTCAAAAATGAATAGGCATTGGAAATTTGGTTCTAAGCATAATCTAGTGGTTCATGTATTTTGTCTAGATTTTTCTTCTAGTGACATTTATTATTGTTTGAAGTCTAGATATCTTTTTTGGCCTCCAAGCTCATATCTTTTTGCCACGATCTTCAATTTTCATGATTTTTGCAGCATTGGAAAGGTATTGAGGAGCTCTACACATATATCCATACACTTTTCTAGATTTAGCCCTAGGTATTCTTTATTCAGTTTATCAGTTTTATGGATTTTGTTTGATATTCTGGACATTTTGGCTCCTAGAGGAGTTTTGTTTGTTTTGTTGGGCTTCATTTATCAACATTAATACATATTCAGATTGTTGATCTTTGATTTGATTTATTTGAGGAGATATCATGGGTTTTGCTATTCACCCTTCTATGGTAACATTGGGTAAGGATAATTACGAGTCTTGGCAAAAGGGCATCTTGACACATCTCAAGTGATTTAATCTTTTGCCTTATCTTTATGGACTCATACTTGAAACCAAATATATTTGGGAGGAAAGCTGCATGGGGAAATTATATTGATCATATTATTGGATTGATTGGTTCTAGTGTTGATTTTGACACTATGTGTTATATCTCACATATTAAGTTCCCATCACTCTTTGGACTAGCATTTGGGAGATCTATTGAGACCCGCATATCTCTCCATTGCTAGATGATCTTGCTATGGATTGCCACATACCCCTTGATGATGTAGATTGCATACCTTTTGATGATGATATAGTTGAGGAGCTTACATATTTGACAGGTCTTGCTAGTTCAGATGACACAAAAATTTCTCTTGCCTCTCCTTCTCCTCTTATCAAGATCACATCTTTATTACCTATTGCTGCCCCAAATTCTTTGCAGCAAGACATTATTAGTCTTCTAGGGATAGCTCATTGGGACACATATCTACTAGATATATCATTGTTGTTTGTAGAGTCCCACCTTGCAGATTTGGAGGACCACATTGAGGACATTTGTCTCTATTTGATTATATCTTAGATGGAGTTGCATCACCATCATCTTCTTTAGAGATTGTTCTTCATCCTCCTATTCAGTCATAATTTTGTAGTGGATTGGAGACATTTGAGTAGTTTTCAGGAGCATCATTGTTGTCTTTGGGTCATGTGCAGAGTTTAGAGACATTTATCCTTCTTCCTGTATATTCATATCCGGAATGGGAAGACATTATGCACACATATGCAGTTCTATTTCTTCCCAAGGGAGGAATGTTGTTCGACGTTCATGGGTCTTCATCTTTATTCTGTGTCGAGCACCGTCCAACATTGCAAGAGTCATCTTGAGGAGTGGATGCATGGTCTCTCTTCTCATCTCTACTTTGGGAGGGACCATTTCCTCACATGGGGTTTCATCCTTCTCACTTCTGGGGGGTCACCTGATCTTCTCTCTTCTTCCTCTCTTATGAGGGGCACTCATGATTATACTTTTGTGATGGATTTAGTTCTTGGGGGGTCTTAGTGTTAGTCCTTCTTCCATCAGATGTTCATGTACTTGTATTTTCTGTCTCTTGGAGAGGATTTTTCATCCACTAGGTTTTTCTGCTTTTCTCCACTTTATGAGAGATTCTTGTTGTACATGAGTACCTAACATGGCCTTCTAGCTAGGACCCATTCTTGCATTAGTTGTATCATTTACATTTCTCCCTAAGTTGCACTTAAGGGGGGTGTTGGTGTAATTAAATATTTAATTACACTTTATTAAGTTGACTTAAGGCTAATTTTAGTCTTAGGTTATTCTTAAGTCATATTAGGTTTTTTTAACTTGCAAATATAAAAGCAAGTTCTCACATGTAATTCATTAATCCAATTCATTAATTGCATCCAATATTGTGCAAATTCATCCTCTTTTCTTTTTTCTCTTGTAGAAGGTTAATCCTTGGTTTTGCAAGTGATCCTGGTAGCTTGAGTCAATCAATGACTCTCATAGTTTCTAATCTGTCATTCCTATCTTCTAGAATCCTTTCCAATCTAAACTCTTGTTTTTTCTTTAATGAGCTAACATGACTGTTGCAATTAGAAAAATCAACTTTTCTATTTTTATAAACATCCATTTAATGGCTTTTAAATAGGGAGGTGGTGAGATATCTGGGGAATCCTTTTTGGTTATGGTGATTTCATATACATGTAGGTTTAAAGAAAATATAGTGGTGAAGATGATCACTCCTTCCTTACTGACAAAAACTTGAAGGAGACAACTCAAGTGTGCATGCTATGTGATCAATTTTCTACCTATATAGTGGTATAAATGGTATAAATAAGCAAGGTCGACATCCAGGTATGCAAGTAATTTTCATGCCTTGTCAACAAATTATTTTCCTGAAATATACTTCTACTTTTCTCATGTTGTATATTAGACCTTTTCTAGCTTTTAAATTAGTTAGAATCCACCTTCCTTTGTGCTATACAAGGACATGGAATTTGTCCCAACACCTACCAATTATTTTTTTCTAAAAAGTTTTCACACTTAGTCTATGATTCCACATTACATATGCATAGATACCATGACAATTGAAACTGCAACATCTGATAAAAAAATTCCCCTTTTGCTTTGCTTTGAAGGGTATCCATGCCCAATTTGGTGCCCATGCAGGGAATAGCTTAGCTAGTGGGTTTTGGATTTATACCAACCTTATGCATCTTCCAATTTTTCTTTTGAATTTTTTTTCTTTTTTTTTGCATTTTCAACAAATCCATTTTTTCCATATCCTGCAGTCATTGCATTCTATGAGATGACATCTTGTGAGGCATTCTATTGACTAGTTCATGTGCCTTGTCTACACTTCCTCTTAGTTTTTTTTCATACATGTTACCCAAAGCAGTTCTAATTATAATAACTAACAAAATTCCCCTTCGTTAGGCCTATATGGATGTCCCTTCATTCTACTAGAGGTCTAGTACTATGCACCATATATAGTGCAAGCCGATTTTTAGTTCTTCGTGTTAAGCATCACCAGAAATCTCCACAAGAAAATGGTCACAGTTTAAAATGATGGAAATGATTCACATCTCTCTCAATAATTTCTCTTGCAATTGGTAAACTACACCACTATGAAATTTCCATGCCACTTACTCAATTTCTTGATCTCTTTCTATGTAGTTAGCAGAATTGTTGAGTCTCACTGTCTTTCCATCTTCTCATAATGTTGTGAGACTGACTCGGATGCATGGAGTGTGTGATTATTTGGAGACCTCTTATTTATTTTAGGAGGAATAGTAAAGTGAGAACTTCTTGGCAAGTTAAAACTTCCACGCAACCACCAAAAAAATATTTGACATCTTTGATAACGTTTAGGATATCCTTAAAAATCTTAGCAAATTGGTAATGTTTTAATCAATCAAATTTTAAACATATTTCTATGATTCTCTCTTAAATGGTATTTTAGCATGGAACATATAAACTATTGTTGAGTAAATCTGCTAGATAAATTTCATGAAGACCTTAGACTTGATATGGCTTTCCCTGTGAATGTAACTCATTTGGAGATAGATAGATTATACTTTAGAGAAACTCAATAATGTTATAATGGTATAGACCCTTTTGGTAAAGGTTTTAATAGCTTGGAACCTCTTGTAGACACCTAAAAATGTATTCATCGTCTAACTGACTCCTGACATCCCTAAACATACCAATTTCCCTTCTAATCAATTCATTAATTTTTTTTATTTAATTAAATATCCATTCATCACCTAATTTTTGATCATTTTATCCCCTACAATTGGATTAATTTAATTAATTCAATAGTTCAACCTTAGCCAATTAATTAAATAAATATGCAATATTTATTTGGTTAATTCCCCCTTTTCACTAAATCTAATTAATTAGGTAAATCATGTTTATCTAATTAATTCAGCCTATTAATCAACCTATCCCTACCCTAGTTAATTAAATATCTATTATTTAATTACCTAGCCTAACCTACATGACCCTAAACCTAGGATTAATTAAAAAAAACCTTATTTAATTAATCTTAACCTCCCATTAACCCATTCCCTAATTTTTTGCAGCCATATTAATTAGGCTAATCACCCTAATTAAGATGGTCAAACCTAGATTAACACTCCTCCCCACATCCCACAAATAAAAAACTGAAATATATCTCATATAAATCAATTTTTTATACACGTGTCATAACCCTCATTAAAACCTCTTGCACATGTCATAAGCATTAATATCCACTTTTCCCCAAATGAATTTTAAATTCATTTTACCCTTCCCCATGTGAATTTTTAATTCACATAAAATCCATCTCACCCAACCTCATTTAATTCACCCCTTTCCCAAGATGAATTAAAAACTCATCTTTACTCCTAGCCCTCCATTTTCCAAGATGAAATCTAGGCCCTCCACATAATTTTCATCCTCCACCATTGATCTCCCAAATCAATCTCAACCATTGGATCAAAATCCCTCCAAAATGCCTATAAATACATCCTCCAAGCCATTTTATCATCCAATTTCTAAGTCAAGTTATCATGCCAAAAACTCTCTTGAGCTAGTTTGTGAATTGTATTTGAGAGAGCATTTCACATAGAATTTATCATCTAGGGTACATCTAGGAGCTCTTGAGTGCATGATTCTACAACCCTATCTTGGATTTGTGAGTCATAGTGAGGTATAATGTTTGTTTATGCACTTGTTTTATGTTTTTCTATCTCATTTTGATTTCACTAATCACATTGGCATGCCTGATGGGACCCACAAGGTCTCAATCTAACATCTTGTGTGAGTTTTTTGTTGCTTTTAGACATGTTTTGTAGGTATTAACACTATCTTTTTGCGCATTGGTGCCATTTACCTACATTTTGGTGCTATTTGTGGTTGTAGTGGCGCCTTCCTGACATGACATTGTTTGTTGGTTACTAACTCACATTTTGTTTGCTTTTGGTCTTTTTAGCATCTTTTGTGTCATTTGCTCTTAGTTTTTGTAGGATTTTATGTAGGGACAAGGGGAGACTATGTCAAAATTTTCTTAAATAAAACTTAACATATTCATATTTCTATCTTTAGTTTGGTTTGATTTAAATAGGCTATTTTGTAGCTACATCTCATGTTTTTGACACTAAAGAAGACTAAGAAGACCCCTTTGATGCAATATAATCCACACTTTGGTTAAGAAAACTTGTGTTTTGTAACCTCGACCACCTCTGCCTCATATCAGTGCCATTGACACCCAGGATAGCGCCTTCGTCCACAATTAGTCAAACGGTTTAGAACTTTACACAGTGGCACCTTTTCTGGTTGTTTTGGCGCTATCATAAACTGTAATGCTATATTTGTCTATAATAGCACAATCCTTAGTTTTAGTGCTATCTATAGTCATTGTAGTGTTATCCTTGTATTAAGCGCCATATGTAACTATTGTAGCACAATATTTGTAATCGACGCAATCTGTAACTGTTGTAGTGCTATTTGCTAGGGTAGTTAGGTTCTATCTAGGGTTCTGTCAGCAGCACCATTTTCAAATTTTATGACACTATTTTTCTCTATTTTATCACTATTTTCTGTGCTAACATTAGGTTCTGTGTAGGGTCTTCTATGTATTTTGCAGGTCATTATCATCTGTCCAAGACCATCATTCTGAAATCACTAACAGTTTTTGCAGGGTTTTAGTAGATTTGAAAAACACTTCATTTGGTACTCATAAAAAAAACCTTTGCATGTTAGTGTAGAAAACATTTCAATTCGTGCACTAAAATCAATCATTCGCTTGTCAAACAAACATTTCATTTGGTGTAACTAAAAAGAATCCTTTGTGTGCATTAGCATAAAGAACATTTGATTTTGGTGCTCTAAAATTAACAAGTACTTGCAAACAAACTTAGGCACATTTCAATTTGGGATTAAAAAGAACATTAGAGAGTGTTTACCTTGCTTGGTGTGCTTGCACATTTTGTTACCCACGAGTTAGAATCAAAGTATCCTCTCCCCTCACCTTCAAAAGGATCTTGGGTGAAGAGAAATGGTTCTATCCTCTTTTTTCTAGAAAGTGGGCCTGCCCTTGAGACACATCCGTACAGAGAACTCATTGGTGACCCCAAGCGGTACTTTCATCTGGTCTGCTATATGTAAAATAGGATAAGTCAAAAGCCAAGTCCAAATCAGTATGAGTTCTTACCATACGATGCTAGATTGAAAGGAAGTAGTACCTTTGCATATCTAAAACTCCTAGTAGAGCTAGTTAAAATCTTAAGTGGTTTATTAGATGCTCGTAAGGTGCCGATCCCCCGGATGTACCCCCACTATGAACCATTGTTTTAGAAGCCCAAAACCTTCTACTTGTTGATACAAGAGGTCAAAAGATCAAACTCTGATAGCCATCCCACATTTGCACGGCTCGTGTCAAAGATAGAAAAGTATCTCAAGGTTTGCGAGCCTTGGGGACTTAGAACTTGGTGTGCCTGAAAAGTGTGTGTGTTGTAAGGGGGAGCTCGTGCTCTAAGTGCCTAGAGCTATACACCACAAGTAGGTGTGACTGGGTAACCAAGAGGGAACTCAACAAGTATTGTCCTATCCTTGCCTTAGGTTGTGCAAAGTGCTTGTTAAAATCTTCACATTTTTTTTAAACAAATCTTTGGCTATTGTGTTCTATTGTGCTTGAAGTGTTTTCAAAATGCTTGCCAAGAAACAACAACATTTAAGACATAATTTCAACATTTGATCAACCTCCATATCCAAAAAATCCAAATTTGCCATCAAAATTAGCCTTTTTCCAAAGCATCAACCAACACTGACCTATTTTAGTGCTATTTCTATCTGTTTTGACACCATTTACCTGAGTTTTGGTGCCATTCATAGACTAATTTGCCTAAAGCTTTAGGAAATTATTTTGGGATCTTTAGGGCCTGCCTATCCATAATCCATAACCACATCTCCAAAATCTATCAAAACCCCGTCCATTTTGATCCAAAATTCTCCATCATACCCTCAATTTGACCTTAGAGAATTAATCATTTTTCACCAATGGACCCTTTTATCATACCTTTGAGCCCAACCATAATCCATTCACCTCTATAGCTTCTCATCCTCCTTGATTTTTTGCATACTTTTTAGACCAAATAACATCCTTCTACAAATCCATTCCTAAATCCATTTACTTCTTCCATCAAAAACACATCCAAAATGTCTTAATCCAAACATCAATCAAAAACATTAACCAACATCCAAAAAATCAAATCCAAAAATCAATCTTGAGCTAAAGTTGAATCTAGGTTTCATCCTTCACATCCTATTTTGCTTGATTTGTCATTAGTCTACCTTCAAGTAGAATAATCATCCCTCTTTGTGTAAGGTCATAAGTCTACCCCAAACAAAGAGAAAACATCCATTGTGGAACACCTAAAATCTAGATCTTACTTGAGCCCATTTGTTGATTTCAAAATCCCTCTTCAAAAACATCATCCAAATCTATCATATCAAAACAATCTAGGTCACCTAATGTTTTCCTTAGTTAAGGCATCCCCCAAAATCAATATCAAATCTCTCCCATAAAATCATTCTCAAACAATTCAATCTATTCTCCATCTTTTTGGTCCAAATTTTTGTGAAAATCAACTTTCTTGACACCTATCACCCTTAGGTTTCCACCTTTTGAGATTTATCTACCAAAAGTCAAAGTCTATAATCACACCATAATTTCCTTTCATATTTTGATTTAGATTGTAGGGAATGTGCTCTCTTACACCTAGATCTCTATCCCATCCCATTGCCCCACCCTCTTTGGGTCCAATAAATCAAAACCAAATTCTCTAAGTTCTCCATCTTCATCCACCGGGCACCAACTAAAACCCTTTCCTTACATGCCCATAACAAGGTCCCAACACAAGAGAAACCAAGAGATGGCCAACTTTGGAAACAACATGGGCATAGGGATGTCTCAAACTAACCAAAATAACATACCAATCGACCAACAAACATTCAACATACCCTCGGTCTTCCAAATACCATCATATGGTCCCAATGACAACCTGTTTGCCTTCTTGTAACCACAACCACCACAACCACCCATCCAAAACACCACCACCATTAACCAAATAGATCAAGTTATTCCAAACTTTACACAAGATCCTAACAACATGGATATGCTTGATGAAGTTCTAAGAGCGGATCCCAATAGATATCTTGATTTCCTCCTCAAAATTGGTGCTCAACCACCCACCAACACAACATCATCCCAACCATCCACATCCAACACCAATCCTACGACATCCTCTCAACCTTCTACATCAAACACCAACCCTACTATCTCTCAAACCTCAAACCCCACCATATCTACCACTCCCACAAATTCAAATGTTGTCACATCTACAACTCCCACTAACATATCAACCACATCTAATGTCTCCAATCCTACCATCTCCAACCCCATTGTCACATCCTCCATCACAACAAACATAAACCCTTGCATTCCCCAAATCACCTTGGGCATCCATAGCAACCCCACAAACACGAGTGCCTCCGCAAGTGTACCTTCACTCAACTCCCACACCATAGCTTACATGAGCCAATTCTTTTCACAACCACCTCACAACACGATCAACCAATCCAATGCCAACCTATCTAATGTCAACCCATCTCATGTCAACCCTTCTAATTTCATGTATGTACAAAATCACGTAGTATCATCAACGCAACATAATCCCAATCCCCAATTGCCACCTCACGTTCTCTAACAAATCCATGCTTACCAACAATATCTTGCACAACTTAACCAAAACACCATCCCACAAAATCAAAACATCATACCCCAAAATCAAACAAACCAATACCAAATTCCACCAAACCTCCAACATCTCATCAACCAACAAACCTACATCCCACAACCACCAACAACCTCGGACCTAACAAGTGTGGTGCAAACCTTGATCCAAAAGGTAGACGATATGCAACATGGTGGCAAACACAAACAATATACCTTTGAGGATATTTGTCCCTACCCATTTGATCTAACACTACACATGCCTCTCTTTCCTAAAAATTTTGAAACATCCAAATTTGACAAATATAAAGGAAAGGGAGACCCTAGGGATCACCTTAGGGAGTTCTACATTGCTTTCCTAGAATTCTCAAATAATGACACATATCTAATGAGACTTTTCCCTAGGATGGTTTGATAACTCTCCCACCCATTAAGCCCCACCAAGAAAGTCAACTCAAAGCCGTGTGGTATAATGAAAATGACTATTGTGACTACAACCTCATTGTGGGCCATAAGACATCCGATTGCATGAAATTAAAACATTGTATATGAGATCTCATAGATCTAAACAAAGTCCAACTCGAGCAAGCCCCCCAACCATCGCCCAATGCCAACTTGGGAGCTTACAAGGATCCTCTACCTAATCACAACAAAGTAAAAGCATCATCCTCTATTCAAGCCTACAACATCACTCCACCTCTAGCTTCCTATGATTCCATTGTAGGTCAGATAGAACCATCATCCAACTATATCAACATAATCACCATTCGGGCTCAAGCACCCGATTGTGTTGTCACAACCCGTCGAGGCCGTGTGTCCATAAGCACAGCCCCTACCACTGACCAAACACCTTCATCCACATCAAATCCTCAACCAAATCATCCATCCGTTTGTCCATCATCAACCAATAAATACAACCTCCTAGAACATCTAGGAAAGACCCCTGCACAGATTTCCATCCTTGAGCTACTCTGTGCATCACCTCTCCATAAAGAAGTCCTCAACAAAGCTCTAATGGAAACCCAAGTTCCCACCAACTTGAATGTGGATTAATTCCAAGCCATGGTGGGGCATATCGCCTCGCCCCATCATCTCACTTTCTTGGAAAAGGACCTCCCCGACTCTGACAACCTACATAATGATGCCTTACATATTGAAGTCCGCATCCATAAGCATATCATCAAAAGAGTCTTGATAGATGGTGGCTCTGGCCTAAACCTGTGCACTCTAAAATTGTTAAAACACTTGGCATACTCGGATGTGGTTGTGGACACTAATGAATGCATTACCATCAAGGGATATGATGACACCGAAAGACTATCTGAGGGTACTATCAAACTCCCCATCGAAGTAGGGAAAAAGATATTGGAAACAAAATGTCAGGTTCTTTATCTCGACCTCCCCTACAACATTCTTCTTGGTCAACCATGGATCCATGCCATGCAAGACGTCCCCTCCACATTCCATCAATGTCTAAAGTTCCCTCACAATAGCACGGAAGTAACTATCTATGTTGATCCCCACCCCTTCCAATACTGCAGTTTCTTGGAAGGACATGACCATACTTTATATCCATACAACAAAGCCATCACGAAAACCACTTCCTAAACTCACCCTACAACATCCACCTCATACATTGATCCTGCCAACATTGCTACCACTTCATCTCAAACAACTCCCCCACCCGAGGTCAAGATCAAGATAAGTGACATGGAATTTTGTGTAGGGACATTACCCAATCCTAAGACGTTCGGTGCCTCGAAAGAGGGAGAAGTCTCTATAGTGGTTATCAAATGCAAGCCATCCCTGACCTTTGAAAAGAAGCACCTTCTTGATCAAGACATGCTTGAAGACATATCATCATGGCTGTAATAAGATGAAGAAATAAAGCAAGAAGCCCCTACCATACCATCTGAAATCTATGGCAAAGGGTTAGAAATCATCAAGAACATGGGCTAAAAGGACAAGGTGGTATTGTCCTTCATGAACAAGGGATCATGGTATTAGGGGAAATTATGCATAAATATCAATGATATCAATAATACCAATAACTCAATGAAATATAGAAATAAAGAAGATCTAAAATGATGAACAATAGCTCAACAAACCTCTTTACCTCATGGCTTCCATTAGTGGCCTATCGCAAATGATCTTGTCTATGAATATGTCCTTAGAAGGTGCACTTCCTTTCTATTCCAAGATGTCAAGTGGGAATGGCTATGATAGTTAATTGCAATGAAGATAAGCTTCACAACAATGGTAATGGTGATATGGTAACAAGTTGATCGCAAGCAAATGGAATTCATGCAGAGTAACGATACTGAAAGCTTGGATGATTGAAATGGAAGAAGAGGGTTCAATTTATAGACCAGAAAGAGAGAAGATCAACGATATAGAAAGAATGAGAAGATCAATGGTTAAGAAAGAATGAGAGAACGTGTGCAAATAGAAAGAAGACAAGTGTCACACAAAAGCTATTTTGAGTTAATTATTTTTCTATTTATTGAAGATAAGATATGTTGTCATAAAATAGAAAGATTTTTTTCTATTTTAGGAATTTTTTGATAAAAACAAGGTAAAATCAATTAATTAACTCATGTTTTGCTTTTGCATGATTTGAGAGGAATTAAATAATAAATTATTTAATTTTGTGTGCATGAAGAAGAAGATTTATTTCTAGAAGATTTGGAAGATTTTTGAAGAATTAGAAGTTAAGAAAGCAAATTAAATAAATAAATTTATTTAATTGTGTGTGCAAGATTTGGAAGAATAAATAAAATATTTGATTATATTTTATTTTTGAGAGATTGAGAGGATTTAAATAAATTTAATTGATTTATTTAAATTTAGAAGAAGAATTGACTTAATTAAATAATTAAGAATTATTTGATTGTTTGGAAGAATTAAATTAAATAAAGGAATTTATTTCATTATTGACTTTAGAAGAGGTAATTAAATATTTTGATATTTAATTAATTCAGAGGAATATGAATAGAATAAATAAATTTGTTTATTTATTTATTGATAGAGGATATAGAATGAAATAATTATTAAAAATATTTATTTAGACAGAGTCGCGTCATTTTTAGGCATATACATTTTGCCCCTCTTTGATGCAATGTAGTTTACAGCATTGCTTCAAAGAATAGATTTTCGAATAATGACACATGCCCTAGTTTGCCCCTGGTATAGGTTTAATTGATAGGATGATGCCCCCTCAGGAGATTGTATGGGAAGAAGGGAGAAGGACGTGAGACGGACAATCTCACAATGAAGAAGGTGAAAAATAGGTTAGAATGAAGAAAAATAGGTTACGGTTTGGAGAAACGGAAAGAAATGGCCCTGGGAAGTAGTCATGGTCGCCACACAGCCAGTTAGGGTACACTTGATATATATATATAGGAGATGGGTCCACAATCCTAGTCATTTGCACACTTGGCTTTTGTTGATAGGTCTTTGAGAGCATAAGAGAGCATAGGAGCATAGTTGAGACAAATATGGATATTCCACGCGAGGAGCACCGCTTTGAGCGAGTTCAACAGTTCGACCGGCCAGCTAAGGTAGGACCACCGGTATGTAGCTTGAAAAATCTTGCCTAGAGTCATTTATTAGCGCAATAAATGCCATGGAAAGTTATCTAGGATAGATGTGCAGGTTCGCAGTTTGGCGCATATGTCATGCAGAACTGCGCATATGATATTCTGTGGTGCATTTAGGATATGAAATTTTGCGTGCATGTTTGTTGTGCATATACAGTATGAGTTAGTGCATACACCACAAAAGTATGCGTACGGTATGGGAAACTGTGCATACATAGAAGCTGCGCATACAGGATATGTTGCGGCGCATTTACTAAGAAGTTGTGCTTTTGATATGAAGCTGCACTTTTACTCAATTTGGTGGTACATTTACCAAAAGTGGCACATTTACTATGAAATGGTGCATGCCCCTTCTGGGTCTACGCATATGCTTGAGATAGTTAGTTTACTTAACAAAATTGACTCGATTGGCATCTTGCTCGATGCGTCAATCATCCAAGCTTTCAGTATCGTTACTCCAACAAAACAAATAAAAAATTGAACCCTCCTAGCAGTAGCAGGTGGAGGAGACAAACAGAGGTGGCAGAGGTAGAGGAGGAGGTGGTGGAGGAGGCAGATAGAGGTAGAGGAGGAGAGCTGGGGAGGGACCCTCCCAGCAGCAGCAGATAGTGCAGCACAGGCTGTACCACAGGTATAGGTGTCAGCACAGCAGGTTTGTCAGCAGAGACAGATGCTGCCACCACAGCAGGTGCCCCATTAGGTAGCCCAGTAGCAGGTTCCTCAGGCTCCTCAGCCTAACCTGCAGCAGTAGGCCATTGCTACGTTGTAGGGTCAGATTCGACAGCTTAGGGCACATCTCTGAGCAACAGAGTCTCAGAGGGAGTTAGATGCACGAGTCTTAGATGGGGTCACTGCAAAGTGGGATGCAGCAGAGGCGAGGGTGTGGGGCTTGAGACTGGAGAGAGATGTGGCCTTATTATCATTGGGGACAGACGAGGCCACTGCATTAATGGTTACATAGGTGCAGCAAGGACAGGCCCAGGTTCAACAACTGCAGACACAGCTGGCACATGTATAGGGTGAGCTTGCTAGGGTGCAAGCTCAGACACAGTATTATAGAGGATTGTACCATGGGGCGGTGCCGGCAGACAAGTGTGCATTGAGTTATAGGAGCTAGTCTGTGGCTTCACAGAGGGAAGGGGGTTCACAGTTAGGAGCTTCAGTGAGGGGCCCACAATAGTTAGGGGCCAACAGAGGAGGGGATGGAGAGGGCAATGATGGGAGCAGTGGCTCACGGCAACAGGGCTAGCCAATAGTTGCACTTGTATAGATTTTGGCTTATGCATACACTCTTTGATGGCTCAAATAGCCTGACATGTATATACTTGTATCATTTTTGTACTAAGACATGTATCACTATTTATGTGGTGTATACACTATATATGACATTGACTCAGAGATGGACTTTGATCTTGTACATTTGGACATGTTTTATTTGATATTTATAGGATGATGTAGATATTTATGATCTATATATGCAGTTGTTTATGCTATATGTCATGGATGCATTCTATCTTTATGATGTTTTATATGTGATGCACATATTTATTATGTCTCTATGATGCTATGTGATGTTCTACATGATAATATAGTTTAATTTTTTCTACATTATGATTCTTTATGAGATGTGATTTTAATGCAGAATTAGATGATTTTATGATGATCTGATGCACTTTTATGTATGCAGATGTGAATGTTATCTATGTGATTATGCATTTTATACGATGATCTACATGTATTTGTCTATGTTTTTGATTTTTCTGTTGACACTATGTTATGATGTAAATGTATATGGATGACCTAATGGACTTATTATGTATGCAAATGATTTAGTCATGTTAATGATTATCTCATGTTATATGATATGTAACTTATGCTATGTTTTTGCTATGTCCAAATGCACTCAATTGACACATAAATGACACAATGATAGATAGAAGATTGACCGATGGCAGAATGACTTGATAGAAGGACTTACAAGCTTTTATTTGTATTGATACTCTGTATTTTGCATCTTTTATTGTATGGGATATGGATGCAAATGGATGCAATATGGATGTGAAATGGTTTGCCATCATGATTTTGCATGTGTTTTGAAGTGCTTATTTCATCATTGGGCATTTTAAAATGTTGTAAGAAAATACAAGCATCTAGGTATAATTGAACTGAGATGACCTGAGTATCGCTTACATGGATTTTGATTTAGCAAGGTAATACAATCATCTAGGTATAATCGGACCGAGATGACCAGAGTATTTCTTGTGTATCAATAGACAAGGATTTCCCCAGTTCATGTTAGACCTTTGAAGTCCTCGATGATCTTTTTCCGATCATGTCGTTAGACAAGGCTTCATATTACTAAAGATTAATCCACAAACAACAAAAAAAGAAAAAGATTATGCCCCCATCATAGCATCTCTAGTTTTAGGCATCCTCGAGTAGCATAGGAAGACATAATAACAAAAATCAAGACTCTGTGAGTTAACCTAATCACAAACACAAAACATTTTTGCATTAGACGTGTTTTCTTGCCATAATTTAGATAGAATCTGTTTTAGTGTGTTAGGTTCACGTTTGCCTTGTTTTGGATAGGTTGATGTCTTGCGTCAAGGTTTCTACTTGAAAGTGGGTTTTACTTGTGCTTGCAAGCATGCCTGGTAAAACAGACCCTAAGGGACTGACCTAGTACCTTGGGGGTGCATTGCTAAATGGCCTTACCTACGTGACAACATAGAGGCAACGTAGTTCGAGGTTGACCCTATGACACTGATGACAAACGCTATGCTAGGATGACACTGATGATAGATGCTATGCTAGCTAACACTGTGGATAGGATATTGGATAAGACCTTAGTTGGTAAGGTGACAAAAGAGATAGAGTATCAAGCCATGATAGGTTATCATTAGGTTACACAAGGTGTTTTATTATGTAGCAGATATGGATCAGATGAGGAATGATGGTAGGAAGAATGGACACAGGGTGATTGGTTTCCCAAAGATGGAGAAGGTGGTTTGTCACAAGTAACGCCTATTTACCAGGTTTTCACTACTTATTTTTATTTGCACGAAAGCTAGAAGTACACATGATGCCTGTTTGCCAGGTTTTCACCAGAGGATGATTTTTTTTGTTGTGTTTTCATTTTTTTGATTTTTTTTGTTTTTTTGAATTTTTGCCCCCTTACATTGGGGTTCTCTTAGGTATAGAACTGATGAAGATGCATACTATTGATTGGGTCTTCAAACAGCTCACCTTCAGATGTTGCTAACTGATATGCCCTTGATCCGTATGCAGTAATGATGACATAAGGACCAAGCCAATTGGGCTCAAACTTACCTTTCTTTTCCTGATCCTGCTGATTGCAAGGATTTTCATTAAGTACTAGATCACCAACATTGAATATCTTGGGATAGACTCTATTAGTGTAGCTTCATGACATCCTCTATTGATATGCTTTCAGATGGTTAAAGGCCTGTTGCCTTCTCTCTTCTAATGGCTCTAATTCTTGCAGTCTGGAAACTCTATAGTCTTGATCAGTAATGAGACCTTTTAACAACACCCTTAGGGATGGTAACTCAACCTCGATGGGCAAAATGGCTTTTGAGCCATAGACAAGGGCGTAAGGGGTAGCACCTGTGGGAGTGTGTACTGGTTCAATAGGCCCATAGAGCAGGATTCAGTTGTATGTGCCAATCACAGCTAGCATCGTTGACAGTCTTCTTAAGGATTTTCAAAATTGTTTTGTTGGATGCCTTTGATTGGCCATTGCCTTGTGGATAGTAGGGGGTGGAGAAAAGGTGTTGCATTTTGAATTTGTCACAAAGCTCTTGGACATCCTGGTTCTTGAAAGGTCTTCCATTATATGTGACAATGGATGAAGGAATTCCATATCTGTAGATGAGGTAATTGAGGATGAATGAGGCAATCTGTTTCCCTGTGACCTTGGTGAGGGGAACAACTTCAATCCACTTGGTAAAATATTCCATGGCGGTTATTATGAACTTGTGGTCGTTGGATGATGGACGGTGAATTTTTCCCACAAGGTCAAGTCCCCACTGACAAAAGGGCCAAGGTGTTGTTAAAGGTCATAACTCTTGAGCTAGTGCATGTATCAAGTTTCCATGTATCTAGCACTACTTGCATTTCTTCACAAACTGATATGAATTTGTTTCCATGTTTGGCCAATAGTATCCCAAACGCATGAGTTTCTTAGCTAAACATGGACCTCTAGAGTGTGTTCCGCAAAATCCTTCATGTACATCTCATAAGGCAGTTTGAGATTCTTCTCGTTCTAAACATCAGAGTAAAGTACCATCCAGACCTTGGCAGTAAAGGGTATCAACAATAATGGTGTAACGAGAGGTTTGGCGAATGAAGGTTCGGCGTTGGTTAGAAGATAAGTCAAGTGGTAGGGTGTTATCCTTGAGGTAAGTGTAAATCTTACCATACCAAGGTGAATCAGATCCAACTAATAGGCATATGGAGTGAGTTTTAGGAAGATCATAAGATGGTTGCATAACTGTCTCAACCAAGAACTCATACTGTGACTCATTCTCCATGGTGTTTTCTGCCTTGTTTTCAATGTGAGGTATCTACTCAAAGGAGATAATCAAAAAGTACACTTTAAATTCATTGACCATATGCTTGTATGGGATTAACTTGTCATCTTTGGTTTGATGGTCATCGTTGACTTGATTGATTACTAGTTGGGAGTCACCATAGACATGTAGCTCTTCGATTTTCCATTATGTTGCTAGTTTGAGACCAATGACGAATGCTTCATACTCTGTGACATTGTTTGTGCATGGGAATAGTAGACGATAAGACTTAGGTATGGTGTCTCCATGAGGAGTGACCAACAAGATTCCTGCCCTTGATCCATGGTTTGTATAGGACCCATCAAAGTAGAGTTTCCATGAGTGTGTTGTGATACTAAAGATGGCTTCATTAGGAAACTTGAATGTCATTGGTGTGGTATCCTGTAATGGTGCTTCTGCTAACTAATCGGCAATGATTTGACCTTTGATAGCCTTCCGTTCTATAGACTCAATGTCATATTCTCTTAGGAACATTACCCACTTAGCTAGGCGACCTATGAGAGCTGCTTTGCTTAATAGGTATTTCAATGGATCTATCTTTGCAATAATCTTGAATGAATGTGCTAGCATGTAATGTCACAGTTTTTGGGAAGCAAAAACTACATCAAGACACAATCTTTCTATCTGAGAATACTGTAGTTTGTAGCCTACCAATGTGCGACTGATATAGTAGATAGCCCTTTCTTTACCTTCATAATCCTGTTGTGCTAATAGGGTGCCCAGAGCTGTCTGTGTAGCAGATATGTAAAGTAGTAGCGGTTTAACTTGGATAAGCGGCATTAGAATAGGGGGGTTCATGAGATATTCTTTCAGTTCGCCAAATGCTTCTTCACACTTCTCATCTCATCTGATGGAATGTTTTTATGTAAGAGATGACTGAAAGGTTGGCACTTGTCTACTAGCTGTGATATAAACCCGCAGATTGCTTGTAACTTTCCTTGTAGAGACTGCAATTGAGTGATGTTCTTTGGTGGTGGCATTTCTATGATAGCCTTGACTTTGGCAGGATCAACTTCTATCCCATTTGCTGATACAATGAAGCCTAAGAGCTTGTTGGAGGTGACTCCAAACACACATTTCTTCAAGTTCAACCTGACTTTGAATTGTTCCAGTCTCTAAAAGACCTTCTCTAGTACATCTAAGTGGGATTCTCTTGTTAGTGACTTTGCAAGGATATCATCTACATAGTCCTCCATTGTGATGTGCATCATGTCATGGAAGATAGTGGTCATAGCACATTGATATGTTGCTCCTGTGTTCTTTAACCCAAATGGCATGACATTTTAGTAGAAGGTTCCCCATGGACAAGTGAAAGCTGTTTTATGTTGGTCTTCTGGTGATATCCTGATTTGGTTTTACCTAGAGAAGCCATCCATTAGAGAGAGCATGGTGTCTCATGCTGTCAAGTCGACTATGATATCAATATTAGGCAATGGAAAGTCATCCTTGCAACAAGCTTTGTTTAGATCTCAGAAATCATTGCATAGTCTGACTTTGCCATCAGGTTTGGATACTGACACTATGTTGGATACCCATTCTAGATAGTCTATTGCCCTAATGAACCCTACATCCAGCAGTTTCTTGAGTTCCTCTTTTACTAGTAATGCAATGTGTGGATGCATCTTTCTAAGATTTTGCTTGACTGGTTTGACCCCTGGATCTGGTGGTAGGTGATGTAGAATCAAATCTGGATCTAAACCGAGCATATCTGTGTATGAGCAAGCAAAGTTGACTTGCTTTCTCTTGAATAATGGTATGAACTTGGTCTTCTCTAGTGGAGATAGAGATTTTGCAAAGTAAATGATCTTAGGATTATCCTCTATTCCAATGTTGACAGGTTTTGTAGGTTCCACAACAACCTATGACTTCTCCTAATACATGTCGGTGGGGAGAGTGTCAAGCCTTCCATCATCTAGCACCTCAGAGAGGTTTTTACCATTTGATGCATTCTTTCTTTTTACTATTTTGGGATCTGATACTGCCGCAGAGCAGTTTTCACCATCAGATCCATTTTTTATTTTTATGTTTTCATGACTAGAAGGCTTGGTACCCTCTCCAAAGTAAGCCACAATGTTGAGTTCAATTGCAAAGCTATATTTATGATCTCCTATGGGTATATGGTCCCTAAGTTCCATGTAGTCAATATAGGCATCATCATTTTGGAACATGTCTAGTTGCGGTGTGCCTTGTAAATCCCAATCGATGAGTTCAGGATGCACAAGGGGGAGGGAATCAAAAGATAGATCTGATTCATTGATAGTTTGAATGGATACATGGTTAGGATTTATATTGGTAGGGATAGGATCTGAGATGGTACTTTCCTCTAAATTGTTTATTGCGATGGAACTCTGACCTTCCTCGAAAGTCATACTCTCAGGAGTTGGTGAATCAGACTCTAATGGTCTATGTGTTAACGTTTGTCCCTCACAGTAGGGGATATATGTTTGAATGGTGTTAACTCCTTTGTCTTCATAGGAGTGCTTTGTGAGTTTCTCCCACTCATACTCATTGGAATTTGTGTCATTGTCTTCTTGTAGAGCATGGATCTGTTCCACAAAACAAGCATTGGCCTTAGCTTTACCTTTGTCCTTATATCCCAACCCTTTTGTATTTATTGCTAGTGAGGATGAAGAGGGTTGGATATGTTCTATTATTCCTTCTTTTCTTAGGCCAATGTGACCTTGTCCGTCATAACCCATTCTGTGTAGGATAGACTCACCATGCCCATAGATTTCCATTGGGAGCTTAGGTGGTTCTTGTTGTGTGTTATTTTCCTCTGTGTAGAGCCATTGTAAGACATCTCTTTCTTCTATTTCATCTGATAGGGTCCCCCATTTGACAAAGGGAGCTGTGGGAACATTGGGAGGAGAAGATGGATTTAGAAAAAGTGTAGGTCACCTAAAGGATCTTGGAGATAGAGGCAGTTTGGCTAAGTTGAGGCTGTGCTCGATGGAGTATTCCCCTACCCCTATTTCTTTGATTGTGATTTTCTACTCTTTGGGCTTGGATGAGGAAGCTTCGGAGGAAAAATCATGCTGTGAGATGGGGGATGTAGAAGCTCTGTTATTAGGAATGATGCAATCAGGCTTTGTGTAGATAGTGTTGCAATGCTGAAAGGGATCAGGATCACCTTGGATGGTCATCTATTTGTCGTTATGAGGAAATTTGATGCATTGGTGGTAGGTAGAAGGCACAACTTGCATGGCATAAATCCAGGATCTACCTAGGAGGATATTATAGGCTAGCTCCCTATCTAGGACTTGGCAAACAACATCCTTTATCACTGGTCCAACTTGTATTGGTAACACCACTGTTCCTTTGGTAGTTCTTTCTTCTTCATCATAGGCCTTACTAGTGATCTTTTTCCTAGGATCCACTGCAGTTTCAGAGAACCCCAATGTAAGGATGAGCTTGAGTGTGCAAATATTTAAATCAGCTCCTCCATCAATAAGAACCCTTTTGATACGGTGTCTATGAATGAATGCGACGATATGCAAGGGAGTGTTATGAGGCTAAGACACTGAAATATCATCATGTTTGGTAAATGAGATGGTGCTTGAGGAGGTTAGATTTCCTACCATGGCTTGAAACTTCTCTTGGGCCAGGTTCGTGGGCACAGTTGTTTCTACTAGGGATTTATCAAGAATTTCCTTGTGGGAAGGAGACAGATGCAACAACTCTAAGATAGATATGTGGGCAGGAGTTTTCTGAAGTTGGTCTATGACATTGTATGTATGGGGATTAGACGGAGAAGGTGTCGACCCTGGAGGAAGCGTGTTTAACGTGACCTTACCACTGCAGGTGATGATTCTGCAATTAGTTTTGTTTGGTCCTATTTATTGGTTGGATGTGACCACATTGACTTGTGGGGTGTGCTTTGATATGCAGTTGACAGTATAATCGAATGGCACACTTGTGTAGTTTGTATTGTTGTTTCTGTTGTTTTGATTCTGCCTGTTGCGATTGTTATTGTTGTTGTTCATGTATGGCCTATCGTGATTGAGGAGTGGATCATTATATGCCACATGTGTCTCATTGGAAGTATGTTCTTTAGTTCTTACCTGATTTTGTTCAAGTATGTCTTGAATGATGTGTTTGAGATGGATACAGTTGTAGGTCGTGTTGCCTCTTCCTCTATGGTATTCGCAAAAATCTGTATCTTTCCAATAGTGAGGTTTTATTTGAGGTTCATAGTCGCTAGTTGGTGGAAGAGTGATCTCATTGTTGGCCAATAGTTTTCTTAACATAGACTCTTGGGACTCCCCTAGTGGTGTGAATAGACTCTTGGGACTCCCCTAGTGGTGTAAATTTTTGCCTAGGGTTGGAGTTGAACCATGGCTTTGGCTCATGAGAGAAGGTTTTCTTTTGCGTAGAATTGTTTGCTTCTCCTTTGAGAGTGAAGATTGGTTGTTGTTTGGGATTCACCACTTTGGCATTAACTACTCCATCATTGATGACATTTTTGTTCTTTGTCCAAAATTTTGACTTGTCTATGGTGTAATTAGAGTTAGGGGTGTCCTTGTACAATTTGATTTACCCCTTGGCGATCATAGTTTTCTCGATAAATAATCCCATCTCAATGACTTTCAAAAATGAGGTAGGGCATTGAATTTGGGTTTGGTAGCTGAGATCAGGGTTAAGGTTGTGGACAAACATCTCCATCATTTGCTTCTCAAGTATGTCATATGGCCACTTGCTCACTAGTTGTCTCCACCTTTGTAAGAAAGAGGTGAAGGATTCGCCACCTTTTTTCTTTGTATTGCATAAATCAAGCATGGAAACTTCGTGTTCAATGTTATATGAGAAGTGTGTGACGAACTTGTTTACTAACTCATCAAAAGTTTTGATACCCAATGGAAGTCGCGAGAACCATTCCATGGCTTGACCACCTAGAGATCTAGGGAATAGTCTCATTAATAAAGTTTTGTTGTGAGCTACTTCCATGCACCTGGCGTTAAATTCCCTAATATGATCTCTTGGGTCCCCTTTTCCTTTGTACTTTTCAAACTTAGGCACTTTAAATTGAAAGGGGAAGGGTACCATGTTCAAGCTTTTGTCAAAGGGATATGGTGCGATGTCTTCCAAGGAATAAGTTTTAGTGGGTGGCCCTACTTTGAGATCTACCATTTGTTGCATTAGGTCCTCCATTTGTTTCCTCATCTCTTCCATAGGTATGTTTGGGTCTACAACTTTATTTCCTTTGTCCTCAATAGTGTGATTTTCATGAGTTTCCTCTACGGTCTCTTTTAGTTTGTTGAGATCAAAGTCTGAGGGGAGTTTAAGTCCTAGATTTGCAAGATGACGTAAGTACTTGTGAGGGTCCTCATGGAGCACTTTTTCTAGCATGCGTTGAAATTTTGGATCTTGGAGGGTTCCTTGGTATTCTTCATGAGAGATTTCCTTATTAGTATCTTGAGGGGTGACAATGCAGTTGGATGATCCGGCCATTTCAAGTTGTTTTTGGTATTGACATCTAGTTAAAACCATGCGAGGTGACGTGGGAAGAGGTGGGATGAAACTAGAGATTTTGGTAAGGTGTTGTTGGAGATTGTTGAGAAGAGGATACTTGTGACGAGATTCAAACAAGGGACTCTTTTGATCAATGATTCCAAGTTGGCCAACACAAGACGATAGCCACAAGTAAGGGTATTCGATACCCATTACTATGTAGAGACTAGTCTTGCACCAAGACCACTAGCAAAGTTGTATGACCTACTAGGTTTACTTGAATCTGAAATGATCTGAAAAGGGGCTTGCACCAATCTGATATGGAACTTTGACTTTTATTTTGGAAAAACCTAGTAGAAGGTGGATGAGACGACCGACAAAAGAGAGGATGGGCTATAGAAACAGATGGGAAAGGTGACTGCATGGTAGATCTGATCTCAGAAATTGGAGTAAGGCTAAAATGGGTATCTAGAAAACCTAAAAATTTTCTCTAAAAAAAAATGTGGAAATGCTCACTGTCACAGATGCGCAGAAACAGAAGTGCCAAAATAGGGGATGCATGTGTAGGAAGTCAGGACAAAAGAGCAGTTCTAGTAAAATTTAAAAGTGCAGTAACAGGTGACAGATGTGTAGCAAGTCAGAATGTATGCACAATAGGTCAAGGCATACGCGCAGCTCTGTAGGATGGATGCGTAGCTCTGGTTTTTTTGATAGTTTTTTACAATTTTTGGCATATTTTTTGATGTTTTGGTTTCTTGGTTGTAAGTTGGTGTTTCTGATCTAATTTTCTCAATTATGGCAAGTAAAACATAGCAAACATAGAAGTTTTCATGATTTTTTTGATTTTTTTTTGTAATTTTTGGACTCTTTTTGACACAAAAATAAGTACAATCCTAGGCTGGTAAAGACAATATTTGTTGAGTCCCCTAGCTATGCATATTCAAAGCAAATAACTTCAGGATCTTGGTAGCACCAGCTCCCCTCCACGGTACTCACTTCTCACACATACCAAGATCCAGGTTTCCTAAGGCTCGTACCCCCACCGAACCTTAAGATTGTCCCTGCTATCTCTACTAAGAACCACATGAATTAGGGCGGCTTCAAAGGTTCCACCTTTTGTGCCAACAAATAGAAGGATTTTGGGCTACTACAACAAAGGATGACTAGTAAGGGTAGTCGTTTGAGTGATTATATGAACGGCAACGCTGCTCTCTATTATGGAGTCTCCTAGCCTTCAAGGGTTACGCCTTCATGGGTTTTGGGGGAGGTTGGTTGTCAGTATAACACAACACTCGTTGCTTGAAGCTTTCACTCCAAACACAATTTATTTATAGTGGATCAGTAGGGCTTGGCTTTAGCCTGTTACCACTTAAGGTCATTCTCGCTTGGATGGAAGGATATCCAAGGGCAGGCCTCTCTAAAGGTTCAACACATGTGAAAATGACATGTCTGGCATTTTGGTCACCCAAGATAGGGGAGAGCATAGGCCTGGTATCATTCCCAAAAACATGAAAGACAATTGTTCTTTTCCCCCTAGTTAAAATGAAAAAGACTATATGAGCTATCTACTTGGGCACACATGCAAGTTGTTAACTTTGAAAAGCAAGATAGCAGTGGTTCAATTTTATCCTCCTAGCATTGGGACTAGATTCAATTTGTTGATGCAACAAGATTCAAGTTACTCCCTTCCTAGTTAGATTTAGATGTGATTTTGCATGAGCATCCGATTACTATCCTTTAAAAAGACGATGTGTTAATAATGCAGCTAGAATGACTAAACCAGCCCCTAATCCAGCAAGTAGATGAGAGAATATCCTTGCGAAAAGTGTCAGTGTTAGCAAAAACAACAAGAATAATCCTAAAAACCACTGTTTAGAATAGATGCATAGCTTCAAATCCTGAATGCACAGAAATAGGGCCTAGAAGTGCAGTAAATTCATAAGCATAGAAACATAGTTTAAAACACAAGAACAAAGAGCATATGTGCAGGAATATCAGATGCACCATAACAGAAGATGTATGCATAGCTTTAGAGGTCATATGTGTCAAAATATCATATGCATCGGAACAAAGCTCAGATGTGTGATAGAATTACTCAGATGCACCAAATCATCCTGTGTACGGAACCTTTGCACAAAAAACTTAGTTTTTGAGTTAAATCAGGGCAAGGCCCCATGGTGGGCACCAAAAATGTTAGGGGAAATTATGCATAAATATCAATGATATCAATAATACCCATAACTCAATGAAATATAGAAATAAAGAAGATCTAAAACGATGAATAATACCTCAACAAACCTCTTTACCTCATGGCTTCCATTGGTGGCCTATCACAAATGATCTTGTCTATGAATATGTCCTCAGAAGGTGCACTTGCTTGCTATTCCAAGATGTCAAGTGGGAATGGCCATGATAGTTGATTGCAATGAAGATGAGCTTCACAAAAATGGTAATGGTGATATGGTAACAAATTGATCGCAAGCAAATGGAATTCCTGCAGAGTAACACTACTAAAAGCTTGGATGACTAAAATGGAAGAAGAGGGTTCAATTTATAGACCTGAAAGAGAGAAGATCAACGATATAGAAAGAATGAGAAGATCAATGGTTGAGAAAGAATGAGAGAACATGTGCGAATAGAAAGAAGACAAGTGTCACACAAAAGCTATTTCGAGTTAACTTTTTTTCTATTTATTGAAGATAAGATATGCTGTCATAAAATAGAAAGCTTTTTTCCTATTTTAGGAGTTTTTTGATAAAAATAAGGTAGAATCAATTAATTAACTCATGATTTGCTTTTGCATGATTTGAGAGGAATTAAATAATAAATTATTTAATTCTGTGTGCATGAAGAAGAAGATTTATTTTTAGAAGATTTGGAAGATTTTTGAAGAATTAGAATTTAAGAAAACAAATTAAATAAATAAATTTATTTAATTGTGTGTACAAGATTTGGAACAATAAATAAAATATTTAATTATATTTTATTTTTGAGAGATTGAGAGGATTTAAATAAATTTAATTGATTTATTTAAATTTAGAAGAAGAATTGACTTAATTAAATAATTAAGAATTATTTGATTGTTTGGAAGAATTAAATTAAATAAAGGATTTTATTTAATTATTGACTTTAGAAGAGGTAATTAAATATTTTGATATTTAATTAATTCAGAGGAATATGAATTGAATAAATAAATTTGTTTATTTATTTATTAATAGAGGAAATGGAATGAAATAAGTATTAAAAATATTTATTTAGACAGAGTCGCATCATTTTTAGGTGTATACACATAGAACCAGTTCAAGCAACAAGGAATCCCTATACCCAAGGGTTAGGGTATGGTCAATGACAACGTATCCTCACTAGTGGTGAATGTATCTTAGCCAAGGTTGCTACGGTTTCCCCCAAAGTAGATAACACCAACAAAGTAGGCCATCAAGACTCCTTTAGTGACTTCATTGAATTCATTGAATCCTCCATATGCACCATCTACACCGTAACCACCCTAGCATCTTTATCTAACGACCTACCCCTTGTATACCCAGATCTCATAGATTGGGACCAACAAGGACCTCTTGCCCTTGACATAGCACAAAATCATGAAGCCATATCAGAAATGATGGGGGTCAGAGATCACTTTCCCCTAGGAGATCATAGAGCCCGATACATCATGGAACTTGACACGTCTACCTATTTTGATGAGACCACCTATGCTTCTAGTTGCAAAAACATAAAAATAAAAATGACCCCTAGTGAAAACCACTCCGTGGCACTTTCGAGCGAAGAAAAAGTAAAAATAAAAGATGTATCTTCTGGTGAAAACCTCCACGAGGCACTAGAAGATGGGAGCATGGACCTTCCTAAAATAGAAAAGGCATATCCTGATAGACCACTGATCCTTGTAGAGCCATCACAAGAAATGAACCTTGGGACAGAGGAAGCACCTAAAGTCACCTTTAGGGCAAAGTCTCTTACCACAAAAGAATAAGAGAACTTCTTATCTTTCTTCAAACAAAGAAGCTACAACTTTGCATGGACCTATGTAGATATGCCAGGGCTAGATCCTGCCTTGGTTGTTCACCATCTCGCAATGCGGCCTGATGCAAAACTGGTTAAACAAAAGATATGAAAGATGAATCCATAGATCGTACTCCTTGTCAAAGTAGAATTGAAAAAGCTTCTAGATATGGGATTCATTTGACCCATCGACTATCCTGAGTGGGTGTCCAACATTGTGCCTATAGCGAAAGTCACTGGGGGCATCCAATGTTGCACAGATTTTAGGGACCTCAACAAAGCATGTCCTAAGGATGACTTCCCCTTACCTAACATCGACATCATAGTGGACCTCACTGCAGGACATGAGATGCTATCACTAATGGATGGATTTTTAGGGTATAACCAGATCAAAATTATAGAAGAAGATCAGCATAAAACTTCCTTCATCTGCCCATGGGGGACATACTATTGGGTAGTGATGCCATTCGGCCTAAAAAAATGTAGGAGCTCTTTATCAACGTGCCATGATTGTCATCTCCCATGACCTTTTCCACCACATCATGGAAGATTATGTGGATGACTTGTTAGGGAAATCAAAGACAAGAGAAGTACACTTGGACATGCTAGCAAAGATCTTCGACAGGCTAGAACAATATAATGTGTGGTTAAATCCAAAGAAATGTGTTTTTGGGGTTACTTCAGGAAAGCTTTTGGGATACATAGTCTCAAGAAGGAGAATTGAGGTAGATCCTGCTAAAGTCAAAGTCATCACAGAGATGCCTCTTCCAAAGACATTGAAACAACTACGAAGCCTGCAAGGGAAACTCCAATCTAACTATCGATTTATTGCTCAACTTGCCAATAAATGTTAGCATTTTCAGTACCTGCTTAGAAAGAATACAACCTTTGTCTGGGACAATCAGTGTCAGGATGCCTTTGACCAGCTAAAAGAGTACTTGGCTAATCCTCCTATTCTCACCCCGGCAAAGCAAGGAGAGCCCCTTCTTTTATACATCCCAGCAACTGAAACCACTATAGGCACCTTGTTGGCACAGCATGATGAACAAGGGAAAGAAAGAGCTACATATTATATCAGCCACACCTTGGTAACCTATGAGATAAATTACACACCCATCGAACAAGCGTGTCTAGCTGTAGTCTTTACTTCACAAAAGTGAAGGCACTACATGCTCAATCATAAAACTAAGCTCATCACCAAGATTTATCCGCTAAAATATCTACTAAACAGAGCTACTCTTACTAGAAGAATGGCGAAATGGGTCATGATCCTTAGTGAATTTGACATTGAATACACAAAGAGAAACGCTATCAAAGGGCAGGTAATTGCCAATCAATTGGTTAAAGCACCTATTACCTCAGAACATCCTACACTCACAGAGTTCCCTGATGAAGCCATATTGACAATAGCACCAACAACAGAAAAATGGAAAATATACTTCAATGGGTCGTATACACATTGAGGCTCGGGGGCAGGCGTCTTGTTTGTTACTCCTCAAGGAGACACCATCCCTAAGTCATTTCAAATCACATTTCCATGCACCAACAACATGGTAGAATATAAGGCCCTCATCACAGGACTTTGCATGGCAATCAAGTGGAAAATCGAGAAGCTAACAGTATATGGTGATTCCCAACTAGTCATCTAACAAGTAAACAATGAGTACAAAACTAAAGATGATAAACTCCTACCTTAAAAAAAGATGGTCGATGACTTCAAAGACTATTTTGATGATAGCCACTTTGAACAAATCCCAAGGCTAAACAATAAAGCTGCAGATGCCATGGCAACAATCAGATCCCTAGTCGACATGAACAAAGATTGCAAGAAGTACAAGTTCTTGATTGAAGAACTCCCTGTTCTAGCATATGATATTCCCCAATCAGAGCTAGTGTGTGAAATCATTGGTCCCTTATCCCCATGGTATCAAGAGACATATAGGTACCTCCATGATAACACCATGCCCCACAACTTATCCGCCTTGCAATGAAAAAGCTTCATCCACCGAGCCTCCCACTTTATCCTTGTAGGAGACACCCTATACAAAAAGAGTCTTGATGGTATGCTTTTATGATGTTTAGACTCTAGGAAAGCCAAAGTGGCCTTGCAAGAGGTACATGAAGGCATTTGTGGGGTGCATTCAAGTGGACCTACTCTAGCTAAGAAGATCCTGAGAATCGAGTAGTATTGGCCAACCATGGAGCGAGACACCTACCGGTTTGTAAAGAAGTGCCTACTATGTCAATAGCATGGAGATCTCATTCATGCACCATCACAAGAACTACAGCCAATTATGACTCTATGGCCCTTCTCACAATGGGGGCTTGACCTTGTAGGAAAGATCCATCCACCCTCATCTAATGGCCATAAATTCATCATCATTGCTACCGAATAATTCACCAAGTGGGTGGAAGCAATACCACTCACTTTCACCACTAGAACACAAATATCCAAGTTCATCCTCCATTACATCATATGTCATTAAGGCATTCCCCATTTTATTATCATAGATAATGGAAAACCATTAAAAAACTAGGAAGTCTGCACCCTATGTGAGAAGTTCACAATCCAACACTGTTTCTCTACTCCATACAAGCCCCAAGGTAATGGTCAAGCTGAAGCTTCAAACAAAACCATCCTCTGTATTCTAAAGAAGATAGTTAATGAAGCTAGTCGTACATGACACCTTCAGCTTAATCCTACCCTATGGGCCTATCACACAAGCATCTGCACACCCACAGGAGCCACTCCATATTCCCTTGTATTCGGATATGAAGCTATCCTACCTATTTGAAAGGAAGCTAGGTGTGTGGAAATTGCTTCCTACACTAATCTAATAAGGGGAGGAGAGTGCAAATTCAATTTTATCCTTACTACTATAGAAATGTTAAACCACTAATAGAGATATTGCAGCAAACACATACACAAGAAAGTGAGACAGAAGAAGAGAGACACAAGGTATACATGGGGAAAACCCTTATCGAGTGAAAAACCCCACACTCCAAAACCTGCACAATGTATTATCAAAACTAAAATGGTTTATAATACAATTGCAATGAAAGCTCTCAGGAGTAACTGACACTCGTATCTAGAGACAAACCAGTAGCATAACAGTACTTGTAAAACCTGTAGTACATCTCTCAAAAGCACCTATTTATATAACAAATACAAGGCAAATATGGCTCCACATAGGGATGGGCATCCAACATGGCCTCATGGCCCAAAACCCACACCAATGGACACTTGTCCAACTCTTTAGGATGTTCTTGACACTTGTCAAGTCACCCCATCCCAAGGAGGTCACCTATTTTGAAAATGGACTATGACAGATGCTATTATGACTCTTACAACCATCATAGAATCTGTCATAGCTATCATAATTTAAAGCTATAAGAGAATATGTCATTCACAGGTTATAAATAGCATATTATCTTACAACATGTCATAGTCCACCTTGGGGCACCCAAAGATGCCTTTTTCAAAGATGCTCTTAGACACATGTCTTCACCTGTCATCGAATCTTCTATTTTTGACTCTTACATGTCATAACTTCGTCATAGGAATCTGTCATGACTGTTACAGTCAATATTCTTTTACACAACATCGAAGATTCCAACATATGGAAAAATATACCTACCACTAAGTGGGATACCTATCTCCTCATGTGAGGAAAAACATACATGTGGTCATATGCCATGTAGGATGACACATCACCGTGCCAACTCCCACAATATGACAACATAGGATTTGCATCCAATTAATACAATAGGAAATTAATAAATAAATACAATGTAAAAATACAAGGAATTACCAAGGTTGAGACACCTTAATTCCCAACATTCTCCCACTTGTCAAACACCTTGTAAGAGTTAATAGAATCAATAGGATTTAACTGCTATAGGCCGAGAGGCCCATAGACTCCAAACACCATATGAACTTCTCTATGCCCACTGGTTTCGTCAATGCATTTGCAACATTCTTCAAAGTATCTACCTTCTCCAAATTTACCTTCCCATCCTCTATCATGTCTCACATGAAGTGAAATTGAACATCAATATGCTTTATTCTAGAATGGAAAGTTGGATTCTTCGCAAGGCAAATCGCACTCTGACTGTCACAACTGATCATAATCTGTCCTGCATCAACACCAATATCTGAACACAATCTCTTAAGCCAAATGGCTTCCTTACAAGCATGAGTTGTAGCCATGTACTCAGCTTCTGTAGTGGACAAAACAACCATAGGTTGTCACTTACTAATCTAACTAATTGCACCACCAAACATAGTAAACACATAAGCACTGGTGGATCTCCTGCTGTCAATGTCACCTACCCAATCAGAATCCACAAATCCACGAATACAAATTGAATGTGGAGGTCCTATAGCATTACCATGATAGCAAATGGAATACTTAGAAGTACCCCTCAAATATCTGAATAGTCACTTAACTGCATCCCAATGTACCCATCCAGGATTAGCCATAAATTGACTAAGGACTCCCATTGCTTGGGCAAAGTCTGGTCTTGTGCAGACCATAGCAGACATTAAATTGAAAACAAAACTAGCATAAGGTACTCTGCTTATGTCCTCCACCTCACTAGGAGATTTTGGACAATCACTAACAGATAACTTTGTCCCCAATGAAATAGGAACACACAATGGTCTACAATCTGCCATGTTGAACCTGTCCAACATGGACTTCACATACTTACTCTGGCTTAACCAAAGTTTTCTGTTAGCTTTGTCTCTTCTGATTTCCATTCCCAGAATCTACCTAGCTGCCCTGAGATTTTTCATCTCAAACTGTGCTAACAACTGAGACTTCAAATCAAAAATCATATTCTTACCATTCCCAATCAACAACATATTATCAACATAAAATGCAATAATGAGAATGTGATCATTGTCAAATTTGTAATACACACAATGATCTGATTTTGATCTCAAATATCCAATCAACAACACAAAGGCATCAAACTTCAAGTACCACATCTTAGGAGACTACTTCAAACCATATAAAGACTTCTTTAACTTGCAAACCAAATTTTTTTTACCTTTCTCTATATAATGTTGTGGTTGTGACATGTAGATTTCTTCCTCCAAATCACCATGAAGGAAAGTTGTCTTCACATCTATCTTTTCTACCTCTAAGTCAAAAATAGCTGTGAGAGATAACAGAAATTGAATGGATGTCATCTTTGCAATGGGAGAGAAAATTTCACCATAATCAATTCCCTCCACTTGTGAATACCCCTTCGCAACCAATCTAGCCTTGTACTTTTCAACACTGCCATCTGCATTGAATTTCTTCTTGAACACCCATTTGCATCCAACGGGTTTCCGTCCATCAGGCAAAGGCACCAAGTCCCATGTTTTATTCTTTTCCAAGGAAGCCATATCATCCTCCATGGCCTCCTTCTAGGAACCTGTATCTTTCATTCCCATAGCCTCTTTCATAGTTCTAGGCTCATCAATGTTAGTAAGTAAAGAAAAAGCACAACTAGAAACAAGTAATGAATAACCAAACCTATAAGGTTGCTTTCTTGTTCGTGTAGACCTCCTCAATGGCTGAGGTTGAGGTTCTACTTCTTCTTTTGAGCTTTCAGAGCTGCTAGAGCTCTCCTCATCATCAGGTCTCACAGGGTCTGTCTGTTTAGTCTTCTCAGGGGTAGAAGGAAACTGAGCCGCATCTTCTTTCTTTTCTGTCTATTCTGGCTATAGAACAAGAGAAGAAGGTGTTAGCTCTATGAAGATAACACTTCTACTATAAAACACTTTTTCATCCATGGGATCCCAAAGATTGTATCCTTTCACACCAACACCATAGCCAATGAAGATACACTTAACAACCTTGTTCTCCAATTTAGACCTTTTCTCCCTAGGCACATGTGCATATGCCTCACAACCAAAAACATGAAGATGTCTAACTGAAGGCTTCTTACCAGACCACACCTCCATAGGTGTCTTACCAAAAAGAGATGATGTAGGAGATCTGTTTACTAGATAGCAAGCAGTGGCAACAGCTTCAGCCCAAAACTTTTGTTCGAGGCTTTCTCCACTAAGCATACTCCTAGCCTTTTTCATCAGTGTCCTATTCATCCTCTCTACAACTCCATTTTGTTGCGGGGTGTATGGAGTTGTCTTATGTCTTTCAATCCCTTGCTCCTTATAAAACTTATCAAACTTTGTTAAACAAAACTCACCATTGTTATCAGTTCTCAAACACTTAATCTTTTTACTAGTCTAATTTTTAGCAAAGGCTTTAAACTCCTTAAACTGACTAAAGACTTCAATCTTGCTTCTGATAAAATAAACCCATGTCCTTCTACTGTAATCATCTATGAAAGATACAAAATATATAGATTTTGAAATTGAAGGAACACTAATAGGAACAAACACATCAGAATGAATAAGATCCAATACACTAGAAGACTTGTGAGAACTAGAGTAAAACTCAACACAGTTTGGTTTTCCATAAATGTAATGTTCGCAAAAGCCAAACTCAGGATTACAATCATTTAACCCCTCAACGAGGTTTTTATTTTTCAAGGTACATAGACCCTTCTCACCAATGTGGCCATATCTCAAATGCCATAACATAGTCTTTTCAACAGGAAGTTTAACCTCTAAAGCATGTGCACTACCATCAGAACTAGTTACAACAGATTTCTTCACTGCTCATTTAGATGGTGGGGATGAAGTGACTGTAGCTCTTTTCTTCGAGTTAGAAGAACTATTGCACTGTGAAGTGCATGCCTCTAGCTGAAATAGAGTACCTGTCTGAGTACCCTTAGTAAGCACCATAGATCCTCTAGTCATCTTGCATCCATCCTTCGAAAAGACAACCTACACACCTGTATCATTCAACATACTTACATAAAGTAGGTTCCATGCAAGGTCCGGAATGTACATAACTCTAGTGATCCCCTTCACTTGTCCATTAGGGAATCGGATTGAGACTCTTCCATGACCATCAATCTTCAGATGAGAATCGTCACCCAGGTACACTCTTCCACCATCAAACTCTTCATACTTCATGAACCAGTCTTAATGCAAGGTCATGTGGAATGATGTACCAAAATCAATCAAACACACATCATCAGATGCATTGGTGGCCAGGGCTGTGATGAAGGCATCACCATCATCTTGTGACTTGTTAGAATCTAAATCAGGAGATTTCTTCTTCTTTTTCTTCTCTTCTTTGCATTCCTTTCAAAAATGCCCGGTTTTACCACAGTTCCAACAAGGAGCCTTAGAATTTCTAGGAGATTTGGATCTCCCACGAGATTTGGATCTCCCCTTATCACTTTTCTTGTCCTTCTTCATCCTTTTCTCTTTAGGTCTTCCATGAACCGCAAGAGCTTCTTTGGCTGATTCAGATGTCTTTCTCTACATTTCTTCAGATAACAACAAAGATACTACTTCATCCATCATGAAGGTAGTGGTAGTGCTTTCAATAGCCATGACAAGATGATCCCACGAATCTAGAAAAGAACAAAGTAGGGTCTTGCATCGATCCTCCTCCTCCATTTTCACATGCACAGATGTCAACTATGCAACAATCATGTTAAAAGCATTTAAATGGTCCGCAACAGATTCTCTATCTTCCATCTTTAGAGAAAACAACTTCTATTTTAGAAAGAGCTTGTTCACCAGGGACTTGGCCTGATAAACAGATCCTAGCTTCTTCCAAAGTTCTTTAGCAGTCTTCTCCTCATGGACATTCAACAGGTCAAAGTGAGCTAGACGGAGTCTTATGAGACCCTTAGCCTTCTGATCTTTGAGGTCCCAATCAGCTTGTGACATTTCCATAGGTTTAGTGCCATCAATGGTTTCCCATAGATCATGATCAACAAGTAGGTCCTCCATCTTGAGTTTCCACAACTCAAAATTAGTGCCATTGAATTTCTAAACCTCTAACCTTCTAGATGTGGTTGCCATCTCCTTACTGCAACAAGATACAGAATACTCTACACAACACTCCCACTCAACCTAAGAATAGCTCAAAAAACACCTACCCAATAGCTAAGACCAAAACTAGCCAGGCTCTGATACCAATTGAAAGGAAGCTAGGTGTGCAAAAATCACTTCCTACACTAATCTAATGAGGGGAGGAGAGTGCAAATTTAATTTTATCCTTACTATTACAACAATGTTAAACCACTAATAGAGATATTACCACAAACACATACACAAGAAAGTGAGACAGAAGAAGAGAAACACAAGATATACGTGGGGAAAACCCTTATCAGGTGAAAAACCCCACACTCCAAAACATGCACAATGTATTATCAAAACTAAAATGGTTTACAATACACTTGCAATGCAAGCTCTCAGGATTCTTCAACACTCATATTTGGAGACAAACCAACAGCATAATAGTACCTGTAAAACTTGTAGTACATCTCCTTTCAAAAGCACCTGTTTATATAACAAATACAAGGCAAATATGGCTCCACATAGGGATGGGCATCCAACATAGCCTCATGGCCCAAAACCCATGCCTATGGACACTTGTCCAACTTTGTAGGATTCTATTGACACTTTTCAAGTAACCCCATCCCAAGGAGGTCACCTATTTCCAAAATGGGCTATGACAGATGCTCTTACGACTCTTACAACCATCATAGAATCTATCATAGCTGTCATAACTTATAGCTATAAGAGAATTTTTCATACACAGGCTATAAAGAGCATATTCTCTTACAACATGTCATAGTTCACCTTGGGGCACCCAAAGATGCCTTTTCCAAAGATGCTCTTAGACACATGTCTTCACCTATCATAGGATGTTCTATTTCTGACTCTTACATGTCATAACTTCATCATAAGAGTCTGTCATGACTATTATGGTCAATATTCCCTTACACAACATCCAAGATGTTGCCATATGGGAAAATATACCTACCACTAAGTGGGATGCCTATCTCCTCATGTGAGGACAAAAATACATGTGGTCATATGCCATGTAGGATGACACATCACTGTACGAACTCCCACAATATGACAACATAGGATTTGCATCCAATTAATATAATAGACAATTAATAAATAAATATAATGTAAAAATACAAGGAATTACCAAGATTGAGACACCTTAATTCCCAACTCTATTGAGGTCAAGCTCCCATCCTTAAGAGTATCTCTGCAAAACATAATCACTGATGAGGAATATCGAGTCACAAGGCTGCATGAGCTAGAATTACTGGATGAGAAATGCCTGGATGCATTAAACCATCTATAGGCCTACCAAAACCGCTTGAGAAGAAGCTACAACAAGAAAATTATGAACCGTAAATTTGAAGTAGGTGGCCTTGTCCTCATGGAGAACTAGAAAAATCTGTAGGAACGCCCTAAGAAAGGAAAATTTGAACCCAATTGGTTAGGGCCCTATATCATCACTGCCATCTATGGATCAGGAACATAACAACTTGCAACACTTGAGGGGTAGCCTCTGGATGAGCCTATGAATATTCTGCATCTGAAAAAGTTTTGTGCATAACCCATCTAGTATCCCAAGCAAAAATACAAATAAATAAATAAATAAATAAATCAAGAAAAAACTGAGTGTAATAAAGACATCCAATGGTGAAAATCACTTTGGTGATGCCTTGAATTGGTACCATGGTGAAAACCTATTTCAGGCTCCATGTGTAGCGGCCGGTTCTACCATCTAATAAGTCCTCTTTCCATCACGACACTCCATACCAGAAACACCTTCCATGGCTTGGAATTCAGAAACATCAATCACCCACCGTGCATCATCCCACCCAAGGCTAATTTGTGGTACAAAGATCATTTTAAGCTTCTTTTTGTATAGCTAAAATTAGAAAAATCTAAAAACATCATAAAATTAAAAAATCCAAAAAAATCAAAAAACCACTTCCACGACTTCCAACATCCTCACAATCACCCAACATCATCATCATTTCATCCTCAACATCCTCACAATCACCCAACATCATCATCATTTCATCCTCAACATCCATCCTAAACCATTCCCACATTATCAAGTCTTGCCAGAACTACATATTCATCTCACCTGCATCTTGAAAGTACCTTGATCCCATGGACACAGGGTATGTAGGTAGTCTAGAATACGAAGGAAGTATCCAATACTCAGGTACATAAGATGCACCCATCCAACCCATTTGGATGGTCCCTATTTTACTGATCTTGCTAGATTTAACAAGTGATACACATGCTAAGTATACACTTGAACCATCACGCCTCATGCAAAAAATCATCAATCAACATACCAACTATAATCCAACACATGGCTTGACTATCCTTGTGCCCACCTTTCAAAAATTATGCAACAAAATCCAACCGATTCGCATCCTAGGATATATCATTCCTAAAATGGACAAGAATCTGTCATCCTATCAACACTTATCTTAGCAAGAGCACACAATAGTTATTTGTATCTTTTTGTTGGTCTTTTTTATTATTGATTTTTATCTTCTTGTCTCTATCTAGGTCATTTCTAAAGCTACCTTGATCTCATTATATCATGGTAAGTGGTGGACAACACTTAGAGCGGACATGGTCACTGTTTATGTATGTTGTGCTTGTGGGTTGCTTTCATTACTCCAAGAATAGTATTCATATCTTGAAGCCTAGGTCGGTTCTAGCATGATGTGCCTCATTTGCATATACAGGCATTAATACCTTATATGTACTATGAGCACTCATGGCTATGAGTCCCCTTCCTTGGCTAGGCAAGGTTATACTACCTTGGGCATGCATGAAAATAATCTATGTTTGTGGGTCTAGTCCATGTAATCATGGGATATATATCATCACCTAGGTCATCTCATACCTTTGTGAAGTGTATCCTATATTGCTATAATAAACTAAGAAATGCTCTCAATTAACTTTATGCAACTAATATTGCTAGCTCAAATCATCTTCCTATCACTCATCCAACCATACTATCTAGGCCTAGATTTTTATTCCCCCCCCATCTATTTGCCTCTCTCCAATCTTCTAACTAACCCCCCCCTCTCCCACTCATTCTAACCAACCTAACACATCCTAAACTGAAACAAATCCCCCTTCAATGACGTGGTGTTTCATGACCTAGCAACTCCCTAATTCCCCATCCCACTCCTTTTCCCAAATTAACCATAACCAATCCTACCCTTACCCAGTCCATAAACCATACCTATCCCCCTACCACCAAGCCCCATCGTCTAGGGTTGAACAAAAACATCATGTATATCATGACTTGATCACTGCATAAATCATTTACATTAGGCCATTAGTTGCATTACCATAACCATTTAAACCATTGCATTTTCATTTTTCCATTTGCATACATAACATATGTTTATTAAGATAAGCATATATTTCCATTCCATTACATTTTGCATCCACCATTTCCATCCCTACCATGGAAAAATTACAACTTTCTTGAAAAACAAAACTATTAAAGCACTGAGCGTAGGGTAGTTGTTGCTTTGTATCACATGCATGTGAGAAGTCTGCAAGAGTTAATGATGACGATTTCATGTTCATTCGATTACACATTTTACTTCTGTTGCATCCATCATATATGTTTATTAAGATAAGCATATATTGCCATTCCATTACATTTTGCATCCATAATAAATATTTATTAATCTGAGCATTTATTTCCATTTCACATTCACATCATAATCCATAATCAAAACATGCATACATCACATAGATAAAACATATAACATACATGATCTATCATTATCATAAATCCTACTATTATTACATGCATGTGGAAATCTAACTAATAACACATGGAAGGTATTGATTTAGTACCTGATATGATATGATTGATCACACAAACTATAGAGCTAATAATTCACATTCTACATCCATCCAATCTAACTAAACATCCATCATGACATCACCATAGGCAAATCATAACATTATATCCATCACATAACATCAATAGTACATCCATAGCATCTCATAAAATCATCACATCATCATCATATATACATATAATCCATAACTGCATGGCATCCATAAACATAAACATAATGCATCCATAAACATAATCATCATTAGGAAACATAAGGATCAATACATACATCCATACATAACACATCATAAATGCATAAATCATTAGCATCATAGATCATCAAGTGTCATAATACATCATCATAAACATATTGTACATTGCTCCAAAATAATACAAGTCATGATACAATAGACCTCAAAAATATATACAACACTACACATTAGCCCTGGACTGATGAGCCTCTACCAGACTTAGTAGGGGATCTGGGCCATGGCTGTGGCTACCGTTTTGGTTGTACCTACTGCTACTGGGGTACCTGTGGTGGAGGACCCATCGTCTATTGTACTGACTGAACAGATTGAGACCTGTGGGATCCAGACCTCCAAGACCCGCTCTGCTGGCTATAGCTAGGGATCCTATGACCCTTTGGAACAACTGAACAATAAGAAGCATGATAATACTTAGCTCGTCGACTCTGCTCCACAACCTGCACCTGTAACCTAGTAATCTGTGTCTGCATTAGTGTCACTATGGGGCCCATGCATGTCCCTGCCACATCCCCTTGTAGGCTGGCTGCTAGCCCCTCTACCTGCTGAGCTCTCCCCTCTGCCTGCTGGGCCCTTGCCTCTGCCTGTTGGGCTCTAGCCTCTGCCGCCTGCCGCTAATCCCTCTCTCCATCCCTCTCGCTTGTCAGGGTCACTATCTCACCCTGTACTTGTGCTAAGTATGCCTGTAGCACACTCCTCTGTACATTTGACCCATCCAATAATGCAGCCATGCCCCGCAACTGCACTAACTCAGCATCTCGGCTCTCTAAGGTCTCTTGTAAACTGGTGACCTAGCCCCACAGGCTCTCTATCTCATCCTTCTCCTCGCTTTGAGGCCACTGATGTAATGAACTCTCTCTCGGCACTGAACCCCTACCTACCCCCAAGATCCCTGCCTCAGCTCGCCCTAATCCTATGAAACCCATAGCAGTCTCTGGAATGTACTGCTGCACATTCCTCTACCTCACCTCTAATACCTTTGCCTACTGTACCACAATAGCTATCTGTCTCAGCTGCAGTTATGGTACATGTGGCAGGGGCATAAGCTCCCTATCAGCTTTCTGTCTCTGCTACCTAGACCCTCGCTACTAAGGTGCCCTTTGCCTCGGCACCTCTCCTATTTGTACCTACTATACATGTACCTACTATTGGGGCAACTACTGAGCCCCACCTACTTGTTCCCCTCCTCCAACCCTTGCCTACCCAGTTGCTGTTGCTGCCAAAACACCAATCAGATCATCATCATCCCCGACCTCTACCTCCTCCTCCACAATGTAATCCTTAATGACCTCATCCCCCTCCGATAAACCCTCCTCATCCCCCTCTGACCCACTCTCCTCATCTCCCTTAGCTCTAGCCTCATCCACCATGACTACCTCCTCCGTCAGATATGTAAACCGCATAGGCTGCCACATCTACCACCATGTGTCATATGTAGGCATAGTACCTGCATCTCTGACCTCACTCCTCCAATCCCACATCAATGGCTCCAAGGCCACAAAGTCTCCTATGGCAACCTAGGGCTGTATGGCTGGGGGCCACAAATGTGCATCTTGTGAAGTCCATACAAATATCACCATCAGCTACGGAACATCCTATCATAATCCAAACTATCACATGACCCACGATGATAGATACATATCAATAGTACAGTCACCTCAACCCATCAGGTACCACTGCTGAAATGTGTAAGGCATATGAACATCATCGTCTGGCCATGGCTCCACTCTGATATAGGGTTACCAGGTAACCTGAATCACATCATCCAAAACCCGCTGCCAATATCAAACTTGCCTTGTGTACTCTACATCCCAATACAAAAATACATAGGCCTCAAATCGATGGTGATAATATCCACACCTTGCCCTGGTAACCGCAATATGCTCCCAAGCCCATACATGTAGCAAAGTAACTCCAACTGATAGCGCTGAATCGCAATGATAAACAACTGTATGCATCTCATGGTACAGCTGTGCCAGCAAATAGGGCCCCCAAGCATACACCATCCCATGTCAAACCATCCCCTCAATAACCTCTCCCCATCCAACTGGAAAGCCCCTCCCCTACCAATTCGGCATCACTACACCACCAATCAATGCACATAGGAATAATGAGAAATGATCTACACCCACCACAAGTATCCCCTCAAAGCTCATCTCTCGACTCTCTGACACCAACACTATCTGACCATGGGTAAATACTTTAAGTAAGGCCCTCCGTCCCCTCCTCATATCATATATCACTCGATCTCTGTGAATGGGTATCTTGAGGATATGATAAACATCCTCAAGAGTAATGGTGATCTCGCCCATAGGAAGCAGAAAAGAACGTGTCTCAGGGCAGTAATGCTCTAGGAGAGTTGTCATTAGATCTCTATGAGCTCGTAGCACCTATTCTTCCAAAACCAAACCTTTCACATCACATTTCTACTATTGGAAGCCAAATAAATTTTGGTGCCAAAATGTATCCCTTTTATGCCAACTTTACAAATGGCAGTGCCCAACTTCCATATGGCACTAGAATAGAATATCGCACCACTGCGTAAATTTTTTGTGCCATTTCATAGCATTGTGACACTTTTCCTTTTGGCACCAATCCAAGGGATGGCCCCACTATTCCCAATAGTGCCAAACCACAATATGGCGCTACTTTCCAATATAGCGCTAATCTAAAAGATAGTGCTATTCCAAACCTTTGCGCCGATCCAGAAGATAGTGCTACACCAGCCCCCTTTTTGGTGCTAATTCACCAAACCTTAGCCCTACGTGATATTGCACTAAAATAGATGATGGCACCAAAACATGATGTTTTGGTGCCAATTCGTCCCTTCCCTATCTCAAGCAGATAGTGCCAATCCAGAGGAGGGCACTAGTTCGCGCCCCTTTTTGCGCTAGGCAACAACTTGATAGTGCTAAAACCCTAAATCCCATTTCCTGAAGCATAAAAATTGCAACAAAAATAAAAAATGACAAAGCCAGGGTTAGGGCCTACGTACGGTCCAGCCTCCTATGACCTCTCGTATGGTCAGAAGCACTCAAAAATGTGCGTATATCGCGGGTACATGGGATTATGCTCAACCATCTCCTCTTCTCTCCTTCTTGTAAGTGGCTTGATGTGTGCAAATGTGGCACTCTTAGGGCTCACTCTTCTAATTATAGTAAGCCATGTCATCCCTCCACGCAGTTTTTCTTCTCCAAGGGGCAGATCACAACCGTTTTCTCCCGTTTTTCTTTCTATCATCCTATTTTTGCATCCCCTATCCAACTTTCACTTCCATTTTATCCTTTCGAGAGATCATCTGAATTTTTTTTATTTTTTGTCTGACCTCTTGAGGGGGCATCCCTCACTCATTTCATTCCTTCTTGGTAGTTGGGGCATATTTTTCTTTGACCTGACACTACTTCTTTGCTAGGTCCTGACACCACGTCAAAGAGGGGCAAATGTAGACACCTATCCCGACATCCCTAAACATACCAATTTCCCTTCTAATCAATTCATTAATTTTTTTTATTTAATTAAATATCCATTCATCACCTAATTTTCCATCATTTTATCCCCTACAATTGGATTAATTTAATTAATTCAATAGTTCAACCTTAGCCAATTAATTAAATAAATATGCAATATTTATTTGGTTAATTCCCCCTTTTCACTAAATCTAATTAATTAGGTAAATCATGTTTATCTAATTAATTCAGCCTATTAATCAACCTATCCCTACCCTAGTTAATTAAATATCTATTATTTAATTACCTAGCCTAACCTACATGACCCTAGACCTAGGATTAATTAAATAAAACCTTATTTAATTAATCTTAACCTCCCATTAATCCATTCCCTAATTTTTTCCAGCCATATTAATCAGGCTAATCACCCTAATTAAGATGGTCAAACCTAGATTAACACTCCTCCCCACATCCCACAAATAAAAAATTGAAATATATCTCATATAAATCATTTTTTTATACACATGTGTCATAACCCTCATTAAAACCTCTTACACATGTCATAAGCATTAATATCCACTCTTCCCCAAATGAATTTTAAATTTATTTTACCCTTCCCCATGCGAATTTTTAATTCACATAAAATCCATCTCACCCAGCCTCATTTAAATCACCCCTTTCCCAAGATGAATTAAAAATTTATCTTTACTCCTAGCCCTCCATTTTCCAAGATGAAATCTAACCTCCACATCACTTTCATCCTCCACCATTGATCTCCCAAATCAATCTCAACCATTGGATCAAAATCCCTCCAAAATGCCTATAAATACAGCATCCTCCAAGTCATTTTATCATCGAATTTCTAAGTAGAGTTATCATGCCAAAAATTCTCGTGAGCTAGTTTGTGAGTTGCATTTGAGAGAGCATTTCACATAGAATTTATCATCTAGTGTACATCTAGGAGCTCTTGGGTGCATGCTTCTAAAACCTTATCTTGGATTTGTGAGTCATAGTGAGGTGTAATGTTTGTTTATGCACTTGTTTTATGTTTTTCTATCTCATTTTGATTTCACTAATCACACCTCCCTATATCAATGTCATATCTAATGCAGCTTTGGTTTTGTCATTTTTTTCTTAACTGATTAGAGTAGTCTTTACATTAGTGTTACAATGTTTTGATCTGGTCAAGGATGGAGGGTCCAATGAAGGACTATCCAACCATGTAGCCTTAATCATTCAATCTCACAATCTCAATAGAAACATAATGGAAACACACATATAACAGTTGTACAACATAAGATCCATAACCATAGGACAAAATATTTATCCCGAGCAAACCCTAAAAGGGAAAAACATAGCCTCTAAAAGGTTAATCCTTATATATTATTAGATCTTCAAACACTTTACATCTACCTCTAGGTCTTTCTTACACACTTGGCCATAGTCCAATGTTTACAATGGGAATATATAGTTAGATAACTTGCACATCATCACATCAACATCTTACTCCTTTTGTCCTTCATACTAGCTCACTATTCTTGCTACTTCACTGCTATTCTCTTTCCCCTATTCTCCAATACCTTGCGGTCTTTCTCTAATCCCTCTTCCCTTTGCTTTTAAATCCCCCTTATTTTCAACCTTGAAACAACCTTAATTCATGTTTATATATCATTCACAAGTCTCCCTAATCATCTGTGTCAAATACAAGGTGGCGCATAACTCTATGCCACATGAAACATGTAGTCAACATTATATACACATGTCGGCCCCAAATCATATGCGGTAATGTAGGAATGAAATATCATCACACAGCCCTCACCATATGTTCTCTTGAACCCAATTCACCTTCACAAGATAGCCCTTATTGGTGTACATCTCTAAATTTCTAGATCAATCTTCTAAACTTCAACACAGGTATCCATAGTGTAAGTTAGTGACCCAGTTTTGTCTCAGAGATCTCCATACACCTTGCGGTAACTCAAATCTTTCAGAACTAGGATATAACATGCCCCCTTCCTTCTTCCACATAACCTCCAAATAGTGAGAAACTATGAGACCAGACAATCAACTATAATAGAATGTTGTAGTCTCTAATGGCATAGGTATCCTTCATGCAAACTAGTCACACAGTCTTCACCCAAATGCTTACCAACATCTTTGCAGTGATCCATAACTTCTGAAACTCAGATATATCTGTTGAAGGCACAAGACAACTAAGAGGGGGGGTGAATCAGTTGTATCAAAACTTTAACTTCTTTAAACAAAATCACATTCACATTTACTTGCTTTAACTCCTTAATCTGTTATTACTATTAAACATGAATAGAAGAATCAAAACATAAACACATCAACACCATACACACATGAACACTAGATTTTTACATGGAAAACCCTAAAAGGTGTTGGTTAACAAATTTGTCACCTAACTCTATATACTCTCACCTGGACAGATGACAAATGTAACCATAGTTGAGCCTACTATATTGGTATTCTACAAAGGCTCTCTACTTCTTTTACGAGGCGTAACTACCTTGATTGATATTCTCATGAATGAAAACTAGTATGTCTTTTAACCAGAAAGCAGTAAAGGTAGAGTACATCCAAATAATCAGAAGCTCAAAGACTTCCACCAAGATAACATCTACAAATTGATAAAACAGATACTATGCATCACATAATTGACCACCATGAACAATGTATCAAAAAATAAATAATTCCCAGTAGTGAGAAAGAAGCATAGATATCTAACCACCAACAACACACAAATATCATCAACATCAGTAGCAACACATTCAACATAGTAAGAACATGAATCCAAATAACCATAACACAAAGTTAATGATCATTCAAATCTCCACTACATTGATTTCTATTGTATGCATGTAAAGTAATTGAACAGAAAGCCAAAATTGATCTATCACCAAAACATAGTTTGTCAAAAGATTCATACATTGACTAGCTAATCAAATTTATAGCTAAGCCAAACCATAACCATCTTTAAACCCTAATGGCTTCTTGAAAACAACTGATTAAAAGAAGTTCAAACAATAATATAAAAGGGACCTCCAGAGCCAATAGTTTATGAGCAAATATTGAAAAGTAACTAAAGCATATGAAAAGAAAATCAATTGAGGATTGCCACATCCTCTTCTCCATTATCAACTTCATTTGTCGCTTCCTCTTCCCTTGCCTATTTGTCTTCAAATCCAACATCACTTTGCATCGCTTGAGATGCCTATGCCCACAGATTTGCTTTGTATGTCCTATATTTGTTGATTACAGGTGTCAAAGACATTCCAGGTGGAGTCCCAGTCATGCTAATCTAGGGTTTTCTTTTGCTCGCTGCTATATCCGCATCCTCCACCTTTTGATGCACATCATCAAATCCACTCCTAATAGTCTTGATATATGCCGCCATCTTTGCAAGTTTATCAAGTGATTCCCTTGTCATAATATCATAGTTCATGATTTCCTCAATTACCAACTTCTTGAAGTTATGTTTAATCTCCTTAACATCTAGTAGCTTTTCATCATCAGTCCCATTAGGTTTGATTCCTATGACAATTTTTTTTTTTGATCCTCATCATTTCTTAGAAATAAGTGGCAATTGCTTTCCTCATCTCATCCTCAGTAGATATTATAAGGCACAACTTCCATTTGATTGCATCAGCCCATACATGTGTGTCTAATTCTCCAGGGTCATTCAAGATCTTCTTAGCCACTGGGATACCAACATCCATATTGGCCATCCCCTCTATCTCCTTGGAAGCTAAAGATAGGTTATTATGATCACTCCTAGCCATTTGGAATTCCACAATTAAAGCTTCTCTTTTTCCATGAATGGAATCAAACAACTTAACTGCCTCCTCGATACACAAAAGACCATCAAAAATGACGTTTTCAACCCACTGGTCCATAGCATTTCTTAGAGATAATGATCTTTTTATTTGTTGTAATAGATTAGGATCGGGGACACTTAGATTCATATCAGGAGGGGCTTCTGTTGTGGGTGATATTATTTTAGTAATTGACTGAAGAAATAATGACAAATAACTTACTTGACCTAGCAACTTAGAATTCTCCTCTTGCTGTCTTTTGACCCTTTTTGATATATTGTTGAATGAGTGCTTAACATGATAGATATCACCTTTAGTAGTAGAAGATCCCAAATCTACTCTGCTCATCCTGAAGTCAGCTTCAGTCACTTCATCTTCATTCTTATTTCCCATTGGATCTACAATTTCCAAAAATTGATTTCCTGAAGTAGTATCAGTCACCATCCTTGACATCCTCTTGACACATTTGGGCTTAGGGGTATCCTGTAGTAACTTGGCCACAATATCAATACAGGCATCCATTATCGGTATACCTCTTCTTCTTTTCAATAGCTTTCTTTAACCAAGTAGGAGAATGGAAGGGAATACTAGCAACATTGACAACACTCATAGTACCATCTACGGGCACAGGTGGAGAATTTTGCTCTGGGGGTTCATTTGGATTGGGAGAATTCAGGCACTTAGCAGAGATTGCAACATACTATCTTCTCCTAATTGGGTAAAAATGAATGAGTCACTATCACTTACAAGGTTGTTGACAAATGGCACATGGTCGGCTTTTGATGAGGAAGCAGCCAATATGGTATTGCTCTTCGCTGGTTGACCATCTTGGTCACACACCATTTTTAGTTTATCGACCTCGTCAGGGGGCTGGTCACCATCTCCATTCAATTGTGTGCCAACTCTCTAGAGAGTTAGGTTCAACCTAGATGATCTTCTTTGAGAGTGAGTAGTTTTCTAAACTATTTTTCCCCTGAGAGGTTGACTCTCTGGGCATTGTTGAACCTGCACATTCTTTCACTTTTCCCCTCGACCATTTCTTTGTCCTTCTTATCACTTGGAAAGAATGAAAATTAACATCTATGATTTCCTTTTTAGACCATTTCATAGGAGGTGATGGTGCCCACCTAGGGTTAGGGTTTTGAGTCAGGTCTGCAACACTATATTTTTGTTTCCTCAAACCCTTAGTCCCTTAGGTTTTATTTCGCCTTAGCCTTCTGCATTGTATCTTCTATTTATGTGTTGACCGTTTGTAGCAGGTTGTCTGTTACTTAAGTTGCATTTTCATGCCTTTTGGCTCATTGAATGACCAGCCCCTTTGCATTACATTACCGCTGTTTCCCGTTGCAAAGAAAAAATACTAAGTTCAAAACCCTTTATGTGGCGGTGAAATTTGTATGTATGCATCTTTGTATGCACATCAGGTTGTACATGCATCGAATATTCTATCACAGATTCCGTGCTTGTATGTAAAGGTTTGTATGTTGTTGTATATTCACATATACAACGGGTATATACAAGGGGCGGATCTCAAAAGATTCAAATCGGGCTAAAATGGTGGTCGGGTCCACAGGTATGTGCAAGCGGGATTGTATGTATATTCGGCATACAAGGCAAAATGTATATCGGCAAACATACATAAATGCAAGTCATTATGTAAAGGAAAAGATGCAAGTCAACATGCATCAGGTTATAATGGAATATGCAAAGATGAATGTATATCAAGTTGTATATCGCGGATATACAAGGAGGAAACATGCAAAGGGCACATACAAATGAAAGATGCAAAGGGGGAGATATAGGGCCCGGACCTGAAATAATATACATTCTAGTTGATAAAGGCAGGGGTCCGATTGTATGCATGTTATGCTTGTATATTTGCATTGTATGTGCGATATACAAGGCCGATATACAAAGATAAAACATGCAAGGTGGATGCGGCCAATGAATTAATTGCATTTGTGAAACAGGTGAAGTCTGCGGGTTGTATATTGGGATTGTATGTTCCCAATGTACAAATGAACATACAAGCAGTAGATACAAAGGAATATACAGGCGGGTATGGTCAAAGTCAAAGATGTTCAGATGCATGGTGGGGCCCGCATGGTTGTATCTTCTGTGGGTTGTATGTGTGTGCATATGCAATGCAAAATATACAAGGTGCACATACAACCCGGACGCAAAAGGAGAATGTATTTTGGCGGATAAATGGTTGGGGTCTACACCTTGTATATATATGTAATGTAAAAGGTAATATGCAAAAGGGTACCCGAATGCGTTTTTAGTTTGTTTTATAAAAGTTTGGGGTCCTTGTATGTGTTGTGATTGTATGTATATGCATTTGCATATGTAAGGATTTGTGTATACAATGGCAAAAAGGGAAAAATAGAAGAGGAAAAGGTCTGCGATGGGAAAAAGATGCCTGTCTGGCATGGTTTAATTGGCCAATGACTTTTCAAAGTGATTTGAGGCCGCAGATCTCGGCGGGAGGAAATGAATCGATGGCCTATTTCAAATCTTCAGGGAAGGAGGAATTTATGTGTTTGCTGCACCATTTCAAGTGGGAAAAAAACTTCAAGAGCACGCGAAACATTGATGTGGGTAGGTTGTCTTTAATGGCAAATTTGCAAGGGTATGGGTCTTGATTGACATGCTAGCTACTTTATTTATGAGGAAAATCTTCAAACGGCGATGCATATCCCAATTTTACCTGCTCATTCCTCTTCTTTTCTCAGCTGCATTGAATATTTTTAGCGCCATTCTCATGGTGCATTGTATCCGGCAAATTTTGAGTTAACCATTGTACTAAATGCTGAGTACATGTTCTTTCTATATAAGAGAACTGTGTTACTCATTTTTTGGGGTTGTTGAAGACTTGGCAAAAATTTTGGTGGAGTAATAAGATACAGTTTTGTTGGTGGCTCTGTTTGGTGTCTTGTGAGTTTATGAATCATATGTTGTATGTTTTATGCATAATTTCATTGGTTTCATGTTGTTTTATATGAGAAATGCATTCATTGCATGTGTTCAGTTGTTTGTCTCCAAGTTGTGGGCATCTTTTCTTTTGAATCTAAATAGCTAAGGGTTATTTGGGATTCTGGAACATGGGATTTCTATGTTGAATGTCTAATCTTTCACTTTTGTTCAAGGAACAAATTAAATGTTTTAGGTTAAGCATTGGGAAGGGTTTGCTGCAACAAGGATATCTCTAAGTATGAATGACTAAATACTCAGTCTTGGGAAGTATCTATAAGGTAGACACTATAAAATCCCCTTGAAACTCAGTTATTGATTCAAGTTTATGGTAAACATTCACATATGTATGTCTATTGACTCCGAGCCCAGATATAGGCACCAATCTGGTCTTGTATTGAGGTTACAACCCAAGGTCCCAATCTCACATCCAAATACAAATCCAAACTTCAAATATAAACCATTAGGATATTAGAAGTAGTTTTAGGACCAAAATCCTCTCTCACAACTGACCATAGGCCCAAAGCTAGCCCCTTTGCACTTATTTCACAGTTTTGGTCTGCAATAGAGAGGATTTAGCTACTTTGTGTCAACATCACAGTGAGTTCATGTGCATATCTTATGGATGTTCAATAGGGAATACCCCACTTGGCTCTGCAGAGCCTAAAGAAGGAGAGGAGATATTTATAGAGTCTATCTCTTGTACTGTTGGCCCCTGGCCCAGAAATCATGTTGATCAATGATGGCTACCTTGTAGGGATAATTGGGAAGAATCTAGTTTGGGAGGAAACCCAACAGATTTGGCAACTCCGCTGGGGAATGCTTTGTGTAAGAACCCTAGTTTTAAAAGAAACTAATTCCTAGTTGTAGGTGGCGACTTCGAACAAATCTCCCAACCGGTAAAGTAAAATTTGTATGCAAGGGAGAAGATCCCTACGCAATCCTTTGCTTGAAGAATTACCCAGAAAAATTATGTATAGGAGAAAAGGGACTGTTCAAGCCAGTCAAGAAGGTTCTCCCATTCCTAGAAACAATGATAATACACAAGATAATCCAGGATCTTCAGAGCAGCAGGCACCTTATTTTTCAAACACAGAGGCTGAAATTCAAGATGCATATGAAAGACAACAAGGTCATAGACTGAGAATGAGATCAGAGGTGTTTCAGGAACGCCCTTTCTTAGATCCCCCTGATAGATTTGAATAAACTGAGTCCCCAAGGGATGATGATGATGACCAATATGGAAAGGGACCATCCTCTTCTATGCCTAAAGATGAAGAATTAGCTAAAGAAATCAAGAACCTGAGGGCTGAATTAGAATATTTGCAAGCTTTGAGGATCAAAGATGATATGACACAAAAGATGCAAGCTCTGAAAATTGCTCAACATGATTTAGTTCCCACCCTTGATAATGCAAATGTGCTGAGAAACCAGCAAAGAAATGAAGTCCAATATCAACAGAATGATCAGAGACAAAATACAAACAATGTTAGGGTACCATTGAACAATATGAAAAATTAGAATGCTAATAGGAATGCAAATGTTAATCAGTTTGGTAGATAGCCTATGCAGTTAGATAGATTCAGGCAGTTAGTTTTTAATGGTATTCCTAGTTACCCTAACCCCATTGATAAGCATATAAGGCCTCAGATACTAAAGTTTTCAGGAAATAATGCTGTGTTAGGGAAAGATCATTTGAAAGCCTTTCAGAATGTTATGGACAACTTTGAGGTTGAACATGAAGATATTTTTATGAAATTGTTTATGCAATCTTTAGTTGATGAAGCTAGAGAGTGGTATAAAGTTCTACCTAACTAGAGTATCTCATCATGGGATGACTTCAGAAGGATTTTTAAAGAACAAAATGGTGATAAAACTGATCCAAGCTTTTTTGTAAATGAATTCACTAGTATTATTAAGGGGTCAAATGAGCAGGTTGCAAATTTTAATGCTAGGTTCACTAAAGTGTTGAACAAATTAACACTTCACATGAGGCCTAATGAACCAATGTACATGGTACTATACATAAATGCTTTTGATGCTAAAATAGCTTATGGGTTAAGAGATAAGGGTCCCACTAGCCTCAGGGATGCTTTTAGAATTGCAACCAACATTGAGAATAATAGGAAAGCATCTGATAAGACAAATAGAAGGGATCATGTAAAGATTCTACAAAATCTGAATAAGTCTCAAAGTATTCAAGGTAATGCATCTACTTTCGAAGAGAAATTGGATAAATTGACAACTGTTGTTAAGGACCTAAGTTATAGACTTGTTAAAAATGAAAAGGGGATAGGTCCTAAAAGGCAGGTTTACCAGAGACAAGAGAAGAGACCATCATTGCATGATATGCCATATAACACTAATTGGCATAATGGTAAACCCATTCTCCCAAATAGCGACACTAATCAAAGAGCTCAAAATGTTAAGGAGAGTCCTGATCCTTTGAAGAAGGTTGTTAACATTGTTGATGATACCCCATGGTGCATAATTTGTCAAATGCCTCACTCACAATCGCAATGTATGATTGCTCAATCTTTGTATAATAATGTTGTTGCATGTGATGAATGCAATGAACCACATTGTATGGAGGGTGATAGTGTCAATATGTTGTTCACAAATAGGGAGTATTCTTCCTATGATGTTGATGAAAGCACAAACTATGGGACTCAAGTCTGCCAGCAGATTTCCTGTGATTAGGAGGATGAAGATAATTATACCTATGCTCAAGACTCACGCATCTTTCTAAATAACTTGAGAAGGCCTTCTTATGAAGAGATTAGAGCTCTCATAGCTGCAATAGTGGCTTAGGTCAAACGCAACTATAACCTTAGAGGTAAGGCTCAGGTAGGTGATCCACATCAACCAGATGACACCTTTATGAATCAACCAGTGCATAATCATAAAGGGGCTAAACCACGTAAGACGCGATGGAATGATAACAAGAAAATTCTAAGCAAAAACCAAGTCCTGATTCTCAAAGACCAAAAAATAAAGTTCCCCAAAATGAGGATCAAAATAAGAATTCTCAGGTCATGGATGACAGTCAGAAAACCATTAAAATTAAGGTTGGATCAGCCCAGGCTATGAATAAAACCACAACTCAAGCTACAATTGTTATACAAAATTATGCTCCCTTTGACATAGCTCAGGTTTTATCCCAGATAAAGGTCTCTGTCCCATTGATGGAGCTGATGAAAGTTGAAGAATTCAGGAATAAAGCATTATCCCTAATTTCAGGAGTAGCTTGTCAGGCCGAGCAGAGTGTTGAGATTCAAGGTAAGAAGCAAGCCTTGTGTGTTGATGAAGATGAGTTTCTTGAAGTCTATCTGGGGGTGACAATGACAAAATACCCTTCACAGGTTGAACCATTTTATGTCTCCCTTGTTATCAATGGAAAAGTAATCAAGAATTGTATGCTTGACTCAAGAGCATCAACAAATATTATGCCTCTGGCTATCATGCAACAAGCTGGATTGACAATAGCTAAGGCATGTGGAAAATGCTATGCAATGGATGCTAGGGAGGTACCAGTTATTGGAATCATGAAGGATGTGGATTATATGATAGAAGCATATCTAGAAAAGACTTACAGAATGAATATAACAGTAGTTGACATAAAACCATAGTATGGTATGCTATTTTCAAGAAGATGGGTAGCATTGGTTGGAGGAAGTATGTAGTTAGATTTATCATATGACATGATCCCAATGAATGGTAGAGACGTCAAACTGGTCAGAGAAGAAAGGTCACTAGAAACAGTTGAAGATCAAGATTCAGGAGAGCATATCTATTTTGTGGATACTGACTATGAGAATTTTAGAATCATCTCAGATGATCAAGGGAACAAGGGGAAAGATTTTTACATTCAAGAACTTGACCAACAGGGTCTCTGGACTATGTATTTTGATGGAGCTTGTTCAAAGGAGGGTTCTAGTGATGGAGTTGTGTTTTTGTCTCCAGCAAGTAAGCTTCTGAAATTCTCTTTCCTGTTACAGTTTGCCTGCACAAATAATAGTTTAGAATATGAAGCTCTATTACTAGGATTAAATGTTGATTTGAAGCATGGGATTAAGATGTTGAAAGTGTTTGGAGATTTCCCAAGTGAGAGATAAGTATGCTTCAAAAAATAAGAGGTTAAAATAGTATAAGCATGTTGTATGGGACACAATTGAATTATTTGATGCTTTTTTGATAAATTAGATAGAAAGATCAAAGAATTTCATGGCAGATTTTTTAGCTAATGTGGCCATAAGGCCGGATGATGTTACTCTGTTTGATGTTACAAATGTTGAAGTTAAAATTAGACCTGTAGTACCAGAAAATATATGTAGTTGGCAGGTGTTTGATGATGATAGAGATTTGTTGAGGTTCCTACACTGCATAGATGAATATGAGAACCAGGAGATTGATTTTCAGAACTTTGTAGAAGTTGTGAATGGAAAAGAAACTCTTTTGTGGAAAGAAGTAATTCAACTTAAAATAAATAAAATCCCTAGAGGGCTAGTTGCTTTAGAAAGAGCAATTGACAATAGAGACCAGTTTGTTACAAAGGTGTCTCCTACAAACAAGAATGACTTGGAGGAGATAAACTTGGGGACATGCCATGCCCCCAAAAAGGTATATATTGGCAAATAGCTCAAGCCACACATCAAGAGTATGCTGATTGCATTATTGAAAAAATATAAGCATGTCTTTGCATGGTCATATGAGGACCTAAAAGCTTATAGAGAAGACTTATTCCCACATGAGATACCTTTGAAGCCTAGAGCTAAGCCATTCAGACAAAAACAAAGACCTATTAACCCAACTTTGGCTCCAAAGATGCAAGAAGAGCTTGTAAAGCTTAGGGAGGCTGGAATAATTGTGCCTATCAGACACTCAACTTGGGTGTCCAATCCTGTCCCAGTCAGAAAGAAGAATGGTGATATAAGACTTTGTGTGGACTTCAAAAATTTGAATGTATCCTCTTTAAAGGATAATTATCCACTGCCTAACATGGAGGCTATGTAGCAAAAGGTAACTGGTTGTGACCTTTTATCCATGATGGATGGATTTTCAGGATATAATTAGGTGAAGGTAAAAGAATATGAACAATACAAAATTGCCTTCACCACTCTATGGGGGACTTATGTATATGTAAGAATGCCATTTGGACTAATAAATGTAGGTGCTACATTTTAGAGGGGTATGGATGTTGCTTTTACAGGATTGATTGACTCAATTTTGGCTATATATCAGGATGATTTAACTGCTTATTCAAAAAAGGAGCAGCAACATTGCATGCATTTGGAACAAATTTTTATTAGGGCATTGGAATATGGCATTTCACTTAACCCAAATAAATCTACTTTTGGGGTAATAGAAGGAAAATTATTGGGACACATTGTTTCCAAGGATGCAGTTAGGATTGATCCTGAAAGGGTTGCTGCAATTGATAGAATTCAAATCCCTAAAATAGTGAAAGGCATTCAGTCTTTCTTTGGGCAGATTAACTTTGTTAGAAGATTTATCCCCAACTTTGTAGAGATTACAAAGGATATTTCTAAAATGTTGAAGAAGGGTGAAACTATCAAATGGGAAAGTGAAGCAACCAGATCATTTCAGAACATCAAAGAAGCTATAAAGATGGCTCCTGTGTTGAGATCTCCTGATTTTTCTAAGCCACTTCAGTTGTTCTCATTTGCTTCTTTTCACACTATTGCTGCATGTTTATTACAAAAAAATGAAGATGGTTTTGAGCAACCTATTTTTTTCTTTAGCATGTCATTGCAGGCAGTTGAATTGAAATATGATATCATGGAAAAGCAGGCATACACATTGGTTAGGGCAGTCAAAAGCTTCAGGCCATACTTAGTAGGATCTCAAGTAGTTGTATATGTGCCCCATGCAGTAGTTAAAGACATTTTCACTCAGCAAGAAATGACAGGAAGAAGATGCAGGTGGATTAACAAGTTACAAGAGTTCAACATTGAGATACAAATTACAAAATTGGTAAGGGGACAAGGTTTGGCTAAGATGATGACATAGTCAAATTTAGCAACATGCCAGGTAAATGTAGTTCAAGAGAAAGTTGTTAACTTGTTAGAATCTAAATGGTACAAGGATATTGTGTATTATTTGTAGAATTTGAATTGTCCTTCCCATCTCAGTGATAGTCAAAAAAGGACCTTAAAGTTACATGCTATCAAATACATAATTATTCAAGGAGAATTATATTGGAAGAATCCTGATGGTGTACTACTTAGGTGTGTGGATGAAAATCAAGCTACAGATATTTTAGGTGACGTGCACAAAGGAATGTGTGGTGGACACTACACTGCCAATACAACAGCTCGCAAAATTCTCAGAGCAGGCTATTGGTGGCCAACCCTTTTTTCAGATGCACAAAGGATGGTAAGAAAATGTGATCCCTATCAAAGGTTCTCAGGAAAACTTAAGTATGAAAGTACATTACCCCTTGGAACTATAACTATGGAGGCTCCATTTCAGCAATGGGGAATTGATTTTATAGGGGAAATTTCAGAAAAATCAAGTGGAGGACATAGTTGAATTTTGGTCACTACTGACTATTTTACTAAATGGATTGAAGCCATTCCAACTAAGAAAGCTACAAGCAGGGTGGTGATGGATTTCATTTTGGAACACATTATTATCAGATTTGGAGTACCAGTCAAAGTGGTCACAGACAATGCCATGTGCTTCAAATCTGGTGAGTTTGTTGATTTTTGCAACAACTATGGGATTAATTTGTCATATGCATCACCATATCATCCATAGGGAAATGGTTAGGCAGAATCAAGTAACAGAAGCCTTATGAAAATCATCAAAAGGATGGTGGACAAGAACAAAAGGGCATGGGATTCAAAGTTAAAGATGGCACTATGGGCTAACCGGATAACAATGAAGAAAGCAATTGGAAGGTCACCTTTTGGGCTAGTGTATGGTGTAGCAGCCAAGTTACCTGTGAATAATCTCCTACCAGTTTATAGATTCATACAAGAAAATGATAAATAAATTGAGGACTCAATGAATGAAAGGATAAATCAATTGGTTGCACTAGATGAGACTAGAAGAGAAGCACATAAGACAAATATTAAGAAACAACAGAAGGTGAAATATTTGTTTGATAAAAGGGCTATAGAAAGGAAGTTTTAGATAAGTGACTTAATCTTGGTTTGGAATGCAAAGAGTTAGGATAAGGGCAAACATGGTAAATTTGAGCCCTTATGGATGGGCCCATATTAAATCAGCAATACTCATGGAGAAGATTTCTACTTTCTCCAGGCCTTAAGTGGTGAACTAATGGAATTGCCTATGCACGGTCAGTTCCTAGAACCTTATTTCTCATGAATGACTATCTTGAGTGCACATTGTAAATTAGGTGTGAATAATCTGTATATACCTTGTATAGTCAGTGGTGTTTTGTGTTTTGCATTTTCCTGGTCTATCCCTGAGTGGTATGGTTCTCGCTATAGCCTTGCGCTTGCACATCCCTAGTTGGAGCCAATGATGGTGCCCACCTAGGGTTAGGGTTTTGAGTCAGGTCTGCAAGCCTGTATTTTTGTTTCCTCAAACCCTTAGTCCCTTAAGTTTTATTTCCCCTCAGCCTTCTGCATTGTATCTTCTATTTCTGCGTTGACCATCTGCAGCAGGTTGTCTATTACTTAAGTTGCATTTTCATGCCTTTTGGCTCGTTGAATGACTGGCCCCTTTGCATTACATTATCACTTTTTCCCGTCGCAAAGAAAAAATGCTAAGTTTAAAACCCTTTATGTGGTGGTGAAATTTGTATGTATGCATCTTTGTATGCACATCGGGTTGTACTAGCATCGAATATTCTATCACAAATTATGTGCTTGTATGTAAAGGTTTGTATGTTGTTGTATATTCACATATACAACGGGTATATACAAGTGGTAGATCTCAAAAGATTCAAATCGGGCTAAAATGGTGGTCAGGTCCACAGGTATGTGCAAGCGGGATTGTATGTATATTCAGCATACAAGGCAGAATGTATATCGGCAAACATACATACATGCAAGTCATTATGCAAAGGAAAAGATGCAAGTCAACATGCATCGGGTTATAATGGAATATGCAAAGATGAATGTATATCGAGTTGTATATCACGGATATACAAGGAGGAAATATGCAAAGGGCACATACAAATGAAAGATGCAAAGGGGAAGATACAGGGCCCGGACCCGAAATGATATACATTCTGGTTGATAAAGGCAGGGGTTTGATTGTATGTATGTTCTACTTGTATATTCGCATTGTATGTGAGATATACAAGGCTGATATACAAAGCTAAAACATGCAAGGTGGATGCGGCCAATGAATTAACTGCATTTGTGAAACAGGTGAAGTCCATGGGTTGTATATTGGGATTGTATGTTCCCAATGTACAAATGAACATACAAGCAGTAGATACAAAGGAATATACAGGCGGGTATCATCAAAGTCAAAGATGTTCAGATGCATGGTGGGGCCCGCATGGTTGTATATTCTGTGGGTTGTATGTGTGTGCATATGCAATGCAAAATATACAAGGCGCACATACAGCCCAGACACGAAAGGAGAATGTATTTTGGCAGATAAATGGCTAGGGTCTGCGCCTTGTATGTATATGTAATGTACAAGGTAATATGCAAAAGGGAAGATACAAGTTAGACCCGAACGCGTTTTTAGTTTGTTTTATAAAAGTTTGGGGTCTGCGCCTTGTATGTGTTGTGATTGTATGTATATGCATTTACATATGCAAGGATTTGTGTATATAATGGTGAAAAGGGAAAAATAGAAGAGGAAAAGGTCTGTGATGGGAAAAAGATGCATGTGTGGCACGTTTTAATTGGCCAACGACTTTTTAAAGTGATATGAGACTGCAGATCTCGGCGGGAGGAAATGAATCGACAGCCTGTTTCAAATCTTCAGGGAAGGAGGAACTTATGTGTTCACTGCATCATTTCAAGTGGGAAAAAAACTTCAAGAGCACACAAACCATTGTTGTGGGTAGGTTGGCTTTAATGGCAAATTTGCAGGGGTATGGGTCTTGATTGACAGGCTAGCTACATTCTTCATGAGGAAAATCTTCAGACGACGGCGTATATCCTGATTTTACCTGCTCATTCCTCTTCTTTTCTTGGCTGCATTGAATATTTTGAGTGCCATTCTCATGGTGCATTGTATCTGGCAAATTTTGAGTTGACCATTGTACTAAATGTTGAGTACACATCCTTTCTATATAAGAGAACTGTGTTACTCATTTTTTGGGGTTGTTCAAGACTTGGAAAAAATTTTGGTGGAGTAATAAGATACAGTTTTGTTGGTGGCTCTATTTGGTGTCTTGTGAGTTTATGAATCATATGTTGTATGTTTTATGCATAATTTCATTGGTTTCATGTTGTTTTATATGAGAAATGCATTCGTTGCATGTGTTCAGTTGTTTGTCTCCAAGTTGTGGGCATCTTTTCTTTTGAATCTAAATAGCTAAGGGTTATTTGGGATTCTAAAACATGGGTTTTCTTTGTTGAATGTCTAATCTTTCACTTTTGTTCAAGGAACAAATTGAATGTTTTAGGTTAAGCATTGGGAAGGGTTTGCTGCAACAAGGATATCTCTAAGTATGAATGACTAAATACTCAATCTTGGGAAATATCTGTAAGGCAAACACTATAAAATCCGCTTGAAACTCAGTTATTGATTCAAGTTTATGGCAATCATTCACATATGTATGTCTATTGACTCTGAGCCCAGATATAGGCACCAGTCTGGTCTTGTATTGAGGTTACAACCCAAGGTCCCAGTCTCACATCCAAATACAAATCCAAACTTCAAATACAAACCATTAGGATATTAGAAGGAGTTTTAGGACCAAAATCCTCTGTCTCACAACTGACCATAGGCCCAAAGCTAGCCCCTTTGCACTTATTTCATAGTTTTGGTCTGCAATAGAGAGGATTTATCTACTTTGTGTCAACATCCCAGTGAGTTCATGTGCATATCTTATGGATGTTGAATAGGGAATACCCCCCTTGGTTCTATAGAGCCTAAAGAAGGAGAGGAGATATTTATAGAGTCTATCTCCTGTACTGTTGGTCCCTGGCCCGGAAATCCTATTGATCAATGATGGCTACCTTGTAGGGATAACTAGGAAGCATCTAGTTTGGGAAGAAACCCAACAGGAGGTAGAGGTCATAGTGAGGCAACATGATAGCCTTCTTCTATCATATTGGAATTATCATCAACCATGTCAAGAACTTGAATATTCAACTCAAATGTTGGGATCTAATCAATGGCTAACCTCATCCAAATCCTCCTTTGCACTTCCCTCTCATCCAAACAATCCTCCCAGAAGTCTTCAAGCTGGGGTTTGTGCAGATAGAAACCTCCTCCATGCATATTTTCTTTTACATAATTCTTACTGTCAAAGGTTGCATGAGCTGACAAACTATGGAGACTAAACTTAGACAACAACTTATCCACAATTCTGGTGCTATCATTACTTTTTCAAGAATAAAATGGCAGAGACACAAGAAAAGAATAACCTTTCTTTTTCATGGCGTGGTACCTTGTATTCATAGCCGCCATTTGACGACATACCTCCAGAAGCACAAGATAGTCAGACAGGTACTGTGGCATCTTCAACAGGGCATTTTCATAACCCCCAATTCTCAAGTAAGAAAAATGATCAAAATGAACATAAAAGCTTCCAAAATTCATGACCAATGCAGCCACTTCAACTAAAAATCTTCACTCCAATGAGCCATCAATCTTCTTAGTGAACCACATGGAAAAGGCATCATTCACCCTTTGAAAATCCTTCATACCTTCATTTTTCTGTAACTTAGGAAAAGTTTGATACACAAGCATACTGGTGGCAGGAGTTCCTTGAATCCATAGGCTAGGCCAAGTAGCCTCTTTACAAGCCAACACATAAACCTACTGGGAACACATTTGAAACTTTATGTCTCGCGAGAAATTTATCAATTGTTCATGCATGCTTTCACTAATTATTTTGACCCAATCAATATGGTGGTCTCTACGGATTAGCAAAATAAATCTACACATCCAAAAAGTAAAAGTATCTAATTCTAAGCTCCCAACTACACGATTTAGCAATGTTATCATATTTGAAATCTCTTTTTTGAAGTGACTCCTCTTAAGATTGGTAGGGAGCCGTGATTTCCCCTTTCTCTAAATTTCCAACCAGCTCTTGGCAATACATGTTTGGCACCAGTCTTTCCTTTCATTATAGTATGTCCATGCAGAAGACACAGAAACATCAGCATTATCTTCATATTCCTCCAAATTCAAGGCTAGGGCAATCAATTCAGCGTCAATTCTTGCCACCATAGAGCCATCGTGGGCTCTTATTTCTTGAGACTCTAGAAAATAACTATTGGCACAGGCTACAACCAATTCAGGACAATGTACTATGAGTGGGAAACCTCCAACTTTGTCTAACCCACTTCTAACAAACTTGTCTGCTAGGGGAGTTCAGCCTTCATACTGTATTCTTCTCCAGAAATCCTTAAAATCAATATGGCCCAATTCAATATCTCTCACACTAGATAAATTGTTGTCCACAATAGGGATAGTAGGAGCCCCTTGAAACTTGAACTTCATTTTTACCAAATTGAGAAACCAGATGGCCAGAAACTCTAAAGCATTCATAGACAATGCAAGAATGTGTAGTGTATTTATAGAGAATTCTCTATGTAGATACATGAAAAATAGAAAGTTTAAACCACCTGAGAGAAGTGTTGTGTTTTTATAGAAGAGGAAAACAAGAAATGAAATAGAAATGGCTAATCATGCTAACCTATAAGCATGTAATTCTTGTTGATATCTCACACATAGTGGATTAGCTATTCTTCACTCTACAATGCATTCCCTTAGCCAAATGATGTAACTTCAGGTCAAATAGGGAATTTATCAAAACTTCATGTCACTTCTCATAAACTCATTCATAAAGAACACTAAATTTCGACAGCAAATCCATCCTCAAAAATCATAAACTTTTGCCTCGAGTTTTCCTCTGAAAAATGTGCCAATGTGTTTGCACGTACTTCAAATTAAATTTAGAATGACAAGTGTCATTTCATTGTACTACACACGAACTCATAAAAGGTGCCATGGGGAAAAGAAAGCACTTGAAGTCAGCAAGTCGAGCAACATAGGAACCTTTGAACCATAACATTGAGAGTTCGGAAGTTCAAAGAACTTCTGACCTCTTGACAACATAGATCTTTCACAACACAATGACTAAGACTGATGCAAGGAAAGACTTTAAGACATCAGACTTAAAGACAAGTCAGGAAGTTAGGTGGTTCATGAACTTTGAACCCACCGACTTTGGTTCAAAAACACGAAGGATTTCTAAGGACTTGAGAAATGACTAAGTAAAATTGAACTTGGGAAGGGAGAAAAGGAAGTGGCAAACAAAGAATGAAGAAAATTTCAAAGGCATGAGTGCTTTAGTAAAATTTCAAAAATAGGGCGACAAAAGGGAATGCCATGGTGAGTGTTAGCTCACAATATAATGTAGTAGCAATACCAAATAACATTTAGAGGCTCACTGCCTTAGGGGCTCACTACTCAGGGCTCACTACCCAAATGAATTCTCACTGTAAAAAGGATCACTGCCAAGGGGTGGCTCACTGCCAAAGGGTGGATCACTACCAAAGGGGTGGCTCACTGCCAAAGGGGTGGCTCACTGCCATGAGGGGTGGCTCATTGCCAAAGGGGTGGCTCACTGCCAAGAGGGGTGGCTCACTGCCATGAACTGATATAGTAGCATCTATAACATGCCTAAGTTAAGTTCCATTAAAGCACAATATATCTCTCCTTCATTGCCTTTACAACACACACACACTTTATCTTCGCATCTTCACACATTCTCACACCACTGATGGATTCATTACATAAATTTATATCAATTATCAACCTTGGAACAATCATCAAGGTCGGCAATACAATTTACAACCATTAGAACTATCTCCAAGGTCGACATACATACATAATTCAAATTAGGTCTGGACCTAAACAAACTTGTGGAGCAAATGGATGAAGGAAGAGCACTTCCTAGCTTAGCTCAGACCCAAACACATCCTTACAAGCTTCAACAATCCATGAATCACCACCGCAACAAGTGTAAATAAACAAGTCAGCCAGAACTAGTGCAAACATCAAGAATACTTAAATACACACTTCCAAGAACTTCATTATAGCTTGTGGATCAAGAACACACCTTCAATACATTCTAGAGACATCCAAAAACAACATAGAATCACCTAGGAGCTGACAAATCCAACCGTAAAAGATCTCACTTGAGGACAACAAATATCACTTGAGGATAGATCAGAGTCTCCTTACAACAAACACTATTGAACTCTGCTAATCAATAACTTGCTTTCCAGAGCACCAAATCACAAATACTTTGGAATAAAGATAGCTAAGGAATTTATAAACTTAAGTCTAGAACTGCAAGACCAAAATCCAAACCATGGAGAAATGCGGAGCAAAATACTTTCTCCCTGTCACACTACAAATGCTATCAGGCATAGTCTTCAAACTAGTGAATAGAACTTTTGCTGTATAGCGATCTGGACCACCAAATTCTAGATTTAGTATCTACAAACACTTCTCTAAATCATATCCAAATCTCATACTCCAGTCTTCTATACAGAGGAAATGTAGAGTAGAAACTTAGATAGTATCCTTAACATGACAACTCAATCACTCAACAAACAACAATATCACAAGACACAGTTGGCACCAATGACAAAACAAACATGTTGACATCAATGACAACACCAATTAACACATACTTGCAACAATATCATGTCACCTATCCTTTTCTACATACTCTCCAAACCACGAGTCCATATGATCATCTGCAGTGAAATACGGTGGTCTCCAATGACACTCTCTGGTAACTGCCAACACAACACTAGTGACCCAGATCAATTGAAATGACTTATGGATGCTCCTGCATCAAACTTTTGGGGTTAATTAAAAAGTGATGCTCTGATACCATTTGATACATTTAGGGATGAAGGGTCCAATGAAGGACTATCCAACCATGCATCCTTAACCATTCAATCTCAAAATCTCAACAAAAACATAATGGAAACACACATATAACAATTGCACAACATAATATCCATAACCATAGGACACAAGATGGATCTTGGGAAAACCCTAAAAGGGAAAAACCCAACCTCTGAAATATTACTTCTTATATATTATTACATCTTCAAACACTTTACATCTGCCTCCAAGAATTATTTACACACTTGGCCATTATCTGAATTCCAATGTTTCTACTCATATTGGAAGCCTCTATCAATGATTTTCTTGTAGTAGATGTCCAAAATAGATGGAAGCATATGATTGTCTTTCAATAATCTTGTTTATTTGTTTGTGATAGGAATTTCCTGTCTTATTGATGATTGGCCCTCTGGAGGAAACCATAGGCAAGATTTTTGAATGGGTTTGTGGCATCATTGCAGAACAAATCTCTTGTGGAATGGTTGGACTGAAAATAATTGCCTTATTAGTATCCCCATAATGAATAATATGAGGAGATTGAATTTGGGTACTCTAGCATGAGTCGCTCATGCATAGATCTTTCGCACTACATTCAATGATGTTCACATCTTTCGGGCAGCTGCCTATGAATAGAAATAAGAGCTTCCAACTATGCACAACTTGCACATTTGACACCAATTCCAAACCCTAATGTTTCAATCTACTCTACAACTTGAATTACCAATGCCCACAACAATAATTGTGTGACACCTGTCGGGTCCCATTGTGGGCCCGACTAAAAAAAAATCTATTTGAAATAAGTTTTTTGTCTTGAATTGTCATGACATTGTTTCAACATGCTCCTAAGGTGAAAAAATGAACTAGGTAATCATCAAAATCCACTTTTAGGCATTTTGTATTGTGAGCAAAATAGGCCAAGTTGCCTCCAAAATCACCTTGAAAAACTGATAAAATCTTCTCCTAGAGTCATGAAAATGCATATGCATGTAGACATTTGATCCAACAATTCAGTGTAATAGATGGTTTGGCAAAATGCATTCTGAGGTGCAAGATATTCACATCCAAAGTAGCCCACTTAGCTTTTTCTACAACTGTACTTGTTAAAACTAATTAGGGCTCACCAACTTGCCATTTTGAAAAAATATCAAATCACTTTCTGGGAGGATGCCACTTGGGGGACCAATTCATTTAAGTTAAATGAGCATGTGTGCAAGAGGATTTTTCATCAATCCATTTCTTTCATTAAATATTAAAGGCCAAAGCTGACCACTTTGTAACTTTCTAGAAATGCAGATGTAAAAATAGAACTATTTGCATTTGCTTTTGACCTCAAAAAAATATCAAATGAGATGTTGGGGTTTTGAAAACTATCATGGAAGTAGATTATAATGAGTACAATTTGAAACACAAATTGGCTCGTCATGAGAATCATCCAGTTGCTAGATATTAGCCTCCAAAGTTGATCTCCGAGGTAGATTTCACATTGCATAGACAAGAAACCTTACCTGAACCCTCCAACTTGATGCTTGAAAACCCAATCAAATCTGATTATGGGAGGCTGAAATAAGATATGCACACTAACATATGATATAAAAACATGAATGTCAAGTGATTTGACTTGAAATTGAATAGGCTTTGAATTATGACTCTCCAAAGTAGGTCACTAGGGTAGTTTTTTAGGTGCATTTCTTAGTGCTGCAGTCAAACTTTTTATCATGGGAACCTAAAATTTTTGCAAAAAATTGAATGAAATTTTAGGTTCCAACAGTGGCTCTATCTGGGGATGTGTGTTCCTTGTAGGTATAGAAAGATCCCAGATCTCTAGGGAGCAGACTGAGTGCCTACGCCATTGGGCAATAGATTCTAAATGTTACTTCTTCCATGTTAGGTCTCAAAAATGTAGGTTATAAACCTTAAGAGGTTGCCAAGCTCTCTTAACACTTTTGGCTAACTAGAACATGGATGATATGATTAAAACCCCCTCTCTTTAGGCTCTGCCAGACCTAGGTGGGTGTACATTAATTGCTAATGCAGATTTTTATGACCTTGGTGATCTAATCACAATGGCATGTAGTTGTGAGATAGATGTAAGGTTGTGAATTGTTCGTACTCCTAATATGTGAGATTTTAAATGTGTGAATAAAGTTGTGGAATGTAAAAGATTGTTATAAAATGGTTGTGACCAGTGCCTAATTCTATTAGGTAATGGGGTCGACTCATATGAATTACAGATCATCTATTTGGATTAACTCTGACTATCTGGCACATTTTAAATGTTTACATCTTATGTAAACGTGCAAGATTGTTGGTTGTTAGACTCTACTTGAAAATCCAGCTTATTTTTCCAAATTATTGTGGTTGTTTGAAAGGGTTTAATTCTACTTTGAAGGAAACCAACTAAACTAATTTACTTAAAGGATTTTAACTTAGGGCAGAGACCAATAAATGTAAATCACTTAGGAGGACTTAAATCAACTTCTAATAGAAACCAATCAAAATACACCACACAGAGACAACAAATGTGCCTTGATAAATCTAATGATTTAAATAACTGGAAATAACAAAGATGGAGACATTCAAGCAACTCATAAACTTGAATATCAATAGAATATCAAAACACCACAAATATATCAATAGATGAAATCATTCTTGCCCATTATAATATTAAAATATCATAGACATTCAGTATCTTAAGCTTGAAATATGACTGGAGATAATAATATTGAATATATAAATTATCTTGCTGCAAATTGATGATGATTTTTCATGGCCTTGGTTTCCCTTATATATGTGGGAAGTGAACAAGCTTCAAGCCTGAAATGACATAACTATTCATGAATTGTACCTTTTCATAACTAACATAATTAAGAAATAGATTATGGGCATAAGTAATTTGATTAAGATATGGATCTGCTAATCTTCATAGAGCACAAATGACCACAGGCCTGGCAAGGTACTTCTCTCAATGTTGCAGTATCTATCAAATGTTCTTTGCCTATCCTTATTGCTGAAGCAATACATTGAATTATACATCGCAAAAATTATCAAAATTTCATTCTTGTTTCACCCAACCTCTTCATGCTGCTCTAGCAATGAATAAGTTTATTTTAGAGATGTGGACTATGTATTCCTATGTTGCATAAGTATCTGTAGAGATAATGTCACTCATGGTTGACTCCAGAGTAAAGATCTTATCTAAACAGGTATGTGTATTCTCTTTTACTCTGTCCTTATCGTTTATCTTTTCAAGAGTTGTGGGCAAAAATTAGATCAATTCCTTTTTCCAAACATCCTTTTCTTGCAAATTACCTTCAGTGTCAAAGAAATTGGGTAATGCCATGTCCAGATGCTGATCAAAATCACTTAAGTCTTTTGTTAACAAAGCATTGAATCTCTCATGCTCATTGATCAAATCATCATATTCTTTGAGAACTTTTTATTCCACACCTGCTTTAGCTCATTGCTTCTCCTTCTTTTCAAGCATCCTAAGATGTAACCTCTTATGTTCCTGGTAAACATTATGTGTCCTTTTATGCAACTCCAATATTTTATCACTATTCCCCTCTATCTTCTCAACTCTCCTTTTGATCAGTTCTAAAGTTATGTTGAATTTAACATTTTTTATCTCAATTTCTAATTGGTCACTCCTCTTCTAAAATTCCTTTTCTTTGATCCTCCACTAATTGGCATCAGCTCTTGCTTCTACCACTTTTTTGTCAGCTTCTAAATAGGGTGAGTAACTACTAGATAATGTTGGCAACTTATCTTTATAGGTGGCAATTTCGTGCCTCAATTTTACATTTTCTGCCATATATGCATTATTTTTCTTCACCAATTGCTCAATCTGAGCCTTTGTAAATTTAGCCACATTAACATTCAAATCAGCAGTCTCAATAGGATCTGTATCTTCAACTCTTTGTATAATGAGATGACCAAACACTTCATTTGGATTATCAATTATTTGAGGCCTTTTGCTTGGGGGATAAAGTGCCCATATCAACAGTGTTGCTTTGTCAGGATCATAGCCAAACCCTATCTTGATCTTATCTACTGCTTCAATACTTAGTTGCAATTTTTTATCTTGGTTTCTCCTAAAAGTATCAAAAACAATAGCTGATGTCATATCCCATCCTAAAACTAACATTACCTTTGCTTCTTCAAGAAACTCTCTTCCCTTTTTTGGAGTCATGTTATCCATTGCTTTGTTAATTTCCTCTTGAAGTTTATGCAACACCTCAGCCTACACCTCAAGAGTAATATCTTTCATCTTTTCCCTGGATTGTTTGCCTTTGAATTCATATAGAAAGGCTTTGAATTCAAGGGTTTTTATAAAATCATCATCCGAGACAAATTTTTTGCTTGCCAAATGTCTTATATCCTCTGATAATTCATTAGGGGATTCCATCATGACTGTTTCCTTGTCCACAGGAGGCTCATACTTTCTAATTACAGGTTCAAACCCCTGTACACTTTCATCTCCACCTTCCAGTTCTTCATCTTCTGCAATGTTGGTATCAATAGAGAAACTGATGTCCGGTGTGGACTGAGGGGAAAGATGACTCAAGGGAACCTAATATTCAACTTGTGCCTCCCTGATATTCCTAGCTTTTCTTTCAAAAACCCCAAGAGGGACATCCAAAATCAACTCTAATGCATGTGAAACTAACATGTTCAATCTTTCTATATGATCTTTGATTTCTAGAAAAGCTCCTTTATAATTGGGGTTTTGGGCTACCCTCCAAGCCTCAGCTAACATCACTTTATGATACAAATGTCTCCTTTCAATTGCAGAATTTTCATCAACATTTCTAATCAAATCATCATCTACAAAGAGTGTATGCTGATATTTTTTTAGCTTCTGATTTGTTTTGACATGATTTATTAAATGCTCAAGGTCAAACTTCTAGCTCTCTAGTATTTCCTTTAGGCATCCCAAAATAATCTAATTTCTTTTCAATTGCTTCATACCCCTTTTCAGAAAATGCAGTAAGGTCTCCAAAATGCAAGGTACCTGGCATAAAAGACTGTTTATTATGATTCTTCAAGTGCATAAAATCATAAAAAGCCAATTGCCTTACAATTTCCAAATATGCAATTCTGTCGGGGCAAGTTTTTGGGAGCAAGAATGGTGCTCCTTCATATCCAAAAGCTCTGATCTTGGTGCAATCATTGTATGCATACCAATCACCCTAGTTTTGATTGATTTTCTTATCCTTATCCATATCTTTAGGTCTTAGAAATTTCTATATAACAGGTGACAAATTATAATTGCAGGGATGACCCAATAGACCACATAGTGGTTTCACAAAATATTCTTCAAAGTATAAGTAGTGTGACCTATCACATCTACTATCCCAGATGGTTGTCCACATCTGTATGAATTTAATATCTCCATTTCTATCCAAATCCATGACCTTATGAGATTCACTCTATAAACCCATGTTCTTCCCTTCATATAGAATAAGATTCATAAATAAAGAATAGTGCATAAATTTAACACCTCCCCTGTTACCTTTTACAACCACTAAATCATTATGGAGATCATTGGTGAGGTACTCAGCATAATTTGATGTTATAGCATATGGGCTCTATACATCCATATTCAAAACCATTGGTGCTATTTCCATAAATGTAGGGTCATCCACGCCTAACACTTGACAAATAGAATAATAAGTGTATCTGAAATATGGCTCAAACAAGTCAACAGAATAAGGGGGATCATCGACCCCAAAAAACACTTTGAGCTGACTATTCTCATCACGAGGCATGTGAAATGGCAACTTCCACCTTTTATAGCTATTACTCAAATTGCAGTATTCATTCAAGAGGTCCCTAATTCTGAATTTCACATCAAAGCTTGTATCCAGTTGAAAAACCATTGAAGATAATCCCTAGTGATAGGAATAAACCTGGACCCATTCTTCAATTTAATCATACGGGTTTGTGGATTATAAGTATCCGCCAATGCTTTAAGCAATTCCACGTTCACAAATACATTAGGTACTACCAATTTCCCCAAGTTTAACCTCCATGGATTCGAGACCAGTTTATGTCTATGCATTTTTCTGTAATGGTATATAAACAGGTCATACCCTCTTATAGTGGTCCATGAATCTCCTACTTGTCTATTAACATCTTCTAGTTTGTTAGCATTGGGGTTTAATTGAGCATTTCTCCTGGACCTTTGTCTAGACCCTAGGCATTGTTCTATCAAATCTTGATTTAAATGTCTCTCCTCTATTTTTTGTCTCTTTTTAGGGTTCTCATTTGTGATTTCCATTATGTTCCTATGTTTACGAATCAACAAATTTAGGTGTATTATGTGAATTTAGATTTGGGCTTGGGGTACTTACTTGAATGGGATTCCTCTAGTTTTCAACTTGCTATTGTCAGTCACTCAACTCCTTGATTTTCCTCAACTGTTTAATGATTTCTAAAATTTTTTGGAGATTGGTTTTTTCTATACTTAGCTCTGGTTCATTGATGGCATTTTGTGGCAAATTTAGTATCAATGCAGGAGTAATTAATTCACTTGAATATGAGTCATTTGATCTGTGTCAAATAGTCATGTAAATAACTCATTAGGATGATTACATTTTCTTTCCTCGATCTCATTTTTATTTCTTTCGAGATGTCAGAATGACCCCCAATAGCATCATATTGATATCGTTATGTCCTTCGGATATTTCCTTTATGCATCATTATTTTGATTTTGCATGATCCCCGTTTATTTATTATGTGGTTTTATCTTTATCGGGGGGATTAGGAACTAACTCACTTCGATATCCCTAAGTCTATTCGAAATGCCCTTTTACAAATGTTGTCGATGTATCAGCAGGACTGGAAACTATGTCACTCTGATATCCTGGAGTCCCTTCGAAATGCTTGTTTTTAATCAATATCGTTGTATCGGCAGGACACATTTAGGTGTTACGCCGATATGCATCGGTCCCTTCGATATGTTTTGGTGCTATCAGAATATCGAAGAGACATACAATTGATTTATTTTGACAACCTTCAGGCTCTTTGAAATCTTTAATCCTTTTGATTTTCTGATGTCAGCCAAATACAAAAATGAGTTGCATGTTTGAAATTTTTATCATTTTAGATTATCGAAGACACTCTAAATTGAGTCCTCCCAATATAGTAGTCTCCCACCAATATCCCTTTATATGACTTTATTAGAGGGAGCTTAGGGTTAACTTTAATAATATGGAAGTGACTTCATTCTTTTTTGGGTGAAGGTGACACATCGTGGACTTACTAAGTTTAGTATTGAAAGTCGAGCAAATATATTATTTTGAGTGAAAAAGTTGAAATGGAATTTTGGGAATGGAAATATGGTGGGAAATAGGTTTTTTCACAAAATTTTTAGGGGTCAAAATTTAGTTCCAACAGTGGCTCTGACTAGGGATGAATGGTTGTGAGGTCATTACAAGAATTCAAAAGATATTCTCTAAGATGCAGACTAATGGTGGTGGGGGGAGTGGGAAATGGAAACCCTAATCTATTGTGCATGGAAAAAGAAAAATTTATTTTAAGAGAAGCATTTCAAGAACTGTCCATGCACTGGTAGTTTATGTTCTTCACCACTCATGTTTTGTATATAATAAGAATCTTCTCCACATTTACCAGTGATAATAAATGGGCCCAACCATAATGCCTCAAACTTACCATGTTTTCCTTTATCCTGTCCTCTAGCATTCCACATTAGTACCATATCATCTACCTTGAATTTTCTTTCCTTAGCCCTTTTATCAAACAAGTATTTCATTTGTAACTGCATTTTTTCATTTTGTTCCTGAGCTTTGGCCCTCATTTCATCTAGTTCATCCAACTGTTTCATTCTCTCTTCCATAGGCTCAGGAACATCTATGTCTTCTTGGAGAATAAATTTGTAAACTGGAAAGAGATTATGTATAGGCAACCTGGCTTGTGCACCTATACTAGTTCAAATGGGGATTTTCTTATGCTCTTCTTTATAGTAACCCTATCTACCCACAAAGCCATTTTTAGTTTTGAGTCCCTAGCCTTCTTGTTATTCTCTAACATTCTTTTGATTATTTTAAGGATGCTTTTGTTGCTTGATTCTACTTGTCCAGTAGCCCGAGGATGATATGGGAAAGCATATGAAATTGTTATGCCATATGATTCACAAAATGTTTTGAACTCTTCTGATCTGAAACACATGCCATTATATTTAATGAGTCTTACTGGAACTCCAAACCTAGTGATGATATTTTCTATTAGAAAATTAACTACCACCTTACTAGTGGCCTGTCTGGTAGGGATTGTTTCTATCCACTTTGTAAAGTAATTTGTCACTACCAAAATCCATTTATGTCCACCACTAGATTTTTCTGTGATTTCCCCTACAAAGTCAATTCCCCATTGATGAAATGGAGCTTCAACCTGCATTGGCCTAGTGGTATAGCTCCTTGATAGTTCAGTTTTCTAAAGAACTTTTGACAAGAATCACATTTTCTCACATATTTGTGGGCTTCCTTAAAAACTTTAGGCCAGTAGTACCCTTCTCTCATTATCTTCTGGGCAATAGTCTTTGCTGAGAAGTGCCCCCCACACACACCTTCATGCATTTCTTGTGACATCTTCTTAGATTGAGTTTTATCCAGGCATAAAAGTAAAATACCATCTTTATTTTTCCAATATAAGTCTCCATCCATGAAGACATATTTTGATGCAACAAGTTTCAAAGTCCTCCTTCGATTGTCATTTAGGCCCTGAGGACATTTCATGTTCTTGAGATAATACATTACATTGGTGTACCAATGTGTATGTTCAATGCTTGCAATAATGTTATCTTCTTCTTGTATGTTGCAAACTTGTGCAGCCTCCAAGTTTGATTCAGCCATCAATTTGGCTAAACCCTAACCTCTAACAAGCTTGGTGATTTGGATGTCAATGTTAAATTCTTGGATTCTATTGATCCATCTACATCTCTGTCCTGTAACTTCATTCTGGACAAAAACATCCTTTACTGCAACATTTGGTACATATTATATCACATGAGCTCCAACCAAATATGGCATGAATGCTTTTACTTCTTTTACTAGGGCATAGGCTTGTTTTTTAGTAATATCATATTTTAATTCTACTCCCTAGAATGATTTACTAAAAAATGATATGGGCTGTCCATATCCTTCATTGTTTTTCTGCAACATTACGGCTACCACTGTATGAAAAGATGCAAAAGAGAATATTTGGAATGGGTTATCAAAATCTGGAGATTTCAGTATAGGAGCCTCTTTAATAGATTTCTTAATGGATGTAAATGCATCAATGGCCTCTTTAGTCCAATCCACATTTGCACCCTTCTTCAACATTTTCGAGACTAGTTTGACAATTTCTTTAAACTTTGATATGAATCTTCTAACAAAATTTATTTGTCCAAAGAAAGACGGAATGGATTTTACACTTCTTGGAATAGGAATCTTATCAATAGCCTCTACCCTTTCAGGATCAATCCTTACACCATGCTTTGAGACTATGTGCCCTAGCAGTTTTCCTTCTGTCAGCAAAAAGGCACTTCTTTGGATTTAAAGAAATACCATATTCCAATGCCCTGATAAAAATTTTCTCCAAGTGTGAACAATGATCTTCTGGCCTTTTAGAATATGGTGTTAGATCATCCTGGTAAACTACCATTATTGTGTTAATCAGATTAGCAAAAGCTACATCCATGGCCCTTTGAAATGTTGCCCTGACATTTGTAAGGCCAAAAGGCATTCTCACATAAACATAGGTACCCCAAGGTGTTGTAAAAGCAGTTTTATACTGTTCTTGTTCTTTAACCTTTACTTGGTTGTACCTAGAAAAACCATCCATCATGGACAGTAATTCACATCCTATCACTTGTTGTAACATTGTCTCCATGTTAGGAAGGGGGTAATTATCTTTTAGTGATGAGATGTTCAAGTTTCTAAAGTCTACACACAATCTTATATCACCATTCTTTTTTCTTACAAGTACCAAGTTTGATACCCAAGAAGAATGTCTAATTGGTTTGATAACACCTCCTTCCCTAAGCTTCGTAAGTTCTTCTTGCATCTTAGGTGCTAGTGTAGGATTTATAGGTCTTTACCTTTGTCTGAATGGTTTGGCATCAGGTTTCAGTGGTATTTCATGTTGAAACAAATCTTCTCTATATGTCTTTAGATCATCATATGACCAGGAAAACACATGTTTATAGTTTCTGAGTAAGATTATAAGCATTTCTCTGATCTTTGGACTGATCCTCTTTCCAATGTAAACCTTTTTAGGGGCTATGTGTGTTCCCAAATTAATCTCCTCAACATCCTTAAGATCCACTTATACAGGTTTGAGATTATATCTGTCCTGCCCATCAAATACTCTTTCTAAGGCTACAAGGCCTTTGGGTATTTTGTTTGTCTTGAGTTGGACCACTTCTTTTCCAAAAAGAGTCTCTTTGGCATCTACCTCTTCCACAAATGGATTGAAGTCAATTTCTTGAGATTCATATTGGTCCACACACTAGAGGAACTTAATGAGATCTTGATCATCATTAAATACTTGCCAATTATAAACATTATCAGGGATCATTGGTCTAGCCTTGAATTCTACTTTTGCTATTCCTAATAATGTAATATCATCCCTTTTCAAGGCCACATTTGCTAAGAAATCTTCCATTACGTTTTTGGACCTTTCTATCTAGTCTATAGAGAATGCAACAAAGAGTTCAACGGTGTCCCAAACAACATTTCTATATTGCTTTAGTCTTTTGTTCTTTGATGAATATTTTGCCCTGATTTGTGATACAACTAATTCTGAGACACCATATACTGTCAGTAGTTTGATTCCATGTTTTAGGGCGATGTTCAAACCCAACAATAATGCCTCATATTCAACAATATTATTAGTGCATTCAAAGGTTAGCAAGAATGAGTATTTGAATGTTTTTCTTGTTGGTGAGATGAATACAACTCCAGCCCCTTTTCCTCCTTTACTGCATGCACCATCAAAATACATCCTTCATACACCATGTTCATCTATTTGAGCTTCTCTTTTTATTGGTTCCATGTTTTGCAATTCAGGTTGTGATTTTTCAACCCTAAAACTCCCAAGATCTACATCATAGAAATAATTCATTTGGTTTGGATTTGATCTTTCTATTATATTTTCATACCTTGGCTCTCTACACAACTTAACTTCCTTCCCATTTATTGGTATTGTTGTGTATGATAGGTCTAATTGGACATTTCCCCCTACTGTAGCAGTCCACTGTCTGGTTAATAGCATTCCATAGTATGGTGGAGTATCTACTACAATAATATCAGTTATATAAGTGGCTTCAAGACATGAGGCCAATTTTAATTCCACATCCTTCATAACTCCAACAATAGGGATAGACCTATTATCCATTGCATAGCATTTGCCATATGTTGTGTCCACCCATAAGCCTAATTCTTTCATAACAGCTATTGGCATAATATTTATTGTAGCTCCAGAGTCAATCATACAATTTCTTACTAGCTTGTTGTTGATCAATAGTGTTATATAGAATGGGTCTACTTGGGAAGGATTTTTTGTTATAGCATCACCAAGATAAATTTCAAGAATTCTCATAACCTCTTGTCCAAGATTGTTCACCTTATTTTCTGGCCCACCTTTGTTTTTGTTATGACCTTGTTGTTGATTTGGTACATTAGAAATCAACTTGAGAGCATTGTCCCTGTATTCATCTATTCTCATCATTTCCATTAATGGTACTGATATCTTGATTTGAGATAATGCTTATGTTATATCAAATGAAGGAGTAAAAGTGATCTGTTCTGACTTTTCTTTATTGTAACCTTTTTTCTTCAGATTGTTGCCTATTGTTATCCTTCACCTTATTTTATTCAACCTTGGATGTTTCCTTATGTGTAATTTTCTAATTTTCTCCTTTCTTATGGTTATTCAAGGTACCTTTCTTATGATCTTGTTCTTTGATAAACAAACCTCTAGGTGTTCCTTGGTTTACATTTATAGTCCTATTCCTCAACTTCTAATTATTTATGGCCTGAGCCACAACAACAATTGTAAGAGCTCTCCTTTCCTCCTTAGTGGGCTTTCTTAATTGGAAATGTGGGACTATATTGGATACATAAGAAGTTTCTTCATAATTATCTTCCTGATTAGAGAAAACTTCTTGTCTACCCATGTTAACATTATATCTCTAATTGCTTACATCATATTTGAATCCATCTTCTTCGAATGATGAGTATTCTTCATCAATTGAGTGAGGTCTCATTCCTAACATATTTATGGTATGATCATCCCTATACTGATCTTAATATATTTCATTTTCTTGCAATGATTGGGCTACCACACAATATTCAAGTGAATGAGGCAGGTTACATACAATACACCATGGGTTGTTGTCCACTACATGTGTCCCATGTTTCTTTAAGGTATTAGGTGTATCCTTATAATTCTACTTCTATCTGTTATCCACAGGATTTCCATCCTTCCATTTAGTGTTATAAGGCATATCATATAATCTAGGCCTTTCATTTCTATAATAATTTGCTTGCCTAGTTTGCTAGTTATTAGGGCTTTGTGGAATTCTGATATTCTCTCTTTTACCAAATTTTCTAGCAGCTTTTCTATTGTTTTTCAGTACTCATAGCTACTTTTTAAGCTTTTGCAAGAGTCGTAGGAGCTCTATTTCGTAGTTCATATCCAGTTTTAGGGTCAAAATCTTTTAAGTATAGAGACAGTGCCATACCATCAGGAGGTTTCAATTCAGGAGAAATCTTGTGATATATCTTTTAAAACCTTTGGTTGAAATCCACTACTATCTTGTAATGAAACAACTTGCACAATATCTGAATATAATAGTAAATATGCTGCAAATACTTGATAATAATATGCCACTTCAAGGGGGCAACCTCCAAAACCACTTCGAGGGGGATACCTCCAATAGTCTTCAATGAGAACACAATACTGAATATATGATGAAATAAGACTCACTACCTCCTATATATACCTATTTATGCCTAGGATATCACCTAGGCCGACTTAGATGGGCCTATATAAGCCTTAGGCCGACCTAAACAACTAAATAACAATAAACTAATGATAATATGACTTAATTAAGAGTTAAGATAGCCACAAGCCGACTATTCATAACCCTATACACACTATAGGATTAAGGGCGTAGCATGCCCCCCCTCTTCAAAGAAGCATTGTCCTCAATGCTAACCAAATGTGGATGCTTTTGAATGAATTCCTCATTCTCCCATGTAGCTTCCTCCACTGGAGAGTTTTTCCATTTAATTAGATATTCTATGATTTCCCTTGTCCTCAGCTTCTTGGTGCGTGTTTGAATAATTCTCTCAGGATCCACAACTATTCTTCCTTCTTCATCAAGCTCAGGTAACTTAGTCTGTGCTACCACTTTATTCCCAATAACCTTCTTCAAGCAGGAAACATGAAAAAATGGATGAATTTTTGTTGATATGGGCAGCTCCAATTTATATGCTACATTGCCAATCTTCTGCAACACCTTATAAGGACCATAGTACTTGGGTGCCAGCTTGTTAGCTTTATGTTGTTGTTTTAGAGACATTTGCTTGTATGGTTGTAGTCGCACAAAGACCCAATCTCCCACTTCAAAAGTTCTTTCACTACGGTGTTGATTAGCTTGTTGCTTCATTCTGTTTTGTGCCATTGCCAAGTTCTCTCGAAGACTAGCCAATACCTCTTGTTGATGATGGATGTGTTCTTCGACTGTGTGAACCTTTGGTTGTACCCGCAATGAAGAGATGATTGATGGTGGGTGGTAACCATATAGTGCTAAAAATGGAGACATCTTGGAAGAAGTATGGAAAGAAGTGTTGTACCACCATTCTGCTAGTGGTAGCCATTACACCCATCTCTCTTGTTTATCTGAAGCAAAACAATGGAGATAGCCTTCCAAGCATTTGTTGACCACTTCTGTCTGTCCATCTGACTGGGGGTGATATGATGAACTATGAGCAAGCTAAGTGCCCAAGCATGAAAACAAGTCAGTCCAAAAATTACTTGTAAATATAGGGTCACGATCACTGACTATAACTTTCGGAGTCCCATGCAGTTTCTGAATAGTATTCATAAAAGCTATTGCTACAGTGCTTGCTGCCAATGGTTGTGCCAAAGCACAAAAGTGACCATATTTGGTGAGACGATCCACAACAACCATGATGACATTTTTTCCTTCAGATCTAGGCAAACCTGTGATGAAATCCATAGATACTTCCTCCCACCTTTGACTTGGGATACATAAGGGTTGTAGAAGACCTGGAGTCTTAACTGTCTCCCCTTTATGTTGTTGACATACCATGCATTCAGCTACAAATTTTTGAACATCCCCTTTCAGCCCTTCCCAAAAGAAATCTTGCTTGATTCTATGATAAGTTTTGAGGAATCCTGAGTGCCCACCTATTGGAGAAGCATGTAGTTCTTCCAACACCTTAAGCTTAAGAGTTGAATTCTTGCAAAGGTATAACCTCTCCTTGTACCATAAAATATTTCCTTTCCATGAAAATTTGTCAGACACACTTGATTCCTGTTGGAGTTTCTCAATGAGCCTTAGAGTATCTATGTCCTTCTCCCACTCTTCTCTTGCCTCATTTACCCAGTCTGCTTGTAACATGGAAATGGCAAATAAAAATGACTCTGTGGGTTCATCACGCCTTGATAGAGCATCAGCCACAACATTCTCCTTGCCTTTCTTATATATGATCTCAAAGTCATATCCCAACATCTTTGTGACCCATTTTTGTTGTTCTTCAGATGATAACCTATGTTGCAAGAAATATTTGAGACTATCATGATCTGTCTTGACCTTAAAGTGTCATCCCATTAGATAAGGTCTCCATTGTTTGACTGCATGCAAGATAGCCAACATTTCTTTCTCATAAACTGGCTTCAACAAATTCTTACCTTTGAGTTGGTGACTTTCAAATGCTATGGGTTTTCCTTCTTGCATAAGTACTGCTCCTATTCCATGTCCTGAAGCATCACATTCAACAACAAATGTTTTAGAAAAATCTGGGGTAGCTAGGACTGGAGTTGTACACATGGCTTCCTTTAGTTTCTCAAATGCCCTTGTCACCACTTCATTCCATTGGAAAGCATCCTTCTTTAACAAGGATGTGAGAGGAGATGCTATGCTACCATAATTCTTTACAAATCGGCGATAATACCCTGTAAGCCCTAAAAAACCTCGTAAGTTCTTAAGGGTCTTAGGAATTTTCCACTCTACAATTGCTTGGATCTTATGAGGGTCCACCTTGACTCCCTCATGTGACACAATGTGACCAAGGTACTCCACTTCTTTGACACCAAAGATACACTTGGATGGTTTAGCATACAACTGATTCTGCTTCAAAATGTCCAACACTTGATTTACATGTTGCAAGTGTTCCTCCCATGTTTTACTATATATTAAGATGTCATCAAAAAATACCAAAACAAATTTCCTCAAAAATGGCCTGAAGATAGAGTTCATTAAACTTTGAAATGTCGACGGTGCATTAGTGAGACCAAAAGGCATTACCAAAAATTCATAGTGGCCCTCATGGGTTCTAAAAGCTGTCTTATGTACATCCTCATCTCTAATTCTAATTTGATGATAACCAGAACGGAGATCAAGTTTTGTAAAATAAATAGCACCATTAAGCTCATCTAACAAATCATCAATTACTAGAATAGGAAACTTATCTTTTATGGTGAACTTGTTAAGCTCTCTGTAATCTGGACACATCCTCCATGTTTCATCCTTCTTACGCACCATTACCACAGGAGATGAGTAAGCACTTTGACTATGCCTGATAATGCCTGCTTCTAGCATCTCTTGAACTATCCTCTCAATCTCACTTTTTTGAGCATATGGATATCTGTAAGGCCTAATGTTGGGTGGTTGGCTCCCTGGTACTAGTTGAATGGCATGATCATGATCTCTCCTAGGAGGCAATCCTTTTGGCATCTCCCCAAAAACTATAGAATGCTTATCTATAATTGCTTGTAGATCCAATGGTGTAGAAGCCTTTGAGTGATATGCTTCTAATGAAAATAATTGGGCTACCATCCCATCTACCCCCTTCTTCAACATCTTTTGCATTTGGTAAGAACTTACTATCTGTGGTGACTTTGCATGCATCCCTTGTAATTCTATTATTCTTCCCTCTGATTGAAAGTGCATGAATAGTTCTTGGAAGTTCAATTCAATTGTTCCCAAAGTGGTAAGCCACTGTACTCCCAAAACAATATCTGCCGCACCCATTGAGATAGCATACATTGGACAATTAAGATGATAATCTCCCATGGATAATTTAATGCTATGGCATTTTCCTGAACAACTAACAGTACCACCATCTGCAATCAAGACCTGAAATTCTGGAGCTGGATATATAAAACAATTTAAACGAGTGGCCAACTTTTTGTTGATGAAGTTATGAGTGCTACCTGAGTCTATCAACACTGTGACTTTTTCTTTCTTTAAGAAACCCACTACCTTGAGAGTTTGTGGGGTACTAAAACCTGAAAGTGCATGGCAAGAAATGATTGGTTGAGTATCTCTTGACTCCTCCTCAATCTCATTGTCACTCTCTACTATTGGTACCTCTTCTTCTTCCTCACTTGGCCCTTCAATATAGAACAATTTCTTTTCAGTGCATTTGTGTCCTCTACTATATTTGCTATCACAATTAAAACATAATCCTTTTGCTCTCTTCTCTTCAATTTGTTGTGGTGTTAGCCTAGTAGGTTGTGGAAGTGACTGTGTAGGAGTGCTTTTATCTCTTATGTTTATAAAACCTTGCCTTTTATTAACCATTAATTTTTCCTCTACTTGCCTTGCCATAATCATTGCCTCTGAGATGGAATTTGGACGGAACATGCGTACCTCATATTTAATGTGATCCTTTAAGCCACCAATGAATAGCTCCAACAAATTTTTTGTAGACACATTTTCCACTCTTAAAGATAAAGTACGAAATTGATGAATGTAATCCTTGACCATACCTGTTTGCCTTAATTTGGTAATTTGGCTGAAGTAGCTATCCATAAGATTTTCACCATAATGAGTAATGAGTTCTTCTTGGAAAACCGACCAAGTGACAATGCATCCTTTTGCTTTCTTTTCTTCACATAGCCAATGGTACCAAATGAATTGATCAGGTTCCAAGTATAAGGAAGCCATGGCCACCTTTTGTTGACATGGAACATGGTGGATATCAAAGAATTGCTCCATTTGACAAAGCCAATTGGTAGGATCTTGACCATCAAACTTTCGCATATCCAACTTTGGTGTGAAATTCCTTGCCATAAAATGAGTGGTGTGATGATCCATCTTGAGATTTGATTCAAACCCAAAAACACCCTTCCCTTTTGTAGAATCCTCTTCCTCCACATCGTGGTGTTGTGACTGCTTATGTTTGGAAAGTATCTCCAGAATTTTCTCAATATCACATGACTTTGCCAACCCTTTCATTTGTTCATCCATAATGGACAAGATTTCACCTTTCATCTTGCTATTTTCTTTATGAATAAGTTCAAGTATATTTTCATATTCTTTTTGATCAACATCCTCATTTTCCACCTCCTCCTTGCCTGGAGTTTTTCCCGGTGTGGTAACATTCTTTTTGCCCCTTGTTGAAGGACCCGTCATGATTGGAAAAAATAATTTTGAAATAAATCACACAAATGAAATGCAAATTCTCTGAAATTTTTATTGTAACTTACTAAGGCCAAGATACCACTTACCCAGAAAAAATTCCAAGAAATTAGCAAATTTACTGCCTTGAGAGCGAATTTGTTGCAAACCCTAATTTTGCAATAACTCGCTTATTTTTGCTCCAATTCCTCTGAAATCTGGACTGTATCTTCTTTAATATTGTCTTCAAAAACCCTTTAAAAATATTTAAAAAATTCGCTAAAATCTGAAAGTTATGCTCTTCCCAAAATCGCCTCCAATGATGAGAAAAAATTTTGCCTCTACGGTGCCAAGATCATGCTCTGATACCACTTGTAATGAAACAACTTGCACAATATCTGAATATAATAGTAAATATGCTGCAAATACTTGATAATAATATGCCACTTCAAGGGGGCAACCTCCAAAACCACTTCGAGGGGGATACCTCCAATAGTCTTCAATGAGAACACAGTACTGAATATATGATGAAATAAGACTCACTACCTCCTATATATACCTATTTATGCCTAGGATATCACCTAGGCCGACTTAGATGGGCCTATATAAGCCTTAGGCCAACCTAAACAACTAAATAACAATAAACTAATGATAATATGACTTAATTAAGAGTTAAGATAGCCACAAGCCGACTATTCATAACCCTATACACACTATAGGATTAAGGGCGTAGCATATCTCATTATAGTTCTTTCGAATGATTGTAAATTCATGAATAGCAAAATTTGGATCAACATGACTCCCATACTGTTCTCTAAATTGATCTTTGAAATATTCAAAAGAACTAATTGAGGCATCAGGCAAGTTCTTATACCAATCTCTGACATCTTCAATCAAAGATAGCATAAATAAATTCATCTAAACATCTTCATATTGCACTTCATAATTGTCTATGACTGTCTGAATGTTCTTGATGTGTTCATCTGCTACAACAGCATTATTTCTAGAAAATGTTGGGATCGCATTTCTCAGGTCATTGTGAATGGGATCAGGACAAATTTGATACCTAGACAAATCCAACTGTCTATACCTGTTTATATTGAGAGGTCCTCGTAGGTTTTGGTTTGGTTGATGTTGTTGGTGGCGATAATGAGCTGCATATTGTTGTACATTGTGGTGTGGGTTTGCATTTGTATTTTGCTGGCAAAGTGGAACATGTTGCTGACCAGGAGGTGGATAGATATTAGCCATATGTTGTGAAGCAATATGAACATTATGAGTTTTTGGATTTCATGGTGGAATGTTCTATTGGACGTGGTTAATATTAGTTGGATTTTGTGGTACTCTTGAAGTATTTGAACCACTTATGTTCTGATGTGATCCCTGTGGGTTACTTGTAAGAGCATGCCCACCTTGCTTATCGGGAGGTACATACTTTGAGCTACTTGCTTTACTTCTAGAACTTATTTGTTGTAATTATTATTTAATTCGTTCTTCCTCTTCTTTTAGTTTGGCTAGCTTGAGTTCCTCCTATAATTTATGTAAATCTTGTTGTACCTCTTTCTTATTATGTATGTCTTTCGATGGAGTATCATGGGATTTTGTGGATGTTATTTGATCTATGGACTCGTATTGAATTTCTCAACCCTATTGCAATGACATTTTATAATCATATTCTTCCTGGTTTTGTATTATTTCCCTTTCAATCTGAGCCTTATATTCAAGATGCTTCTGAGGGTCAGGTCTGTACTGGTCTAGAATATCATCAAATTTGTTATGATTAGAATGGGCATGATAACTCTTGGATTGGAATTCCTCTAACTCATGCAGGAGAGTGAAGTTGTTATGAGTTATTATAGGTTGTTCTGAAGTGTTCTCTTGGGTATTCTAGTTATTAGTGCGTCCAGACTAACTTGATATCCCAGTTTTCTCAGTAGGGGCCCTTATAAGGTGGGGATGATTGCAACTTTTTACCATCAGTTTTGTATCTCCTACCATCCATGTTACAAGATATTATGACACTTTAATACATAAGATAACTTGAATTTTTGTGTAGAGTCACCACCTCTCTTAAGAGGATTCATTAATCTTCTGGGTTTTCTTTACCAGCAGAGTTATGATTTCAACTTCCTGACTCTAATAATATGGTCTCCTACCAGGTTTCCTTATGTGTTTTTCACCAGTAAAGTCACCAATTCTGTTAGGTCTCAAAAATGTAGGTTATAAACCTTAAGAGGTTGCCAAGCTCTCTTAACACTTTTGGCTAACTGGAACAGGGATGATATGATTAAAACCCCCTTCTCTTTAGGTTCTGCTAGACCTACGTGGGTGTACCTTAATTGCTAATGCAGATTTTTATGACCTTAGTGATCTAATCACAATGACATGTAGTTGTGAGCTAGATGTAAGGCTGTGAATTGTTCCTACTCCTAATATGTGAGCTTTTAAATGTGTGAATAAAGTTGTGGAATCTAAAAGATTGTTATAAAATGGTTGTGACTAGTGCCTAATTCTATTGGCTAATGGGTTTAAGACTCATATGAATTGTAGATCTATTTGGCTTAACTCTGACTATCTGGCACCTTTTAAATGTTTACACCTTATATAAACATGCAATATTGTTGGTTGTTATATCAGAACACCACAAATATATCCACAGATGAAATCATTCTTGCCCATTATAATATTAAAATATAATAGAAATTCAGTAACTTAAGCTTGAAATATGATTGGAGATAATAATATTAAATATATAAATTGTCTTGCTGCAAATTGATGATGATTTTTCATGGCCTTGGTTTCTGTTATATATATGGGAAGCGAACAAGCTTCAGGCCTAAAATGACATAACTATTCATGAATTACACCTTTTCATAACTAACATAATTAAGAAATAGATTATGGGCGTAAGCAATTTGATTAAGATCTGGATCTGCTAATCTTTGTAGAGCACTTGTGACCATAGGCCTGAGAAGGTACTCCTCTCTGTGTTGTAGTATCTATTGAATGTGCTTTTCCTGTCCTTAGTTCTGAAGCAATACATCGACTTATATATCGAAAAATTATCAAAATTTCATTCTTGTTTCACTCGACCTCTTCATGCTGCTCTGGCAATGAATAAGTTTATTTTAGAGATGTGGTCGATGTATTCCTGAGTTGCATAAGTATATGTAGAGATAATGTCACTCATGGTTGACTCCAGAGTAAAGATATTATCTAAATAGGTATGTGTGTTCTCTATTACTCTGTCCTCATCATTTATCTTTTCAAGAGTTGTGGGCAATAATTGGATCAATTCCTTCTTCCAAACATCCTTTTCTTGCAAATTCTCTTCAGTGTCAAAGAAACTAGGTAATGCCATGTCTAGATGCTGATCAAAATCGCTTAAGTCTTCTATTAACAAAGTATTGAATCTCTCATGCTCATTGATCAGATCATCATATTCTTTGAAAACTTTTTCTTCAACACCTGCTTTAGCTCATAACTCCTTTTCAAGCATCCTAAGATGTAATCTCTTATGTTCCTAGTAAACCTTATGTGTCCTTTTATGTAACTCCAATATTTTATCACTATTCCCCTCTATCTCCTCAAATCTCCTTTTGATCAGTTCTGAAGTTATGTTGAATTTAATAGTTTTTATCTCAGTTTCTAATTGGTCACTTCTCTTCTAAAATTTCTCTGCTTTGATCCTCCAATAATTGGCATCAGCTCTTGCTTCTACCACTTTTTTGTCAGCTTCTAAATGGGGTGAGTAACTTTTGGATAATGCTAGCAACTTATCTTTATAGGCGGCAATTTCTTGCCTCAATTTTGCATTTTTTGCCATATATGCATTATTTTCTTCACCAATTGCTCAATCTAAGCCTTTGTAAATTTAGCCACATTAACATTCAAATCAGCAGTCTCAAGAGGATATGTATCTTCAACTCTTTGTATCATGAGATGACCAAACACTTCATTTAGATTATCAATGATTTGAGGCCTTTTGCTTGGGGGATAAAGTGCCCATGTCAGCAATGTTGCTTTGTCAGGATCATAGCCAGACCCTGTCTTGATCTTATCTACTGCTTCAATACTTAGTTGCAATTTTTTATCTTGGTTTCTCCTAAAAGTATCAAAAACAATAGCTAATGTCATATCCCATCCTGAAACTAACATCACCCCTGCTTCTTCAAGCAACTCTCTTCCCTTTTTTGGAGTCATGTTATCCATTGCTTTGTCAATTTTCTCTTGAAGTTCATGCAACACCTCAGCCTACACCTCAAGAGTAATATCTTTCATCTTTTTCCTTGTTTTCTTTTGAATTCATATAGAAATGCTTTGAAATCAGTGGTTTTTATAAAATCATCATCTAAGACAAATTTTCTGCTTGCCAAATGTCTTATATCCTCTAATAATTCATTAGGGGATTCCATTATGACTATTTCCCTATCCACAGGAGGCTCATACTTTTCAATTCTAGGTTCTAATGCCTATACATTTTCATCTCCACCTTCTAATTCTTCATCTTCTACAGTGTTGGTATCAAATGAGAAACTTATGTCTAGTGTGGACTAAGGGCAAAGATGACTCAAGGGAACCTCATATTTAGCTTATATCTCCCTAATATTCCTACCTTTTCTTTCAAAAACCCTAGGAGGGACATCCAAAATCAACTCTGATGCATGTGAAACTAACATGTTCAGTCTTTCTATAGGATCATTGATTTCTAAAAAAGTTCCTTTATAATTGGGGTTTTGGGCTACCCTACAAGCCTAAGCTAACATCACTTTATGATACAAATGTCTCCTTTAAATTGCAAAATTTTCATCAACATTTCTAATCAAATCATCATCTACAAAGAGTGTATGTTGATACTTTTTCAGCTTCTAATTTGTTTTGACATGATTTATAAAATGCTTAGGGTCAAACGTCTCCCTAGTATTTCCTTTAGACATCCCAAAATAATCTAATTTCTTTTCAATTGCTTCATACCCCTTTTCAGAAAATGCAGTAAGGTCTCCAAAAAGCAAGGTACCTAGCATAAAAGACTATTTATTATGATTCTTCAAGTGAATAAAATCTTAACAAGCTAATTGCCTTACAATCTCCAAATATGAAATTATGTCGGGGAAAGTTTTTGGGAGCAAGAATGGTGCTCCTTCATATCCAAAAACTCTGATCTTGGTGCAATCACTGTATGTATACCAATCACCCCAGTTGTGATTGATTTTCTTGTCCTTATCCATATCTTTAGGTCTGAGAAATTTTTTTATAGCAGTTGACAAATTATAATTGTAGGGATGACCCAACAAACCATATAGTGGTTTCACAAAATATTCTTCAATGGACAAGTAGTGTGACCTATCACATCTACTATCCCAAATGGTTGTCCACATTTGTATGGATTTAATATCTCCATTTCTATCCAAATCCCTGACCTTACGAGATTCACTCCATAAACCCATGTTCTGCCCCTCATATAGAACAAGATGTATAAATAAAGAATAGTGCATAAATTTAACACCTCCCCTATTACCTTTTACAACCACTAAATCATTATGGAGATCATTAGCGAGGTACTCAGCATAATCTAATGTTCTAGCATCTGGGCTCTGCACATCCACAGTCAAAACCATTGGTGCTATTTCCATAAATGCAAGGGCATCCACGCCTAACACTTGACAAACAGAATAATAAGTGTATCTAAAATATAGCTCAAACAAGTCAACAGAATAAGGGGGATCCTCCACCCCAGAAAACACTCTGAGCTGATTATTCTCATCACAAGGCTTGTGAAACGACAACCTCCACCTTTTATAGCTATTACTCAAATTGTTGTATTCATTCAAGAGGTCCCTAATCCTAAATTTCATATCAAAGCTTGTATCCAATTGAAAAACCATTGAAATGTAATCCCTAGTGACAGGAATAAACCCAAACCCATTGTTCAATTCAATCATATGGGTTTGTGGATTATAACTATCCACAAATGATTTAACCAATTCCACGTTCACAAATACATTAGTTACTACCAATTTCCCCAAGTTTAACCTCCATGGATTCGAGACTGGTTTATGTTTATGCATTTTCCTATAATGGTATATAAACAGGTTGTACCCTCCTATAGGGGTCCATGAATCTCCTACTTGTCTATTAACATCTTCTAGTGTGTCAACATGGGGGTTTAATTGAGCATTTCTCCTAGACCTTTGTCTGAACCCCGAGCTTGTTTTATCAAATCGTGATTTACATGTCTCTCTATTTTTTGTCTCTTTTTAGGGTTCTGATTTGCTATTTCCATTATGTTTTTGTGTTTATGAATCAACAAATTTAGGTGTATTCTGTGAGTTCAGATTTGGGCTTGGGGTACTTACTTAAATGGGCTTCCTCTGATTTTAAACTTGCTACTTTTAGTCACTTGCCTCCTTGATTTTCTTCAACTGTTTAATGATTTCTAAAATTTTTTGGAGATTGGTTTTTTTTATACTCAGCTCTAGTTCATTGATGGTGTTTTGTGGCAAATTCAATATCAATACAGGAGTAATTAATTCATTTAAATATGAGCCGTCTAATCTATGTCAAATAGTCATGTCAATAAGTCATCGTGATGATTGCATTTTCTTTCCTCAATCTCATTTTTATTTCTTGCAGGATGTTGGAATGACCCCCGATAGCATCATACCGATATCATTATGTGCTCCTAATATTTCCTTTATGCATCATTATTTTGATTTTGCATGATCCACCTTTATTTATTATGTGGTTTTATCTTTATCGGGGGGATTAGGAACTGACTCACTTCAATATCCCTAAGTCTGTTTGAAATGCCCTTTTACAAATGTTATCGGTGTATCGGAAGGACTGGAAACTATGTCACTCCGATATCCTAGAGTCCCTTTGAAATGCTTGTTTTTAATCTATATCGTTGTATCGGCAGGACACATTTAGGTGTCACGCCAATATGCATCAGTCCCTTCAATATGTTTTGGTGCTATCAAAATATCAAAGAGACATACAATTGATTTATTCCGACAACCTTCGGTGTATCAGAAGGACTGGAAACTATGTCACTCCGATATCCTAGAGTCCCTTTGAAATGCTTGTTTTTAATCTATATCGTTGTATCGGCAGGACACATTTAGGTGTCACGCCAATATGCATCAGTCCCTTCAATATGTTTTGGTGCTATCAAAATATCAAAGAGACATACAATTGATTTATTCCGACAACCTTCAATCTCTTCAAAATCTTTAATCCTTTTGATTTTTTGACGTCAGTCCGATAGGAAAATGAGTTGCATGTTTAAAATTTTTAACATTTCAGATTATCGAAGAGACTCTGATATAGTAGTCTCCCACCGATAACCCTTTATAGGACTTTATTAGAGGGACCTTAGGGTTAGTTTTAATAATATGGAAGTGACTTCATTCTTTTTGGGTGAAGGTGATACATTGTGGAATTACTAGGTTTAGGATTCAAAGTCGAGCGAATATATTATTTTGACTGAAAAAGTTGAAATGGCATTTTGGGAATGGAAATATGGCAGGAAATAGGTTTTTTCAAAAAAAATTTGGGGTCAAAATTTAGTTCCAACATGCCCTAAACTAATATGGTTTGAAAAACCACACCACAACTGATGGCACAAGGCCACCAGAAAAAGAAAAGCCCATATTTTCCTCTGTCATACACCTTATTTTGGTCTGATTTTATTAAACTCCGCTTTAAATTATTTATGAAATCTGCTAGGCCATATCTACTATCACTATGTTCAGCATTGTCCATATTTCTTTTGGATCTGTCACCATTCTATAATTCATAATTAGGCACAATCTAAAAATTATCATCATCATGAGACAAAGAGAAGCTACAACATTCGAACAATCTAGACCCATACTTTTCATGATATTTTGTTTCATCACATTTGTTGTCGTTTACCAAATGGTGGCTTTCTAACTAAACTAGGAAGAATAACAAATTAGGTTGCCTTTGACATCTAATATCAGATCCAAAAATATTAGTACCATCTTCATAGTCACATGTAGCTTGTCCATATGATTGCGATCTTGAAACGCCATCACCACAAGATTTAAATATGTATCTCTAGAGAACTGCTGCAATGAAATTCATGACGACCAATTGTCTCTATTTTATCATAATGTAATCCTGATTTGCTCTTTCACACTCATGATATAGTTTATCATTATTGTCACCTGAAGTACATTCACTATCAAAGAAAATGTATGTTGGGCATAGAATTTCAGAATCATCCTTATGTGCATATCTCTAATATTTTATAGTGAGTAATTCTAAAATTTGTTCACTACTAAGTGAATATGCCCCCTCTTCCACATCCTCTACTGTCTCTTCCTCATGATCTCTGCATGCACCACCATCCTCTATGGACTTATTGCAATCATTTCTCTCTTCATTGTTGCAAAGCATGTCGTCTCTTTGTATTTCAGCTTCTAACTTATTATTATCAATACTATGATATTGCACAAATGGCTGCACTTCCATTATTTGATCATGAACTGCACTCAGATTATTATGTATACCATAATCAGGTATGCATATTTCTTCTTCATCAGGTGTTTGATCTCTTTCTTGAATATGCAAATACTCATCATCTTCTTCCTCACACTGCTCATTCAATTATTGAGGTGGGTGGGCTGGGACAAAAGGAACATCCACACTTTGAAGACTACTCTCATCTTTTAATGTATCATATGTCATTTCATTGTTTGTTGGAATATGTTGAGGCCCCAAGTCTTGTGTAAAATCTTCATAATTGTCATCAAACTGATTCAAAAATAGCCTCTTGAAATCTTCCCATGAAGATACACTTTGCATGGGTAAACCGATACACCATTCTCTTGCATAATCCATCAATGATCTTGCCAAGCATTTCATAATGACATCTTCTGGATAAATTTGAAAATCCTCAATAAAATCCCAAAATAGTTGTATGTGCCTATGAACTGATTCATGTACCTATCCATAAAATTTAGGGATATGTTTTATGAGCTCAATGGGATAACGATTTGGGTAGCCTTGGATATTATTGAAGTTAAATGGTTTGTCAATGTCCCAGATAAGCACTCTTCTTTGTGGACTTGGCTGATGTTGTTGACCATTCTGGTGCGGGTCTTGACATTGATAATGTTGGGCATGCTGATAGTATCCACAATCTTGGTAGCCCACTAGTTTTTGGCCATATGGGATAGGATAAGTATTTATTTGATTTGAGGCTTGTGAAAAATGTCCTGTTGTGTATGATATGCACTACATCTATTGCCAAGATTTCCAATTGTATTATGAGGTAATTGTGGGGTAAAAGAATCACTTACATTCACACATCCATCCTCATTAGAGAGTATATTTTGTGATGTATTTGAAACAAACTCAACTCTCACTTGTAGCAGTTGTTGAGTCAATTCTTCCTTTTTTCTTTGTTGACTCAAGCCTTCCCACTTCCTTCGTCAATCATTCTAATTTTCTTTTATCTTTCTCCATGGCTTAGTTAATTCTCCTTTTGAAGTAGGGACATCAAGGGCACCATAATTTGTATTGGGCAAATAAGAATGAAAATTCATACTTTAATAAGAAATCTGCAACATCCTTTAATCTTTATTTTTGCCTAGCTGTTTCAATTTTTTTTTTGCATTTTTTATCAAGTTCCTTTTAACAAAGTCTCCACCTCTTTTCAAAAGAGGAATAAATTTTATCTTTTTGGGTCCTTCTTGCCAGTAGAGTTACCAATTTGTGTTCAAATTCAAAACTTCACTGACTCTGTAACGAGATGGTCTTTAACCAAATTTTCTTATGTTGGTCCCTAGTGAAGCCACCAATTCTGTTAGGTCTCAAAAATGCAGGTTGTTAACCTTAAGAGGATGCCAAGATCTCTTAACGCTTTTGGCTAATGAAACATGGCTGATATGATTAAAACCCCCTTCTCTTTAGGTTCTGCCAAACCTAGGCGAGTGTACCTAAATGGTTAATGCAGATTTGTATGACCTTAGTGATCTACTCACACTGGCATGTAGATGCAAGATAGATATAAGGCTTTAATAACTACTAATGTGTGAGATTTTGAATATATGAATAAGGTTTTGAAATGTTACTTTATAATGACCAGTGCTTTATCTATTATGGACAACGGAGTTAAGATGTGTATGATAGATATGTCATCCTTGGCTTAACTCAAATTATTTGGCACTTTTCAAATATTTATACCTTGTATAAATGTGCAAGGTTGTAGGTGACCAGGCTCTTCTCACCAAATCCCAATGATATTTTCCCAAGTTACTGTGATCAATTGAAAGGATTTTAATTCTTACAGGGAGGAAACAAATCGAGTTGATTCATTTAAAGGGTTTTAGCTCCTGGCAGAGACCAATAAACATAAATCACCTAGAAGGACTTAAATCGACTTCTCATAGAAACTAATCAAATAGATCACATGAGTGCAGCAAATGTGCCCTGATAAATTAAACACATCCTTGATATATTGAATTTAAATAACAATGGAAAACCATTCTGGAGATAGCACAAATAACACATATGAATGAATATTAGTAAATAATTGAACACCAGAAAGGTTGGACATTAGATAAAAATATTCCTTCTCCATTCAATTGCTTCAAAAGATTTTATAATGTACATAGGAAGTCTTCATTGTGATATTTTTTTTTCTACCTAACCCTAATGCTTGTTGCTTCTGTTGCTTCTTTCTTTTCTAATAATGGTTTTTATCTCCCATTCATATTTTGTACTTTTAGGGTTATGACCCTTCACACATCTATTCAATGTAGCTTTTCATTATCTTTGGCAGGAATAAAATATTTAATTTTATCTTTCACCTTCACTTCTCTGTGAGGATTAATTTTAATAATAGCTTTTATCCCTCCTCTTTTGATGGTAATTTGCATTTTACCCGAAAATATGTTATTTGGTAAAACAATTACCTCCTCTAAATCTTTTTAAATGTGTTTTAACTCCTTGGGTGAAAATATTTTGCCACATTCCTGCCTCAAATAAATTTTTACTTCGCATTTTACACCACAATCAAATAATTCCTTTTCCATAGTTTTGACGAGAAAATAATTTTGACATTACATATTAATAAATCTCCTCATAAAGTGCTCGCTGTATTTTATGAAAAGTGAAATTTTATTTATATTTTTCTATTCTCAGAGGATCAAAGGGACTTATATTTAGTCCTGCCGATTCCCCGATGACTTCTTCACACCTTCAGTTTTCCCCTTTTTGGGACATCGAAGGGAATCCATATCACTCACTCTGACATTCCGATAAGATTTTGCTTTGATGTATTTTGCTACATTGGTTTTAGGGTTTATGCTAGTGACGCGGGGAATATTAGGGTTACTTTCTCCACCATTGCACACAATTTTGCTACTATTGTTTCTAGTTATGGCTCAAGCACTGGTGGATAAAATGGAGCTATAAAGTCTAAAATTTACAAATCCCATCAGCATCTATGTCATGTTCAGGGTGCATCTACATATAGATATCCAAAAAATTTAGATTACCTTCTTGAATAGAGCTATCATCCTCAATGTTAGACTCACTACATCCAACACTAGCACTCTCCCTCCGCAATAGCATTGACATCCATCTGATACTGTGCAGTATCTAGAGCAATAATAATAGTTCAAAGTTCCCTTTTTGGCAGCTTCCATTCCTCTCTGAGAAGACTCTTTGATAAAATGAAATCCCTAAGACATATGTTGCAATCCACATAGTTTGAATGAACTACAGCAATAAAAACAAGAAACTGCACATATTTTGTGGGGAATTTTGAAGGTAAATCGGTCCATGTAAATGGTTTCTCGACATAGGTCCAAAACTCTTTCATAGACCAAATCTTGACCATATTGTCCATGCCACAACTTGCAATACGATGCATATCTAAGGGATGAAAATCTACACTTAGAACTTCATTGCGATGTCCCCCAGCTAGCAAACATCAAAATGCATATACCAGTTTGCACATTCCATAGACATACAAATTCATCTTTGCTAGAAGATGCAATAAGAGAAGGTTTAAGTAATTGTGTCCTAATTTCATTCATGGAATCTCCATGCCCAACAAAACTCTTGTCAATCTTTTTATTTGCAGCATCAATAACTTGAATTATCCCATTGCTAGCACCTACAACTAATAATGGCGAATCATTGACATTGCAAGCCCAACTTATAGTGTAAAATGACTCTTCCTTATCCTCATCGACATAGGCCTCCAAAACTGCAATGGCCCCTCCATCAAGACATTTATAAACATTAACCCAGTTTCCATCTACCGTGGTGAAAATGGTGAAATAAGGGGAATCGATAAAATTAAAAGCAATGGCGTAAGGACGTTGTTTGCCCTCCTGAAGCCTATTCATCAATTTGTATTCCCTCTTCTTCTTTGAAGATGTCAAGAGACCTATCATAGCCTCCATGCCAAACCCGGTCCTTGACATTTTCGATTGGGTGCTTACACTTGCTACTATCTTCTTCATGCTCTCTTTTACAACATTTTTTTCTTATATTTCATGGATTCCAACTTCCATTGCCAACCGATATGGAATTGGAAATATAAACCCTGGCAAGCCCTTTCAATATCCAAGCTTCCCTGCCTTGGGATTAGATGAGCTTCTTTCCAGTTGTCCTTGGGGGATCCAACCATAGGTTCAACGATATTGGAACAGACTCCATCACCATCATTTTGCATAACTTTCTTATCATTAGGGTTCATGAACTTAGTAATACGTTCAAGGGTGCTAGACTTATTCTCAAATGTGCTTTCTTTGGAACCTTTATGGGCATCCCCACATTATCCTTCCCTTTTAAAACCCTATTGGGAGGCCTTATCTGAATTAGAAGCCTCTATCAGTGATTTTCTTGTAGTAGATGTCCAAAATAGAAGGAAGCATATGCTAGTCTTTCAATAATATTATTTATTTGTTTGTGACAGGAATTTCCTGTCTTATTGATGATTGGCCCTCTGGAGGAAACCTTAGGCAAGACTTTTGAATGGGTTTGTGGCATCATTGCAGAAACAAATCTCTTGTGGAATGGTGGGACTAAAAATAATTGCCTTATTAGTAACCCCATAATGAATAATATGAGGATATTGAATTTGGGTATTCTAGTATGAGTCGCTCATGCATAGATCTTTCGCACTACATTCAATGATGTTCACATCTTTCAGGCAGCTTCCTATGAATAGAAACAAGAGCCTCCAATTATGCACACCTTGCACATTTGACACCAATGCCAAACCCTAATGTTTCAATCTACTCTAGAACTTGAATTGCCAACTCCCACAACAATTGTGTGACACCTATCAGGTCCCATTATAGGCCCGACTAAAAAATATTTTCGATTTGAAACAAATTTTTTGTCTTGAATTGTCTTGACATAGTTTCAAAATGCTTCTGAGGTGAAAAAAATGAACTAGGTAATCATCAGAATCCACTTTTAGGCATTTTGTACTGTGACCAAAACATGCCAAGTAGCCTCCAGAATTGCCTTGAAAAACTGATCAAATTGTCTCCTGGAGTCATGAAAATGCACAGGCATGTAGACATTTGATCTAGGAATTTAGTACAATAGACGGTTCGGCAAAATGCATCATAAGGTGCAAGATATTCACATCCAAAGCAGCCCACTTAGCTTTTTCTGCAACTATATCTGTTAAAACTAATTAGGGCTCACCAACTTGCCATTTTGAAAAAATATCAAATCACTTCCTGCGACGCTACCACTCTAGAGATCAGTTCTTTTAAGTCAAATGAGCATGTGTGAAAGAGTATTTTTCATCAATCCATTTCTTTCATGAAATATTAAAGGCCAAAGTTGACCTCTCTGCAACTTTCTGGAAATGCAGATGTAAAAATAGAATTATTTGCATTTGCTTTTGATCTCGAAAATATATCAAATGAGATGCTGGGGTTTTGAAAATTGGCATGAAAGTAGATTATCATGAGGACAATATGAAACACTAATGGGCTCATCATGAAAATCATCCAATTGCTAGATATTAACCTCCAAAGTTGACCTCCCTGGCAAATTTCACACTGCGCAGACATCAAACCTTACCCGAACCCTCCAACTTGATGCTTGAAAACCCAGTCAAATCTGATGCAGAGTGGCACAAGGGAAGCAACACACAAGGGTTTACTCTATTGTCCTTTGCCCACTCACCCACTTCAAACAGCCTTCAACCAAGCAACCAAAGGCACATTCAAGGGTGTATGAAGGATTTGGTATCCTAGTGATGGCTCCACCTTCTAGGCTTCTCCAACACCTTAAGACAGATCAACAAACACCTTCTATGCAGTTGGTTTGGTCTCCAACTTCCCAAAACTCTTCAACCTATACCTTGACTAGTAAGGCTACTAGCCCTCCAAACTAGGTTTTCTCAACAAAACTTGACAAAATCCCAAAGGTCTAGGCAAACAAATGATGGAATTGAACACCTTTCAGGGGACCCCAACAATCCTCCAAATCTCCTACTCCAACTCTACTCCAGCAATCCAGAACGCCTACTAGGTCTCTAGGCCTAATTGATCAATTTAGGCTAGGTTACAAAGCAAGTGCTCAAAATTGGGTGCATAGGTCAGGGGAAGGAACTTGGAATGCTTCTACCATGTCCCTACAACACAAATCCATCATTTATTTTCTCACCCTAACAGGATTCTATCATCTACAACCTCAAATAGCATGAAATTGGCCAAATACAATGAAATACTTGACCTAGGGCATCACCTTAAAAATAGAAGACTGCATTTTCTGACAAAAATCTTTTGGAATCTTATTGTACATACCCCTAGCCTACATTTCACTAGTTTTTGCAAATTTTCAACGGTGGAAATGCATTCTAGGGCCGGATTTCTATGGCTGCCCTAGAAAACAGGGTTTCTGGACCTGTTTTGAAAGAAAAATCTATAACTTTTGATCCCGACCACTTCAGGACCTCAAACCAATTGCATTGGAACCCTCACTCCAAGAGCTTTCAGAAAAATATCATTTGCACACGTGAAAAATCCATACAGTCTGTACACAGCAAGAAAAATAGCGAAAAATAGTCAGTTTTTTTGATTTTTGTGCCCAAATTCCGTACAAAAACTTCCTCCTCCGTACTGGAGTCAGATATTCACCATATTAACCCATCCAAGTCAGTTTACAACTTCTACAAATAGTTTGAATAACCAAAATGAAGTTGCAACCGGTCAATGTGTCATTGACACCATTGACAACACTTGACACTATGGAGTTTTTGCATTTTCCAAAGGATGGTGATTTGTTTTTCTTGTCCAATGGAATCAAAACATCCTCCATACTCCCAAAACATGATAAAACACACAAACAATACAAAAAAAAAAACTCAAAAACCAACCCTTATACCTTCTAGGCCTAAGTGGCATAACAAGGATCCAAGTGGACTAAGCATGATTGAGGTTTATATGGTTACCTCAATCATCTTGACCACACAAAAAGGACCATATACTCATGGCTAAAGCCTTATTACAATCAAAACCACAACTTTCAAAAAAAAAAAAATGCAAACAAAGTGACTTTAGGAACCAAGGTGCTCCTAGGTGCCCTGCACCATACACCCACTGTCAAAGAGAACTCAAGTCTCTTGAGTTGGAATGCTGTCAAATGTGAAACCTGCCTTCTCAATGTCTACCGTGCTCATCCAAGTGGCATCCTCCTGAGGTTTGTTTAGCCACTTCACCAAATAGTCATGATAGGTGTGCCTTCTAGTTTGTTTTGCAATCCTCTTGTCCAAAATGCACTCAATCTGATTTGGAGATGAAGGAATGAGTTCTTGGAGTGTGTGATCAGTTTGATCTTCTTCAACAACAGTCTGAGGATCAGATCCTTTATAGGGATAAAGGTCTGAAACATTAAAAATTGGAGACAAAGCAATGCCATCCGGAAGTTTGATTTTGTAGGCATTTTCTCCACATTTCTTGAGCACTTCACAAGGCCCAATCTTCTTCATGAGTAGCTTAGTGTGTTTACCTATAGGGAGCCTCTCCTTCTTTAGATGAACCATTACTAAATCACCTTCCTTGAACTGTAAATCCCTTCTTTTTCTGTCAGCAAATTGTTTATATTTCTGAGAAGTGGACAGCAATTTCTGTTGTACTTGTTCATGGACATCTTTCATGACTTGAACGAAGTCTTCAGCCAAGGCACTGCTGTTTTCCAGTCCTTTAATCTCCCTTAGTTCCAAAATACCCCTTGGGTGAGTGCCATAAACAATTTGGAAAGGAGACAGGCCGGTGCTTCTATTGACAGTGTCATTGTATGAGAACTCTGCCTGAGCCAAAATTGAATCCCAACTAGCACCCTGCTCCTTGGTTAGGCATCTTAGGAGGTTACCAAGTGACCTATTAATCACCTCTGTTTGTCCATCAGACTGAGGGTGATAGGCAGATGATAAGGACAAATTTGTACCTAGTCTCTTCCACAGTGTCCTCCAGAAGTGTCCAACGAACTTGGGGTCTCTATCTGAGATTATGGACAAAGGTAAACCGTGTAACCTGACTATTTCCTTGAAGAAAAGACCTGCTATGTGTGAGGCATCATGTGTGGTTTTACATGGGATGAAGTGAGCCATTTTTGAGAACCTATCTACAACCACAAAAATGCTGTCATGTCCATTCTTTGTCCTAGGCAAACCAAGTACAAAGTCCATACTTATGGAATCCCAAGGCTTTGAAGGAATAGGTAGAGGAGTGTATAAACCTACATTTGATGTATGCCCCTTTGCTCTTTGGCAAATTTGACAAGTTTCAATAAACTTCCTTACATCGGTTGGCAATTTTGGCCAAAAATAGTACCTCCTAACCAATTCTAGGGTCTTATCAATACCAAAGTGACCTGACATGCTGCCACAATGCTTTTCCTTTATTATATTCTCTCTAATAGATCCTCTTGGGATACACAACATGCTACCCTTGAAAAGATATCCATCTTGCAACAAAAAATCAGAAAAATCAGTATTATACCTTCCTGTCATGGCCTTGCAAGAGAGGTATGGTTCTTTGAAGTCTTCATCTGCTGTATACTGATCTTTAATGGCATGAATACCTATACTTTCCAACTGAATAGTTTGCACAACAAGATTTCTCCTACTTAAGGCATCGGCTACCTTATTGGCCACTCCTTTCTTATGTTTTATGGAGAAGGTGTATGCTTGGATGTACTCCATCCACTTGACATGTCTGTGATTCAACTTTTGCTGCCTGTTCAAGAAGCTTAATGCATGGTTGTCAGTAAAAACTATAAATTCCTTTGGCAATAAGTAGTGTCTCCATTTCCTCAATGACTGAACCATGGCATATAACTCTAGATCATAGGTGGAGTAGTTTTGTTTTGCCTCATTTAACTTCTCACTAAAGAATGCTACAGGCCTCCCATCTTGACTTAGGACTCCTCCAACAGCCCTCTTACTTGCATCACATTCTACCACAAAGACCTTGTCAAAATTAGGTAGCACTAGGACTGGTTTTTCTGAAATTTTTTTCTTTAACAGTTCAAAGGCTTTGCTGGCCTCATTTGTCCATACAAACACACATTTCTTGCCCCCTTTTATGGTGTCAACAAGTGGAGCACAAATGCCACTAAACCCTCTAATGAACTTTCTATAAAAGCTGCATAAACCATGGAAACTCCTTACCTCCGAGGCTGTTGTAGGTGTTGGCCAATTAAGAATGGCTGCAACCTTACTTGGATCCATTTTTAGGCTGCCCTTGGAGATGACAAACCCCAAAAATATCAACTCTTCTTGTAGGAAGACACATTTGTCAAGATTGATTCTCAACTTCTCCTCTTGAAGCCTCCTGAGCACTTGATGGATATGCCTTATGTGGTCTTCCATGCTGTCACTAAAAATCAGTATATCATCCAAATATACAACAACAAACTTGTTAAGGAAAGGTTTTAGCACTTCATTCATCAATCTCATGAAGGTGCTTGGTGCATTTGACAAGCCAAAAGGCATGACAACCCATTCAAATAGTCCTTCATTGGTTTTGAAGGCGGTTTTCCACTCATCCCCTTCCCTTATCCTGATTTGGTGATAACCACTTTTTAGATCTATCTTGGTAAAATACTTAGCCCTACCCAAGCAATCCATTAAATCTTCTATTCTAGGCATTGGAAATCTATACCTGATAGTAATCTTGTTGATGGCCCTGGAATCAGTGCATAGTCTCCATGTTCCTTCCTTCTTGGGTGCAAGTACTGCAGGTACTGCACATGGACTAATACTCCTCCTGATAAGTCCTCTATCCAACAAGTCTTGGATTTGTCTTGCCACTTCAGCATTTTGCTCTGGAGTCAACTTGTAGGCTGCTTGGTTTGGTAGGGTGGATCCAGGGATGAGATCAATGCAATGACTAATCTCCCTCTTTGGTGGAAGGGCATCCTTGCCTTCATCGGCTATCACATCCTGAAACTTCTCCAATAGTTCTTCCACTTCCTTTGGTCCAATCCTCCTAAGAGGTTGCTGCACTTTGACCTTCTTGGGATTCACATCCTTGGGCTTGATGACTACTGCAAAACATTGGCACTTTCTCTTCCTTGAGGTTAGCCAAAAACTCTTTTTCACCTACCAACATAACTGAACTAGAAATGACTTTCTCTTTGCAATCATCAATCAAAGGAGTCATTGTAAACTTTTCACCATTCTTGGACAAATGAATCACATTGTTCTTACCATCATGTTGGGCACTTGTGTCATGTTGCCAAGGTCTTCCAAGAAGAAGGTGGCATGCATCCATATCCACTATCTCACAAAGAACCTTATCATGATATTCACCTATCTTGAATTCAACCCAACATTGCTCTTTCACCACAATTTGTTGTTCCTTGGTTAGCCAAAAGACTCTATAGGGGTTAGGATGAGGCATTCTTTCCAATCCTAACTTAGTCACCATTTCATTAGAAGCCAAATTTTCAGAAGAACCTGAATCAACTATTACCTTGCACACTTTTCCTTTCACCTTGCAAGTGGTTCTGAACAAGTTGTTTCTTTGGGGCTGCTCCTTGGTGGCTGGCATGATGAGTGACCTGTTGAACATGATGCATTCTCCACTCTCAGGTGCTGCAGACTTGGAAGAGGCTATTTGGTAACTTGTGGTGCTTTGACAGTCCTCTTCTTGAAGGAGTTGTACTCTTCTTTCTTTCTGATTTGCAGCAGTGTTTCCCATCTTCTCCGGGCACCTAAAGGACTGATGTCCAATCTGATTGCAAGAGAAACACCTTCCAGTAAACACACTAGGACCTCTGCCCCCACTTCTTCCTCTGCCATTACCTCTGCCCCTAAACTGACCCTTATCAGCACTGTTTTTATCAGCCTGCCCTTGGCTGCCTTCTTGTGATCCGCCACCTTGGAATCTAGAGAAATTATCTCTGTTTTGAAATCTGCCCCTGCCCCTAAAGTTTTGATTTCCTCTGCCTCTGCTGCTGCTACCAAAATCTCCTTTTCTTCTCTGCTTATCCTCAATCCTTAGTGCCATTTGAAAGCACTTATGGACTGTCTCCGGGTTAAAGAGAGTTAATTCATCTTGAATGGAGAACTTGAGGCCATTAAGATACCTTGCAAGCTTCTATTTTTCATTCTCAGGCATCTTGGCTTTCAATGTCATCTTGTGAAACTCCTCTGTGTAGGTGCTCACGTCCATGTCCTTTTGTCTCAAGTTGTGCAACTTCTTGTTCAAGTTGACCTCATAATCCTCAGGGACAAATTGCTTCTTGATTTCAAGTACCATCTTCCTCCATGTAGAGATAGGATTCCTATCATCTTCTATCCTCTCATTTTGAATAAAATTCCACCAACTCAAGGCTGGCCCTTTCATTCTTGATTTGGCAATCTTCACTTTCTGATTTTCTGCCACTTCTTCACATTCAAAATAGTTCTCTATTGCCTCAATCCAATCAAGGCACTCCTCTGGATTCATCTTACCAGGAAACATAGGTAAGTCTGCCTTAGTGTCCTTCCTACTCAACTTTCCAAGTGCATCTAGGAATTGTCTCTCTGACATGCCTCCTTGTGGCTCTTCCATAGGCACTTCTTCTTCCTCATCTTGATCCTCTTCATCTGAATCTAAGATGACTTCTGACTTCTTCTTCTTGTCTTTGTCTTTCTTCAACTTTTCTATCTCAGCCTCCATCCTTTTGTTCTTGGCTGCTTGCTCTCTCACTATCTTTGCCAATTCGGCATTTGTCACCTTTGAAGGAATTTCCTCCTCTTCTTCTCTATCTCCCATCTCTTTGATGGCTCTGATACCACCTGATGCAGAGTGGCACAAGGGAAGCAACACACAAGGGTTTACTCTATTGTCCTTTGCCCACTCACCCACTTCAAACAGCCTTCAACCAAGCAACCAAAGGCACATTCAAGGGTGTATGAAGGATTTGGTATCCTAGTGATGGCTCCACCTTCTAGGCTTCTCCAACACCTTAAGACAGATCAACAAACACCTTCTATGCAGTTGGTTTGGTCTCCAACTTCCCAAAACTCTTCAACCTATACCTTGACTAGTAAGGCTACTAGCCCTCCAAACTAGGTTTTCTCAACAAAACTTGACAAAATCCCAAAGGTCTAGGCAAACAAATGATGGAATTGAACACCTTTCAGGGGACCCCAACAATCCTCCAAATCTCTTGCTCCAACTCTACTCCAGCAATCCAGAACGCCTACTAGGTCTCTAGGCCTAATTGATCAATTTAGGCTAGGTTACAAAGCAAGTGCTCAAAATTGGGTGCATAGGTCAGGGGCAGGAACTTGGAATGCTTCTACCATGTCCCTACAACACAAATCCATCATTTATTTTCTCACCCTAACAGGATTCTATCATCTACAACCTCAAATAGCATGAAATTGGCCAAATACAATGAAATACTTGACCTAGGGCATCACCTTAAAAATAGAAGCTGCATTTTCTGACAAAAATAATTTGGAATCTTATTGTACATACCCCTAGCCTGCATTTCACTAGTTTTTGCGAATTTTCAACGGTGGAAATGCATTCTAGGGCCGGATTTCTATGGCTGCCCTAGAAAACAGGGTTTCTGGACCTGTTTTGAAAGAAAAATCTATAACTTTTGATCCTAACCACTTCAGGACCTCAAACCAATTGCATTGAAACCCTGACTCCAAGAGCTTTCATAAAAATATCATTTGCACACGTGAAAAATCCGTACAATCCGTACACAGCAAGAAAAACAGTGAAAAACAGTCAGTTTTTTTGATTTTTGTGCCCAAATTCCGTACAAAAACTTCCTCCTCCATACTGGAGTTAGATATTCACCATATTAACCCATCCAAGTCAGTTTACAACTTCTACAAACAGTTTGAATAACCAAAATGAAGTTGCAACCGGTCAATGTGTCATTGACACCATTGACAACACTTGACACTATGGAGTTTTTGCATTTTCCAAAGGATGGTGATTTGTTTTTCTTGTCCAATGGAATCAAAACATCCTCCATACTCCCAAAACATGATAAAACACACAAACAATAAAAAAAAAAACTCAAAAACCAACCCTTATACCTTCTAGGCCTAAGTGGCATAACAAGGATCCAAGTGGACTAAGCATGATTGAGGTTTATATGGTTACCTCAATCATCTTGACCACACAAAAAGGACCATATACTCATGGCTAAAGCCTTATTACAATCAAAACCACAACTTTCAAAAAAAAAAAATGCAAACAAAGTGACTTTAGGAACCAAGGTGCTCCTAGGTGCCCTGCACCATACACCCACTGTCAAAGAGAACTCAAGTCTCTTGAGTTGGAATGCTGTCAAATGTGAAACCTGCCTTCTCAATGTCTGCCGTGCTCATCCAAGTGGCATCCTCCTGAGGTTTGTTTAGCCACTTCACCAAATAGTCATGATAGGTGTGCCTTCTAGTTTGTTTTGCAATCCTCTTGTCCAAAATGCACTCAATCTGATTTGGAGATGAAGGAATGAGTTCTTGGAGTGTGTGATCAGTTTGATCTTCTTCAACAACAGTCTGAGGATCAGATCCTTTATAGGGATAAAGGTCTGAAACATTAAAAATTGGAGACAAAGCAATGCCATCCGGAAGTTTGATTTTGTAGGCATTTTCTCCACATTTCTTGAGCACTTCACAAGGCTCAATCTTCTTCATGAGTAGCTTAGTGTGTTTACCTACAGGGAGCCTCTCCTTCTTTAGATGAACCATTACTAAATCACCTTCCTTGAACTGTAAATCCCTTCTTTTTCTGTCAGCAAATTGTTTATATTTCTGAGAAGTGGACAGCAATTTCTGTTGTACTTGTTCATGGACATCTTTCATGACTTGAACGAAGTCTTCAGCCAAGGCACTGCTGTTTTCCAGTCCTTTAATCTCCCTTAGTTCCAAAATACACCTTGGGTGAGTGCCATAAACAATTTGGAAAGGAGACAGGCCGGTGCTTCTATTGACAGTGTCATTGTATGAGAACTCTGCCTGAGCCAAAATTGAATCCCAACTAGCACCCTGCTCCTTGGTTAGGCATCTTAGGAGGTTGCCAAGTGACCTATTAATCACCTCTGTTTGTCCATCAGACTGAGGATGATAGGCAGATGATAAGGACAAATTTGTACCTAGTCTCTTCCACAGTGTCCTCCAGAAGTGTCCAACGAACTTGGGGTCTCTATCTGAGATTATGGACAAAGGTAAACCGTGTAACCTGACTATTTCCTTGAAGAAAAGACCTGCTATGTGTGAGGCATCATGTGTGGTTTTACATGGGATGAAGTGAGCCATTTTTGAGAACCTATCTACAACCACAAAAATGATGTCATGTCCATTCTTTGTCCTAGGCAAACCAAGTACAAAGTCCATACTTATGGAATCCCAAGGCTTTGAAGGAATAGGTAGAGGAGTGTATAAACTTGCATTTGATGTATGTCCCTTTGCTCTTTGGCAAATTTGACAAGTTTCAATAAACTTCCTTACATCGGTTGGCAATTTTGGCCAAAAATAGTACCTCCTAACCAATTCTAGGGTCTTATCAATACCAAAGTGACCTGACATGCTGCCACAATGCTTTTCCTTTATTATATTCTCTCTAATAGATCCTCTTGGGATACACAACATGCTACCCTTGAAAAGATATCCATCTTGCAACAAAAAATCAGAAAAATCAGTATTATACCTTCCTGTCATGGCCTTGCAAGAGAGGTATGGTTCTTTGAAGTCACCAACACTATCAATCCCCACTTTCTTGACTTTGTCATCGAAATCCTTGACAACAACAAAAATTGACACCACCCGATGCAAGGCCTTAGAAGCAAATTTGGCCATGATCTTCCATTTTTCTGCATTCCCTCCATCTTAAGTTGGAGATGCCCCAGGTACTTAGCAATCTTAACACATAGCGAACAACTACCCTTGTTGTCCGAGCCACCAACTTCCTCAGCAGTAACACCCAAGTCCTCAGAACTAGACTTGTTCATGGAGGTGAAATGGCTTGCCCCTTCTTCCTCCTGCATGGACTCAGTAAGGGTTTCATTCCCCCCTCCTCCATAGTTTCCTCAACAAATTCTAAATCATCAGAAATCTCAACACCCTGAGGATTAGCAGAAGGTTTCCCAGCAATACGGATAGACCAGTGAACCCTCAAATTACCTAGCTTAGCAGCCTCCTCCCCTTCACCACTTTCAGTATGCTTGTTCCCCAAGTCCAGAGCAGTCACAAGATCAATCATCTTCTCAGTTTCCTCCTTACTAGCCTTAGCTTTCTTGGCATGCACAGTCCCTTCCTCCACCTACTCATGTCTATCCCTTTTGGCTGAACTGACTTTCTCCTGCCCTGTCCCTAAAGTGGCTTTTTTTGGGGATTTCATCTTGGATTCAGGAGTAGGGGTCCCAGCTGGGATATCTTCCACAATGTGGGAGACCCCTTACAATTTTTAGGAGAAATCTTAGGGGTCCTGACACACGTCTTCACTTTGCCTTTAGAACTAGGAGACACACTCAGCTGGGGGTCCTCAATCAACTTGACCTCGATTTGCTTCGGGCGCACATGGCAAGATGGAAATGATACAATCTCAAGATGAGACCTTGGTGTATGGGAACAAGCGAGTGGCCAGAGTTTTTAGCCCTAAGCTCTTTCGTCAACTTGATGGAATTTTCCAGAGAGGACAAAATAAAAAAAAGGAAAGTTGATTTCCATTTTATTCCTAAAGTGGTTGACAAAGGAAATATGGTAATGGTAGTATACCTTAAACCTCCCTTCTAGCATGAGGAATTTCATCATCATTAAGTAGACATGGCCCTAGGGTTCTAGCAGCTTCTCCCTTTCAAACCCTCCATGCAGCTTCACAGTCGCCTCCCCCTGTCTAAAGAAGAAACCCATGTGCTCAGGGTTGGGCACTTTACTGCATCGCACATGTTTCTTCCCTTTAGTGGGAATCCCTATGGCCTACCCAATCACCTCTTCAGACACCTAGAAGCCAATGCCCCCTAAACGGACTTGTTTGCTTTCCTCATCCCATGACTCAGCAAACTGCCATGACAGGTTTTCATCATGTCTGATCATTCCATCCAAAAAGGAAACCACATCCCCCTCATGAATGATGTGCCAAATAATCAGGTCCTTCTTGAATTCCTCTATAGAAGTGGGTTCAACCTTCATGATACCTCCTCCCATATTCACAGTTTGAAATTCATAGATGCAACCGTGTTTGAAATTGTTAATGTAGGTAATGTTGAAAATAGTAAGGAACCCAATAAAATGGAAAAGCCATTAAGAAAGATCAATAATTACAATGTAATTATTATGGCGATACACCACACCTTTTCCACTTAGAAAAATCTTCTTGGGAAGAGATCACGGCTGCCACCTTGTGTGATAGTTAATGCCGCCAACGATGGGGATTAGCCAAATATAATTACCCATAGGCAGACCCGTCCTATCTGCCTTCTATATCCCTACCAAAGGCCACCATGGAGTCCTTTTAATCCACCTAGATTTAGCTCTCAATCCTCCACTAATATCGAGGTCCTTTTGCCTTATGGCCTACCTACTTGTCGTCCAATCAGTCCCCCTACCTACCAGTGGCCAGTTGGCAATCCAGCCCGTCCTCCACTCCAAACAAACCCCCTTTTCGAGCCACATAGGAATGCTAATTAGATAACTAGTCAGATGCCACTTCAATACTCCCCTACTCCTGCCCATGCACTTTTGAAAATTCAAAATATTCTCCCTACCAATTCTTTTAACCAAACCAATACATTAACCCTCGGGCCCGCTTAAACGGGACTCCAAGGAAAACACAGTCACCACCACCCTCCATACAAAGCCAGAGAATGGCCATAGCCCCAAACCAATTAATTCCTATTGTTGTCTCCATCCTTCTTTATGAGGGTCTGAATCTCAATAGATAGGCTGGACATACTCCTCCAGCACTGCCATCCTTCACTGTCACTACCCACGTTAGCCAAAGTATCAGCGATGGCATTTCTTTCCCTGTAAATGTGTGAGACCTTAAATTCCTCCAACCTGTTGAGGAACAATTTGATATCTCCCATAATGTCAACTAAGTTCCACCCAATCTGAGCCGAACCTAGGGCAGCATTAACAATTAGCTGTGAGTCCCCTTCCACATGAAGGAGTCTGATGTTCAAGGAAATAGCCAGTTTGATCCCCCAAAGCATGGCTAAGGCTTCCACCTCATTGTTACTCTTAAAACCAATGCCTCCAGAGTATGCATCCACAAAGGCACTTGTATCCATTCTTATGATTCATCCTACGCTGGCCACACCCGGATTCACCTTGGCAGCTCTGTTGAAGTGTAGATAACCATTTGTTTTTAGAAATAAAATAAATTAGCTATAGAAAAGATAAATGAGTTTAGAAACATCTTATTTTATAATATCTTCCTAATTTTTAGTAGGGACTGTATTTGGAAATTTTAGTTGGCAATTTTACTTTTAAATTTAAGATAATTAATATCCTATGATAATTAGATAAAATTGCATATTTTTTACCTATTAAAACATCATTTTTATTTTTAAATATTGAGTCCAAGCCACATTCCACTCTACCCTCATGTTGTCGACCACCTAGAAGCTATCGAACTTATCCAAGAGTCTCCCACTTCCACTTCCATTTAAGGAAATCAAGATCTATGTCAAGAGTACAATCTAAAGCACGCAAACTATGCCATCAACCCACCAAACTTAGCACTCAAAGATCTAGGATTCTTCTTCGACTTATGCCAGATGCCTTCTGAGGCAGAATTAACACAAGGAAACCATATGCTATACCTACAAGTGTGGATCTACGATACATGTATCAAATGGACCTTAATCAATGATGGAGAAGCGGTCAACATAGTTCCTTTCTCCCTATTTGAGAGGATGGGCTATGGGCACACTAACATCACTGCTTCATGAGATACTCTACGCAGGTATGATAATCTACAAACTGCCACCATTAGAAAGATTACCCTCCTAGTAACCTTGGGACCTAAGACCATTCCTACCACATTCTATGTCATCAACAAAGACACGAGATATAACATTCTCCTAGGTAGACCATGGATACACAAGATGAAAGTTGTACCCTCCACATTATTTCAAGAAGCTCAATTCCTCCATTTAGGGAAAATATATGTCACCAAGGGAGATCTAGAACCTTTCAACCTAATTAAGACCCCAAACGCCATAGAAATCAAAACCCTTGAAGACAATCCATTACCAAAATAGAGAGATATGGTCTCCAAGGATAAGACTATCGATATCATGGAATTGATTGAGTAGGATGAACCACTCTGATCCCCCTTAGAGGTACTCATGATCGATAGCCAAGAAGCTTACAAACTCTTCCCTTGCATAGGAGAGGTTCCACATAGAACTGAAGGCCCAATGTTTGAAACCACCACGTTAGATCTGAGAAATGCAGACCCACACGCTTTCTCAGATGTTGAGGAGGACATATCAAAAGGTTACACACTATTGTCACCGTTAAATGAGTCACGCCTCCCTGAAACAATAGAAGAAATAGAATCGTCTGAACTAGTAATGCCCATGGAAGAGGCACATTCTATTGATAGCGAATCAACCAATGTCATAGGAATGCTACGAAGGATGTTCATAGTATCCAAACCACGAGAAGAACCAACCTCCCCCACCTCGTTTCAATCAAATGACCTCGGTGAATGGGAAGCACCTCAGGTGCAAATCGAAATGGTCAAAAGACTTCCCAACGAGGACAAAGAAAGTGAAGGCCTCTTTCACATAGAATGGAAGATGTGAGTGATAGTCAGTGTTAACGACCCTATCACCTTTGAACTCCCACACAGTTACATAGGATATGCCATGGACTTAAGATTAGAGCCCAATGGGAGGATGAGTATAAGCTTTCTCCCTCCTGACGAGAAAAGGGAGCCACAAACTCCTCTTAAACTATTTCAATTCTTACAAAGAATCCAAGAGAGACCTGAAATAAAAATCTACATGCAAGAATAAATTGATCTGTTGATAGAATTACTCAAATGCAAAGAAGTCATGTATTGGACCCCCTCCCATCAACATGCCTTTCAAGATTTACTGTGTCTCACAATGCCAAGGGAAACCACTGAGTTGGCACTGATGGATTTAAGTGATGAACCCTACAGAATCAGAGAATTGGTCTTAAGAAGAGGTAGCACGAAAAACAAGAAAAAGAGACAAAAAAGAGTCTTTTCGGAAGACTGGAAAGGCCCTTACATGGTTAAAGAAAATATCAAAAATAGTGTTTATCTCTTGTACACAATGGAGGGAGAGGAATTTGGCAAAGCAGTCAATGCCTTTCACCTCAAGAAATATTATGTCTAAAAAAAACCAAAAAAAAAGCATAAAAACATAAAAATACAAAAAAAAATATTTTAAAAAAAAAAAAAACTTTGTTTCTTGCATTTCTGTATCATTCTATTCATCTTGCATTACTATCAGTGATTTGCTCTTGTGCTATTTTCCTTGTAGTAAGGTGCCTTGGGTTGCCTAGATATACATCATCCTTTCAAGACCTAGAGATTCCCCATCTTTCACAATCACCATTATCCCCCTTCATTCCTAGTGATTCTAATCAAAGCCTAGCTCTTACCTTTAGACTGATCCCAATCTTAATGATTCAATATTTCAAGTCTAAATGGAGTCAGTATTCAAACCTACAGTGTTCAAAGGAAGCTTGCAAGTAGACCTTCTCGTTTCTTCCCTAGTAGTAGAGAAGTCTGACCAGATTACGAAAACTTTAGGTGGTGCTCAGCCCCTTATCTTTCTTGGCCAAAAATGTCAGGAAGATCAAAACTCTGAAGGAAGCAATCTAAGATATGAGTGATAATAAAACAATGAGTGATCAAAATAAGAGTGTCAAAAAAAAGTGAAAAATTGAGAGATCACAGTATGGCATATCAAAGTTCTTGAAAGCATTCATTTCTTGCAAAAATCAAAATCCAAAAAGTGAAAAAAAAGAGAGAAAGAGAGAAGTTTGTTGAATGTTCGTACTCTTAGGTGGAGATCAGTCTAGGCTCGAAGCCTCAAGAGTGACATTCTAATAGAGAAAGAAAATTACAAAGTACACACACACACAAGCTGAGTTAAACCGACAAGTCTAGTAGTCTCTAGGATCATCTTCTATCTAGGGACCCTTCTTTCCTGAATATCCTTTACCCCGGGTCTATCTTGCTTGCCATCTATGATCTAAGTCTAGCAACCATCAATAAAATTTGTTACTTGTCTAAGTTGAAAGCTTGTTCGATTGTCTTATCTAGATAAGGATCAGTGTTTAGTCTTTAGAAAAACCCTTAAAATCATAAACACTCTGTAATTTCACTCCCCACTTGAGTTTTTCCTAAATCCTATCTCACAGCCTTGAATAGGTCTCTTATATCAGGACAACCCGCCATCCCCTAAATCAAAAATCATATTTAAGAGCAGTCATTGTGTTTGTTCCACATTGCATTCACGCCAAAGTCGTAAAGCATCTCAAAGTAATAAAGTTCAATGTCACATCTCATGGCATTCAATAGGAGTTCACGTTGCCTACTATCATCCATTGTCTAGTCATATCCATTCTGCAACAGACAACCACCTAACGATAACCTATCATAGCTTGATACTCTATAGACATTATTGCCTTAACTACCTAAGGTTTTGCTCAGTATCCTATCCATAATGTCATCCTGTCATAGCATCCATCATTAGTTCCTTGTCTTGTTGAACTACGTCACCTCTGTGTCTTCACGTAGGCAAGGCCATCTTGTATCAATGCACCCCTAAGGCTCCTTTCCCATTCGTTCCATACCCCTTTTCACCCACCCACTAGTCCATCTACATCCACATTGTTTCCCATCGCCTAGTTCTTAGGTCCACTAAGTTCACCCTAAACTATGTTGCCTCTGTGTCGTCACATAGGCAAGGCCATTTAGCAACGAGCCCCAAAGGCACTAGGTCAGTCACTTAGGGTTCATTTCTTCATGTCTATTGTCAGTTCATCCATAATAAAGTTGATCCTCTACTTGACTGGGGGCAAGTCCTCAACCCTGGTTGGAGAATTGAATTCTTGAATGTCACACACCTCAGAGGACAACAATAAGGATTGTGATACCTTTCACCTAAACACACAAGTACAACAAAGCACACTTCCAAACAGAAATTTTGACGCAAATCATCAACCTATCCAAAGAAAAATAAACAAGTACCTAAACACTCAAAATGATTTTATCTAAATTATGGCAAGAAGACACATCTAATGCAAGAATTTTTTGTGTTTGTGAGCAGGTTAACTTATAGAGTCTTCATTTTTGCTATTATGTCTTTCTATGCTACTTGAAGATGTCAAAAACTAGAGAAGCTATGATGGGGGCATGATTATCTTCTTTGTTTGCTGTTTGTGGATCAATCTTTAGTAATGTGATGACTTTTGTCTAAAGACATGATTAGCAAAAGATCATCGAGGACTTCAGAGGTCTAAACATGAAAAGGGGCAATCCTTGTTTGTTGAAACACAAGAAATACGCAGGTCATCTAGATTCAATTTTGACTGGATGCTTGTATTAATTTGCTATATCAAAATCCATGTAAGTAATACTCAGGTCATCTCGGTTCAATTATACCTAGATGCTTGTATTTTCTTACAACATTTTAAACACAAAAATAACAAAAAATGCCCAATGATGAAACAAGCACTTCAAAATACTTGCAATGTCAAGATGACATATCCGCATCCATAATACATCTATTTGCATTTCGCATACCATCCATCAATAAAGATTTGGTTTGCAGTGTCAGTGTTTATAAAAGCTTGTGAGTCCTTCTGTCAAGTCATTCTTCTGTCAAAATCAACTTTCTATCTATCATTGTATCTCTCATCAGCAGTTCTAACTATCAAATCCAAGCAATCATCCAAAGTACAAGTCCATGCTTAATCTATACCAATCGAGTAAAGTCAATCTTGTCAAATTATCCAATCATACTCAGTGGTCTTGATCCTAATCTTGTTGTAACCCAACTCAATCAATCATAATTATCAGTGGGATATATCTTTCGCACACCTATCGTGTTAATCGAGGGATATATCATTCCCCGCAATGACAACACTATTGTTAATCATTATCAATTAATCATTGGTTTACAGTTCGATAGGGGCAATACCTTGTTTGTTCTTGTATCATTTGTGCATACTTGCTTACTTGCTTATGTGTGTTATCATTTTATCGTGCATCGTGTATCATTCAGCTCTTTCTTCATCTTGTTTTTCTTCCACGTCAACCAATTTCTTCACCCTAACTAATCAACCAACCTATCTCATTGTGAGATTGTCCATCTAACGCCCTCAAGCTTTTCTTCCCGTCCAATCTCCCGAGGGGGCATCCTATCGTCGTAACCTGTACTAAGGGCAAACTGGGGCATGTATCATCATCAGAAAATCATATTCTTTGAAACAACGTGATAAAACACATTGCATCAAAGAGGCAAAATGTATACACCTAAAACTAACACAACTCTGTCTAAATAAATATTTCTAATATTTATTTCATTTTAATTCCTCTATCAATAAATAAACAAATCAATTTATTTATTTGATTCACATTCCTCCACAAAATTAAATAAAATCATTTATTTAATTAAATCCTTCATATTCCCCCAAATTAAATAAATTCATTTATTTAATTAAAATCCTCCAAGTTCTTCTAAATTAAAGAATACCAAATTATTTAATTAATTCTTCCAAAATTTCTCTAAATTAAATAATATCAAATTATTTAATTACATCTTCTAAATTCTAAAGTCATTCTAAATTAAATAATGTCCAATTATTTAATTGGTTCTTCTAATCTTAACATCCTCTATATTTAAATAAATCAAAACATTTATTTAAATTATTCTTTTTCTTCCAAAAATGGATTAACACCAAAATTAATCCATGCAAATCCATGTGTACACTTAATTAAATATTTTAATATTTAATTATTTGTTCCCTCACCCACATGTCCTATTTATCCTCTAGTTCCAATTAGTTAACTCATAAATCAAATCAGTTAACTAGTTACTCAATTCTGTTAACTGGACAATCTATTTAGTTAACTCTTCAATCTATTTCTGTTAACTCCCCTGTTGCATGAAGGAGCAAGACACTTGTCCTCTCCCTATTTCGCGTACATCTCTCAAATCTTCTCAACCGTTGATCTTCTTGTTCATTCTATACCGTTGATCTTCTCTCTCTCAAACCTATAAATACAACTCTATTCCTCCATTTCAATCATCCAAGTTTTTAGTAAACTTACTCTGTAGGAATCACAGTGCACCTTTGGTAACCAACACCATTCCATAGCTTGCGATCACCATTATTATTGGATTGAAGATCCTCTTCATTACAAGAACTATCATAGTTGTTTCTCTATTTTCATCTTGAAGGAAAAAGCAAGGAAGTGCACTTTCTGAGGGCTTCATTCACACGAAAGATCAATTTGAGATTAGGTGACCAATGGAAGCCATGAAGTAATAAGGTTTGCAAGGTATTGATCTTTGTGTTGAATCTCGATTATTGCAATTTCTATTAAGTTATTGAGTTATTATTAATCATTGATATTATCTCCACATTTTCCCGTAACATATATATATTTTACACATTAAAGATAAAATTAAATATAAATTTACAAAAAAAAATATAAATAAAATTAATTTAAAAATATAGTAAATTTCCTTATTAGTCAATTATCTTTACCTTTTGTTTTTAATCTGTCATTCCTATCTTCTAGAATTCTTTCCAATCTGAACTCTTGTGTTTCTTTAATGAGCTATCAAGACTATTACAAATAGAAAATTCCACTTTAATCTTTTTAGAAATAACCATTTAATGGCTTTTAAATAGGGAGGTTGTGAGATATCTGGGGAATCATTTTTGGTCTGGAGATTTCATATACATGCAGGTTTGAAGAAAATACAGTGGTGAAGATGATCACACCTTCCTTGCCAACAAAAACTAGGAGGAGACAACTCAAGTGTGCACACTATGTTATCAATCTGATGCTTATATAGTGGTATAAATAAACAAGGTTGACATCCAGGTATGCAAGTAATTTTCATGCCTGGTCAATAAATTATTTACCTGAAATATACTTCTACCTTTCTCATGTTGTATATCAGACCTTTTCTATCTTTTATATCAGTTAGAATCCACCTTCCTTTGTGTTGTGCAAGTAAACGAAATTTGACCCAACACCTACCAATTATTTTTGCCTAAAAATTTTTAGTACTTATTCTATGCAAGATGATTTTTTAGTTCTTTGCATTAAGCATCACCAACAATCTCCACAAGAAAATGGTCCTTGTTTAAAATAATAGAAATGATTCACATCTCTCACAATGATTTCTCTTGCAATTGCGAACCTACACCACTAGGAATTAAGAGTTTGGGTAGTTGGTGAATGAATATTCTTCCTCCAGTAAAATTTCTAGGTTATGGATTTTTTTTTAAAGTTGTAAGATTTTATTATCGTTATGATGCTTTGTGTCAAGATACTAGCCCTAGGTTTCTGAGTAATTAGTGATTGGCTTGGGAATATTCTTATATAATTGTTTTGACCTCTTAGCTTTTTTAATAATTGAAAAGTTGTCATTGGTTAGGTAGTTTCATCGAATAATCCTTGATAGTGACTAATTATCAATGCATATGATTGTTAAATTAAGAATCTTCCATGCCTTAGGTGAGTGGTACTATGAATTGGTATGATTCGTATGCAAGAAAATCAAGTCCTTGTCACTAGATCCTATGCACATTGGGACGTTGGTTAACATCTTAGTTCTGTGACATCTTAAGGAGATAACAATAGTTTCGTTGAACATGTAAATATAGATACTTGATATGATAGTTATGGGTTTAAAGATCATTGAGGTCCCTTAACATTATGGAGCATCATTATTTCAGTAGAAATGATTTTCAAGAAACATTTCATGCATAGAATAAAATTACGGATTTCACATGCTTTAATTGTTAGTAATTATGGATGATCCTTAAGGTAAGGTATGGTTATTAATATCTTCTTCAATCAACAATTAAATGGTTTACTAGCTTAATTAGTTAGGTTATCTTAAATTATTGATTTTCCCTTCTTTTAAGTCTCTTTAATTTTGATTATCCTTAATAACAAATTTTAGCTTGATCTTGTTATTAGTCTTCCAAATAAGGTTGGAGAGTTCTTAATTAGAAAATGGTGATTGATATCTTGTGAAGGTTTATTGTTAAAGTAGTTTGTCATTTTTGGAAAGGAGCTCATCATTAGTAAACTTAAAATGTCATCGAAACTAAAACACTTCACATCAAACACCCATATTAGGTGTTTGCTTATAAATGTTTATTTAGGGTTACATGCTTGTTTTACCTGAGTTGGTGGTAGCCAATGAAGAATTGTCTAGGGAAACTAGACCCTAGAAAGGGTTGCGTACCTACTTGTATAGTTACATAAATATATAAAAAATAGAACTACATATTCTGTGAGTGCAATCGAATTCTCTTGTAGCCTTGATCCTGTGGATATAGGGTATGTAGGCAGTTTGGGAAATGAAGGATGTCCCTAGTACTCAGGCCCTGGGAATATAGTCTGAGAATGTATTCATGTCTTTACAATCACTCTAACTCTCATGGCATAATCCAGTCGAGTAGAGGTGAGACCTAGGGTTGGTTATTTTCACAGGGAAGAAAAACATCACAGAGGGCAGTTGGCCCATTTACGGACCTATTATGAATTGATATTTGATGAGCTCTTTCTAGGAATGTTGTGGTGGAGATAATTATATGACTCAAAGGGTCACTAATCTTATGTCTCCTATTAGGATTTCTCAGGTTCCAATGTCTAGTGGGTAGACTATTTTTCTCGTTGATGAGTCTAGAGCATTGTAACCTATCCTCGTTCACTTAAATGTGTTGTCATGTGACATCTCTTTGTTGAAATATCCTAAGAGTGTGTTCTTTCTCTTCTATGGTTCATTGCGTGTGTTGTGGTCTTGGGTGGATTTAGTCTATCTCTTTGAGAATAGACCCGATCCAATTTCCTCTAATCCCTGGGCACATCGAATGCTTGGGAGAGAGTTTGTTGACTAAGTGTTGACCTAGTTTGAATTGAGTTGACTTTGACTTGAGGTCAAAGGTTTGTTTTGGTTTTTATTGAATTTTGAACATGAAATTCACCTCATAATGGAATTAGGGGTTTGACCTTGTTTTAAAGTGAATTGTAACTCCTGATGAAATTGATGGTTTAGTTTTCCTAATGGTTTCCTAATATTTTTATATTTTTGTATGAATGCAACTAATATGAATTCAAGGCAATTTTTGGTTCCTTTTATAAAGATGAATAATAAAGTGATCTAATTAACTAAGAATTAAAATATGAATGAAATTAATATGAATTTTCTAAAATGCAATCTAAGATATGTTTTTATCTTTTTCAAGATGATTTTGAATCTAATATAGAAATGAAAATACTTGAATGAAATTGTAATCAATGGATTGCAATGAATCTACTCTAAATAATGCTAATTTAATTAAATATCAACAAGTCCTATCAAGGAAATAGCAATGCAAAGATCAATTCTCCAATAGCCAATTTGTGATTTAATTAACTATGAAAGCATGAAAAACTTGGATTCTCTTTGACGCATGAGCCAGGCATATCCTTAGAAGTCCTTGTGGCAACCTCCTTTCCTCTGTAGCAGCAGGGATCTCCTCTTGGAAACAGGGATAAAGAAGCAATTTATTGAAAAATGGGATTGAGCTTTGAAAGCTATAATGGATGAATTGAGCTATTGAAGCACTATGTCTCTACTTTTTCAAAAGTAATTTGTGAGTGTAACAATTCTATTGAAGCTTTTGAAAGCTTGGTAACTATACTAAGAAAGAAAAAGGCACATAAGTCTTGTGAAGAGCATAAGCATGCTATGGAGAACAAAAAGCAAAGTTGGCCATAAGTGTGTAACAATTAATTTTCCTCATAAGGGAAAGCTTTGAAGCTTTGCAAAAAATGAAAACTAAAGAAATAAACTAAGAGGCTCAAAGGCTTGTGAAGAAGCTTAAAAAAGCTTGTGAAGATGAGAAGAGCATTCTCAAACTTGAAAAATAATGAAGAGGTGTGGTATATTTATAGGTTGGGAGAGCTCACCAAAGGGTGGAGTTGATTGAAGAGATTACTCAATTGATTGATGAGTTAACAGGATTGATTGAGGAGTGAACATGCTTGATTAGGGAGTGAACTGGGCATGAAAGCTTATGAGTCAAGGAAGAAGAAGAGTTAGCATGATAAGAAATAAAGATACTTGAATATCTTTGTTGGAGCTAAGAATAGAGTGATTGGGAGTGGAGAAGGAGTTAAAAATAGACTAGTCTTAGTTAGGGTCGAAGAGCCATGCAAACTAGAGGAAAAATGAAGTTAATTTGCACCTGAAATGAAGAGAAACATGCATGTTTAAACATGACTAGGTCACCCAGTTTAGCATGGCAGGTCACCCATGGGGATCATGGGTCCCCCCTTAGGAGATTTAAGGTCACCCGGGGAGATTTAGAAGACAAAAGGGGAGACCCAGAAAGATAGGGTTCTACACATGATTTTAGGGGATAAGAATGGTCAGAGGGGGCTAAAGATGATCTCAAGACTCAAAGAATGATTGAAGGACTTGAAGAGAGTGAGACACCCATGGGGATCCTAGGTCACTCAAGAGAGATTCAATGTCGCCTAGGGGGATCTAGAAATAATAGGGGGTAACCCATAAAGGAAGAACAAAGAGACAAAAATGATGGGGAATGATTTGGGAGGCCAATTGAACGCCTTTGAAAGGTTGAAATGGAAGAAAAAGAATTAGGTAAAGTGAATTTACCATCTTGCAATGTCGAAGGGTGAAATTGACAATGTTAGAAATCGACAAAAATGAATTGTTGACAAAGGGGAAATGAGGAAGATGTAGGACCTTAGAAGGTTAGCTAGGGGATAGGGGAAGCACAAACAAAATGAAGAACTTTAGTCTGTGTTGCCAAGAAGAATGCTAGTGAGAGGCCATATTTAGATGCTTACAAATATGTGATTAGGACTATAGCTCATCATTGAATTGCCATATAGGCCCATGTACTTTTTTAGTCCTTACATATTTTCCCCCTCAGGGACATTAGTCTACATTAAAGGTAGGTACCATTTCGGAAGACCTATTGTCGTTATCTCACAATTGTACCTAAAATAATGTGTATTAGTTTAATTTAATGATATTCAAAAATAAGTACTAAAATTGAAATGAGGGAATTCTTCACATGTTGTTAAGTTAGGTAGAAATGTACCCCTCTTTTGTTTGTGCATGACATCCTTTTCCATCCACAACATCTACCACATAAATTCTAAAAAGGCTAGCCGAAGAGGAACAAATTTTGGTAATATATGTGGGGCCTGTGGGCACCCATAAATCTTGATTATTGTGACATCTTGCAGAAAAAACCAATCACCAAAGTTATGAGTATGACCTTGTTCTGGTTTCAAAGCCAAGGGCCTCAATAGTTGTAGTATAGGTGTGTGTAATCTTGGTGATGAGTGGCCAAGAACTCTCATAACTCTGTACACAAAGTCATCATGGAACACTACATAATCAGAGTTTCTGCATCTACTATCCCATTTATAACACCATCATTGCATAGGCAATGAGTTCCCTTCTCAATCAATCCTACCCAAGCACATCCTTTCTATCCATCTATCTTTGTTCTAGTACAATATCAAGTGACACAATAAAGAATATTGCCTAAATGTTATAGGGGCCCTATTCTCTCTGACTTGCAAGAAGCCTTCATGGAATGCCTTCTCAAGATATGAGACAAAGTCATATTCAATGTTTGTCTTAGGGTTCTGAATTATCATAGCCATCATCATCAAACTAAATGGCATTTTTTCTTGTGCATCTATCCCAAGTACTTGACAGAAAGCAAAGTGGGTTTTCTTGAAATAAGTTTGAAAATCTTCTACATCAAACGGTTTGGTGGCAGAGGGGGAGATAGGTATCACCTTGTTGTTAACACCCCTTTTCATGTATATGGGGAGTTCATCACTTCTGTGTGTTCTCCTTAACCTAGTATATTCTTCCTCACTCTTTTGCAAGTCAACCTTAGTGAGGGCCTATTTGTTTATATTGAAGTATTCAATGATTGCAGCTTTTGTTAACATTACCAATGGTGACCCATCGGTTATCCTCACAGTCCTAGTAGCAGGGTGGTAATTTTGGGTTGGAACTCTAATGAACTCCACATCTATGAAGACATTTAGAACAATTAGCTTAGCTAAGTCTAATGTCCATGGATGTGATACTGGAATTCTCCCTTCCCTCTTTTCATAGAAATACCAAAACAATTCCCACCCTAAAATAGGAATAAGGGCATCCCTACAACCATGAGCTATATCCTGGAAAGCCTTCTTGTATCCTCTCTCAGTCCAGTTAGGCAAGATATCTAAGATAGATTGTTGTAATGATCTCTTTTTACCCTTAGGCTCTTTAGATTGTTGTAATGATCTCTTTTTACCCTTAGGCTCTTCCTTCTTAGTCTCAGGTTCTTTCTTTTTAGGCAACATGATATCTAATGTCAACCTCTACTAAATCTTTCTAAGTGTTTAAATGTAGGATTTCAAACAATTCTATGCTTGTACACTAGTACAAAAACAATAATATGTGATTAAAAACTACTAAAAATTGCTTATAAATGACTAAACTCGGTCACATGACCATTAGTAGTTTATTGCCAGTCATTTATAAAGTGATAAAATTTATAACTAAACCAATTTTAGTCATTTATTTGGTTGTTTTGATTGATCGATTTGGCAGTATATTTAGTCATTAATTTAGTCATTGATTTAGTCATATTATTCACTAAGCTTGGTCACGTGACCATTAGTAGTTTAATGCCAATCATTTATTTGGTTGTTTTGATTGATTAGTTTGGTAGTATATTTTTAGTCATATTTATTCACTAATTTCTATCAATTGGTGGTATATTTATTCAATAGTATATTTAGTCATATATTTTTAGTCATATTTATTCACTAATTTCTGTCAGTTGGTAGTATATTTAGTCAATTGGTAGTTTATTTAATTGTTTTTGAGGTTTAAACATAAAACATAGAAAAACATAATAAATTATTCATTTGCACATAATGAAACAACTGTTAAGAAGGAAAAATACTAAAATTTTATTGAGAAAAGGTGTTCTTACAGCAGATATAAGACTTAAATATGTCTTTGCTTTGAAAAATGTGTTACAAAGTGTGTTTCACAGTGCTATGATTGAGAAAACTGAGTTACAATGCTCTATTTTTTGCTTCTACAACTCTAAAACATGAAAGAACTACTTGAAAAATGAAGCCTAAACATTTCATCATGGGCTTTTACATCTTAAAATCTGAATAAATGTATCAAAACTTGCTTAATATTATTAATTGCTACATTACTTCTTCTTCTTCTTTGTTTCATCTCTGGTGCAGGGCATCATGTGAATTTCATGCCACCATGAGGCAATCTTGTAATATTTGAAGTCTTAATCATGTTATGAGTGTAATGAGATCATTCTAGGACCATTTTTAATGTATTTAAGTCTTTGATTGGGTCTCTAGGTGATTTTATTGTCAAATATTGTAAAATCTTGCAAATATTGTCAAAATTACAAAAGTGCAAGAAATGGAATATGAAGAATCACTTTGTAAAGGGAGGGGTTTTGGTCGCTGGAAACTCAAGGGGCAGGTAAAATAACTCATATAATATGTTTAAAGAGCCTTGTGAAGGAGAAAAAGAGGAGAACATTGTATCTTGAAGCAATTTTGAATAAAAGTATCTTGTTTTCTGCAGATTCAACATTTTTTTCTGTTGGTTTAAGGGTTTGAGAGTCTAAAAAGGGAATAAAAGGCCATTCCACTGATGGAAACTTTTGTAAATCGGTGGAATGGGTTAGTTTAGGTTGTTTTTTCAATTTGATTATGCTTGCAGGTGCAGGGGAAGGCTAGTTACATGAATTTGTTGCTGCACTAGTTGTTTTTCATGATTTTTATGCTTAATTTGATGCCTAAGAGTTGGGGTTTGAAGAAAGGTCAATGGTGAAGGATGGAAAATGGTTTAGTAAGTTTATGCAGACCATATTTGATGTGTTTGAGGTGTTATTGATGTGAGTAGAGGCCTGGATTCTAAAGCTCCAATAAACCCTCATGCAAATAAGCTTAATTAGGCCTCTAGGATAGTAGGATAGTCATTTTTATGAGGTTACTTTCCAAAACAACCTTATCTGATTTTGAAGTATGTTGAATAAGGCTGAAAAGGGTATCCAAAAATAGTTTTAGGTTGTGGTTTTGAGTTGTTTATTGCAATTTATGGCAAAAATACCTTGTTTGTTGCCCTAATTAGGCCTATTTGCAGAATTACCAGTCAATTTTAGAGGACTTCATTCCAAAGTAACCCTATCCCAAATCAAAATATGTTGTCAAACATCCAAATGGGTATCTAATCCCAATTGATGTAGAGGAGGTTAGGATACTTAAACAAACTCAACTTATTCACCTTTCAAGTCTAGAACCATCAAACAATAGCCTTTCATTCGTCAGTGTCCCCTTTTTCTAGTAGCCCTCAAAACTTGGTTTTTTTAGCATATCTTTTGGAGATGACCTCAAACCCACAAACCATTTACCTTTTTAGATACCCATTTGGTTTTTTGACAACATATTTTGATTTGGGATAGGGTTACTTTGGAATAAATTCCTCTAAAATTGACTGGTAATTCTGTAAATAGGCCTAATTAAGGCAACAAACAAGGTATTTTTTCATAACTTGCAATAAACAACTCAAACCCACAACCTAAAACCATTTTTAGATACCCTTTTCAGCCTTCTTCAACATACCTCAAAATTAGATAAGTTGTTTTTGGAAAGTAACCTCATAAAAATGATTGTCCTATTGTCTTAGAGGCCTAATTAAGCTTATTTGCATGAGGGTTTATTGGATCTTTAGACTCTAGGCCTCTACTCACCTCACTAACACCTCAAACACATCAAATATGGTCTGCATAATCTTACTAAACTATTTTCCATCCTTCACCATTGACCTTTCTTCAAACCCCAACTCTTACCCATCAAATTAAACATAAAAATCATGAAAAACTAGTGCAGCAACAAATTCATGTAACTAGCCTTCCCCTGCACCTGAAACCATAATCAAATTGAAAAAACAACCTAAACTAACCCATTCCACCAATTTACAAAATTTTCCATCAGTGGAATGGCCTTTTATTCCTTTTTTAGACTCTCAAACCCTTAAACCAATAGAAAAAAATGTTGAATCTACAGAAAATAGGATACTTTTATTCAAAATTGCTTCAAGATACAATGTTCTCCTCTTTTTCTCCTTCACAAGGCTTTTTAAACATATTACATGAGTTATTTTACCTCCCCCTTGAGTTTCCAGCGACCACAACCCTTCCCTTTACAAAGTGACTCTTCATATTCCATTTCTTGCACTTTTGCAATTTTGACAATATTTGCAAGATTTTATAATATTTGACAATAAAACCACCTAGAGACCTAATCAAAGACTTGAATAAATTAAAAATGGTCCTAGCATGACCTTATTACACTCATAACATGATTAAAACTTCAAATATTACAAGATTGCCTCATGGTGGCATGAAATTCACATGGTACCCTGTACCAATCTCCTACCTTGGTCTACACAAATAGAACCCAGCAATGCAATAAGTAAATTGCCCCTTTGTAACAGAAATCAAATAAGAAAATAAATAATATCGTACAAGATTATAACTTATACTTATACTAGCCTCACATATTTGTAACAACTAAATATTAGTTATTCGTTTATTCATCAGAAGATAAATCTCATAACTAGCCCTTAAACAATCAGAACACATAAATTCAATTGAGCTCAGTCCAAATGACTAAAATCCCTCTCATGTAAACAATGAAAGTGGCCATCTGAGATAAGGTTCTTCTAGCCTAACATATTGTAACAACTAAAGATTAGTTACAAACTTATTCCGTATATTTATAGGAATCAGTGCAGACTTGCTAGATTATGACCATATCCAAACATCAGTATATAGTTATACTATAGTACTATATTAGTATATAATAATGATATTTATGCCAATTCACAACTAATATTTTCAACATAAGGTCTAACGATAAACAAAATGTTCAATAAACCAAAGTTCTAACTTGAATGGCAGACAAGAAGTTTGAGACCATCTTGATAATTTGTATGAGTGTAAATGCTGTAAACCATATTTCTCAGTGTATACGGTATAAATAAAAATTCCACAAATGAAAAAAATAATGGAGTTGAATAATGCAAAACTATTAACACGGAATAGATGCAAGTATAGCTAGTTCAAACATGAAAGCAGAATAAATTCCAACTGAATAAAAACTATCTAATATATTTTCCCTAAACAACCATTCCAAGTTGACCTCTTGAGATTTTAAAAATTACTGTTTAATTAGTTAGGGTTAGATAATAATGACATTAAAATTGGCACAGTTCAAACAATACTAAACTAGTTTGAGGTTTTTATAAATTTTCTTAACATAAAAATATTTTTATTATATCAAAAATGGCAGAAACATGTTCTAATTGATTCAAACTTGAAAGGTAAAATCCATGTTGCAAAATTAGCTATATAACAAAATTTGAGAATGTAGATTAGATATGTAAAGATGCTGCCATCTAGGCTCAGTTGTCAAGAAAAATAGCTTATCCTATGTAATATGAAAATTCTAATAAAAAATTTAGGATGGAACCACCATTTATTACCATGGTTCTTGCAATGTATCCACTTGAGTAGTAAAATAGCTCTATAACTCAAGAGATTACTTTACAAATTCTAAGCTAAATTATCTACCATCCCAGAGTAATCTGTTATTCTGAAATCTTTAAGAAACAAAACTAATTAAGCATATTAGGTAACTTGGGCCTGGCATGGATTGCAACAACCAATACTGGGATAAGTAAGTGCTCCTAGCATAAGTAAACTTGAACTCTTCTAAAAGGTCAGGCCAGCTAGCAACCAATTGATCACATAATATAATTCTAATCATCTTAGATGATTGCTGCAAATAAGTTTGCTTTAGCTCCTATTATAATATCAATACAACAACTAGCATAAGACAAATGGACTAAAGCCAAAATAGGTGTAACACATAGGAAGCACCAAATGGACATATTGAGAAGAAAACCAGGAAATTATATTAGCAAACTAGTGATATAAGGACTCAACACAAAGTGAACTCACAAAAGATGAGAAGAAGATGGGATGACCATGTATGAACAAAAGAGCTTAGTTTAAAGACACTGTATGAGGGTTGAAAAGAAAATGATGCAAAGGCACGCTGAGCAGACAAAAAAATAAAGAACAAAGTGGCCTACAAAGTTTTAACTGAGACCAAATAGAGTGGAATGGAAAAAAATTTAGACCAGTGTGTAGTTGGTTGGTTGTTCTCAATGATTATTAAAGATGAAAAGTCCATTATTTTTTAGTGTGTAGTTGTACACCTGGCAAATCCTACAAACATTGTTTTATTTAATAATTTGTAATGTCTTTAAACATATTGGGCTGAAATACAACCTTTGCCAACATCCTCCCTACCTGTGTCAAAATGGGAGCTTTGGAATAGGGTATGGACATCCATCAAAACATAAAGGATAGAGGAATTTTGTTAGATGTTGTAGTTGCAACTACCCTGTTAGACATGTATGCAAAATGTTGAAGGATAGACAAGGCATGTGAACTATTTGACATAATGCCTCAAAGAAATGTGGTCTCATGGACTACAATGATTGCAGGATATACACAAAATGGATTTGTTGAAAATACTTAAGAAATTTTAAAGCAAATGTAATTAGCTGGTGTAAAGCCAAATTCCACAACCTTTACCAATATCCTCCCTTCCTATGTCAAAATGGGATCTTTGGAATAGGGTATGGACATCCATCAAAACATAAAGGATAGAGGAATTTTGTCAGATGTTGTAGTTGCAACTACCCTATTAGACATGCATGCAAAATGTGGAAGCATAGACAAGGCACGTGAACTGTTTGACAGAATGCCTCAAAGAAATGTGGTCTCATGGACTACAATGATTGCAGGATATGCACAAAATGGATTTGTTGAAAAGGCTTTAGAAATTTTAAAGCAAATGCAATTGACTGGTGTAAATCCAACTTCCACAACCTTTGCCAGCATCCTCCCTCTCTGTGTCAAAATGGGAGCTTTGGAATAGGGTATGGACATCCATCACAACATAAAGGATAGAGGAATTTTTTCAGATGTTGTAGTTGGAACTACCCTGTTAGACATGTATACAAAATGTGGAAGCATAGACAAGGCACGTGAACTGTTTGACAAAATGCCTCAAAGAAATGTGGTCTCATGGACTACAATGATTGTAGGATATGTACAAAATGGATTTGTTGAAAAGGCTTTAGATATTTTAAAGAAAATGCAATTAGCTGGTGTAAAGACAAATTCCACAACCTTTGCCAGCATCCTCCCTACCTGTGTCAAAATGGTAGCTTTGGAATAGGGTATGGACATCCATCAAAATATAAAGGATAGAGGAATTTTGTCAAATGTTGTAGTTGTAACTACCCTATTAGACATGTATGCAAAATGTGGAAGCATAGACAAGGCATGTGAATTGTTTGACAAAATACCTCAAAGAAATGTGGTCTCATGGACGGCAATGATTGCAGGATATGCACAAAATAGATTTGTTTAAAAGGCTTTAGAAATTTTAAAGCAAATGCAATTGGCTGTTGTAAAGCCAAATTCCACAACCTTTACTAGCATCCTCCCTGTCTATGTCAAAATGGGAGCTTTGGAATAGGGTATGGACATGCATCAAAACATAAAGGATAGAGGATTTTTGTCAGATGTTGTAGTTCCAACTATCCTGTTAGACATGCATACAAAATGTGGAAGCATAGACAAGGCACAAGAACTGTTTGATATATTGCCTCAAAGAAATGTCATGGAATGGAATGGAATGATTGCAGGATATGCACAAAATGGATTTGTTGGAAAGGCTTTAGGAACTTTAAAGAAAATACAATTGGTTGGTGTAAATCCAAATTCAACAACCTTTGCCAGCATCCTTCCTGTCTGCGCCAAAATGGGAGCATTGGAACAAGGTATGGACATCCATCAAAAAGTAATGATTAGAGGAATTTTGTTAGATGTTGTAGTTTAAACTGTCCTGGTAGACATGTATGCCAAATGTGGAATCATTGACAAGGCATATGAACTATTTGGAAGAATGCCTCAAAGAGATGTCATCTCATGGAATGCAATGATTGCAGGATATGCACAAAATGGATTTTTTGAAAAGGCTTTAGAAACTTTCAAGCAAATGCAATTAGCAGGTGTAAAGCTAAATTCGACAACCTTTGCTAGCATCTTCCCTGCCTATGCTGAAATGGGAGCTTTGGAACAGGGTATGGACCTCCATCATAACATAATGGAAGGGGGATTTTTTTCAGATATTATAGTTGGAAATGCTTTGGTAGACATGTATGCAAAATGTGGAAGCATAGATAAGACACATGAACTGTTTGGCAGAATGCCTCAAAGAGATGTCATCTCATAGAATGCAATCATTACGGGATATGCACAAAATGGATTTTTTGAAAAGGCTTTAGAAACTTTCAAGTAAATGCAATTAATAGGTGTAAAGCCAAATTCGACAACCTTTTCCAGCATACTCCCTGCCTGTGCCAAAATGGGAGCTTTGGAACAGGGTATGGACATCCATCATAACATAATGGAAGGGGGATTTTTGTCAGATATTATAGTTGGAAATGCTCTAGTAGACATGTATGCAAAATGTGGAAGCATAGACAAGGCATGTGAACTGTTTGACAGAATGCCTCAAAGAAATGTTGTCTCATGGACTACAATGATTGCAGGATATGCACAAAATGGATTTGTTGAAAAGGCTTTAGAAATTTTAAAGCAAATGCAATTGGCTGGTGTAAAGCCAAATTCCACAACCTTTGCTAGCATCCTCCCTACCTATGTCACAATGTGAGCTTTGGAATAGGGTATGGACATCCATCAAAACATAATGGAAGGGGGATTTTTTTCAGATATTATAGTTGGAAATGTTCTAGTATACATGAATGTAAAATGTAGAAGCATAGACAAGGCACAAGAACTGTTTGACATAATGCCTCAAAGAAATGTCATCTCATGGAATGGAATGATTACAGGATATGCACAAAATGGATTTGTTGAAAAGACTTTAGAAATTTTAAAGCAAATGCAATTGGCTGGTGTAAAGCCAAATTCCACAACCTTTTCCAGTATCCTTCCTACCTGTGCCAAAATGGGAGCATTGGAACAAGGTATGGATATCCATCAAAAAGTAATGGATAGAGGAATTTTGTTAGATGTAGTTTCAACTGCTCTAGTAGACATGTATGCAAAATGTGGAAGCATTGACAATGCATGTGAACTATTTGGTAGAATGCCTCAAAGAGATTTCATCTTATGGAATGCAATGATTCTAGGATATGCACAAAATGGATTTTTTGAAAAGGCTTTAGAAACTTTCAAGCAAATGCAATTAGCAGGTGTAAATCCAAATTCAACAACCTTTGCCAGCATCCTCCCTGCCTGTGCCAAAATGGGAACTTTGGAATAGGGTATGGACATCCATCATAACATAATCAAAGGGGAATTTTTGTCAGATATTATAGTTTGAAATGCTCTGGTAGACATGTATGCAAAATGTGGAAGTATAGATAAGGAACGTGAACTATTTAATGGAATGGCTCAAAGAGATGTCATCTCTTGGAATGCAATGATTACAAGATATGCACAAAATGGATTTTGCATGGATGCCCACAAAATATTTGAATTAATGAAGCACTCTAGATCATATCCTAAAATTGTAAACTTTTCTTGTGTTCTATGTGCATGCAGCCATGCAGGTTCAGTGGATGAGGGTTGTACATACTTCAATCAAATTAGTAACCCTTATTGCATTACACCTACAATTAATCATTATGTATGCATGGTTGACCTTCTTGCATGTGCTGACTATCTTGAGGACACTCTAAGACACCTCAACTACAAAGAAGTTCAATCTAACTTTATGTGAAAACATTTGGAAAGCTATAACTTACTACCTGTAAGACTTGATTTCAGAACAAATTTAGTTAAAAAAACATCTCAACTATAGTGTAGAAATCAAATCTAATGATATCTAAAAGTATTAATTTGTAGCATACATACAGATCAGACAATCACAAATATAATTTTTAACTAAATGTTTGAAAAAATTCACAATTAGATAACTTCAGAACTTATGTACACAATCACTTTTTTCCATTTATGTCGTAAAGAGGCAATTTTGATGAAATACAAGGTCAATCATTCATTTTACTTTAGAGGGAAGAATGAATGGAATCTCTCACATGTTCATTTTTACACTGAGATGCTCGATAAAGGGACCTCACAATATATCCCTGAAGGTCCATAGCATTACTTATTGCACAACAATAAGAGTATGGCAGACTTCATCAGTCACATAACTCCCAGCCTAAAAACATGAAAATTGAAGAATGTAAAATAAATTGCTTAGAACCTGTCGCATGCATTTCAACAAGATCAAATACTAAATATAAATGAATGTAATTATCAGCATCTCATTAAATGGAGAAGAATATATACTCAGTAGTGGATGAGCTTTCTGCTATAATGGGTCAGAAACTTCTATGCCAAGATCGAAAACATTTTCTCATCAAATATTGGGGATGTGAAAGATAGAATCAATTTATCACTGCATATTTCATCTAATACTAATAGCACACTTTAAAACCTTGAATGCATTATCTTAAAAAACACACTTGAAACTATGCTTATGATCAAATCCTCTGTTAGCATCTTACCATGATCTGGAGCCTGGTACATGACTAACTATGTCCAGGGAAACATGGTTGTGCCGTATATTGGTTTGTAGATAGATTTATTGTATGTAGAGGGGAAAAGGCTAGTTTTAGAATTATGTATTTTATATTTGAAAAGCCTTTTTTTATCCAGGAGAATCTAAGTTTGATCAACATGTGCCATCCTATGGGTTCACCAAACATCATGTGATAGATAGTGTTGGCTTCATCATGGTTCCTGGCACTCATGGTCAAAACTACAAAGCCTAACTCCCATTACACAGCACCAGCAAACACTAATAGTGATAGCACAACCTTTGACACTAATAACAGAATAATGGTGGAAAATGACAAACTATGAATTTAAACTGACAAAGGACAAACTATAGCTCTTCTTGTAATCATCCATCCTATCTTTATCCTCTAAACCTAGATTAGCTATCAATATGTTATATGGCTACTCATAAAATAGATCTCTAGTTTTGTAATTCATGTTTTTTCATTTCTTGAGGCATATGTCCAACCTTCTGGATTCTATACAGAACTTGTAGGTTTATAAATTAATATATTCTATCATTACAATTATAATATGTTGCTTTATAAGTTTCTTGTTAGTGCATTCATTTGTAGCCTATTTCATGGCACTTTGATTATTGTTAAGAAAAAGAAATACTAATTCCTAAACCATTAAATCTTGACCAAAAGTAAAATAACAATGTTAAATAAACTCATGAACCAGAAGATAGTCATACAAATTTAAAACTCGTCTGTTCCATATCAGAATGAAACTTAAAAAATTGAAATTTGGGGAAAAGATTTAATTTCAGGAGAATGAATTATTTAGAAGTTGTCATAATATTACCTAGAAACAATTTTAATCATTTCCATAACAACCCAAAACAAATCTGGAGTCCATTTGCACGTAAAGCTTAAGGGAAAAAAAGAAAGCCCAAAACATACTTGATAACCATATATCCCCCACCTAGAATTCAAAAAAATAGGCCTCATTTCAAAGACATGATTAAAATAAACTAGAAATCCATTTGACTCAAGGCATAGGCAAGGATATGCAGACCTCATATTATCGTGGACCCTAAAACTTATTTAAGGTAACTTAAATTTCAATAGAGTTATCATACATTTTTCTTAGGGTTTCTAACTTTGTGTTTTGAATGAGAGCTATGGGCATCTTACATGATCTATAGAATGGCTATAGCTATTAAAGATCTAGTGGTAATAATCTCCCAGAGGTCTTCCACAACTGCATTCTTTGTTACACAGTTGCTTGTTTCATTCAAAAGAGAAAGATTCTTTGAAAGAAATATAAGGTGAGAAAATATATAAATCCTAAGCCCTAAACCATAATACAAATCTATTATGTGAAAAGACAAGATAAATTTTGCAGAAATTCCATGAAAGAAGGAATGAAGAGAATAAAAATATTTCCAAGAGTAGATATTGCCACCACATCGGCAGACATGTAAGCCAGCCACACAACTAACCTCAATACATGACTTGGGGTGAGATATCGATATTCACCACCAACAAAAATAAATGCCTAAAGAAGCATGCTACACAGGGCTAGAGCTTTGATTATCTACTCTACATATCTGCTTAAAAAATCAAGAAGAGCTGATGCAGAAAATAAAAAATTAAAAAAATTAAAAGGCCCTCAAATTTGGAACACATGTAACACTTTTGCCGCTAATTCTATGAATTTGAGATGTGAATCGCATAAAAAAATTCTAAAATACTAAATTTGATGGCAAATTAGTAAACCATTTGATGGATCTCAACATAAACCTAGAAAAATCTAAAATCCAACTAAGGCATGCCTCCAAAAATTAGATTGAACAGTAAAACATTACATTTAAAAAACATAAAATAAAATTACTGACCATGGTGCGTAAAATTTGACAAGGGAACCCTTGTCTTTGCCCACTTCATTCTCAAAGGTATCGAGATTTAGGGCCACCACGTCATCAGATCAAACCTCCACGATCAAAGCTGCAAAGGCAAGCCCGGCTAATGCTAAGATCCATATTCTGTCCATTGTGGATCTGAGGGAATGTGAATCAACATATCTGAGGATGGAATCTGCTTGAAATGCAATGTCTGTTCCATCGTGCACAAACAAAGAATAAAACAAGTTGCGCCGCTTAGCTTTGCAAAATCACGTTGCTCACAACCTCCCCTAAAGATAATTGATAACATCCCCAATGCATTCCCACAAATAAACCCTAAGAATAGTGCGATTTTGCGGTGAAGAAATGGATTTCACTTTTGGCGCCCATCCTTTTCACTTTTGGCACCCATATTTTTTTAATTACCCACTTTAATATCCTATTGTCTAATTTTTATTTTTGTGACTAATTATTTAGTCATTTATAGTTGTGATTTTACTTGACAATAAAATTAGTCATTTATTTAGTCATTTATATCTGTGTTGCCAAAAAATACTAGAATTTAGTCATTTTTAGTTATCGTGACTAAAAGTTTTAGTCATGTAGTCATTTATTTGCCCAAATTCTACTAGTGGTAATGCTCCTTTAGTAAGTTTAGTGTACTTACCTGGTATGTGATAGTTGCAGAACTTCGCTCTATTAAACTCCTAGCTTCCCACACGACAATACTTGCAAATGAATGCCAAAACAATGTCGAGTTCTCAATTTAATGGCTTATGAGTTCAGTCATGTCGTCATTAATATCAAACTTATGCTTATATTTTGAGTTTGAATGTGCACCATTTATTTTCACAAGATCTGAGGGTTGTTAAGAGTTATGCATTTAATACCACAACTAGTAATAATGCCCTAACATTCTGTACTGCAACACTGCTGCCTCTTTCATTAACTGGTGCGGGATAGCAGGGTGTATACCACTATACTGCAAGTTTCCTTCTGCTTCATCGCGAGGCAGCAAAACCCTTACCGTAATACTGCATGTCTTAATAGTCTTCTTCACGATATTGTGGTTCTTACCGCACTACCACTCTTTATTATCTCCTTCCTTGTGAGGTGGCGGGTTGTTCCCTGCTACACCGCACTGTTTAATTTTCCTTGCCGTGGTACTGCAGTTATAATGTAATTAAGCTCTTTTATACCACCCAACCGCACCTTTATTATAATACCCCCGTGGTATTGCAGTGAATACTTTTATGTTGTCTGTTATATACTGTCAGCCTGCTAAGGGTTCAAATTATTGTTGCGGGATTGCAGTAAAGGACTTTTATGGATGTAAAATAGCTAGACATGTTTTTTCTTAGGTATATATGATGAATTTTTGGTTTTGTATAGGTCTTTCAGTGTTAGTTAGACCTAAAAAATTTATATGTTTGTTTACAGTGGGAAGGCTCAGTCAAAAATAAAAATGAATATAAGGGTCAAGGCTCAGGTCATGGAGCTCAAGATTAGTTGTGATGATGGAACTAGGCAAAATTTTAAGGTTCTAACACACCTCTTGATGAACTAGACTATGTTTTTCCTTCATCCTTCTTGTGTTATCTTTTTATGAGTTATTTTCTTGTGAATATATCCCTAACAAAAATTTGTCTGATACCTGTAATTGTAAAAATCTTCTTGGTTTTTGACTGCATATTCTTTTTAATCTGTAAATTGAATTTTAAGTTTCCATTTGTAGTTATTAGCGGATTAGAAAGTCAACAGTTATCAACTTATGAACTCAATAAAGTTTTACTGATTCAAGTTGTTAATTTGTACATTATTGTTTATTTGGACTTCAAGAAATGAAGACAAGGGTTGTAAGGCACAAATTAGATGATAGTGATCATAATGTTGAAGCTTCAGTGATAGATTATGAGTGCCTTCGTAGAGAAAAAGTGGCCAAGAATAATGAATATTTATTGAGTCTTGGTTTGACAAATAGGCAAGTTGTAAATCCACTAAGTAGTATATTATTTGTTTAATAGTGTTTAATGAAATTTAATAGGCAAGAGCTTTATGTATATAAGACATAATATGATATTTTTTTGTTTTATAGGCAACAAAAAGAGTGCAAAGAAAATGTGGAGGAAAAACAAAAGGAAAGAAAAGATATAGTACTGCCATCTCATAGAAGCCAATGCTTTTGTGATTCAACAAATGCAATTGGTGAAAACAATTTGCAGTGATGATCATGTGCAACCTGATATTGTTGCAAGTATGAGGTGAACCAGTGTTGTCATTGATGTCAACATACTCATATTACATTGACAAGAAGGATTGGATGAGCTGTGTGTTGAGGATATTGAGAAAATTAGCCTCAGTCAGGAACAGTGAAGAACAGTGATGAGAAGAAGGCAAATATATTGGATAGGTTGAGAACCGGAGGATGCGGATTAAAGGGTTTGCAGATATGAGTCTTGAGATGCTTCAGTCAAGTTTTCAGAGGTCCGCATGAAGACCTGAAGAAGTTATGGCTGTCTGTGTGGAACCGGTTCCGGCAAGTCCTTAGAGGTGACAGAGGATCACAGAAAGGTCTGGTGAGGTCCGGAATTGTACAATCCTAATCTGTGGATTGGAAAGAGTGTTTGGGATGTCCTTGTGATGTGCCATCTCGAGCTGTGTATGATTTGGAGGTCCGGAAGTACCTCTTGCATTATGACAGTGGCGACAGACTGTGTTCTTGAAGTTCCGGATAAGGAGGATAAGAGATTTCAGTAAGTAAAGGAAATGCGGACGTACCTGGTCATTCAGGCAGGCTTGTGAAGGCTCTTGGATCATGTTGAGGTTGTGTTGTTGGTCCGCATTGATAATGTATGATTTGAAGGTCTGAAAGTACCTTCTACAGTGGCGACAGACTGTGTTCTTGAAGTTCTGGATGAGGAAGACAAGAGATTCCAGCAAGTAAAGGACGTGCGGATGTATCCGGTCATTTAGGCAGGCTTGTGAAGTTTTCTGGATCGTGTTGAGGTTGTGTTGTTGATCCGCATTGATAGTAGAGCCCGGAATTGAAGTTATTCTTCCGGATGAAGTTCTTGCTCTGTTTAGCTGACTGGATGAGTTGTTCATCCTGCGAATGTTCTTGTGGTGGCCGACCGGATGTGTTATTCATCTTGCGGATACTCTTATGGTTGTTTGCCGACTTAGATGTTTGTTCCTAAGTCGATGTCTTGTATAAATAACGGTTTGTGAGTTCATTTCAAAGTGTGGATTGTGTGGATGAGTGTGGCATAGCGAAGAGAAGTGCGAAAGGCAGAGCAGAAGTTTTTGGGCTTAAAAGGAACTGATCCGAACATAGTAGAGATGTCATTCTCCAGTTCAAGATTGTGATTCTTATCACTTTGTAGACAGTGTGTCTCTTAGTAGGCAGTGGGCCTCTTGTGAGCAGTGTGCTCAGGCAGTGAGCCCTAATTGGCAAGTGCCATTCTTTTTCTTATTCTTCTAACAGAGAATAATCCTTGGGTTAATCACCCCATGGTTTTTCCCTTAACCGGGTTTTCCACGTCAAAATCTTGGTGTTCAATGTGTTGATGTTTATCTGCTCTTGTGTTTATGTATTATGCTTTCATGGATGATTAATTGATATGCTGTTAACTAACAACGAAGAATCAAGTGTTTGAAAGAACAATAAGTTTTATACAACTGATTCACCCCCCCCCTCTCAGTTGTATGCCTTAAATCCAACAATTGGTATCAGAGCTAAGTTCCTCTGAAAGGAGCTTAACCGCTTGAGGAGATCCAGGATGTCGTCATACAAGAAGGATAGTCCGAAGTTCGATGGAACCAACTTCACTCTCTGGAAAGGTCGCATGAAGTGTCACTTGGAATGTATGGGAAAAGCATACTTGGCTATGGTCTCAAAACCATATGTACCTCCACAAGGTGGCCCGACAACTCTGAATGAAATCACAGAAGCAGAAAACAATCTGCGGACCAAGGAAGCTCTTCTAAGCGCATTGAATGACTCAGATCTCTCAAATGTTATTGACCTACCAACTGCATATGAGATCCTGACTAAACTGGAACTTCTGTATGAAGGAGATGAGTTTGTCAAAAGTGCAAGGTTGCAAAGTCTGAAAGGGAAATTTGAAAGATTGAAGATGAGAGATGATGAAAACATCACTACCTTTATGCCAAGAGTGAATGAGCTGGTATGTGGAATCAGAAATGCTGGTGGAACTCTAGATGAAAATGAGATTATCTACAAAATCCTAAGATCCCTTCCTGCTGCCTACAAAATCAAGGTTGCTGCCATTGATGAATTTAGAGCCCACACAACTGTCACAAGAGAACAACTGGCTGGCAAACTAGCTGCATTTGAAATGACCAAGTTTGGAGATGATCCTCCCAAGACTGAATCTGCTTTCAAAGCCAGTGCCTATGTGAAAGGCAAACAGAGATTTGATCCGGGAGAAAACTCATCAAGGAAAATGTCATGGTATGATCAAGCAAGAAGAGACATGGAAGAAGAAGAAGCAGAAACAGCTCAACTTGAAGCCCTCATTGCAAAGAGACTGCCAAGAGGATCCGGTAAGTATGAAGGAAAACTACCCTTTAAGTGTTTCAACTGCAATAAGATTGGTCATTTTGCTTCAAGATGTCCGGAAAGATCTGCAAGGTCTAATACTAACAAACAAAGGTTTCAAAAGAATTGCTATTATGTTCATGAAGAAGATGACAATGAAGGAGTAACAGATGATGAATCAGAACTAGGAAGCAAATCTAGAAATGAATGGGTGTTTATTGCCATCAAGGAAGAAGATTCAATACTCTCTGAATCTATCAATCACAAAGTTGTTGAAAAAGCTTTGGCTGCTCAAGTGGAAGAAAAGGATGATTGGGTTATTGACAGTGGATGTTCTCACCATATGACTGGTGACAAGAATAAGTTCTTGAATTTGGAAAGGTATGAAGGAGGAATGGTAAAGTTTGGTGACAATTCTGCTGGCAGAATCAGAGGCAGGGGAACTATTTCCTTTGATGGAAAGAGAAAAACAAGTAACGTACTATATGTTGAAGGATTGAAGCACAATCTTCTTAGTGTTGGTCAGTTAGTGGACAAAGGCTATGATCTCCGGTTCAAGAATGGAAAATGCAGAATCTTTACAAGCTCCAGAACTGAAATTGCATCCGGTACTCAGACAAAAGGTAATATCTTTCATCTGGTTGGTTCAAATAAAAGTTGTTTGTTTGTTCAAATTGATCAGAGTTGGTTATGGCATAGAAGAATGTGTCATGTAAATTTTGATAACATCATCAAGATAAGCAATACTCAGGCTGTAAGAGATCTTCCAAAATTGATGAAAACTACAAATAGTTTGTGCAAAGAATGTCAGCTAGGTAAACAAAGCAGAGTCTCTTTCAAAAGCAAAGATCAATCTTCTACCAGATTGTTGGAATTAGTACATACTGATCTCTGTGGTCCGACAAGAATCAAGAGTCTGCAAGGTGATAGATATTTCATGTTGTTAATTGATGATCATTCCCGGATGATGTGGGTTACCTTTCTAAAAGAAAAATCAGAAGCATTTGAGAAGTTCAAAATCTTCAAAGCTATGGTAGAGAATCAAACTGGATTGAAACTAAAGTGTCTAAGGTCTGATAGAGGTGGTGAATTTACATCTGGTGAGTTCATTGACTTTTGTGAGAAACAGGGTATAAGGAGATAGTTGTCTGCTCCTAAGACTCCACAGCAGAATGGAGTAGTTGAGAGAAAGAACCGGACCATCCAGGAAGCTACTAGGACAATGATGTTGGAAGCAAATGTTCCTCAAATGTTTTGGAAAGAAGCTATCAGCACTGCAGTCTACACTCTAAATCGAGTTCAAATCAGAAACAACACCGGTAAGACCCCCTATGAACTCTGGTTTGGCATCACTCCTACTGTGAAATATTTCAGAGTATTTGGTAGCAAGTGTTATATTAAAAGAGATGAAGATCTAGGAAAGTTTGATGCTAGAAGTGATGAGGGAATTTTCTTGGGTTACTCCACTCAAAGCAAAGCATACCGGTGTTACAATAAGAGATTGAGGAAAATGATAGAAAGCACCAATGTGAAAGTTGATGAAGGAATTGAGAAACCTTCAAGATTTTATGAGTTTGATGAAGATGACCAAGACAGTGTTCAAGGAACTCAATCCTCTCCGGTGAGACAGAGTCAGCCTGATCCGGTAAATCAGGAAGAAGAGATAGGTTTGAATGAGCCTGATCAAGAAGCAGCAGTGCTGGATACTCCCAAAATTCCAAGGTATATAAGACTGAACCACTCTGAAGATCAGATCATAGGTGACAGAAGCAAAGGTGTACAAACTAGAAGGAATGTTGCTCAAAATCAGGATGAATGTTGTCTGATTTCAAAGATTGAACCTAAAACAATAAATGAAGCCTGCAATGATGAGAACTGGACCAAAGCAATGGAAGATGAATTGATGCAAATTGAGAAAAATCATACTTGGGATCTTGTTCCCAGACCTAGAGACAGGAATGTAATTGGAACCAAGTGGGTCTTTCGGAACAAACTAAATGAAGCTGGTGAAGTAATCAGAAACAAAGCTAGACTGGTCTGCAAAGGCTACTCTCAAATAGAAGGAATTGACTTTGAAGAGACTTTTGCTCCGGTGGCAAGAATTGAAGCAGTCAGATTACTTCTTGCATTTGCTGCCTTCAAAGACTTCAAGGTATATCAGATGGATGTCAAGTTTGCCTTCCTAAATGGTGATCTGGAAGAAGAAGTCTACATTGAACAACCGGATGGATTTCAATTGTCTGATAATGATGATATGGTAAGCATCTTGTGCAGATTGGATTCAACAAAGGCACTGCTGACAGTAACTTATATTTCAAAATTGATCATGAAAACATTTTGATTGTTGAAGTGTTTGTGGATGATATCATTTTTGGAGGAAGAGATAGTATGTGCAAAACTTTTGCAAATCAGATGAAAAGTGAGTTTGAAATGTCTATGCTTGGTGAAATGAATTTCTTCTTGGGTCTGCAAATTACTCAAACAAAAGAAGGGATCTTCATTTCTCAGACCAAATATGTGAAAGAATTGTTAAGGAAATTTGGTATGGAAGACTTAAAGCCTATGAACACTCCTATGGCAACCGGATGTAAGTTAAGCAAAGATGATGATTCTCCAAAGGCATATCAGACAAAGTATAGATCAATGATTGGTGGATTGTTGTATCTCACTCAAACTAGACCAGATATAATGCAGGCTGTTGGTCTTGTGGCAAGATTCCAGGCTGATCCTAGAGAATCTCATGTTATGGCAATCAAAAGAATTTTTAGGTACTTGAAAGGAACAGTTGAGTATGGTCTATGGTACCCTAGAGATCCGGATTTCTCTCTTCATGCTTACACAGATGCAGATTGGGCAGGAGATGTGGATGATCGGAAGAGCACTAGTGGTGGAGCATTCTTTTTGGGGAAGAGATTGGTTTCTTGGTTAAGCAAGAAACAAGATGCAATATCTCTGTCTACAACTGAAGCAGAATACATTGCAGCAGTAGGTAGTTGCACTCAAATTTTATGGATGAAGCAGATGCTAAGAGACATTAAAGTTGAATATGAGGAGCCTATCACAATTTTCTGTGATAATTCAAGTGCAATTAATATTTCTAAGAATCCGGTATTGCATTCTAAGACTAAGCACATATCTATCAAGTTTCACTTTTTGAGAGAACAAGTAAACAAGGAAGAAGTCAGATTGGAGTATGTTCCCTCCAAGGATTAGATTGCAGATATCTTTACAAAACCTCTTCCCAAGGACTCTTTTGAATATCTCCAGGAGAAGTTAGGGGTCATGGCCCCTCCGGTGATGAACTAGGATGCACTAATGTGCATCAGTCCGGCGGATATCACAGTCATATCTTGTGATCCGGATTGATGATGGGGAGCTGCTACTAAGGGGGGGCAGCTGGTATGATTCTGATGTATTAGAATTGCAAGTATGAGCCCTTTGCCATTGATGTCAAAGGGGGAGAGAAGACATGTGAAAAACAAGTGGTTAATGATCAAAGGGGGAGCAGTGAAGGAAGAGAAGACATGTGAAAAGTTGTTGTTGATAGGGGGAGCTGTGACAGAAAGGAGAAGTTCTTGTCTTGATGGTTTTTCACATCATATGTTGCCATCAATGACAAAGGGGGAGATTGTTGCAAGTATGAGGTGAACCAGTGTTGTCATTGATGTCAACATACTCATATTACATTGACAAGAAGGATTGGATGAGCTGTGTGTTGAGGATATTGAGAAAATTAGCCTCAGTTAGGAACAGTGAAGAACAGTGATGAGAAGAAGGCAAATATATTGGATAGGTTGAGAACCGGAGGATGCGGATTAAAGGGTTTGCAGATATGAGTCTTGAGATGCTTCAGTCAAGTTTTCAGAGGTCCGCATGAAGACCTGAAGAAGTTATGGCTGTCTGTGTGGAACCGGTTCCGGCAAGTGCTTAGAGGTGACAGAGGATCAGAGAAAGGTCCGATGAGGTCCGGAATTGTACAATCCTAATCTGCGGATTGGAAAGAGTGTTTGGGATGTCCTTGTGATGTGCCATCTCAAGCTGTGTATGATTTGGAGGTCCGGAAGTACCTCTTGCATTATGACAGTGGCGACAGACTGTGTTCTTGAAGTTCCGGATAAGGAGGATAAGAGATTTCAGTAAGTAAAGGAAATGCGGACGTACCTGGTCATTCAGGCAGGCTTGTGAAGGCTCTTGGATCATGTTGAGGTTGTGTTGTTGGTCTGCATTGATAATGTATGATTTGAAGGTCCGGAAGTACCTTCTACAGTGGCGACAGACTGTGTTCTTGAAGTTCCGGATGAGGAAGACAAGAGATTCCAGCAAGTAAAGGATGTGCGGATGTATCTGGTCATTCAGGCAGGCTTGTGAAGTTTTCTGGATCGTGTTGAGGTTGTGTTGTTGATCCGCATTGATAGTAGAGCCCAGAATTGAAGTTATTCTTCCGGATGAAGTTCTTGCTCTGTTTAGCCGACCGGATGAGTTGTTCATCCTGCGAATGTTCTTGTGGTGGCCGACCGGATGTGTTATTCATCTTGCGGATACTCTTATGGTTGTTTGCCGACTTAGATGTTTGTTCCTAAGTCGATGTCTTGTATAAATAACGGTTTGTGAGTTCATTTCAAAGTGTGGATTGTGTGGATGAGTGTGGCATAGCGAAGAGAAGTGCGAAAGGCAGAGCAGAAGTTTTTGGGCTTAAAAAGAACTGATCCGGACATAGTAGAGATGTCATTCTCCAGTTCAAGATTGTGATTCTTATCACTTTGTAGATAGTGTGTCTCTTAGTAGGCAGTGGGCCTCTTGTGAGTAGTGTGCTCGGGCAGTGAGCCCTAATTGGCAAGTGCCATTCTTTTTCTTATTCTTCTAACAGAGAATAATCCTTGGGTTAATCACCCCGTGGTTTTTCCCTTAACCGGGTTTTCCATGTCAAAATCTTGGTGTTCAATGTGTTGATGTTTATCTGCTCTTGTGTTTATGTATTATGCTTTCATGGATGATTAATTGATATGCTGTTAACTAACAACGAAGAATCAAGTGTTTGAAAGAACAATAAGTTTTATACAACTGATTCACCCCCCCCTCTCAGTTGTATGCCTTAAATCCAACAGATATAGCATATGTTGATGTGTAGCCTGATATAGCACATGGTGATGTGCAACCTAATATAGCACATGGTGATCATGTGCAGCCTGATATAGCACATGGTGATCATGTGTAGCTTGATATAGCACATGGTGATGTGCAACATTGTGATGATCTCTTAGCACAAATTATAAGAGAGATTATTGAAAAACATTAGAGCAAAGGAATAGTAGGTTTGCAGATGATTTATTCAAGATTAAAGGATGTGTTTGAAGTGAAATCTACAGAGACCGGTACTCATGATCTACCTACTCATGCCACACCTGATGTGGCCAAGAAGCATGAAGTTCCAGTTAATGAAAGTCATGAAGAGAGACCACTTGCATCTGTTGTGCCTCATAGTGTACCTGTTGCATCTAGAACTTTTGATGGAACTAGTGGATCAGCCAGAAATACTGGTAGTGGTTTAATAGAAGATGTGGATACTTTTGTTAAAAGACAAAGATTGAGTCAATATTTGTATAGATCTACAGAGAGGAATGTAAAAGAAAGAAAATTAGAAAGCAAGAAGCCATTCTTGCTTGAGGTATCGAGAGATGGTGAGCCCATTGGGCTAAATGCTGCAAAGTGGGCCTTCGAGTTGGGTGTAAGATGCAGGGAAAATTTGGATATTTGCAAATCAAGTTTTGCAGAGAAAGATCCATGAACTATGGAAAATGTTATAAAAAAATGGAAAATGCTTTTGAGACTACTGGTGGACAAATCTCTAGAAAATATTAAAAGCAAAAGATGAGAATTTTGATGAACAATTTTAGATACAATTGCAGAAAAACAATCATGGAGGGAAAAGAGAGGTTAGACTCCACTCTATCTCCCAAATAGTGGGAGGCATTGAAAGAAAGTATGAATTATGAAGAATATTTGGCAAAGAGTAACAGAGGCAAGAGAGCAAGAGATACTGTCAGGGCTGGATATACATTTGGCCGAGGCGGGTTGCAGGCCAAAATGGACAAATCTGAAGTGAGTGTATGGCTTTTTGGTTCAATTTACATTGTGTTATTTTTTTCATTTTTTTATTGAACTAACTATATGTTGAAATTGACATTGCATTTTAGGTGGAAAACAGTAATAGAGAAGTAGGTGCAGAAGATATTATCAATTATATGGTAGCACTAGATCCCAGTAAATCTAAGAGTAAGATAAAGTGAAAATCTAGTTCATCAACAGAGATTTCACAGCCATCTATTACATGCCCAATAGGATCAGCCTCTCCAGATCATGTCAACTCAAATGAAGGGTAACAACATGTAATGAATTGCATATACAGTCTCAGTCGGCAAGTTTCAAAGTTGGTTACCTCCGTTAACCCTATAGTTTCTGCATGGAATGAGCATAAATCCACGGATTCAGATGAGGTAAGAGGCTCTATTGATCTCATTTCTTCTTGTTTGGCAATTCTGTATACAAATACCTCTTAATATGTAGATTACTAAAATCTGAGCATAGGAGAATCCAACCCAGTTTCTTTATTGTTGGAGTGATCCAAAAAATGTTCTTTTGGACAAATTTATAGATTGCATTCTTTACTTGACTATTGAATCCTTAGTATATTTTTTTGCATGATATTAAACCACATGAAGAGCAATTTTATCAAAGCAGTAGGAAAATGAAAATGTCTTCATGATGTCAATAGAGATGCCAATATTGATAGTGATCATGATAAAATGGACAAGAATATGCAGCACAATCATCATAGTTATGCTGAAATTGAGGTAATATAATAGTTGCCAATTATCTGTCCCAATGTTTTGTCATTCTTCATGCTTAAAATGTTCTTTTGGACAAAAAATTATAGCTTTTGCATTCTCTAAGGTGTAAGTTAATCTGTCCTAATGTTTCGTCATTAATTCTTCATGCTTAAAATGTTCTTTTGGACAAAAATGTATAGCTTTTATATTCTTAACTTGACTTATATTAATTTTTGCATGATTACGATGAGAGGCGTTCCTACATTCATAGCATGAATGGGAGTAGAAAGATTCCAGAATTTCTATGTAAACTTATAAGATTCCAATCTAGAATCTTTATTAAAAAAACCAAATAGTCACTCCACAAATTAAAAAAAAAAACTAAAAAAAAGAAGGTGAAAGGAATTAAAAAAAAAACATGTTAGAAGGAAAGAAAGGTGGATGGCAGTTTCATAGAAGCCATCACTATGCACTAAGATCAAAGAAAGAAACATTACAGAATGGCATATGAAAAGAAACACATTCAATCTATTTATATTGCCTCCTTCCTTAATTGTTTTCACATGTAGAACAAACATATCAAATTGTAGGATTTGAGGTGAGTGCACTAAATTGATAAAAAAATAGGCACCTCAAGAAGGATATCTTTGGGAGTACTTTAGATATATTTTTTCAATATAAATATACTAGTGATTAAACCACATACAAAGAATTATATGAAAGCAGAATGAAAAAAAAAAGGCCCTGTCAATAGAGCTCTCTGCAAAACTGTAAAACTTCATGTCAATGTTGATAGTGATAATTATGATGATGAACTCGACGAGCATGCACATGATATTCGTAGTAGTAGTCGTGCTGAACTCGAGGTGAGTGCTATGAAACCACATGCAAGTAAGTACTATTCAAGTAAGTAATGCTTGTTTTATTATGTAAATAAGGGTAATCATTACCTATTTGATAGAAGCTAGTTAGAATAGTAGTGAAGTGTAATTAGCTAGTATATATAGATTATGGAAATAAGTGAGAACATATAATTTACATATGGAAGCTTAGAGCTTAGTTGTAATAGAGTGCATACATAGATTTTGACAATGCATTAGTGCATTGTGTTCGGGGATGTCATGGTCCTCAGTTGGGGGGACTTCATTGCCAATCTATGTCTCTTTCTAGAGTACTCGTATAGTCTAGCACTATTGTAGTCTTGCCCTCCATTTGTTTGTACCTCGCAATGGGTTAGTTTTTTTTTAGAGTAAAAAGTTGCTTCCTTGTTATTCAACAGAATCAAAAAAAGCACATACAAAAACTAATTTGCTCCAAGACATAAGACATTACATACATCTGTCAAAAATAGTATAATGTGTGTTTTATATCTCAATATAATGTGTATTTTTTTTTGTTTTTGCAGACATTTATTGATAAACTCCAAGAAGGGGATGAAGTTGGGGTGTTGGATCTGTTTGATGGTGCTGCTCTGGGCATTGGGCAAATTCACTCACTATCTATTGTACATGGAGTCAAATTGAAAGGAACATGAGATGCAAATGTAGATATTTTAAAGGTCACAAGTAACATACCCCTTGCTTATGAAGACAAAATAGATGGAGTTGTCCGTCTGAAAGAGAAAGAAGGGACCTTCACACGGTAGCCACTAAAATATTTGAAAAAATGACATAGTTAATGTTTATCATGTACTAGCTATTAGACAGCTTGGCCCACTACTTTATGCAATAGTTTGAATGTGTTGTTCAGGGATCTTAGTGTTTTTTGTCTATTTTGGAGCTGTATAAGCAAAAAAAAGGCATTGTAACTCAATTTTCTCAGTCACAGCATTGAGGAACACACTTTGTAACACATTTTTCAAAGCAAAGACACATATTTAAGTCTTATGGGTTTTTTGGACTTGACTTTATGTTGCTTTCCTTCCTAAACATTCGGCATCACTGCCTTATATGCTTTTATGAAAAGATTCTAGGGTTATTGTTGGCTACATTGAAGGAGAGAGATTCATATATGGGACACAATCAACACACAGTCATGAAGACTCAAGGAGCATAAATGAGAGAGCTTCATATATGGGATGTCATGAAGATAGACATGAAGACTCAAGGAGCATAAATGATAGTGAGCAAGAGATAAAGTACACAGTTTGAATGCCATAGACAAAGTGAGATGAGTCTTAAGCTATTGTGATCAAGGGTGGTGTGTTAGTTTTTGAGAAAGGAAGGGTAGTTAGCAATGCACAAAGATCAATGAGGAAGATTACAGTCATAAGGTGATGATGTTAGCATTTCATCAAGACTTTAGAAGCAACTAGAAGTGATGAAGGGGGTAAATCACAAAACACACAACAATAGAAATTGAACACAGAAAATAGAACTTTTTTTTATTGATCTGGGCAACTCGTTACATTACAGAAGCTCAATTACAATAAGAGGATGAATCCTCTACTGGATGCAACACATGATAGCTTTCCCAACCTCAAGACTCTAGAATCTTCAACCTTCTATAACCCCAAATTAGCTTGGGTTTCTATTTTCCCACCTATTCTTGACTCTACACTTGCCCCCTTAACTCTACTATTACCCAAGGTTCCCAAAATAGTCTTAAATAGCACTTTTTGGTGGCCTCCAGCTAAATTTTGAAATTTGCAACTCCCTCCAAAAGTAGGTCAACTTCCGGTAAGCATAGCTTTTGATCCAAGTCTCTGATTGACAAACTATTTTGAGCAACAAAAAACTCGTGAGGTGAACTATCACGCCAGAAATCCATAAATAGATTTTTATCAAATTTTTGGGATGTTATGGGATACTTTAGTGCCTCATATCTCGTTTCAAAAAATTTCAGGGGCTTTTCAAAAAACAAAAACTTCAATATCTTTCAGCTCACAAATGATCTTTGCTTGATTCCTTCGTCAAAGGTCTTGTATTTCCGTTATGTAACTTTTTGTAAGTTTCCACTTCAATCCATACTCAAATGTAAACTTTCCTAAAGTGGCAAGTACACTTTCCAAAATAGGCAGGCTACTATTTTTACAATTTTGGAAAAACTGAAAGTCCTACATCATTATTCTGGATATTATGGAACCAGAAACACTAATTATGGAAAGAAATGAAAACAACTACAATGATTTTGAATTAACTTCTTTTTTGGTGATGCAAGATTGCCCTTACACCACTAGATGCTCCTGCATCAGACACCCAGGGTAATTTGAGAAGTGACCCTGTCACATCTTAGATGTTTGTGTGAGGAAAACCCAAACGGTCAACCTCTACCTTAGACAACCAAGAAGAATCTTCAATAGGCCTTCCTTTCCATTTTACCAGATATTCTTCATATTTCTTGTTTCGAGTACTTCTTCCCACATGGCTATCCAAGATCTCTTCTATCTCCTCCATTGAAGTAGATGTCAAAATACTCCACTGCGCTTTTGTTGGTCCATCCTCTGTTCCACCTTCATGATATTCTGATAAATCAAAAATGTTGAAAATAGGGGAAATATTGATCCCACTCGGTAGCTCTACCTCATATGCATTTTATGAATCATGTTTCTTCAAAATTTTACATGGTCCAAATTTCTTCATTTTCAGCTTATTGTATGTTCCAATTGGAAACCTATCTTTTCTCAAGTGAACCATGACTTCATCTCCTACCTAGAATTCCTTATATCTCCTCTTCTAATCTGCCTTAGCCTTGCACTAAATGTTCATCTTATTAATATACTTTTTCACCTCTTCATGCAAATTCTTCATGTGTTCTGCAAAGTCTTCAACCTCGGCACTTGTCTTTTCTCCTTTGTCCATATTTCTTAACTCTGAAGCATTTCTTGGACTATTCCCATATAAAATCTAGAATGGTGATTTACCAGTACTCCTATTGATAGAATTGTTGTAAGCAAATTCTACCTATGGTAAAATCAAATTCCATCCCTTGGGCTTATCTCCTACTAAGCATCGTAACAGGTTACCCAAACTCCTATTCACCACTTTGGTCTATCCATCAGTCTATGGATGGTGTACAGAACTGAACTTCAAATCTGTCTTCTACTTCTTCCACAATGTCCTCTAGAAATAACCAACAAACTTGGTATCTTGATTTGAAACTATGCTCTTTGGTAGACCATGTAATCTCACCACCTCCCTGAAAAATAATTCAGCAATATGAACAGCATCATTAGTCTTCTTACAAGGACTGAAATGTGCCATCTTTGAGAATCTATCCACCACCACAAAAATGGAATCATGTCCTCTCTGTGTCCTTGGTAAACCCAAAACAAAATCCATAATAATATCATCCCATGGCTTCTCTGGTACAGGTAGTGGCTGATATAGACCTATATTCTGAATTGCTCCTTTCGCGATCTGACATACTCTGTAACTCTGTACAAATTTTCTCACATCCTGTTGCAACTGTGGCTAATAATAATTTTCACCAACAATAGCAATGGTCTTATCTCGACCAAAGTGTCCAGCCAATCCTCCACTATGCTTCTCCTTTATCAGATTCACTCTCATGGAACTCCTCGAAATGCACAACTGGCTTCCTCTAAACAACATGCCATCTTGGATTATGATATCCAACCATTTTGTCTTATCCAAAGTAACAGGTTCCAAACAAGCTTTCCAAGCCTCTGTAAAATCTAGATCCTCAGGATACAAAATTTTGAGCTCATCGAACCAAACAACCTCTATCTTTCTGTCAACAAATTTTGCCTTCTGCTCAAGGCATCTACAACTCTGTTGGACTTCCAACTCCTGTGCTTCAAAACAAAAGTATAGCTTTGTAAAAACTCAACCCATTTTAAGTGCCTTTGATTCAAGTTTCCTTAACTATTAAGATACTGCAAAGTGTGATGATCAGTATATAAAACAAACTCCTTTGGCAACAAATAATGTCTCCATTTCTTTAAAGCCTGAACTATTGCATAAAACTCCTGATCATAAACATAATACTTTTTCTTGGCATCATTAAGATTCTCACTAAAATAGGCAATGGGCTTACCTTCTTGACTCAAAACAGCTCCTATACCACTACCACTAGCATCACAATCTACCTGAAATACCTTATTGAAATCTAGAAGTACCAAAACAGGTTGTTCTACAACTTTCTGCTTCAATGTATCAAAGCTCTTGTCTACTCCTTTAGTCCATCTATACTCTTTTCTAGCCCCTCTCATTGTCTCAGTTAGGGGTGTACAAATGCTACTGAAATTCCTAATAAACTTTTTGTAAAAAACTTGCCAAACCATGAAAAGATCGTACCTCCATTGCACTCCTTGGCGTAGGCCATTCAATGATAGCCCTTACTTTTTATGGGTCCATCTTAAGACCTTCCTCTAAGACAACAAATCCTAAGTATACCAACTCCTTCTTTGCAAAACTACATTTCTTCAGATTAATTAGCAACTTCTCCTCCCTCAACTTCTCTAAAACTCTTCTGATATACATCAGATCCTCATCCCAAGTCTTACTAAAAATCAAAATATCATCCAAATAAACAATAACAAAACTTCCCAAAAATTCTTTTAGTACCTCATTCATGAGCTGCATGAATGTGCTCGATGAATTGGTTAGCCCAAATGGCATGACTAACCAATCATACAAACCTTCTTTGGTTTTGAAGGCTGTCTTCCACTCGTCTCCTTCTCTGATACAGATCTAGTGATACCCACTCTTCAAGTCAATCTTTGTGAAGTAATTGGCTCCACTCAAACAGTCCATTATGTCAACCATTATGGGTAATGGAAATTTGTACTTGATCATGATCTTATTGATGGCTCAAGAGTTTGTACACATTCTCCACTCTCCATCTTTCTTTGGTGCTAGTACTGCAGGTACTGCACATGGACTTAGGCTTTCTCTTATTAATCCCTTCCTCAACAACTCCTAAACTTGTCTGTTCAACTCTTCACTCTCTGCTAGAGTCATTCTATGGGTTGCCTTGTTTGGCAAACTAGATCCTGGTATCAAATCCATTTGATGACTTATCTTCCTTACTAGTGGTAAACCTTCTGGTACATTATCAGAGATAATGTCCTAAAATTCTTCCAACATATCTGAGACTTCTGTTGGTACATCTTCACATTTCTCTTGACTGATCTTAGGAATCAATGCAAAGCAATGACACTCATACTTCATACTTCTAAAAATTTCCTACCATCTACCAAGCAAATTCTGGCAGTACTACATACCTTTTCTTCCACCTCCTTCAAGGGCTTCAACTTATGACGAACTCCATCCTTTGTTAGGGAATATGTGTTTGCACGGCCATCATGGATAACACTCCTATCATACTGCCACAGCCTCCCCAACAGCATATGACATGCATCCATTGGTATGATATCACACAGCACCTCATGATGGTAGTCCCCAATCTTGAACTTCACTAAACACTGCTCATTGACCAAAGCTCTATGGTCCTTCTGCAACCATGCAATCTGATATGGATGTGGATGCTTTCTTCTTGTCAACTTCAACTTGTCCATCTCCTCTGAAACAAGATTGTCAGTGCTTCCACTATCAATAATAATATCACAACACTTACCTTCACATTTGCACCTTATGCGAAATAAACTCTTCCTCTGATTTGGTTCTTTCTCCTCATTCAGCAAGGTTCTTCTGACAACTAGGGTTTATCCCCTTTCAGCATCTTCATAATGCTTAGAATGTGCATCTTCATCTACATGTGCAACTCATACATTACCTTCAAGTCTTCTATTTGTCCTTCCTTGATGTTGAGGACAATCATATGCTTGATGCCCTTCTTCTCCACATTGGAAATAGGTTCCACTGAAACCTCCTCTTCTAGGTCCTTGCCCAGGTCTGCCTCTTCTTCTTCCTCTATGCTCACCATTGTTCTAGTCATGAGGGCAGTAGGTATTATCTCCTCTCTAGTTTCCACTAGTGCCAGCTTCTTCACTCTTCTTTGGATCTTTATTTTGGCCTCCATAGGGTCTTCCACCAGTCCTTCTACCTTGACCTCTTCCCCTTTGCTTGTTGTCAAATCTTTTATTTAACTTCTCTTCCACCTTCAGGGAAAACTGATACGCATCTTCTATGGTGGTCATTCTAACCAGACTCAACTCTTCTTGGATACTTGGCCTCAACCCATTAATGTAATGGGCTACCTTCTCCTTATTGGCCTATGCATAACTGGTTTTGATAGTAATCTTATAGAACTCTTCTGTATACTCCTTAACAGACTTGTTACCTTGCTTCAGTCCTTGCAGCTTCTTCAACAACTCCATCTCATAGTCCACAGGAATGAACTACTTCTTCAATTTCTCCACCATCCTATCCCATCTGGTGATCTTTCCTTTTCCTCTTATGTTCCTCCCTAACTGGACCTCCTTCCACCAAATACTAGCGTGGCCCTTCAACTTTGTTTTTGCAAACCTGACCCAATCTGGGTCCTCCACATCTTCATACTCGAAATACTCCTCCATGTCATTGATCCAATCAATAAGCTGTTCCGGATTCAAATCTCTAGAATATGTAGAAACTTCAATCTTGGGCCTCTTTCCGATCTTAGAAATGGCCCTCAACAACCTAACTTCTGCAGGATCTCCTGCAGCTTCTTGTTCTTCCTTAGATAGCTCCTCTTGAGCTTCATCTTTGCTTTCTTCTCTTGTTCTCAGATCAAACCCTCTTCGCAGCTCCTCTTGCAATGCATCGATTTGCCTTTGTAGAGCTCTAAAACCCTCTTTTGTCAAAGCATTTCTCCCAACATAATTTCTTCGTGGAGGCATCTTGATCTCTACAACAAACCCACAACCTCAAGTCCTGGTGCAAACGGCCTCACGATCGGCAATCTATCTACACACTCAGGAACCCTTGCTCTGATACCACTTGATGAAGGGGGTAAATCATAAAACACACAACAACAAAAATTGAACATAGAAACTAGAACTTTCTTTTATTGATATGGACAACTCGTTACATTACAGAAGCTCAATTACAATTAGAGGATGAATCCTCTACTAGTTGCAACACATTACAGCTTTCCCAACCTCAAGACTCTAGAATCTTTAGCCTTCTGTAACCCCAAATCAGCTAGGATTTTTGTTTTTCCACCTATTCTTGACTCTACACTTGCCCCCTTAACTCTACTACTACCCAAGGTTCCCAAAATAGTCTTAAATAGCACTTTTTGGTGGCCTCCAGCTAAATTTTGAAATTTGCAACTCCCTCCAAAAGTAGGTCAACTTCTGAGAAGCATAACTTTTGATCCAGGTGTCTGATTGACGAACCATTTTAAGCGCCGAAAAGCTCGTGATGTGAACTATCAGGCCAAAAATCCAGAAATGGATTTCTGTCAACTTTTCAAGATGTTATGGGATGTTTTAGTGCCTCATATCTCATTTCAAAAATTTTCAGAGGCTATTCAGAAAACAAAAACTTTAATATCTTTCAGCTCACAAACGATCTTTGCCTGATTCCTTCGCCAAAGGTCTTATATTTCTGTTATGTAACTTTTTGTAAGTTTCTACTTCAATCTGTACCCAAATGTAAACTTTCCTAAAATGGCAGGTACACTTTCCAAAACATGTAGGCTGCTATTTTTAGTAGTTTTAGAAAAACTGAAAGTCCTACATCATTATTCTAGATATTATGGAACCAGAAACACTAATTATGGAAAGAAATGAAAACAACTACAATTATTTTGAATTAACTTCTTTTTGGGTGATGCAAGATTGCCCTTACACCACTCAATGCTCCTGCATCAAGTAGACAAATTTATAGAAGTCTTAAATAGCAAAAAGGACAACCACTAATAATGCTATTATTACAAGGCATATATTCTACATGGAAGTATAGTTGTAGGAATATGACAGTTTCACAAACCTATGACAGTCTACAAATGAAAGTCTAAATTCTATATACTTATGGGCGATTGTTCTTGTTTAGGATGAAAAATGTTTAATTGTTTAGGGTTGATTTTGACGGTTTGTGTTGATCCTCCTTTCACCACTAAACATTCAAGGACATTCAACTGAGTAGAGAGTCTACTACAGATCTCCTATCACTTGGAACATAGGGGAAGATTGGAATTGTATGATTTTGTTATTCAATTTAGCTCAATTATGCTCAAACCCCTAAATACATGAATTCGTGAACAAACAAACAAATCACGAAAAAAGATCACACAGAGATATCAAATGACAAACAAATACGTATCAAATTTTTAAGTTCAGAGAATGGAAAAGTCAAACACTAATGAGCGGGTGTCCTAGTCTAGTGCCATAATTTTTATCAAGATCTAGGAACCTTGTCTGCAACCTATTCCTGCTATTCAGGAGATTTTCCTATTGCGGGATCCAACGGACTAATGAGCGGGCACCTGAGTCCAGGTCCCTATTTTCTTGTCTAATCTGCAATTCTAACAGTCTGCACTTCTCTCCTCCAACTCCACTTCTTCTGCTTTCACAACCTATAACCTGCAATCACGGAAAAGTGGGTTCAGGGTTGCGGTGTTTAGAGGCTTGCCTCAATCAAGCCCTGGAGAGATATTCAAGTCTTCTAAACACCATTGTCAGATAAAGAGTGCATATCCCTATAGGATAGAGGCAAAAATCCAAATGATAAATGATAGAAAACACAATTGATATCACCTTGTGTTACGGGTAAAATTGGATAATATTAAAATGAATTATAAACCCAATAACTCAATGGAATATGCAAATAACAAAGATTAAAACAAATAAACAAACTTACAGAGCTTTGTTACCTCACAGCTTCCATTGTCTACCTATTCTTGATCGATCTTTGGTGATGAATGTAGCCCTTAGGAAGCTTGCTTCCTTGCTTTGTTTGCTCAAGATGACAATGGAGAAATGGCTCAGATACTTATTGTATTAAAGATGAGCTTCAATACAATGTATGATAGATAATGAACAATGTGAGAGTGGGGGTGCCAATGGCGCGCTATGGATTCTACAGAGTAATCTTAGTTGAAATCTTCTTGATATGAAATGGAAGAATAGAGGGGTATTTATAGCCTTGTGTAAGAGAAGATCAATGGTGTAGAAGAAGTAAGAAGATCAATGGTAGAGGATGTTTGAGAGAACGTGCGCAAATAAAAAGAAGACGTGTCATTCAAAAAGTTGCTTTGTTGAGTTAACTGCTTTCTTGATGAGGATGAGCTTTGATTTCATAAATTAGAATATATTTTTCTAATTTAAGAGTTTGTTGATAAAAGCAAGGCTGCTTTAAATCAATTAACTCAGCTTTTTTTTTACATGACAAGGAAGATTTATTTTTAGAAGATTTTGAAGATTTTTTAGAAGATAAGAAAGCAAATTAAATAAATAAATTTATTTAATTGATTGTGCAAGATTTAGAGGAATAAAATAAAATATTTGATTATATTTTATTTTTGGAGACAGATTTAATTTAAATAAATTTGCATTTTATTTAAATTTGGAAGAATGAATGATTTAATTAAATAATTAAAATTATTTAATTGTTTAGAAGAATAAAATTGATATTGATGAAATTAATTAAATAAATGTAATTTATTCAATTAATGGGAGGAAAATGAATCAAATAAATAAATTGATTTATTTATTTATTGATAGAGGAATATTACGATGAAATAAATATTTAAAATATTTATTTAGATAGAGTCATGTCATTTTTAGGTGTATACATTTTGCCCCTCTTTGATGCAATGTGTTTTATCATGTTGTTTCAAAGAATAATAATTTTTGACAATGATAGATGCCCCAATTTGCCCCTGGTACAAGTTTAACGATAGGATGCCCCCTCGAGAGATTTGACGGGAAGAAGGCAGAAGGCGTGAGACGGACAATCTCATGAAGAAGAAGGTGAAAAAGGGGTTAGATTGAAGAAAATAGGACACGGTTTGGAGAAACAGGCATGGGAAGTAGTCACAGTTGTCACACAGTCAGCTACGGTTCACTTGCTATATATAGGAGCTGGGTCCACAAGTCCTATTCATTTGCACACTTGTCCTTAGTTGATTTGTCCTTGAGAGCTTAGGAGAGCAGAAGAGCTTAGGAGAGCAAAGGAGCTAGTGCAGTCGACAAAGATATGGATATTCCACGCGAGGAGCACCGTTTTGAGCGAGTTTGACAGTTCGATCGGCCACCCGAGGTAAGACCACTGGTATGTAGTTCGATAAAACTCGCTTAAAGTCATTTATTAGCGCAATGAATGCTAGTGAAAAATAGTTAGGATAGATACGCCGAACTACAATTCGGCGCATATGTGCCCTGAAACGGTGCATATGCCTGGAAACTGCGCATGTTAGTGATCTTTCAACGCATATGATAAATATGCACATATAAGCTAGGAAGTGATGCATCCACTATGGAACCGCGCATACAAGAAGTGGTGCATATGTTAGAATGGTGCATACACATCAAGGAACAATGCATTCATGGTGAAGCGACGCATCTGATATGATTCGACGCATTGGCTACCTAGTTCAGCGCTTTTGTACTAGGATAGTCAACTAACTTAATGAAATTAACCCAATTGGCACCTTGATCGATGCGCCAATTGATAAGCGATCTTTGAGATTTCTGAGAATCTAGTCAAGAGATGATATGCTATTTTGATTAATTTTGATATGTTAAGTCAGTGATAGGATAGTTTGATTGCTTTGAGTAGGTTTGTTTGGATATGGGTTTTTCCTTGATGCTATGCTTTGCTTGGTTGCAGGAGGACATTCGCGATATTCTAATGTTAGGAGAGCAATTCCCTTTGCCACTGTTACAGTTGTATATGCTTACGGAGATGGACTGCGAGGCTCTTGGTGCTATGGGTCTAGCTTATGTTTGTTTCATTCTTGAGGTTTGTGCGAACCTTGATCTGTTGACTGCGGTGGTGGAACGATTCCATAGTGAGGACGGGACTTTTCATATCCTGACCAGGGAGATGGCGATGACTCTGGAGGATGTTTACAGGATTCTGCATCTTCCTATTCAAGGAGAGTTGGTAGAGTATGATCTATAGCGTGATGCAGGATTGGCATAGTACAAACATGTTTTTGATGACCTGGAGCTTGATGAGTAGGTGATTTCATGGTAGGACATACATGACTGTTATGACTACTTCCCGAGGATAGTGGCAGGATTGATCGGTGGTGTAGTATGCCCCAATAGGAGATCACATGGGTTCCCGATTGGCTAGGGGAGGGTGATGGAGAGTATGATTACTAACGGGACTCAATACTCATGGGGTGTGTACGTGCTTGCACACTTGTACAGGGATATGCACCAATTTTTGTACCATCGAGGGGCCAGCTTATCAGTAGGTGTGTCTCTTTTATAATTTTGGTTGTGGGAGCACATAGTGATCACATGGCCGATCTGTGTTTTCGCGAGACAGTGGGGAGAGCCATACAGTTATGGTTATGCAGGAGTTATTTCCCAGCATAAGCTGGGAAATCTTGAGTACTGGAGACACACGCTAGATAATATAGATGCAGTTATCTAGCGCCCATACCTAGACTGCGAGGTATGGGATGATGAGGACGACAAGCTATCGTATTGTTTCTAGACTTGGTGGCTCATTGGCAGGATGCAGTACATACTAGAGCATTAGATTGTCAGCAGAGTGCAGAGGCAGTTTGGTAGAGTACAGGGTAGGCCACAGGGGCAGGTTCAATTTGCGAGGACCCATGAAGAGAGGCTGAGGTGGGGTCCAGTGGCATCTTATGAGGAGGCGCCAGCAAACTTTCGGTAGATCCCCTATGCAGCTTGGCCGATGAGGAGAGAGATAGTAGATGCGAGGATGACTCCAAACTATGAGGAGTGGTTTGCGGCTCATCCATTTCCTAGATATTCAAGACCTAGAGAGTTGGTTCCTCGTATAGATGAGGAAGATTCAGACGATGAGGATGGGGCTGGCAGGAGGAGGAGGAGATGGAGGCAGACCGAGACAGAGGAGGAGGTCTGCAGAGGGACCTTTGGGACAACAGCATGTTGTGTAGCCATAGGCTGTAGGGTAGGTACAGGTGCAGGTAGAGTAGGGGCTACAACAGAGATAGATATCGCCACCACAGCAGGTGGCCCAGTAGTAGGTACAGGGACAGGGACAGCAGGCTCCGCAGCCTGACTTATAGCAGCAGGCTATTACTATGCTACAGGGTCAGGTGAGGTAGCTGAGGGCACACCTTAGAGGAGCAAAGTCTCAGAGAGAGGCAGATGCAAGATGCATATCAAAGATCTCTAAAGAATGAGACTCAGCCTTGGCAAGGGTGCGGGCCATCAGAGTAGAGAGAGATGCGGCAGTGGCAGCCCTAGGTACAGATGGTACCACTAGCTTTCTAGTTACACAGGTGTAGCAGGCATAGGCACAGCTTGCATAGGCACAGGAACAACTTGCACAGACACAGGAACAGCTAGCACACGTACAGGGTGAGCTCACCAGAGCGCAGGCTCAAACACAATACTACAGAGGGCTATATCACGGGGCAGTGCCAACAGACCAGCATGCACCTAGTTATAGGAGCCAGTCTGTGGCTTCACAGAGGGCAGGTGGATCCCGATCCAGAGCATCAGTTAGAGGCCCCCAGCAGTTAGGGGGTGATAGAGGAGAGGGCAATGTAGGGAATAGTGCTCCATGGAAGCAGGGCTAGCCAGTTCTTAACTTTTGTACCAATTTTTGGCTTTATGTATACACATTTTTTATGGCTCAGATAGCCTGATATGTATATATTTGTATTATTTTTGCCCCGAGACATGTATCATTTTGTACTTTGTATACATTTCATGACATGACTTTGAGAGATGGATAGATATTTTGATATATTGTACATTTGGACATGTTGTATGCTTATATGATGATGCAGCTATTGATGTTCTACATGCCATGGATGCAATCTATCTTATGATGTTTTCACATGTTATGCATATTTTTATTATGATGTTAATACAGTCTTAGATGGATTGCGATGATCTAATATGCAAATGTAAATGTGAATGTTGTTGATATGATTATGCATCTTGCGAGATGATCTATATGTACTTGTCTATGTTTTTTGATTTTGTTGTTGATATGATGTACTGATGAGAATGTATATGGATGACCTGATGCACTTATTATGTATGCAAATGATTTAATCATGTGAATGACTATCTCATGTGATATGATATGCAATTTATGCTATGTTTTTGGTATGTCCAAATGTACTCAACTGACACAGAGATGACATAGTGATAGGCAGAAGAAGATGAATGAAAGGATCGCAGGCTTTCATTTGTAAACACTAATACTCTGCAGGATTTTCTTATTGCATGGATGATATGGATTTCTGGATATGAGATGGATGCAGATATTTTGTCATCATTAGAACACAAGTACTTTGCTCTCATCATTGGGCACTTTTTGGTTCTTTTCTCTTTTTGAAATGTTGTAAGAAAATACAAGCATCTAGGTATAACTAAACCAAGGTGACCTGAGTATTCCTTACATAGATTTTGATATAGCAAGCTGATACAAGCATCTAGTCAAACTTGAATCTAGATGACCTGAGTACCTCTTGCATTTCAATAGACAAGGATTGCCCCTTTTCATGTTTAGACCTCCGAAGTCCTCGATGATCTTTTGTTGATCATGTCGTTAGACCAAATTCATTACATTACTAAAGTTTGATCCACAAATAGTAGACAAAAAAAAATGATTATGCCCCCATCATAGCATCTCTAGCTTTTGGCATCTTTGAGTAACATAGAAAGACACAATAATGAAAAATCAAGACTCACTAATTTAACCGTTCCACAAAACATTCTTGCATTAGATGTGCCTTCTTGCCATAATTGATATAGAATCAGTTTGAGTGTTTTGGTATATGTTTTACTTTGCTTTTTGACTGGTTGATGCTTTGTGTCAAGATTTTTGTTTTGGGAAGCTTTCTTTGATGTACGTGCTTGTCTAGTGAAAGGTATCATAATCCTTATTGGTATCCTCTTAGAACATGTCGCATTCAAGAATCCAAATCTGCAACCAGGTCGAGGAGTTGCCCCCAGTTTAGATAAAGGATCGACTTATTATGGGTGCCTTGACAAACAAACACAGAGAGACAGACCCTAAGGGACTGACCTAGTGCCTCGGGCTCATTGCTAAATGGCCTTGCCTACGTGACGATGCAGAGGCAACGTAGTTCGAGGTGATCTTGATGGACCTAGGACCTAGGTGATGGTAAAGATGCAAAATTGGTATGGATAGAAGGATAGACAACACTTGACGGAACAGACCGAAAGGAAGCAGAGCCTCGAGGGTGCATTTAGAATGGCCTTGCCTACATAATAACTCAAAGGCAACATAGTTTAACAATGGTTCAATGGATCGGTTCAAGATGAATGATATGATAGACACAAGAGAAATTAGGTCACAACAGATGGAGGAAGCAGTTTTGTCACAAATAGCACCCGTTTACCAAGTTTTCACCACTTGCTTTTATTTGCACAATAGCTAAAAATATGCATGATGCCTGTTTGCCAATTTTTCATCATGGTACCTATTCCAGGTGCCTATTTGCTAGGTTTTCACCATAGGACATTTTTTTTTATTTTTCCATTTTTTTAAAAATTTTTTGTTTGTTTTTTTATCACTTTTTCAATTTTTTTTGTTATTTTTTTGGACTCCCTTGCATTGGGGTTTAGGTATAGAACTTGTGAAGATGCATGCTATTGATAGGATCATCAAACAGTTCACCTTTAGATGTAGTCAATTGATAAGCTCCTGACCCATAGGCCGCGATGATGACATAGGGACCCAGCCAGTTGGGTTCAAACTTGCCTCTCTTCTCTTGATCTTGCTGATTTCTGGGATTTTCTCTGAGGACTAGATCACCAACTTGGAATACTCGGGGCTTTACCCTATGGTTGTAACTTCTGGACATTCGTTGTTGATAAGCTTTGAGATGGTTAAAGGCTTGTTTCCTTCTCTCCTCGAGCAGCTCTAACTCTTGAAGTCTGGACACTCTGTACTCTTCATCAGATATGAACCTTTTAATGAAACACGCAAGGATGGGATCTCGACTTCAATGGGCAAGATAGCTTCAGATCCGTAGACCAGGGAGTATGGTGTTGCACCTATGGGTGTGTGGATACTTGTACTATAGGCCCATAGCGTTGGATTTAATTGGATATGTCAATCACGGCTAGCATCAGTGATAGTCTTTTTTAGGATTTTCAAGATAGTTTTATTTGATGTCTTCGCCTGGCCATTGCCTTGGGGGTAATAGGGGTAGAAAAGTGGTACTAGATATGGAATTTGTCACATAGTTCCCTAACATCCTAATTTTTGAATGGTCATCCATTATCCGTGATAATGGATGAAGGGATACCATAGCGACAAATGATATAGTTCAAGATAAAGGAGGCAATCTTCTTGCCTGTGATATTGGCTAGATGAAGGAGGGTGGGTCTTACCCACTAAGTCGAGTCCCCACTGACAGAAAGGCAAAGGTGTCGTTAATGGTTGTAGCTCTTGTGTTGGTGCATATATCAGGTTCCCATGGATTTGGCACATCTTGCACTTCTTTACAAAATGATAGGAATCTTTTTCCATAGTTGGCCAGTAGTATCCCATGTGTATGAGTTTCTTGGCTAGGGTAGGACCACTAGAGTGGGTCCCGCATATACCGTCGTGCACTTCATTTAGGGCATTTTGATATTCCTCACCATCGAGACACCTAAGGAGAGTACCATCGAGACCTCTGTGGTATAGGGTATTGGGGACAATGGCATACCGGGATGCTTAACGGATGAAGGTTTATTTTTGGTTGCTGGAGAGATTAGGTGGGAGGGTATTCTCTTTAAGATAGGCAAATATTTTTCCATAGAGGGGGGAATCAGTTCAGACAATATGACAAATCATATAGGATTTAGGGGTGTCATATGTAGGGTGGGAAACTGGCTCTACCAAGAACTCATAACATGATTGATTATTTAGAATATCGAGGAGAGATGCAATCATGGCCATGGCATCTGTAGCTTTGTTCTCAATTCTTGGTATCTGCTCAAAAGATATTTCGACAAAGTATTCCTTAAAATCATCTACCATCCATTTGTAAGGGATTAATTTCTCATCCTTTGTCTGGTAGTCATCATTTACTTGATTTATGACCAGTTGTGAGTCACCATACACCTGAAGTTCTTTGATTTCTATTCAACTGCTAGATTGATGCCAATGACTAGGGCTTCATATTCTGTCACATTGTTAGTGCAAGGAAAGAGTAATCTGTATGATTTAGGAATGGTGTCACCACTAGGGATGATCAACAAGATGCCTGCTCCTGACCCATGCTAAGTGTATGATCCATCAAAGTACATTTATCTAGAAAATCAAAGCTCAAAGGATTGTTATCTGTTAGAGGTGCATCTGCAAGTTGATCTACAAGTACTTGGCCTTTTGTTACCCTCCTATCTACATATTTGATGTCGAGCTCACTAAGAAGCATGACCCATTTGGACAATCTACCTGTAAGGGCAGCTTTGTTGAGTAAATACTTGAGTGGATCAATCTTTGCTACTAGTTTGACAGAATGTGACAACATGTAATGTCTCCACTTTTGTGAAGCGAAGACCATAGCGAGGCATGCTCTTTCAATTGGCATGTATTGTAGTTCATACCCAACAAGTGTTTGGCTGATATAGTAAATCACTTGTTCTTTCCCTTCATAATTTTGTTGTGTGAGGAGAGCTCCTAGAGCTGTTGGTGTGGCCAAGATATATAGTAACAGAGGTTTACCCTGAATCGGTGGCATCAATATAGGTGGTTTCATGAGATACTCTTTTAACTGCTAAAATGCCTATTCACATGAATCATTCCATTTGAAAGGGACATTCTTATGTAGGAGGTGGGAAAATGGGTGGCACTTGTCTGGAAATTGAGAAATGAATCTTCTGATAGATTGTAATTTTCCCTGCAAAGACCTTAGTTGAGTGAGATTCTTAGGAGGTGGCATTTCCATGATGGCCTTTACTTTAGCTGAGTCAACTTCGATTCCATTGGCAGACACTATGTATCCAAGTAGCTTGCCTGATGTAACTCCAAACATGCACTTCTTCAGGTTGAGGAACACATTAAACTGTTCCAGTCTTGTGAAGATCTTGTCCAAAACTGCCAGGTGTCCTCTTGTGAGTGATTTTGCCAAGATGTCATCAACATAATCTTCCATTATAGTGTGCATCATGTCATGGAAGATTGTAGTCATAAATCTCTGCTATGTTGCACCGGCATTTTTTAAGCCAAATGGCATGACACACCAACAATAGATGCCCCATGGACATGTGAACATAGTCTTGTGTTAGTCTTCAAGTGCAATTTTGATTTGGTTATATCTAGAGAAACTATCCATTAGTGACAGCATGGTGTGCCCTACTGTGAGATCTATAATAATATCAATGTTTGGCAGGGGGAAATCATCTTTTGGACAAGCTTTATTCAGGTCCCTAAAGTCATTACATATTCAAACTCTTCCATCTAGTTTGGCAACTGGTACTATGTTTGAAATCCACTCAGGATAGTCTATTGGTCTGATGAATTCGACATCTAATAGTTTCTTCAGCTCTTCTTTCACCATGAGGGCTACATGTGGGTGCATCTTCTTGAGTTTTTGCTTTACTGGCTTAGCTCCTAGAGCTAAGGATAAGTGATGCATTATGAGATTTGGATCTAGCCCTGGCATATCCTCTTATGTCCAAGCAAAGTTGATTTGTTTTCTTTTGAAGAATTCAGTGAATGCTAGCTTTTCTTGTGCGGTTAAAGACTGTGCCATGTGAATCATTCTAGGACTGTCACCTGTGCTAACATTGATCGGCTCTGTTGGTCCTATCAAAATTGAAGATCTCTCCTAATGTGTGAGATTGGGTAGAGGGTCAAGCCTTCCATCCTTTGACACCTCAGAGAGGTTTTCACCTTTGGATACATCTATATTTTAACTTTTTTCATGATCTAACACTACCGCAAAGCAGTTTTCACCATTAGATCTTTCTTTCATTTTGACATTTTTGAGACTGAAAAGCTTAGCACTCTCTCCAAAATAGGCCTTGTCATTGAGTTCTATAGCATAACCAGCTCTGTAGTCCCCTGCGGGTATATGTTCCCTAAGCTCAAGATAGTCTATGATGGCTTCATCATTTTGAAAGGTATCAAGCTCAGGGGGAGTGTCTTGCAAGTCCCAATCTATGAGTTCTGGGTGCAATAACAGTAAAGGATCATTGGGTTGGTCTAGTTCGATGGCATTGATGGTCAAGATAGAGGTGTTATGGTGGTCATTATAAGCCTGGGCAATGCCTACGATGGTACTCTCCATTAGTTGATCCGTCAAGGGGGGTATCATTATTATGTGGGTCAAACTCTAGCGGTCTAGCCCTTGAACTTTGTCCTTCAATTGCATGGGTTGAGTCATACTCATGGACCACATTGATTTATTTTTTGTTGCAAGATAGCTCAGAGAGACTATCCCACTCATATTCGTTGGACTCAGTCTCACTCCCCATTTGCAGTTGGTGAATTTAATCAATCAGATTAGTAGCAGATGTTTTTGGTTGTATGCTTTTATGCTTATTTGCTCTGTTGGTTCTTGTTGTGCCAGTGTAACCTAGCCCTATAGTGTTTCAGGTTGTCAAGGTATGAGGTTGGATGGGTTTAGTGATACCATCCTTTCTCAAACTGAGGGGACCATGTCCTTCATAACCCATTCTTTGTAGCATTTGGAATCCTTAACCATATTGCCCAGTTTGTATCATGGAGTGATGGTCTTGTTGTGTTGATAGACTGATTTCATCCTTATATAACCATTGAAGGATGTCTTTTTCATCGCTTTCATCTTCAAGGCTTCCCCATTTGATAAATGGACCTTTGTTAGTTTCGAATGCCTTGGATTTGCTCATGGAAGGCCTTCCATATGATCTGGGAGATAGAGGGAGTTGTACCAAGCAGAAGGATTGGGCGATTGTGTACTCACCAAGGCCCTTATTTTTTAGTCTGAGGTCAGGTTGGGAAGCCTTTGATGTGGAAGTGAGTGAAGCTGGGTCAACCCAGGATGAAGATGAAGCAGAAGCATAGTTATGAGGAATCACAACTTCAGGTTTAGAGTGAATGGAGTTGCAATATTGAAATGGGTTGGGATCGCCTTGGATGGTGATCTCTTGGCCTTCATAGGGGAATTTGATACACTGGTGGCATGGTGATGGTATCACTTTCAGAGCATGTATCTAGGGTCTCCCAAGAAGAATGTTATACGCTAGCTCCATGTTAAGGACTTGGCATGCCACATCTTTTACTACAGGTCCAACTCTGATTGGTAAAACAAGAGTTCCCTTGGAAGTTCTCTCCTCCTCATCATAGGCTTTGATAGTGATTTTCTTTTTGGGATCAATAGCAAACCCCAATATAAGGATTAGCTTCAAGGTACAAATATTCAAACCGGCCCCTCCATCAATTAGAACCCTTTTTATCTCGTGTTTGTGGATGAAGGCTTCGATATGAAAAGATGTATTATGAGGTTGGGTAATTGACATATCATCCTTTTCAATGAATGATAGGGAGTGGGGTGAGGTAATGTGACCTACCATGGTTTGAAACTGGTCTTTAGTAAGGTTTGTTGGAATGGAGGCTTCTGATAGAGCTTTGTCAAGTATGGCCCTATGGGATGGGGATAGACACAGAAGTTCCAGAATGGAGATATGTGCAGGTGTCTTATGGAGTTGATCCAAGATACTATACTGATTAGATGGAGAGGCTGGGACTCCTCTAAGAGTGACTCTATTAATGCAAGTGGTAGCATTACAATCTGAGTCTTTGTTTATAGTGATCACATTGACATGTGGATCACTTTCTGAGATGTTGTTAACAACATAATCATATGACACGTTTGTGTAATTGGCGTTGTTAGTTCCACCATTGTTTTGATTGGAAGTCCCTCCCTGCTCATAGTTGGGAAGCAGATCCTTGAATGTCCGATGATCATTATTAGAGGTATGTCCATAAAGTGATTTTTTTTTTATCTAGTAAATCTTGGATAGTGTGCTTGAGCACAATGCAGTCATTGGTTTTGTGCCCCTTGTTTCGGTGGTACTCACAGAAGTCATTGTCATTCCATCAAGGAGGTTTGACTTTTGGTTCATATTCCCACGCTGTTGGAAGTGTTATGAGTTTATTTGTGATTAACTTTCGTAGGGCAGTTTCCAACATTTCCCCTAGGGGTGTGAATTTCCTCTGAGGTTGATAGCTTGTAAATCATGATTTAGTGTTTCATTGTTTATTTTGCAGGTTCGATAAGTTGAAGATTGGATGTTTTGGTGCCACATTTTTGGCATCTACCACCCCATCATTCACAATGTTCTTGTTCTTTGTCCAGAATCTTGATTTGTCTGTGTTAGTATTGGTATAGGAGTGTCATTATAAAGCTTTATTTGACCTTTGGTGATTAAAGCCTTTTCGATGATTAGACCCATCTCAATGACCTTACTAAAGGAAGTAGGACATTGGATTTGTATCTGGTAGCTTAGGTTGGTTTGTAAGTTATGGACAAACATCTCCAGCATTTGTTTTTCAGGCATTTGATGTGGGCACTTACTTGCCAACTATCTCCATCTTTGTAAGAAGGCGGCAAAGGATTCTCCAACTTTTTGCTTGGTGTTACAAAGATCTAAAATTGAGGTATCATGCTCAATATTGTAGGAGAAGTGTGTGACAAATTTGTCCACAAGTTTGTTAAAGGTTCTAATGCCGAGAGGGAGTCTAGAAAACCACTCCATGGCTTGTCCTCGTAAGCTTCTTGGAAATAGTCACATAAAATAGGTATCATTGTGGGCAACTTCAAGGCATGTAGAGTTAAATTCCCTAATGTGGTCCCTTGGATCACCCTTTCCACGATATTTGTCAAATTTTGGCACCTCAAATTTAGAGGGGAAAGGTATCATGATCAAGGTCCTATCAAAAGGATATGGTGAAATATCCTCTAGAGAATAATGCTTAGTTGATGTTCCTGTTTGCATGTTTGTGAATTGTTGTTGTAAAGCTTGGATCTGTTGGGTCATTAAGCTTAGGGCATTTGTAGAATCAATAGTTGCTTTACTTTTGTCTATGGTCATTTCCTCTCGTGTGCTTCCCTCAAGGTTTCTTTCTTCCTTGAGTTCTTTTAATGCTTCCACGTCAAAATCTTTAGGATTCTTGACTCCTTGTTGTGCTAAGTGAAGAAAGAATCTAGTAGGGTCTTGGGAAAGTACCTTATCCATTATGCGTTGAAACCTTCAGTCTTACTAAGTTTGCATAATCTTTTCCTGAGAAATTTCCTCGTCACTGTCGTGAGGGGATGGAATAGTTTTGTCTTCCACTTCAATTTGCTTTTGTTTTTGGGATCTTGTTAAAACCATACAAGGTGATTTGAGATGGGATGGAGTGAGCTTGAAAGTTTTGAACAAGAGGTGATAGAATGCGTCAGGTTTGAACAAGGTTTTCCTTAGATCTATTTGGTGTCAAACAAGTTGGTTGGAACAAAACGATAGTCAAAAGTAAGGATGATAGAAATCTTGTTACTTGATGTAGACTAGTTTTGCACGAGCCACTAGTGGAGTTCCAAGAGAAAAGGATGATTGATACTTGATAGTGGAGAGACTCACTAGGTTTGTTTAAGGTTGATGCGATCAAGAATAGCCTGGTACTAACCTCATTTTTGGATATCTTGTTTGATTTTGGAAGAGTTTTCTGAAGTTTTGGATGATGTGAGCATGGGAAAAGTAGCTATGTGTTGTGGAAAAGAATGAGATGACTGACTTGCATGGTTTTAATCAGATTTGGGAAAAATGACTCAAGTTTGAGATGGGTGTTTGAAAAATTGAAAGTTTTTCTCAAAGGAAGTATGGAACAACTCTCTGGAATGGATGCGCAGCAGTAAATGCGCAGGAATAGGAGGCAAAAGTGCAACAAGTTGAAGCGCATGCACAGATCTGGCAAAGTTTGTATGCGCAGCAACAGTAGGTAAAAGTGCAGCAGGTCTTAATGTATGCACAGCAAGTCTTAATGCATGCGCAGTTCTAGTTTTCTGTTTAGTTTCTGTAGAGTTTTTGGCACATTTTTCAAAATTTTCTATTTTTGGTTGAAATCTTGATCTTTTTTTCTTTTGAATTTCAATTATGGTAGATAAAGACATAGCACACACAAAGAAGTTTTCATGATTTTTATCTTTTATTATTTTTTTGTATTTTTCTAGACTTTTTTGACATAAGAACAATTACACTTCTAGGATGGAAAAGATAGTATTTATTGAGTCCCCTAGCTATGTTTATTCAAAGAGGATAGCTTCAAGATCTAGTAGCACCAGCTCCCCTCCACAGCACACACTTCTCACGTATACCAAGATCCAAGTTTCCTTAGGCTCATCCCCCCACCGAACCTTAGGATTGTCCCTTCTATCTCTACTAAGAACCACATGAATTAGGGCCACTTCAAAGGTCCCACCCTTTGTGCCAACAAATAGAAGGATTTTGGTATACTAGACAATGGCTAAGTAGTCAGGGCAACCCTTCAAGTGGTTATACGTGCGGCAGCGCTACTCTCCCTTATGGAGTCTCCTAGCCTTCAAGGGTTAGGCCTTGAAGGGTTTTGGGGGAGGTTGGCTGTCGGTATAACATAGCGGCACTCATTGTAGGAAGCTTTCACCTCAAGCACAATTTATTTATAGTGGATTGGTATGGCTTGGCTTTAGCCTATTACCACTTAGGGTCATTCCCACTTGGACAGGTGGGCATCGAAGGGCAGGCCCCTCTAAAGGTTATACACAAAAAATGACAAGTCTGGTGTTTTGGTCACCCAATAAAGGGGAGAGCATAAGCCTATTGTCATTCAGAAGACACGGTAAATAGTGGTTTATCCAATCCTATTTAAAATGAGAAAAACTATATATGTTATTCTACTTGGGCACACACACAGTTGTTAAATTTGAAGTGATTAAAAGATAGCAATGGTTCTTTCCTTTGCAAGATAGCAATATTCTTAACTTAAAGAGATAGCAATATGGAAAAGATAGCAATGATTTCATTCTACCCTCCTAGTTAAGAACTATGTGAGATTTGCATGCATATTTTTACTTTTCTTGCTAGTTAACCTATGATGTGTGTTTTAAGAAAATGAAACTATCCAACTCTTAACTCTACACGAAAATCAGAAAATCAATCCTGCAAGACAAGTGTCAGCATTAAAAAGCTAGCAAGAAAACCCCTAAACTACTCCTCAAGACATATACGCAGCTTAAGAGACTGAATGCGCAGAAATAGTACTCAAAGCGCAGTAATTACAAATGCACAGGAGAATAGGTTATAAGCACAGAGAGAAAGAATATGTGCGCAGAGAAGGTATAAGCGCCGTGAAATAAGTCAAATGTGTAGCTTCTTGGAACAGGTGCGCCGAAGAATTGCATTCACCAAAACAGATGTCAAAAGCACAGCTTTTGATGGTATATGCACCGAAATAATGTATGCACTGAAACAGGGATCAGATGTGCCGCAGGATTTCTCGTATGCATTGATTGAACCTGTGTACGAAACCTATCTTACAAAAACTCAATTTTTGAGGTTAGAATTTTGGGGCAAGGCCCCATGGTGGGCACAAGAAATGTTACGGGTAAAATTGGATAATATCAAAATGAATTATAAACCCAATAACTCAATAACTCAATGGAATATGTAAATAACAAAGATTAAAACAAATAAACAAACTTATAGAGTTTTGTTACCTCACGGCTTCCATTGTCCACCTATTCTCGATCGATCTTTGGTGATGAATGTAGCCCTCAGGAAGCTTGCTTCCTTGCTTTGTTTCCTCAAGATGACAATGGAGAAATGGCTCGGATACTTATTGTATTGAAGATGAGCTTCAATACAATGTATGATAGATAATGAACAATGCGAGAGTGGGGGTGCCAATGGCGCGCTATGGATTCGACAGAGTAATCTTACTTGAAAGCTTCTTGATATGAAATGGAAGAATAGAGGGTTATTTATAGCCTTGTGTGAGAGAAGATCAATGGTGTAGAAGAAGTAAGAAGATCAATGGTAGAGGATGTTTGAGAGAATGTGCGCAAATAGAAAGAAGACATGTGTCATTCAAAAAGTTGCTTTGTTGAGTTAACTACTTTCTTAATGAGGATGAGCTTTGATTTTATAAATTAGAATATATTTTTCTAATTTAAGAGTTTGTTGATAAAAACAAGGCTGCTTTAAATTAGTTAACTCAACTTTTTCTTTTGCATGACAAGGAAGATTTATTTTTAGAAGATTTTGAAGATTTTTTAGAAGATAAGAAAGCGAATTAAATAAATAAATTTATTTAATTGATTGTGCAAGATTTAGAGGAATAAAATAAAATATTTGATTATATTTTATTTTTGGAGACTGAGATTTAATTTAAATAAATTTGCATTTTATTTAAATTTGGAAGAATGAATGATTTAATTAAATAATTAAAATTATTTAATTGTTTAGAAGAATAAAATTGATATTGATGAAATTAATTAAATAAATGTAATTTATTCAATTAATGGGAGGAAAATGAATCAAATAAATAAATTGATTTATTTATTTATTGATAGAGGACTATTATGTTGAAATAAATATTTAAAATATTTATTTAGACAGAGTCATGTCATTTTTAGGTGTATACACCTTGTAGTGAAGATCTCATGGAAGGAAGATGCTCTTCATGCCATGAGGAGATGGATGCCAAATCTGCAAATACAAACACATGAACAACACAAATTCTACTTTACAACATAATGAATGCCTTGAATCACTTTCAAAAAATCACAATGCTCATCTAATTTCCATCTAGTCTACAAATGAATCACTAATCATGCTTTTATATGCAACTACAAACATTCCCGCTAAGAATTTCATAATTCAAACTTACCGTGTTGGCATAGGACCTAAATAACAGTCATAAACCAACACTTTGAAATTGGTCCTGACCTAAAATAGGGAAGGACTAGGGCACAGGCACCCAAGTTCTCCCCCCTATTTTAGGCAGGATTTATGTTAAGTACATCCCCTGAGTCCTATTTCCCATGAAACTTCAGGGTTTTCTCATTGGGAGTCATCAAAATCATGCAAGATGCTCTAAATGCATTCTAAAGGACCTGGGAGCGAAACCTTAATAGGAAAAAACCCCCAAGGTTGCTTTTTTTGACATAACATTTAGCCTCCGCTTTAATGTATGTATAAATGCAAGGCCAATACATGCATTAAAGTACAACAACAAACACAGTAAACACGCCAAGCACAGAGAAGATAGTAACAGACACATAAAACATGAAGAAGACAGTTACAGTCACACAAAACACAGAGAAGACAGCATTGAAGACATGCAAAACACAGTGAATATAGTGAATGCAATGAAGATAATAATGATTTTTTTTTTTCATTTTCATATATGAAATGCATATGCAAGTACAAGGAAAGTAAACACACCACCCATAATGCAGGAGGTACCCATCACCACCGGTCTTTAAACTGCATATGGGGCAACAGACACGCAATACAAATCAAGCATGCCATACAAATCCCAAAGCATAGGAGGGACTCATTTCCACTAGTCTTTAGACTATGCTTGGGAATAAACACGCAATACACACACACTTGGAAGACACGGAGAAAACATGGCAGACAAGTGACAGAGTGTTCCTATTTCTAGGTTCATCACCATCTTAGACACATTATAGGAACACACCGACGATTGGGCTTTGCCACAACAATTGCCGAAGACACACTTAAGGGTTGAGTTAGTCACAAAACCACTCCCGGCCTTCACGGAGGACTTTTGAAAATGACAGGATGTGCACTCTCCATGAGAAATACACCATCCCTACCCGTGCAGAGGGCTTAAGATGAAAAGGATATGCACGATATCCCACCTCTGCGGAGGTATTAAATGATTGCAATAGATTTCAAACAAATCTCAGAGTGTAGGAGGGACTCATCGCCACCAGTTTTTAGGACTGCACCTGAAAACAAGCACACTTTACTAGCATCTAAAATAGACAACTTACCTTATATATGTCCCCACCTTAAGGTGGTTGATGTCATGTACCAATATCAAGCACATTAAGGTAGGTAGAAAACACACAAGGGAACATGAGCTCTCACAAAGCCCATGCCCCCCAGAGGTGACATGTACTTTATGATCGCCAAATGTTCCCACAAACACATTCCTGCAAAAAAAATGTTAGCGTCCATATAATCATGATAAACAACAATGCATATGATCATTCACATAGAGAGCCGAGGAATGCAAGATTCAAGATAGACAAAGTGCATGGAGCAGCAGTATTGTTATGTTTTGTAAGTGCGATAAGACAACATCAAGATCACATAGAGTGATTCTACTAGCCAAGTGTCGGATAGTATATAACAACCCCATTGTCATGTATGGACTAGGTCCATTTTTTAATTTCTCACCGAAGGGACACTAGGTCCGTATCAGTATAATATATTTTTTCTTCATCCGCCTGCTAGATAGAAACACTAGAGGAAGGGAAATAATAAATCAAGAGAGGAGAAACAAGTACCTTAGGGACAATCACGTAAGAGGGTGCCCCCAAGTCACCAATCGCAATGCTATGCCCATAAGACAACACAAAATAGTGAAAATTAGGAGAAGCAATATAGAAGAATGATGATACAAATAGAAGAAGGGTCACAACAAAGGCAGTCTCCTAGTATCCTAGACCTTACAAGAGAATCAAGGGTCATCCCAGGAGGCCTAAACAACACATAACACATCACGGGGGAAACACAACACGAGAGGTAAAGGGTTAGAAATACTTACCTGTAGGGACAACCTTACTAAGGGTTGTCATCGAGCAAATCATCATCATCTTCCCACTCCCAAATGTTAGAGGAACGTGGGACATAAGGTACAATAGCCCAACTCTTATGCTTGTTTTCAAGTTGTCCATTCTTAAGATCTTTGTTTGATTCAATGTTAGGTGAGATGTTTTCTTGTTGAGTTGCAATTCATTAGGCATAAGCTTGTCATCTCCTCATCCTTTCTCTTGCTTCTCTATTTCTTTTTGTCTTACCACTTATCTCTTGTAAGATAGTATTTTGCTCTTCCATAGGTTTTTGTGTTTTAGAGGAGGAAGCACTAGGATCAAATCTCATTTGTCTATGTGGAATGTTTTATTGTCGACGACTACCTCCCAATCCTTCTAAGGATGGCAGGGGAGGAACCTTAGCATAGGGTCCTTTTCCTTTTGGTCTAGGATTCTCTTCAAATGCAAGTTGTTCATCTCTTATTGTTTCTTGCATAGAAGGATCAGCCACTTGAGGTAATAGTTTTATTTTTTAGTTTCTATAGTTCAAGAAGTTAAAATCTATCCATGGCTCCGGTGCCATTTCAGATCTTTCCCAAAAGTAATCAAGTGTAAAGTGGTGTCTTGTAACCAAAGGTTGATACTTATTGCGAGGGATAGTATGCACTTGTCCATTCAAAGGAAATTTTACACAGTTATAAATTGTTGAAGGGACAACTTTCATAGCCTTTAACCATGGATGTCCTAGTTTTATGCAAAAAAGGTCAAAAATGGGGACAACATCAAATAGTTGTTCTACATATTCCTCAAATATAGTAACTAATAAAGATATCTTCCTGGAAGTGTTTATAACTTAGGTTCCCTTATGTGTTTTAATCATCATATCCGAAGGGTCATAAAGGCCTTGTATCAACCCATGTGAATAGAGGAACTCTTTTGTTGCCACATTGTTCATGCAATTAGGATCAATAAGGGTTTCATCCATAGGATTTCCCATTATTTTCATAGTGATATAAAGAGGTCCTTCAGTGTCTCCAATTGTTCTATCATGAGGTGTGAACACAATTTTGGGTTCGGGGACCTTTCTTTTCATGTAAGGCCTAGGAGGGAACCTATTGTTATTGTTGCAATTATAAGATATGTATATAAGTTTTCAAGTCAATGTAAGATCAGATTTTAAAAGCTTTTCAAAAGTTATGCAAAAGACAAGTGCAAACTATGTATGAAAATGAACTAAAATTCTTAATTTTTTTCAAATTTTTTCAATGCAACTAAGTGAAAGAAAAGGTGTTGTAGGTAAATTGATCAAGGGTAGAAAATAATATGTCTAATATCAGTCTAATAAATTAATAATATCCTTCACAACACACTTTTGATGCAAACCTAGAGTGATGACAAGTCAAAACCTAGTGAAAATACACTAAAATATGTAATTTTTCACAATTTTTCAATGCAAAGACCCAATGAAAAGGGTGTTTTAAAGAATTGTAGGAGGTGAAGCAGATAATAATAGTAATATTAGTCACCTAAATCCATAAAATCTATCACAACATGCTTGGAGTGCAAATCTAAGTCAAACCCTAGTGAAAATATAGCCAAAATATGCAATTTTTCCACCAAATCTAAATGCAAAAGCCCAATAAAAAGGGTGTTGTAAAGAATTTGAGGAGGGTTAGAAGATAATAACCCTAATAACAGCCAATTAGGACAAAAAATTTCTTTACAAAACACCTATGGTGCAAATCTAGAGAGATGATAAGGCCAAAATCTAGTGAAAAAGCAATTCAAACCCTAGGCATGAAATTTTGCAAGAAAACCACTATGATGCAACACTATAGTTAGAAATCAGTCCTAATGAGTGTTTTAAAAGGGTAGTAAAATCTGAAACAATATTTTGACTGCAAACCCTAGCTAATGCAAAACTAGGCTATATGAAAAAATGCACGATTTCAAACAATTTATATCAATTTAAGCATGAAAACACAATCTAAATGAATGGTGAATGCAAAAATGTTGCATGTTAAAGCATATCTAATGATAATGACAAAGTTTATTGAAATTAAATGCAACTAATTTAAATTATTTGAAAATGCAAGCTAAAAATGCCAATTTTTTTCAAGTCTTCCAAAATTTTCAATTTTTTTGTAATTTTTCAAATGCAATAAGATGAAAAATTATATGAATTAATGAAATGAATGTAAATATGAAGCACAACACTTGGTAAGGTACAAAAATTCCAACAACATGGGTTCACCAAAATGTTTAGGATGAAAAATGTTTAATTGTTTAGGGTTGATTTTGATGGTTTGTGTTGATCCTCCTTTCACCACTAAACATTCAAGGGCATTCAACCAAGTAGAGAGTCTACTGTAGATCTCCTATCACTTTGAACATAGGGGAAGATTAGAATTGTATGATTTTGTTATTCAATTTAGCCCAATTATGCTCAAAACCCTAATTACATGATTTCGTGAACAAACAGACAAATCACGGAAAATGATTGCACACAAAGATATATAAAATGACAATCAAATGCATACCAGATTTCAAAGTTTAGAGAATAGAAAAGTCAGGGACTAATGAGCGAGCACCCTAGTCCAATGCCACAGTTTTTTCCAAGATTTGGGAACCTTGTCTGCAACATGTTCCTATTGTTCCAGAGATTTTTCCTGTTGTGGGATCTGGAGGACTAATGAGTGGGCGCTCAAGTCCAAGTCCCTATTTTCTTCTTTGATTTGTAATTCCAATAGTCTGCACTATTCTCCTACAACTCCACTTCTTCTACTTTTGCAACCTATAACCTGCAATCACAGAAAAGTGGGTTGGGGGTTGTGGTGTTTAGAGGCTTGTCTTAGTCAAGCCCTGGAGAGACATTCAAGTCTTCCAAAAACTGTTGTCAGATAAAGAGTGCATATCCCTGCAAGATAGAGGCAAAAATCTAAATGATAAAAGATAGAAAACACAATTTATATCACCTTGTAGTGAAGATCTCATGGAAGGAAGATGCTCTTCATGTCATGAGGAGATGGATGCCAAATCTACAAATACAAACACAAGAACAACACAAATTCTGCTCTACAACACAATGAATGCCTTAAATCACTTTCACAAAATCACAATGCTCATCTAATTTCCATCTAGTTTACAAATGAATCACTAATCATGCTAATATATGCAACTACAAACATTTCTGCTAAGAATTTCGTAATTCAAACTTACCATGTCGACATAGGACCTAAATAACGGTCATAAACTGACACTTTGAAATTGATCTTGACCTAAAATAGGGCAGGACTAGGGCACGGGTGCCCAATTCCTCCCCCTATTTCAGGTAGGATTTATGTTAAGTACATCCCCTGAGTCCTATTTGCCATGAAACTTCAAGGTTTTCTCATCAGGAGTCATCAAAATCATGCAAGATGCTCTAAATGCATTCTAAAGGACCTGAGAGCTAAACCTTAATAGGAAAAAGCCCCCAAGTTTTCTTTTTCTGACATAACAGTTCTATAATAGAGAGATAATGAGTACATAGAGGTAAGATGTTCATGCTGAGTGGAAATGGTCAATGGTTCCCAGGGATACAGGCATAGTAAGCATGGTTTCAGTGGCATGAGAAAAAGAACAGAGGACTGCAATGTTAGCATGAAAAGACAAATATATGAAAGTTGCAGGGCAATCATCTAGAAAGAAAGTATGCATAGTTTAGTCACCACAATGTGTGAAGACCAAGGACACTAAATATGACTATCTACCAAGTGTCCAATGTAATAGAGGCAGAATAAGTGAACGGATTAGACTCAAAAAGAGGCTTTTGAAGATGCATTAATGAAGGAAGAATCTAATTCCATGCCCTAAGAGGACCTAATATCTTCAAACTCAATAAAAACATGTCCCATAAGCAGTGCTGATGACACTACAAGACACATGAATATAGTGATGTTTCATTAAGGAAGCCTAGTCTAGTCCATGTTTCACATTATGAATATCCTATCACAGACCTGACTAATTTCACATTAATTCAAAAGTTTCATTGAAAAGTTTCACATTAATTCATATAATTATCATCAATTAATTTCAATTTCATTAAAATTTTGATTTTTGCATCAGATCTGAGATAAATTATAGAAAATTACAAAATTACAATCACTTGCATTGCATTTTCATTGTAAAATTGCTAGGGTTTTGTTGGAAATTTTGAATTTTTCATATAACCTAGTAAATTCAAAACTAGGGTTTGTAGGTAAAATCTTGTTTCATATTTTTATACTGATCTTAGACACTCATTCAAATTTAAATTTGGCTGTAGTGTTACATTTTAATTTAAATTTGCATTTAGATTTCAAAAATTTACATTTTTACATAGAAAATTTCAACAAAAAACTAGCATTTTTCATCAATTTTTCATTAGATTTGCACTTGCATCTTGCATTGTAGGGTTTGAAAATAATTTTTAGATCTGATTGGAATTAATTTTAATCATTAATCAGATTACAAAACATACATATAACATTTTGCATTCATTTGGACTAAGACCTCATGCCTAGGGTTTGAGAACCTTGATTTTCACTAGATTTAGCCTTATCGACTCTCTAGATTTGCACCATAGATGTGTTGTAAATAATATTTTGCACTAATTATCTATTATTAGGGTTATTGTTTTCTTCCCCTCCTCAAATTCTTTACAACACCTTTTTATTGGGCTCTTACAGTGAAAAAGTGCATATTTTAGCTATATTCGCCCTAGGGTTTGACCTAGATTTGCTCTCCAAGCATGTTGTGAAAGATTTTATGGTTTTAGGTGACTGATATTATTGCTATTATCTTCTACACCTCCTAATTTTCTTTACAACACCCCTTTTTCTAGGTCTTGGAATTGAAAAATTGTGAAAAATTACATATTTTTGCTATATTTTCACTAGGGTTTGATCTTGAGTGGCACTATAAGCGTGTTGTGACAGATTTTTTGGCATTAGGTGGCTGTTATTACTGATATAATTTTCTGTCCATCATCATTTTTCTCACAACACCCTTTGTCATACTATTTTGCATTGAGATTTGGTGAAAAAATCATTTATTTTAACACATTTTTACTAGGTTTTGACTTATCATCATCTTATATTTGCATCAAAAGTGTGTTGTGAAGAATTTTATGACTCTATTGGACTGATATAAGACATATTATTTTCTTCTCCTAATCAATTTTCTTACAACACCTTTTCCTTCACTTGTTTGCATTGAGAAAAGTCAAAAAAATAAAGCATTATAGGTCATTTTCATACATAGTCTTTTAAAATCTGATATTGCATTGATTTGAATACATATACACATGGCTTCTAATTGCAACAATAACAATAGGTTCCCTCCAAGGCCTTATATGAAAAGAAAGGTCCATGAACCTGAAATTGTGTTTACACCTCATGATAGAACAATTGGAGACACTGAAGGACCTCTTTACATCACTGTGAAGATAATGGGAAATCCTGTGGATGGAACCCTTATTGATCCTAATTGCATGGCCAATGTCACCGTGAAAGAGTTCCTCTTTTCACATCAATTAATGCAAGGATCTTATGACCTTTGGATATGATGATTAAGACACATAAGGGAACCTTTGTAAACACTTATGGGAATATATCTTTATTGGTCACTGTATTTGAGAAACATGTAGAACAATGGTTTGATGTTGTCCCCATTTTTGACCTCTTTCGCATAAAATTGGGACATCCTTGGTTAAAGGCTATGAAATTTGTCCCTTCAACAATTCATAACTGTGTAAAATTTCCTTTGAAAGGACAAGTGATTACTATCCCTCGCAATAAGTATAAACCTTTGGTTACAAGACAATATTGTACACTGGATTACATTTGGGAAAAATATGAAAGGGAATAGGAACCATGAACAGACTTTAACTTCTTGAGCTATAGAAACTACAAAACAAAACTATTACATCAAGTGGTTGGTCCTTCTATGCAAGAAACAACAAGAGACGAACAACTGAAGAGAATCCTAGACCGAAAGGAAATGGACCCTATGCTGAGGTTCCTCCCCTGCCATCCTTACAAGGATTGGGAAGTAGTCATCGACAACAAAATATTCCACATAGACAAATGAGATTTGATCCTAGTGCTTCCTCCTCTAAAACACAAAAACCTATGAAAGAGAAAAACACTATCTTACAAGAGATAAGTGGTAAGATGAAAAGAAATAGACAAGCAAGAGAAAGGAGGAGATGACAAGAATATGCTCAATGGCTTGCATCTCAACAAGAAAACATTGAACCAAACCAAGAAGATCTTAAGAATGGACAACCTAAAAACAAGAACAATAGTTGGGCTATGGTATTTTATGTCCCACTTTCCTCTAACATTAGGGAGTGGGAAGATGACGATGATTTGCTTGATGACAACACTTAGTTCGATGATCCTACTAGGTAAGTATTTCTAACCCTTTATCTCTCGTTATGTGTTTCCCTTGTGATGTGTTATGTGTTGTTTAGGCCTCCTAGGATGACACTTGATTCTCTTGTAAGGTCTAGGATACTAGGAGATTGTCTCTATTGTGACCCTTCTTCCATTTGTATCATTATTCTTCTATATTGCTTCTTCTCTATTTTCACTATTATGTGTTGTGACTTACGGACATAGCGTTGTGATTGGTGACTTGGGGGCACCCTCCTACATGACTGTCCCTAAGGCACTTGTTTCACCACTCTTGATTTATTGTTTCCCTTCCTCTAGAGTTTCTATCTAGCGGGTAGATGATAAAAAACATATTATACTGATGCGGACCTAGTGTCCCTTTAGCGAGAAATCAAAAATTGGACTTAGTTCCTATATGACGATGGGGTTGATATATATTATCCGACGCTTGGCTAGTAGAATCACTCTGTGCACTTTGTCATGTGATCTTGATGGTCTCTTATCGTAGTTACCAAACCATAATAATATTTCTGCTTCGTGCACTTTGTTTGTCTTTGAATCTTACCTTGGTGACACTCGGTTCTAAGATTTTCATGGTACAGCCCTACGGTTATCCTCGATCTCTGAATTCATAGTATAACCTTGGCTCTTTGTGTGATTGATCATATGCATTGATGTTGTTGTTTATCATGATTGTTTGGACACTAACACTTTTATTGCAGGGATGTGTTTGTGGGGATATTTGGTGATCGCAAAGTACATGTCACCTCTGGGGGGCATGGGAATTGCGAGAGCTTGTGTTCCCTTATGTGTTTTCTTCCTACCTTAACGTGCTTAATATTGATACCTGATATCAACCACCTTAAGGTGGGGGGATATATAAGGTAAGCTGTCTATTCTAGATGTTAGCAATTTGTGCTTGTTCACAGGTACAGTCTCAAAGACTGGTGGCGATGAGTCCCTCCTGCACTCTAAGATTTTTTTGAAATCTGTCATTTAAGCCCTCTGTGGAGGTGGGGATATCACATCCCTTTTCTATCTTAAGCCCTCATTGCGAGGCAGGGATGGTATATTTCTCGTGGAGAGTACAAAACCTGTCATTTTCAAAAGTCCTCATCGTGAGGCGGGGAGTGGTTCTGTGACTAATTCAACCCTTAAGCGTGTCTTTGGCAATTGTTTTGGTGAAGCCCAATCGTCGATGTGTGCATGAGATGGTTTTGAGCCTAGAAATAGGAACACTCCATCACTTGTCTGTCATGTTTTCTCTGTGTCTTCCAAGTGTGTCTGTATTGTGTGTTTGTTCCCAAGCATAGTTTAAAGACTGGTGGTGATGAGTCCCTCCTATGCTTTGGGATTTATATAGCATGCTTGTTTTGTATGCTGTGTATTGCATGTGTGGTTCCCCATATGTAGTTTAAAGACTCGTGGCGATGAGTCCCTCCTACATTATGGGTGGTGTGTTTACTTTCCTGTACTTGCATCTACATTTCATATATAATTAAAAAAAAATTACTGTCGTCTCTACATTCACTTGGTTTCACTATGTTTTGTGTGTCTTCAATGCTATATTTTTTGTGTCTTGCATGACTATAACTATCTTCTCTTTGTTTTACGTGCTTGTTACTATCTTCTCTGTGATTGGTGTGTCTTCTCTGTGCTTGGCGTGTTTGTTGTATTTGTTGACCATACTTTAATGCATGTATTGGCCTTGCATTTATACATACATTAAAGTGGGAGATAAATGTTACGTCAGAAAAAGACCCCTTGGCGGCTTTTCCCTCTTAAGGTCTAGCTCCCGGGTCCTGTTTATGCATTTAGAGTATTTTTCATGATAATCTAACTTCCTGATGAGAAAACCCTGAAGTTCCATGACAATTTGGACTCAGGGGATGCACTTGTGAAAAACCCTACCTGAAATAGGGGGTGGACTTGGGCACCCATACGCTAGTCTTGCCCTATTTTAGGTCAAGCCTAATTTTTAAGTGTCAGTTTGTGACTGTTATTTAGGTCCTATGTCAATGCGGTGTTGTTATATGGAGCCTAATCAGACTCGGAGCTTAAATTTTCCCTACTTTTATCAGTGCAGTTTTCCCCCAAATTATTTAATGGGGTCAAGGGGCAATGCCCCTTGCAAGGGTTTGGGGGCATTGCCCCCAAGACGGGGTCAAGGGGCAGCACCCCTTGCGGGGTCCAGGAAGAATTGGACAAACAACAGGCTAACAATTTTTTGTTTATGGACAGCCAGAGTGCCATACATCTTGCAAAGAATTATGTCTTGCATTCAAAGACCAAACACATACAGTTGAGGTATCACTTCATTCGATTAGTGTTGGATGATGGATAGTTAAGGCTAGAAAAGATACATATATATGAAAATATAGCATATATGTTTACAAAGGTAGTGACAAGGGAGAAGTTGGGCTTCTCTTCAGCTTCGATTGGTCTTCAAGACTGAAAACAAAAAAATTAGAATAGCAGAGTCTAGGGTGCTTATTTCCAGTGGGAGCTATAGGGTCAATGTGTTATGATCAGTCTCCAAGTGGGAGATTGTTCTTATATGGAGCCTAATCAGACTCGGAGGTTAAATTTTCCCTACTTTTATCGGCATCGTTTCCCCCCAAATTATTTAACGGGGTCAAGGGGCAACGTCCCCAAGACATAAAAAACCCTATTTTTGTAACCAACATAAGGCTTGATAAAAGTGGCTAAGAGTTAGGGTTTCCGTGGATGTATTGTAGCATTTTGCAGCGGTATTGAGTTACAACGATTGTTGGTGGTAATTAGTTTGATTTGCTAGATAATAATATTGGACTCTCTATTGGTGGATGTAGCTTGAGTTTGGGTGAACCATGTTAAAATTGTCTCTCACTGTTATTATTTCTGTGTATTTTTCACTCCTCTGTTTAATCTTCATTTGCATTTAATTGATATCTTCTGCATGCAATTCCTAACACGCGGTAAGTTTCAATTATGAAATTCTTGGTGGGAATGTTTGTAGTTGCATATATAAGCATGTTTAGGCATTCATTTGTAAACTAGATGGACATTAGATGGCTATTGTGAACTGTTGATATGCGTTGGACACCTGAGAGGGGGGTGAATAAGTTGTCACAAAAACTTAAACACTTTCTGCAATTAAGCATTCATCACTTATCCACAATTATTATGATTTAACAATGAGTGCATAAAATCAAAAACTTAACCAAAAATACAACATCAAACACAAGAGACACCAGATTTACGTCAAAAACCCCAAGGTGGGGAAAAACCATGAAGAGGATTAACTCTCAATATATATTGTAATCTTGAAATAATGATGTTTAGGCTTGGTCACTCCACGGGCCTAAACATATTGGCTTACTGCCATGAAGAGCAACTAGGTCTAGCAGACTCACTGCCTCAACCTTAAACCTAGCAAGATTACAATAAGGGTTGTTAAACCCTACTGGTGCCTTACTACTAGACTCACTACCACGATCAACACCTTTTTGTATTGTGAATAACAATTCCTCTGCTCTGCTCTTCCTCTGCTCTACTCTTCCTCTACTCTGCTCTGCCTCTTCTTTACTCTGCCTTTGGACCTTTCTTAATATCTTCTCATTTTTGCTCAAGGACACCTTTTCCACAATTCAACTACAAGAATTTATACACTACATCAACCTTGGAATGATCATCAAGGTCTGCATCACAATCATCAACCATTGGAACAATCTCCAAGGTTGGTATTACAAACATTTACAAAATAGGTCCTGACCTATTGCAACATCATGCAAAGGGAATGAAATGCAGATCATGCCATGCCTTAGTTGGGACTCAAACATGATCTTCCACGCCACAACATGTTTCCACAATCTTCCAGAGATCTCCGCAATTACTGGGATCAACCAGGTCAGCCAAGACTAGTTACACGCTACATTATCTAGGAACAATCTTCACACATAATCTCAATTTCTTAATGTGGAACATAGTCTAGATAGGAACATGATTAGGAGACATCCACAAGCATGCTATAATCATTAGGAGAAATTGCACGAACCTTAACCACTTTATCCATAGGAATCTTCTCACCAGAACACATGAACTTCACTGTCTTCAACTATCATACAAGAAAGATAGCTTGCGTACCACCAAACCATGAACCATTGCCACTGTAAGCACTTATCATCATCCCAGAATTCCATCTAGAACTGCAGAGCCAAATACTTTATTGTGGAGGAATGCAGAGTGGAATACTTTCCTCCTGTCCCAACTGAACTTATAGAAAAAGTAGGTTTCACTCTGGTGAATACAACTCACTTAGATCTTCATGTGGATTGCTCAAACCCAGAATGTAGCATCCTCAAACATACCTCTAACTTACTTCCAATATGCAAACCATGATCTTCAAGCAGAAATAAATGCAGAGCAGTTTATTGGACTACTCTTCAGTATACAACTCACTGTCTGTACTGCACTTCTCTGTAACTCACTTTTTTCTTCCAGAGAGGCTAATTTTCTCAATATCCTCAACATACAAGTCTTCTAAACAAGTAATAGAATAAGATACAGTTGACACCAATGACAACAAGGATATGTTGACATCAATGACAACACCGATTAGGCACATACTTGCAACAAGAACTTTATGCATTCATGTGATTAGAGCATTCATAGTATTCATTATGTTACAGAGCAGAGCATTGTTTTTGTGTTTGTACTTGTAGATTTGAGTAGCCATCTCCTCATGGCATGAAGAGATTCTTACTTCCATGAGATCTTCACTACAAGGTGATATCAATTGTGTTTTCAATCATTTATCATTTGGATTTTGCCTCTATCCCATAGGGATACACACTCTTTCTCTGACAATGATGTTTAAAAGACTTGAATGTCTCTCCGGGGCTTGACTAAGGCAAGTCTTTAAACACCACAACCCCCAACCCATTTTTCTGTGATTGTAGGTTATAGGTTGCAGGAGCAGAAAAAGTGGAGTTATAGGAGAGCATTGTAGACTATCAAAATTGTAGATCTGAAGAGAAAATAGGGACCTGGACTCAGGCACCTGCTCATTAGTCCTCCAAATCCCGTAATAGGAAAATCTTCTAAATAGAAGGAACATGTTACAAACAAGGTTTCCAGATTCTGACAAAAAGTATGACACTGGACCAGGGTGCCCACTCATTAGTCCCTGACTGTTTCACTTCCTGAACTTCAAAATCTAGTATGCATTTGATTATCATTTAGTATCTCTGTGTGTGAGCATTTTCTGTGATTTGTCCATTTGCTTCGAAATTTGCATAATTAGGGTTTTGAGTGTAATTGGGCTTAATTAAACAACAAATCTACACAATTCCAATCTTCCCTACATTCTAAGCGACTGAAGGCTTGATAGTATATTCCTACTCGACCTAAAGTCCTTGAATATTTAAGGTGAAAGGAGGATATACATAAACTATCAAATCAAACCCCATATCCAAATTTTACCCTAAACACCAATAAATGACTAAAAATGGTTTAGTCATCAATTTGGTCACGTTATAAATGACTGGCAATAAACTACTAATGGTCACGTGACCATGTTTGGTCATTTATAAGTAATTTTTAGTAATTTTTTTAGTCATATATTATTGTTTCTATACTAGTGTTTGGTACAATTAGGAGGGGAAAAGAAGAAGGCAACTAGGTAAAAGCAACAAGAAAAGAGAAAGAAAACCCAATCTCTAGTGGAGGAGACAAAAGATCAAGAAGGAGAAGAGGAAGTCTCCCAATTGGAAAGGAAAAAGAAACAACAAAAACCAAAGCAGTATATTCAACAAGAGCCATTGAGTTTAGATGCAATCATGAATGGGATAGAATGCCATGGGTTATTACAAGAAATAGCAAAGCTATACACTAAATTATCTATTGAGAATAAGAAAATAATAGAGACCTATAATTAGATATATGATAAAATCAAATAAAACTATGGATGAGATTTTTGGACTACTACCAGAGAGCCTAGCAGATGCCTTAAGGAAAAGAAAAGAAAAAGTTCTAAACTAGATGAAGACTGTTGTCACATGAAATTGCACCCTGCTTGAATGGGACTCCAAGCATTCCAATGACACAATGGGATTGATCTCTAAGTGTGGGACTTTGCTAAATGAGATCAAACCTTCAGAGAAGGCCGGCTTCCTTGTCTAGTTATCACCTAAGACTACTGTATTTTTGGGGTGAAAAGGGGATGAAATGTACTGAAATGAAAGATAAAATAACAACACTTAAAACATGAAAGGGTGATACACTAGACAGATTTAAAGAACCTTTGCAAGACTGAAGCATGCACAACACAACTAGATACAGCAAGCAAATATACACAGAATAGATAATTCTGACAAAGGTAAGAAGCAAGATGATTGAAAGGAACAAAAGATATTCACAGACAACCATATGCAGATTCACACAGAGATAGAAAAATCAGCAAAAGGCATGATAGCTTGCATATATCTAATGAAAGGCAAGGTTACAGCATGAAAAGTTATGTTTGGAAACAGGGAGAACAAAATGCTCCAAAAAGTTCCAACCCCTCTTACATCATAAGCCTCAGCTTATATAGCATTTCAAAACTAACCTAGGTCGGTTACAAAATCTGCTCTGGGAGCTGTAATCAAAAAAAAATTTCTTGAAGGGACGCCCACTTGCCAGGAGTAATGGCGCCAAAGGATCTAGAATAGGGGCAAGTGGGAGATATTTTGATATTCAATGCAAACAGCTGTGTCATCGATCTGATCCTCAAAATGGTGGAGGATAACCTAGCATTGAATGCGAGCAGCTGTTTCTGACAGTTCTTGACAATTAGGCGACAGAGAACAGCCTGGAGATGAAGCGGTGGCGGGATATTTTGGGCCATCAATGCGAGTTGTGCCCTCCTGTGCAGCAATGAACACAAAAAATATCTTCACCAACCCAAAAAGGTCATCGCTGAAAAAGTCCACTCAACTGACATGCAGATCCAACTCCAAAAAACCTTCTGAAGAATTCCTGCCAAAATGTCATCATCATGATATTTTCAAATTTTTGCAGGACATGATTATCCCACATGCACCCGGAGAAGACGCCTCCATCACTTTATAAGCTAGGCCATGAGCATATATAATGTTGGTGCTTTTGCTCCCGACGACATCATCATAAGCCCCATCATCATCTCCCTCTTCATCATGTCCCGTCGGCAAGACTCCTTACATCGGTAGGCCGATTGCATGTTAGCTTGATATAGAATGTCACCCCGATATTTGAAATTAGCCCTGAGCCTCATCATCATCTTCAAGACCTATGAAATACCCTCCTGATGGAAGTAACATGATATAAAATATCACCCCGATGTTTGAAATTAGGATGACGTCAACAACATGTTGGGCGATCCAGCGAACATGAAGTGAAAATATAACATCAGGATGATCTTCAACTAAGATCACCTGATATTCAAATGTGATGACCCCTCAGAAGATCAGGTCATACTTAGAAATTTCGTAGCACCAACATCAGGATGATCTTCAACTAAGATCACCCGATGTTAAAATATCACCCCGATGTGAAATATCCGGTTGGCAGAAATATGATGACCCTCGCGAGAGAGATGATCTTTCCCCAGAATGGATCTAGATGACGTCAGTGGTTTATGACTTGGTTTATCACTGTAGTTACCATGATGTCATCGTCATGCTATCAGATGGGGGGGAATAGTTGGAAATATATCAACATGAGGCATAAAGGGATGATGACGTCACCGTCATATTGGCCATCGGGAGATATTTCGCAAGGAGGATGATGTTTCATATATCAGGTGATATTTTTTGTGCAGGGTGATATTTGGAAATATCACCTGATGTATGAAATATGATCTGGTATATGAAATATGACCTTATGGAAAGAAGATGACCCGATATTCAAATGTGATGACCCTCCATAACTTCCTCATCTTAGCGAATTTTAGGGTGATGTAAAAAACAAACCTACCTATTTTTCCAAGCTCTTTCACATGGTAAACCTCTTCAGGCAAGCTTCAGATTTGAAATTGGGTTAAGACCTCAGGATCACAAACATGGCTTTCATGGGGGGATGCATACTAACTGATCCTGCTTGAATTATTTTGACTCCTGCTAGAGGAAAAATAGGTCAACAAAGATTTAAAACAACAAGCCATTGATGGAGTTGGTACATCCATGACTAAAGAGGAGAAGGATAAGATTGCCCAATTATAGGCTACAGACCTTAGATCAAATCAAAGGGTTGATACCCTTATAAACATGGAGCAAGTTGACAGAGGCAAAATCCAATTAGAAACAGAGAAAATAACAAAGAAAATCTATGATACTATCAAAGAGGCAGAGAAAAATACAGCACAGTAGGAGACAAATCCTCTACAAGATGAAGAACAAAGAACTTCTCTGTATAATACCAATATAGATCAAGAGGACCAACAGATTGATGAAGAGGCTCCAGATTAAGGGGATAGTCAGCAAGATACTCAGGATGCATCCTCCTCTACTTCCCCTATCCAATCCATCAAGGATTTCCTAGTGCAGGAGAAGCAAATAAAACCTATGGTGACTCCATAGCTACTACAATTGCCAGTGATAGGAGGGAAAGTTAACTTGTCAAGCATATCACCCACTCAGAAGTTACAACTTGGTGATATCTTCCACTCCACAGCAAGGGAAGAAATTTTGCAACAACACATTGAAGGTAGTGAAATACTACTTGAAGATGTAAATATAATTCAAAATGAAATACCAGAGGCTTAGAGGGATACAACCCCGCCACCAACAAAGCAACTGAAATAGCTAATGCAAAGCTTTAAAGCACATTCTCAATACTTGGAGAATAAGGCAGAAGAGAGAATAACAGAGAAAATGAACTAGAAAAGATTAGTTGATGCTTCAAACAAATGTGCCAAGGCACATAATAAACTAGAAGCCCAAATAAAGAGCATCCAGCAAGGTATGGAGGAAGCTAAGGTACTCTATCAATTTTGTTTACAATGGCCTACTACCACTAAGAATACAAAGGATCAGATAGCGTCATTAGAGACACAAATAACACAAGTTGTTAATACTTATAATCTGGTATAAGATACTAATGGAGCCATAAGGGCACAAGTAGAAACATTGCACTCCCAACTCCAGCAGTTCCAGGATCAAAGGTAATAAATCAAGGAATAGATCAAACAACTGATAGAAGTGGTAAGTTTAAGGTTAGCATCCCTGATCAAAGTGTTTACTGACGCCAAACAAATTGTGTAGAAGATACAAGTACCAACTACATTGGGAGATGTAGAGGACACATACATTCAGTTGGAAATCAAGATTCAAATTTTGACATCTGAAAAGAAATAGTGGGACACAACTCTGACCTAGCTCAAAGTGATTTACAAAACTATCCTACCTTCAAATTGACAGGACATGTCTTGAGGACAAGACATAGTTTTAAAAGGGGGAATTCTTGGCAGAGCATAGGGCACCTAGCATAACCTACCGCAGGTTACCGCAAAGGACATGTGGAGGACAGAGCTGACACATAAAGAGGTATTTTGGGAAAGGACACACCTCTATGTAGATAAATAGGAGATACATGTAAGCAATGTAAAGTAAGATTGTAAGAGTGAGTAATAGAGTATGAGATAGATATGTATAAGGTAGAGACTCAGACTTGTCGGTATGAACATGTATGACCCAATTAATGAGAAATATATAAAGGAGATTTAAGGGTTATGATATATGTATATGTGTCTTATGAATGCTTTAATTTACTTAGATTGTACCACATAACAAATTTCCTTAATGTTTATCTATGTTTCTCTCATTGTCTGACTGGGGTATAAACTAGACCTTAAAGACTTGATTGAGGACCAGATCTCCAAACTGGTTTCCCTCCCATTTCTTGCCAATAATGATGCTCTCTCTCTACCAGGTTCAGTGTCAAGGATATGGTATGGTATCGGGGACATTGTATTCTGTGACTTATTGTTGTCTAATATTGTAAAAGGACATAGTCCTATTTGTACTTCAAAGATATTAGCTTCTAAATATTCTTTAAATGAATATTTTTATTGAGATATTGTGAATCATTATTATTTCATAAATTGTGTTTATTTGGGAAAATTTTTAATTAATTCCCATTTTTATATTATTTAATTATAATAATAATATTTTAATGGAGTGGTTTTTACATTTTTGAAGTTCTTCCTCATATGTAGTTCCATACACTGTGAAGTCATCCACATAGACTTCAACACAATCATTTACAAACTCAGTGAATATGGCCAGAACCACTCTTTGAAAAGTAGCAAGAGCATTGCACATGTTAGAGCATGTAAAATATTTAAACTATGATAATACAATAATTAAATTAATAAGAAACAATAATGAATTTACATAGTGCACATAAATTTACGGGGCGAAACCATTACTGGTAAAAAAACCCACAAACATAGAATCTTTATTATAAGAACACTTACATAGTAGTCTATTGAAAAATACTCCTCTTCAAACTTCCACAGGCCTATTGTGCAGATTATTCCAAATTCTAATAATATTTTTTCTCCCTTAAAATGATGAAGAATTCTCCCTTAAATATAGGTATAAAGAGTGGTAAAACTACTTGAAAGGGTAGTTACCACACCTTTTTAATAACAACCTTGTTTAGACAATTGATGTCATGTCTCAAACTCCTATGCTTTCTAAAATTGACTATAATTAGAATTGTTGAATCTTTAGTTATGATTACGTTATGGATAAAAGTGGATGATTATTGATTCTTTTTCAAATTCAAATATACAATTAGAAAATAATGAAAATGTACAATGCTTTGGATATGCTTTGGCTATGGATTGGTCACTAACCTATTAATGGGAAAATTGAGTTCAATGTTGGCAGGTTGTCTAAGATAAGAGTATGGTTAAGGAAGATGTGACTTAGCCACCTAGAAGGGCTGGGATGGAGAGACTCTAGGTTGCACACATAAGCACTTAGTTGCATTTCATTTGCATCTTATCACTACATAAATGATCTTATGTTGATGAATTGACTTATTCCACATGATAAATTATATCAATTATGCTTGCTTTAGACACAGTCAAATTTTTGGTTCATTAAATTAAATTATTCCTTGAGTAAAATAAAATAGATTTAGAAGTTATATTTTTCTTTTATTAAATTAGATGAGAAAGAAAGTGATTTTCTTTTTGTTTAAAATAAATTACTTATTTATTTCTTTTGTGATAATTTATAAATGAGTGGTAAATTTGAATTGATAATATATATATATATATATATTAGTCATAATATTTATAAAAATATATTCCTTTATTCTTAGTAGATAACGTTAAAATTTAAAAGTTAGAAAATATGATAATAGAAACTAGAAAATTAGAATGAAAACAAAAAGAAAACAAAAAAATCCAACAATATAGTGAAAAGGATGGAAATAGCCAAAAATAAAAAAGGAAGAGGATTCTTTAAAAGAAAATACACAGGAGAGCAGCGAGGGTAGCAAAATATCAAAGGAAATATGAGGATAATAGCAGAGATGCAGAAAGGAAAAGAGTAAGGATTATAGGAATTTGAAGGAGGTCAGATAGGATCATACTATCACTGAAAGGGATACTACGAATAGAAACAATATTGAAGCAAGCTACTCCAGGTACTTCTCTTTTAGATCCCTTTGCCTGCGTTGTCTTCTCAATTGAGTCTTATGATCCCCTCATATGTTCAATTCCTCTATTGGTTTTAGTTTTACTGTTTATACGGTTTGGAACCGATTACTTATCTAGGTGTAAACTAAACAACCCCCTGGTTGTGCTCCTTGTATAACCATTTGATTGTTGCCTGCGGCTACCCTTCTTAATCAGCCTTGACATTTTCTCTTATCCTAGAAAAATATAGTATACATCAATTAACTTCATGGAGATTTTATGATGTTTCTACAAACTACCTTTTCACGCAGCAACCAAATCTAATGGTGTCTAATTGTATATGGAAACAGTTCCACAATCTACCTAGCCTTTTTGCAACCTGTCATCTTAGGAATTACTTAGTGACTTAAATGATTTGATCACCTTATTAGCAAGGTTTTGAGTGTATTTTGACTTCATCCTTGTGTTATCTCCATCAATCTACCATAATCGGCCTTGTAGCTATTTTTTCAAATGAATTATTCTTTTATCTATGGATCTTAGAGTTTATTAGAGTGGCATCGTTGTGTTTTGATTTTACTTATGACTTCCTTAGAGGTTTGCTCCAATAATAAAATCAGCCTATGTATTCTATTAGATAGAAATTTATCTTTTAAGTAGATGGTTCTGTTAAAAGAATCCAGTGGCATGATTAATCACCCCTCCCAACTGGTCTTATTAAAGGATGCTCCACCTTTACATAGTGGATGGTCGGCACAAGTGCAATTTGGCATGGATACATTTTAAAGTCTATGAGCTTTTATTATCTTCAGAAACTTAACTTTCATTCTAAAATCTATTTACTAGCTTCCTTTGAATCAACTTTTACTTTTGATCTCAGCTTTTGTTAACTCCTTAGTTGTCGACCTTGCCTCCTTGCATAGTCTTGCACAATGGTCTTCTTATCAGGTGGTTGGCGATGTTTCTCCCTAGTTGTCTGAATTTCACCCTTTAGACTCAGCCTCATGCCCTAATGGTGTCTTGCTAATAATTCTTTGAGCATGAACGACTAATAGGAAATCTATTTACTTCTCTTTGTAATCAGACTAAGTATTTAATTAAGCCATCTATCTTTTAGGGATTATCATCAGTCTTGATGTATATTTTCCTTTAACTTTTACATATCAGAGTTAGTTTGTGCAAGTTCACCTCATTCACGTTGAGTTCCCCAAATGTCCTTTAATCGATTATTATTGGAATTGATCTGAATATAAGATTGAAAGATGACTTCTATTTAAACCAATGAATTTTGTTATCTTAATTGAAATGAAAGGTATATTCAGTTTAAGGTAGCAGCTATGGTACCAAACATTAATTGAGTGGATTCTGATTTGGCTAACATGGAAAACTTATCATATTTTAATCTTTCTTTTATTCAATTCTCTTACTTAGTTGTGTGAAAATTTTGATAAATTAAGTTATAATTTCATTTTAGATAATGGGAATGTGCCTACTTTAATATATATTTCTTTCAATGATGTCTTACCATTACAAATACATAGGTATACTTGAAATTATGATATTGAAACAAAACACCCTTGTCACTTATAGTAACTTCACTATTTTGGAGATCAAAGATTCATTGAATCGATAATGTATTATTAACCTATTATACAACCATAGATCAATTTTTCCAAACACTTGAATTCTGTTGCAAATGAAATTCTCATAGACATTGCACATCATTATGTCATTTGATAAATGCACCAAAAGTAGTTTAATTTTGCCTTGTGAATTGAGTGTACCTTCCAGGATAGGATGTTGAGTGTGGATTCACAGAGATGGTAGACTTCTTTTTCAAGTTTTACCAATTTATTTTATTGCTTTGGCCAATGCTACTTGTACCATTGAAATAGATAGATGTTAAATGCCTAGTTCTTTTAATTAATTATCTCTGCCACATCCTACATGCAAGAAATATGTTCATTCTAGTTTAGAGTGCATATATGCATCAAGATTGCATCAATAGTTTCCCTCCTGCCCATCCATTCCAAGTTGCTAGGCATCTTGTGCAGGGCCAGGGATTCTTCAAGCTAGGAAAAAACCTGGGGAAGTGTAGTGTTTCATGGTTGGGTTGAAAAATCACCTTAACCGTGCTCTTGGCTTCAGCTTGCAGAAGACTAGTGGTTCATGGTTGCTGAAGACAGATTTCATATGTTATGTAACTCAAAATGGATGTGTCATTGTATTGATCATTGTATGGCTTGTTTAGCCAAATATGTAACTGTACTTCTCATTGATGTATTATTGATGTTCTTGGAATAATTGTAAAAGATGTAATGATACTTTCTCTTACTGTGCTTGTTGATGCACTTTACTTATTATGGAAACTTGAAAAATGTTATACAATTATGGATGTCCCAATTAATGAAATGATTCACTTTCTATTTTTTGGATTGAGATGCTTTTCGTTGGTTATTTTTAGTAAGTGATATTTTCAGACTTTACATTTGGTATCAGAGCATCTAGGTTAAACTCTAGGACCTTCACCTATTTACTCTAAAGATGCGAATGTGTGTAGATTGATCACTATGGACACAAGGCACACTAACTAAAGTGGAGGGCCCCATGGTGATCAAAATGAGAGATTGGACCAAATCCTCGCCCTGTTGACTCAACAAGGGGTTAGGATGAACAATCTGGAGCAAGAAATCCAAACAAGCCAAGTGGGACAAAACTAAAATCAAAATGGGAATGAGAACCACAGAAGTGAAGTGAGAAACCCTAAAAATGAAGGAAATGCAAATAATTAGGACAAAGTAGATGAGGAGTTGGGCAAGGACCTTAAGAAGGTCACCCCACCAAAGTTTGATGGCAAAGCAATCAAAGATGGGGTGAAGGCATGGATCATAGAAATGGAGAAATATTTTGTCCTTCACAACTTGTCCAATGAGACCAAAGCAATCTGGGGATCATGTCAACTCACCGGTGAAGCAGCCACTTGGTGGGACAATGAGAAGGCTGAGAAGCGATTGTTACCTAGGGAAATCACATGGGAGCATTTTTTATAACTGTTTAGGAAGAGATGGCTACCCCAGTTATACTTTGACAAAAAGATGACAACAAAGTTTTAGAATCTTACTCAAAGGGGAATGATGGTGACACAGTACTGGGAAAGATTCTCCCATCTGCTCAAATAAGTATCTTAGTACTAGTTACATGAGAGGTTTCGAATCTAGAAATTTATCATGGGATTAAGGCCTCAAATTGGGGCAAATGTGGACATTCACAACCCCTCAACTATAGATGAAGTCTTTGAGAAAGCAATCAAATAGGAGTAAAAGTTACAACAGGTTGCCAACTACCACAAGAGCAGGGATGCTATGTATGGAAACAAGAAGTTTCAGGGGAATAACCAGAATAACAATAATCAGAACAACAATAATCAAGGCAACAATAACAACTGAAAGATTAAAAATTTGAAAAGGGGAAATAATGCTCAAAACTGCAATGGAGGGAATCAGAATAAAAACAATAAGAGGGCCAATTACAATAACAACAATAGTAATGATAGTAATAGCAAAGACACAACAAATAAACCCAGAGCACCCCATGGAGGATGTTACACTTGTGGTGGAAAGCATTATGTTAGTGTGTGTCCACATAGAGCAAATAACCAAAAGAATAGGAACCTACACCAGATCCATGGAGCAGTTGACAATCGCCAAGCATATTTCTAAGCGACGCCGATCCAATGTATCGGTAAGCTCTTTGGTTGGACCTCGTTTCTATATTAATTGACACTAGAACCACCAAATGTTTTGTAGATCCTAATGTCATTTCTAAGTTATCTATTAAACATGTTTATATGACTAATTCATGGAAAGTTCAATATGGGAATCAGGTAGAGAACAAGGTAGAGCTATGTCTTTCTTGCAGCGAATTAGACCATCCCAGTTTCCAAACCCAAGTCAACCTGTATGTGGCACCCCTAGCATCTTACGATGTAATTTTGGGAATTAATTGGCTCACTGAGCATAAGTCAATAGTGGATTGTGAAGGGAAAATTGTGAAATGTCTAGATGATCAGGGAAACCAAGTAGAGATTCATGGTTGGAGGAGGCCCTTATAATTGAAGAAAATCTCTGCCATGCAGTTGAAGAAAGATAATAGAAAAAGGTGTGCCATATATGTTGTTAACATTAGAGACCTTGATAACTCAGAGCCATCAGTTAATGATTATCCTATTCTAACAGAGTTTCAAGATGTGTTCCCAGATGAGCTAACTGTGTTACCACCTAAAAGAGAATTCAACTTCTCAATAGATTTACTACCTAGAACTGAACCTCAGTTGAAATCTCTTTACAAGATGACTACCACTAAGTTGTATGAGTTGAAGGCACAATTATAGGAGTTGCTAAATTAGGGATTCATAAGACCAAGTGTGTCTCCATGGGGAGCACCAGTTATTTTTGTGAAAAAGAAAGATGGGATCTTGAGGTTGTGTGTTGATTACAAGATGCTTAACAAGGCCACCATAAAGAATAAATATCTACTTCCAAGGATGGATGAACTATTTGATCAAGTGAAGGGAGCCAAGGTGTTCTTGAAGATAGATCTAAGGTCAAGATACCACCAATTAAGGATAAAAGATGAGGACATATCTAAGATAGCATTTAGGACTCGATACGGGCACTATGAATTCACTGTGGTACCATTCAAGTTAACCAATGCCCTAGCGACATTTATGAACCTAATGAATAGTGTGTTCTGAGACTGTTTGGATGACTTTGTGTTAGTATTTTGGATGACATCATAATCTATTCCAAATCAGTAGAAGAGCATGATAAGCACCTAAGGATAGTCTTGCAATGCTTGAGGGAGTGTAAGCTTTTTAGGAAGCTATCCAAATGCACTTTTCATCAAAGTAAGGTGCACTATTTAGGCCACATCATTTCAGCGGAAGGGATAGCAGTGGATCTAGAAAAGATCAAAGCAATTATGGAGTGGCCAGCACCGTAGAATGTAATAGAAGTCTAGAGTTTCATGGGACTTTCTGGCTATTATAGGATGTTTGTAAAGGGGTTCTCGATGATAGTAGCACCCATCACCTTGCTCCAAAAGAAGGGAAAGAAATTTGAGTGGAGTGACAAGTGTGAACAAGCAATTCATCTTTTGAAGGAGAAACTCATGACTGCACCTATCTTGACTATCCCAGATCCAAATGGGTACTTCACTGTGATAATAGATGCTTCAACAAAGGGTGTAAGAGGAGTACTTATGCAGGACGGACAGGTGGTGGCATATGAGTCTAGGAAATTGGAACAACATGAGTTGAATTATGCACCGCATGATTTGGAGTTGGCTGCCATATTGCATGCCCTTCAAATATGGAGACATTACCTTCTAGGGAAGCCCTTTGAATTGAAAATAGACCATTTGGGACTTAAGTATATATTCTCTCAACCCAATCTAAATGCTCCATAGAGAATATGGTTGGATTTTTTGAGTGAGTATGATTTTGGAATTGAATATATAAAGGGAAAGGAAAATAGAGTAGCAGATGCCCTTAGCAGGAGGAGACATCTTGCAGCTATGCTCACTGTAAGATCAAATTTAAAGCAATAGGTGATTCAGGCTTTACCAAGAGATGAACATTATGCTAGAGTGAAACAAGCCTTAGAGTGGGATTCCTCTAATCACAGGTTTGATGGATATATGATTCAGATAGATGGACTCTTAAGGTATCAAGGACGGATGTATGTTCCTAACTCGGGGGAGTTGAGGAAGCTAGTCCTCAAGGAATTTCATAATGCACCATACTCAAGGCACCCCAATGTGACAAAAATGATAGAGGGACTAAGACCCTTGTACTTCTGGCCAGGACTCAAGAAGGATGTTATAGAGTTAAGGCTAAGCATGTGCACCTGGTAGGACTTTTCTACCCACACAGTGTGCCAGAGTATAAGTGGCAGGTAATCAGTATGGACTTTACTCAGGGGCTACCCATGACTAAAAATCAACATGATTTCATCTTGGTTGTTGTAGATAAATTGACAAAAGTGGCTCACTTTATTCCAAGAAATCTCAAGGATGGATCTTTGATCCTAGCCAAAAAGTTTGTACAAGAAATCTTCCATTTACATGGAGTGTCAGAGACAATCATCTCTGATCATGACACTCGCATGACTTCTAGATTTTGGACAACACTGAATATATCATTGGGGACTAAATTGAACTTTAGTTCAGCCTATCATCCTCAGACTAATGGTCAAACGGAGAGGGTGAATCAAGTGGTGGAGGATCTCATAAGAATGTATTGTATGGACCAACAGTATATGTGGGAGGAGTACCTTCCCTTAGTGGAGTTTGCATATAATAATTCATATCAAGACTCCTTAGGAATGGAACCTTTTGAGGCTCTATATGGGCATAAATATTGTACACCTATCAGCTGGGATAAGGTGAAAGAGAGGATAGTAATTGGACCAGAAATGTTGAAAGAAATGGAGGATCAGATGAAGTTAATTAAGGAGAAATTGAAACAAGCTTCAAATCGCTAGAAGAGTTATGCAGATAAGAATAGAATCTTCAAATAGTTCTCAGTGAGGGATAAGGTCTTCTTGAGAGTCAAACCTCAGAAAAGTTCCATTTCATTTGGCAAGGCTTCTAAGCTTGCCCCCAGATATGTAGGACCATTTGATGTTTTGGAAGTAATTAACCTGATTGCATATAGGCTTGCTCTACCACCAGCTCCATCCTAAATCTATATGTCTTCCATGTATCTTTGCTTAAGCCATATCATCCAGATTCTTCACATATTCTTGATTGGCATGCATTGCAAGTTCAAGATCCAGGAGTGGTGCTGGTGGAGCCCACTCAAATTTTGGAGAGGTGCAACGTTAAGTTACAAAACTGGGATGTTGGTAGTATAAGATCCAGTGGGACCAATATTCAGTGGATAATGCCACCTAGCAGAATGTTGATGATATAGATAGAGCTTTTCCTCATTTGAAAAATTAGCATAGACTCTTTTACTTTTGCATAATTATGACTAGGTTGATACATTAATATTGGTTGTGTAAGACTTTTATGTTTAATGATTTTGTAATAAGACATCAAGACGATGTCTCTTCCAAGTGGGGAAGGATGCCACGTCTCAAACTATTATGCTTTATGAACTTGACTATAATTAGAACTGTTGAATGTTTATTTATGATTATGTTATGGATAAAAGTGGATGATTATTGATTCTTTTTTAAATTTAAATATACAATTAGAAAACAATGAAAATGTACAATGCTTCGGCTATGGATTGGTCACTAACCTATTAATGGGAAAATTGAGTTCAATGTTGGTAGGTTGTCAAAGATAAGAATATGGTTAAGGAAGAGGTGACTTAGCCACTTGGCAGAGATGGGATGGAGCGACTCTAGGTTACACACATAAGCACTTAGTTGCATTTCATTTGCATCTTATCACTACATAAATGATCTTATGTTGATGAATTGACTTATTGCAAATGATAAATTATATCAGTTCTGCTTGCTTTAGACATAGTCAAATTTTTGGTTCCCTTAAATTAAATTATTCCTTGAGTAAAATAAAATAGATTTAGAAGTTATATTTTTCTTTTATTAAATTACATGAGAAACAAAGTGATTTTATTTTTGTTTAAAATAAATTACTTATTTATTTCTTTTGTGATAAATTATAAATGAGTGGTAAATTTGAATTGATAATATATATATATATATATATATATATATATATATATATATATATTAGTCATAATATTTATAAAAATAGATTCTTTCATTCTTAGTAGATAACTTCAAAATTTAAAAGATAGAAAAGATGATAATAGAAACCAGAAAATTAGAATGAAAACAAAAAGAATCGAAATAAAGCAAATAATGGAAAAGAAAAGAAAAAAATCCAAAAATATAGTGAAAAGGATGGAAATAGCCAAAAATAAAAAGGAAGAGTATTCTTTAAAAGAAAATACGTAGGAGAGCAGAGAGGGTAGTGAAATATCCAAGGAAATGGGAGGATAATAGCAGAGACGTAGAAAGGAAAAGAGTAAGGATTCTAGGAATTTGAAGGAGGTCAGAGAGGATTGTACTATCACTAAAAGGAATCCTATAGAGAGAAATGATATTAAAGCAAGCTACTCCAGGTACTTCTCTTTTAGATCCCTTTGCCTGTGTTGTCTTCTCAATTGAGTCTTATGAACCCCTTATCTGTTCGATTCCTCTATTGGTTTTAGTTTTATTGTTGATATGGTCTGGAACCGATTACTTATCTAGGTGTAAACTAAACAACCCTCTGGCTGCACTCCTTGTATAACCATTTGATTGTTGCCTGTGGCTACCCTTCTTAATCAGCCTTGACATTTTCTCTTATCCTAGAAAAATACAATATACATCGATTAACTTTATGGATATTTTATTATGTTTCTACATACTGCCTTTTCACGCAGCGACCAAATCTAATGGTGTCTAACTGTATATGGAAATAGTTCCATGATCTGCCTAGCCTTTTTGCAACCAGTCCTCTTAGGAATTACTTAGCGACTTAAACAATTTGATCACCTTATTAGCAAGGTTTTGAGCATATTTTGACTTCATCCTTGTGTTATATCCATCAATCTACCGTAATCAACCTTGAAGCTACTTTTCCAAATGAATTATTCTTTTATCTATGGATCTTAGAGTTTATTAGAGTGGTGTCATTGTGCTTTAATTTTACTTATAAATTCCTTAGAGGCTTGTTCCAATAATAAAATTAGCCTATATATTCTATCTGACAAAATTTTATCTTTTAAGTAGCTAGTTCTATTAAAAGAATCTAACAGCATGATTAATCGCCCCTCCCAACCACCCTTATTAAAGGTTGCTCCACCTTTACATAGTGGACAGCCAGCACAGGTGTGATTCGGCATGGATGTATTTTAAAAATTCTCTTAGCTTTTATTATCTTCAGAAACTTAAGTTTCATTCTAAAATTTATTTACTAGCTTCCTTTGAATCGGCTTTTACTTTTGATCTTAGCTTCTGTTAACTCCTTAGTCGTCGACCTTGCCTCCTTGCACAGTCTTGCACATCAGTCTTCTTATCAGGTGGTTGGCGATGTTTCTCCTTAGCCATCTAAATTTCACCCTCTAAAGTCAGCCTCATGCCCTAATGGTATATTGTTGATAGTTGTTTGAGTATGAATGGCTAATAGGAAATCTATTTACTTCTCTTTGTAATCAGACTAAGTATTTACTTAAGCCATCTACCTTTTAGGGATTATCATCAGCCTTGATGTATATTTTCCTTTAACTTTTACATATCACAGTTAGTTTGTGCAAGTTCACCTCAGTCACGCTAAGTTCCCCAAATTTCCTTTAATCGATTATTATTGGAATTGACCTGAATATAAGATTGAAAGATGACTTCTATTTAAACCAAAGAATTTTGTTGTCTTAATTGAAATGAAAGGTATATTCAGTTTAAGGTAGAAACTATGGTACCAAACATTAATTGAGTGGATGCCGATTTGGCCAACATTGAAAACTTATCATATTTTAATCTTACTTTTATTCAATTCTCTTACTTAGCTGTGTGAAAAATTTGATAAATTAAGTTATAATTTCATATTAGATAATGGGAATGTGCCTACTTTAATATATATTTATTTCAATGTCTTACCATTGCAAATACCTAGGTATACTTGAAATTATGATATTGAAACCAAACACCCTTGTCACTTATAGTAACTTCACTATTTTGGAGATCAAAAATTCATTGAATCGATAATGTACTATTAACCTGTTATACAACCATTGATGGATTTTTCCAAACACTTGAATTCTGTTGCAAATGAGATTCTCATAGACCTTGCATGGCATTATGTCATTTGATAAATGCACCAGAAGTAGTTTAATTTTGCCTTGTGAATTGTGCATAACTTCTGGGATAGGATGTCGAGTGTGGATTCACAGAGATGGTAGACTTCTTTTTCAGGTTTTACCAGTTTCTTTTATTGCTTTGGCCAAAGTTGCTTGTACCATTGAAATAGATGGATGTTAAATGCCTAGTTCTTTTTATTAATTATCTTTGCCACATCATGCATGCAAGAAATATGTTCATTCTAGTTTAGAGTGCATATAGGCATTAGGCTTGCATTGAGAGTTTCCCTCCTACCCATCTGTTCCAGGTTGCTAGCCACCTTGTACAGGATCAGGGATTCTTTGAGTTAGGAAGAAACATGGGGAAGTGTAGTGCTTCATGGTTGGGTTGAAAAAGCACCTTAACCATGCTCTTGGCTTCAGCTTGTGGAAGACCAGTGGGTCATGGCAGCTGAAGACAAATTTCATATGTTATGTAACTCAAATGGATGTATCATTGTATTGATCATTGTATGGCTTGTTTAGCCAAATATGTAACTGTACTTCTCGTTGATGTATTATTGATGTACTTGGAACAATTGTAAAAGATGTAATGATACTTTCTCTTACTGTGCTTGTTGATGCACTTTACTTATTATGGAAACTTGCAAAATGTTATACAATTATGGATGTTCTAGTTAATGAAATGATTCACTTTCTATTTTTTGGATTGAGATGCTTTTCGTTGGTTATTTTTGGTAAGTGATATTTTCAGACTTTACAATTACAAAATTAAGAACTATTTAAATAGTTCATTAATTTATTATTTTTTTACAAGGAATATAAAATGCTTTTACAACATTTAAATAATATTAAGAACATTATATATTATAAGGGTTTGCCCCCTAATAATATTATATTCTAACACTCTCCCTTAATGTTAATAAGGGCAAATCCTGTCAATTTCTTTAAAAGAAAAAAATGAATTACCCCAGTGACGTAGGTTTTCTTAACAAGAATAAATAGGGACATAAATATATACCAAAATGAAAACCATGTATTCCAAACTACATGAAATTCATCTTGTCATAATTTATAATCCCAGTGTTCTTACAAGATGCGAGGGCTTATAAATATTTTTATTGGAGCTCGGGTCTCCTCAAATCTACCCCCCCCCAAGATCATTACATAGTGCCTGTAGGTCTTAATACAATGCTTTTTATGAGTGGAAGATTTACAGAGATAAGAATTCAACAATATGTCCAAAGGACTTATCCATAGAATCCCTAGAGGTCTTATATTATGCCTATTAGGTCTTACATCTAGGATCTATCCATTAGGAGGTGTCATTGTCATGTACACTCCCCCTCAATGGCAGCTCCTTGAGGCCAAGTATTGATCTAAATTTAGAGAATTTTTTACTGTATAGTGGTTTTGTAAAAATATCTGCAACTTGATCTTCAATTTAGCAGTATTGAATAAAAATATCTCCGTTTAAGATATTCTCTCAAATAAAATGAGCTTGAACTTCAATATGTTTTGATCTTTGATGATAAATAGGATTTTTGGCAAGTGCAATACATCTTTGATTATCACATAGGAGTGTGATACTAGAAACATTCATTTGAATTTCTTCTAAAAGATGATTTAGCCAAATAGCTTCTTTAACTACTTTAGTGGCACTTCGATATTCTGCTTCTATAGAGGAGAGTGCTACAGTCGGTTGTTTCTTTGAACTCCATGTAATTGCATTTGAACCAAGTTTAAGCACATATCCTGAAGTGGATTTCTAATCTATGGAATCCCCTACAAATTCAGCATCACAATATCCATATATTTGTGTATTTTTAGTATGAGTGTAATAAAGACCAAAGTTAAGAGTGCATTTAATATATCGTAAAATACATTTTGCCATTTTCCAATGTTGCACATAAGGTTCTTGCATAAAGTGTGATGCCACACCTATTTCATAGGTAATGTCAGGGCAAGATATAGTGAGATAGATTAGGCTCCCAACTAATTGATGATAAAGGGTAGGGTTGAATTTTTCACAAGAAGAATGAGTTTCAAGTTTAATACCAATTTCAATAGGTGTGATGGTTGATCTTTAATTAGACATATTAAATTTGGAAAGTAGATTTTGTGCATATTTTGCTTGAGATATAACAATAAAATGATGATCTTGAAAAATTTTCATACTTAGAAAATGATGAAGATAACCTAAATCGGTCATTTCAAAGGTAATATTTGATTCATGTTTGTATTTATGAATTAATGATGTAAGACTACTTGTGATAAGTAAGTCATCTACATATAAGACAATGATAGTTATGTGATTATTTTCATATTTAAAAAAAAATCATTGTCATTTTTACAATTAGAAAATCCTAGGCTTTGAAAGAATTTATTTATTTTGGAATACCAAGCTCGAGGAGCTTGTTTGAGTCCATATAAGGATTTTTTGAGTTTACAGACATAGGTTTCTTTATTTGGTTGTAATAAACCTTTTAGTTGATGCATATATATTTCTTCATGTAGGTCACTATTTAGGAATGCATTTTTAACGTCCATATGATGAATTTCTAGACCATTTTAAGCAGCAAGGGCAAGAAGTAAGCAAATAGTGCTTATTTTTGCTACTAGAGCAAATCTTTCATCATAGTCTATGCCATGCTTTTGAGAAAAACCTTTAGCCACTAGTCTAGCTTTATATTTATCAACATTTCTTGAGTCATATTTAATTTTATAAAGCCAACAACAATCGATAATGTTTTGATTAGATGGTGGTGGAACAAGCTCCCAAGTGTTAATTTTGATAAGAGCATTATATTATGTTTGCATGGCATTTTTCCAATTTTTATTTTCATTTGCTTCTTTGAAGGTTTGAGGTTCATTTTCATATAGAGTCATTAAGGCAACATATGTATGTTGACTTCTAGTCATTTTGGGAAGAAGTGAAGGTTATGTTCTAACACTCCCCCTTAATTTTAATAGGGGCAAATCTTGTCAATTTCTTTAAAAGAAAAAAATGAAGTACCCAGTGGCGTAGGTCTTCTTGACAAGAACAAATAGGGACATAAATATATGCCAAAATGAAAACCATGTATTCTAGACTACATGAAAGTCATATTATTATAATTTATAATCCTAGTGTTCTTACAATATGCGAGGTCTTATAAAGATTTTTATTGGAGCTTGGGTCTCCTCAAATTAGCCCCCCCAGGTTCATTACATAGTGCCCGTAGGTCTTAATACAATTCTTTTTATAAGTGGAAGATTTATAGAGAGAAGAATTTTACAATATGTCCAAAGGACATACATAGAATGCCTAGAGGTCTTATATTATGCCTATTAGGTCTTACATCTAGGATCTATCCATTAGGAAGTGTCATTGTCATGTATGCTCCCCCTCAATGGAAGCTCCTTGAGGCCAAGCATTGATCTAAATTTGGAGAATTTTACACTGCACAGTGGTTTTGTAAAAATATTTGTAACTTGATCTTCAATTTGGTAGTATTGAATATAAATATCTCCATTTAAGACTTCCTCTTGAATAAAATGAGCTTGAACTTCAATATGTTTCGATCTTTGATGATAAATAGGATTTTTGGCAAGTGCAATACAACTTTGATTATCGCATAGGAGTGTGATACTAAAAAAATTCATTTGAATTTCTTCTAAAAGATGATTTAGCCAAATAGCTTCTTTAACTACTTCAGTGGCACTTTGATATTCTACTTCTGTAGAGAAGAGTGCTACAGTTGGTTGTTTCTTTGAACTCCATGTAATTGCATTTGAACCAGGTTTAAACACATATCCTGAAGTTGATTTTTCATATATGGAATCCCTTGCAAAGTCAGCATCACAATATCCATATATTTGTGTATTTTTAGTATGAGTATAATAAAGACCAAAGTTAAGAGTGCCTTTAATATATCATAAAATACGTTTTTCCATTTTCCAATGTTGCACATAAGGTTCTTGCATAAAGAGTGATGCCACACCTATTGCATAGGTTATGTCAGGGTGAGATATAGTGAGATAGATTAGGCTTCCAACTAATTGACGATAAAGGGTAGGGTTGAATTTTTCACAAGGCGAATGAGTTTCAAGTTTAATACTGGTTTCAATAGGTGTGATGGCTAATTTGCAATCAGATATATTAAAATTGGAAAGTAGATTTTGAACATATTTTTCTTGAGATATAACAATAGAATGATGATATTCAAAAATTGTCATACTTAGAAAATGATGAAGATAACCTAAATCAGTCATTTCAAAGGTAATATTTAGTTCATGTTTGTATTTATGAATTAATGATGTAAGACTACTTGTGATGAGTAAGTCATCTACATATAAGACAATGATACTAGTTAGTGATTATTTTCATATTTAAAAAAAAGATCATTGTCAGTTTTACAATTAGAAAATCCTAGGCTTTGAAAGAATTTATTTATTTTGGAATACCAAGCTCGAGGAGCTTGTTTGAGTCCATATAAGGATTTTTTGAGTTTATAAACATAGATTTCTTTATTTGGTTGTAATAAACCTTTTGGTTGATGCATATATATTTCTTCATGTAGCTCATGTTTTAGGAATACATTTTTAACATCCATATGATGAATTTCCCAACCATTTTGAGCAACAAGGGCAAGAAGTAAGAAAATAGTGCTCATTTTTGCTACTAGAGCAAATGTTTCATCATATTCTATGCCATGTTTTTGAGAAAAAACTTTAGCCACTAGTCTAGCTTTATATTTATCAACATTTCCTTGAGAATCATTTAATTTTATAAAGCCAATGGCAATCGATAATGCTTTGATTAGATGGTGGTGGAACATGCTCCCAAGTGTTAACTTTGATAAGAGCATTATATTTTGTTTGCATGGCATTTTTCCAATTTTTATTTTCATTTTATTTTTTGAAGGTTTGAGGTTCATTTTCACATAGAGTCATTAAGGCAGCATATGTATGTTGGCTTCTAGTTATTTTGGGAAGAAGAGAAGGTTCTTCATTTGAGTCTTGAATTAAGGATTGAGACCATATAGGTATTTTGGAGGGTGGATTAGGATAAGTGTCTAACAATAGTTGATCATCATTTCTTTTAGGAGTAGAAGATTTAATAATATTATCAATAGAATTAGATAGGGGAGATTCTATAATGTGAACATTTAGACTCAAAATAATATCTCTTTTGGAAGGATCATAAGGTCTAAACCCTTTTGTTTTTCCTCCATATCCAACAAAAATACAATAAGAAGATGTAGAATCAAGTTTTTGTCTTTTTTCTTTAGGAATGAAAACAAATGTAGGACTCACAAAGATTCTCAAATGAGAGATATTAGGTTTTCATTTGACCATTTTTCTAAGGGAGTTGAAAGATGTAAGGATTTTGTAGGAACTTTATTTAAAATATGTATTGTTATATTCATAGCTTCATCCCAAAGAAATTTAGGTGTATTAGAAGAGTGTAACATAGATCTAACCATTTCTATGATGGTTCAGTTTTTTCTTTCAGCTACTCCATTTTGTTGGGGAGAATAAGGGCAAGTTAGTTCTCTTTGTATCTCGCATAAGGAACAAAAATTGTCAAAATCTTTATTTACATACTCAATGCCATTATCAGTTCTAAGAGACTTTATTTTATAATTAGATTGATTTTTGAATAGGGCTTTGTATTCTTTACATTTTGAAATAATGTCATTTTTTTAAAGAAAATACCCCCAAATCATTCTAGAATTTAATCATCAATAATTGTGAGGGCATAAAGAGACCCATTGAGAGAGGGAACTTGAAAGGGCTCCATTAGATCACTATGTATTAATTCTAAAGGTTTAGATGAAATTTGTTTATGACTCTTGCTAAAGGGTAGAGTATGTTGTTTACCTAGGAGGCATCCTTTACATGTTTCTAATTTGTTTTCAATCTTAGGTAAATTCAATTACAAGATTATGATGAGACATTTCATACATGGTTCTAATATTTAAATGTCCTAATCTTTCATGCCATAATTGTGTTTTAGTTTTTATTTGTAAGGACAAATAATTTTCTTTTGAAATATTATTGAGAATAAAGAGACCATTTTCAGAGTACCTTCTGCAACAATATCTTTACTTTGATCTTTAATGTACCATTTATCTTTTTTACGAAAAAAATTTGAAATTATCTTTAGTAAGTTGAGAACATGATAATAGGTTTTTCCTTATATTTGGAACAAAAAAGGCTTCTCCAATGGTTTCATTAAAGATCTTAAATTTTCCTATTCCTTTGGTTGTTATTATAGAATTATCTCCTAAATATATTTTTTCATTACAAGATTTAACATCAAATAGAATGTCATACATGTAGGTCATATGTCTGAATGCTCCACTATCAAGAATCCATTCATCATTAGATGATGCATATAAAGCAGTGTATAGGGCAATTTTGTTATTTTTATTTTGATTTGAGTTTTATTTATAATTTCTATTTTTAGAAGGTCCATTTTGATGCTTATTTCTAAAATAAAATTTATTTTTGTGTGACCAATTTTACCACAATTAGGATATTTTGGATTATTGGTTTTATTGATCTTGTGAGAATTTTTAAAATAATCAGATGATTTGAAAAAAATGTTTGTGTTTATATTTTTTTTTTACTTAATAGAGCTTCTGGTGCTTTCTTTTTAGAATCAAAATTTACCATAACCTACTCTTCTTGAATAAGAAGAGAAAAGAGTGTCGATAGATCAGGAAGATCATCTTAATTTTGATATTTAGAATTTAAAATAGAAATAAAATTCCTAAATCTCTCATGAATATTTATTTGTATAATAAAATATAAAAGTTTATCTCTTATTAAGTCACAGTTGCACCCATCCAATTGAGATTTGATATTTTTGATTTTAGCAAGATAATTTATAACTTTTTCATCTTCTTTCATGGGACTTGTATATAGTTCTAATATTAATTTAATAATTTTTGAAAGTCTAGATCCTTCATGCATAGATTATAATAAACTCCAAGCTTCAAAAGGTGAATCTAGATTTCCTATATGTAAGAGATATTCATCTCCTATACTTCTTAATATGAATTATACTGCTTTTTGTGATCTATTTTAAAAGAATTTATAAGATTGGGGTTAATATTTCTACCTGTAGGTTTTTTTTCCTTACCCTTGACGATGACCCATATATTCCTAGCCACCAATTCTGCCTTTATCCCGATCTTCCATACAGAGTAGTTGTTTCCACCCAACATGTGTGCTTTGTCAATTGAGAAGATCTGAGAACTCATTTTGTCACGTTCTTCTAGAATTTGTTAAAAAAATTAGTTTATATTGATAAGAAGGAAAAAAATAAAGTTGTACTATGTTACCTCCTTTTCTTTTCTCCTTTTTTACAAAAAATAATTTATCACACATTAAAAAATTACAAGGTTAAAAAAATTAAATAATTAAATAATATAATTATTCACATATATTATTCATATATGATATATATTTAAATAATTTAAATATTATACTATATTTAAATTAAAGAATGAAACACTATATAGTAATTTAATATTTACCTAATTTCACATTCTATCTCCTCTTTTACTTTTTAAATTGGAAAAAATAATTGAATACTATCTTTTGGTAAAATGTCATATAGGTATTTTAGGGTTTATAACCCTATAAAGTGAAGTTTCAACTAGATAGATGTAAATTAAGTCAAAAAAATATTTAAAGATTATAAATAATAAATAAGAGGGGTATTTCCTTCCTAAATAATGTATATTAATATTTTATAATGATAAATATTGTTCTAATATTTTTATTTTTAATAATAGATATAATAAATTTTTATAAAACCTAATTATAAGGTGTTTGATACCATGTTAGAGCATGTAAAATATTTAAACTATGATAATACAATAATTAAATTAATAAGAAACAATAATGAATTCACACAATGCATATAAATTTACATGGGGAAACCATTATTGGTAAAAAACCCTGCAAACATAGCATCTTTATTATAAGAACACTTACATAGTAGTCTATTAAAAAATAGACAAAACCTGGGGATATACTCCTCTTCAAACTTCCATGAGCCTCTTGTGTAGATTACTCCAAATCCTAATAATAGTTTTTCTCCTCCAAAATGGTGAAGAATCCTCCTTTAAATATAGGGAGAAAGGGTGGTAAAACTACCCAAAAGGGTACTTACCACACCTTTGCAATAACAACCTGGTTTAGACAATTAATAAATTAAGAACTATTTAAATAGTTCTTTAATTTATTAATTGTTTACAAGGAATATAAAATGTTTTTAAGGCATTCAAATAATATTAAGAACATTATATATTATAAGGGTTTACCCCCTAATAATATTATGTTCTAACAGCACAACCCAAAGGGAAGGACCTAGTATGCAAAAGTTCCCCATAGACAGGTGAAAGTAGTTTTATCTTGATCTTCAACAGTAGCTTATATCTAATTGTAGCCGCTAAACCCATCAAAGAATGAGAAATATTTTCTACTAACCAAATTGTCAAGGATTTGGTCTATGAATGGTAGGGGAAAATAATCTCTATGTGTTGCCTTATTGAGTTCTCTGTAATCCACACATACTCTCCACTTCCCTCCTTTCTTAGGAACAACCATAAGAGGTGAAACCCATTTACTATTAGAGATGGGATAAATAAATCGTACTTGTAGGAGTTTTTAATTTCGAACACTTTTAACCACGTCTTTGAGTACTTGGTTAAGTCTAAGTTGTGGTTGTCAGACTGGTTAGACATCTTCAATATAAATGTGATGAGTGCAAACCTCTGGATGAATCCCCCTCATATCCTTGTAAAATTAGGCAAAAGCCTTGGATCTATTCACCAGAACATCGAATAATTTGAGTTCCTATTGTTCTATGATCCAACTATTAATGTTGAGGGTTTTCTATCATGATCGATTTTGTCCCTGGATAATTGGAGGAGACCTTGTAGGTTTCACTCATCAACGTGTTGAGGGGGAAACTATGAGGTTGCATCAAGTGGAAAGTAGTTACATCCTTGAAAAAACTATTAGTTCTTAGAATCGGGTCGGCCAACAGATAATGGAATGTTGTAAGAAAGTCTTTGTTTTCATTTTGTACAAATTCCAATATACTGCTTTGGATAAGGCTCTCAAGGGTTCCATTCATCTCCAAGTTTCCTTCACTATTTGGGTATGTTTCATAGTCACTTTCCCCGTTCATTTCTAGATTGCTATCACATTCCCACTCATTCTCCGGCTTACTACGATTGCCAATGAGGCTAGATTTTCTTGTTTATTATGTTGGTTCAGGTCATCCACACAAACCTTATGACTTTTATTTGTAGATGGTCGAGAAGGAGGGTATAGTGACAATTGTTTACTATTGATGCCATTTGAAATGGTCATTCTATTGTTATATGGAGCCTAATCAGACTCAGAGGTTAAATTTTCTCCACTTTTGTCAGCGCAATTCCCCCCCAAAGTATTTAATGGGGGAGTGCAGGGGGGACAAAGCACCTCCTGCGGGGCTCGAGGGGAAATTGCCTATTATTTTATAAAGACGTCGACAGCTATTCTTCTATTGACCGGCATATAAAAACCCTATTTTTGTAACCGACATAAGTCTTGATAAAAAGGCTAAGGGTTAGGGTTTCCATGGATATTGTGTTGTAGCATATTGCAATGGTATTGAGTTGCATGAGATTGCTGGTTGTAATTGGTTTTATTTACTTGATAATAATATTGGGCTCTTTGTTGGTGGATGTAGCCTGTGTTTGGGTGAACCACGTTAAAATTGTCTCTCGCTATTTTATTTATGTGTATTTTTCATTCCTCTGTTTAATCTTTATATACATTTAATTGATATCTTTTGCATTCTATTCCTAACACATTCCTCTAGATCTAAAATATATCCAAGATACAATTATAGCCATCCAAGATCTCCTTAGTATCAATAGGTAGCTATCCTTAGGGGTTTGTGATTGGATTACTTGAAAATCTACTTGATATTCCCATTTTTCAACCATAACTAAGATATTTTCTAGGATTCCTTTAGGGACAGCAATGGACTGATCTTCCATCTACAAAATGGTAGTGGTGGGCTATAGATTTGTTAATACCAACATCTCCATGACTTCTATGGTCATAAAATTAATTGTGGCCCCCAAGTCAACTAGTGCATTAGGAATTTCAACTCCATTAATTGATATTTTTATTATAGGGCTACCAGGATCACCATACTTTGGTGGGGAAAACTCTCCTGAAAGGAGGTTAGCTAAATAACCATCAATTTGTATAGTATTGATTTGTTTCTTCTTTCTCCTTGGTTTCTTATTCACAGTTGTTTAACTAGTTGATTCAATTCTGGGATCTCCCTAATGGCTTGCTATAATGGAATTTCAATATTTAGCCGTTTAATTTTCTGAATCAGATGGTTTTCATTTGGTATCATTGGTTCTGAAGGACCTTTTGGGGTTACCTCATGGAGTCACTCTAGAAAATGAGCCTATTTTAAGACATGGCAGATTTCCCTAGCCTTATGATCAACTTCTGGAGATGGGGAAGAGTGTGACTTAGTATTAGTCTTCGTGAAATATTCTAGACAGTTGTTGGACTTTTTCAAAGTATCTCTAGAAGATGACTCTAGGGCTCTGGAAGTGGAGTCCAAATGGTTGGCAAGGGATATAATGAAAATGACTCCAGAGGATAGTTCCAGAATGTTGCTAGAAAGTCCTTCATTTGATAGTCTTGTGGGGGTCCACTATGGGCTTCTTCTCATCATTTCTAATCTAATTGTTTGTATTCTCTGAAAATATCTCTTCCTCACCTTCCATAATTTTAATTATAGTAGGCTAGTGTGGTTGAAGAAATGTTTTTCCTGACCACGGTTGCACATTTCCATAATGGATAGCATTTATCCCAACCATATTTTCTTGCTTGATAGAGTACATAGGGGAAACTTGGTGATTATTCTTTATATTTGCAATTGGTTCGGCTAGCAGTTGAGGTTGGCTAACTTGGTCAGGTTGATGTTGATTTTACGAAGGTGGTAGGAGGTTTCGTTGTTGATTCTTCATGCGACGAGGTCCTTTGCAGAACTAGTTAAAGGGTTAGTTCCATTGTGGTACAAGATTTTGAGGATACTAAGGTTGTTACAACTAGTTAGCCCATTGGGAATTTGTCTGTGGTTGATTCATCCATTCTGGAGATCCCTAAGAATAAGGTTCCCAATTAAGGTTCCAAATTAGATGGCCCTTGTGGTTGTTAAGAAAAGGTGTGTTGTACACCTTGCATAATATTGATATATTTTATTTATGTAAAAGAAATAATTATTTGTGGTGCATCTTAATTGATGTGTTTAGCCACATTAAATATTTATTTGGGTGCCACTTGTAAGAGTTGTATGTAACATTGGGTTAGTTATTTTATATATGGAAGACATAGAATAATTAATTGGAAAATTATTTAATACTGGGCATAGAGTGAAAACTTAGTTGCAAATATTAAATGAGGGGTCAATGGTTTTGTGTAACCATGGTTTTGGAACACATGGTTTTCCCTATACTACATCTTGTATTTGTGTGAGTTTGATTCTATAAAAGCAAGCACATGGTTAGTAGTTGGGGTTGGCTGGTTGAGTTGGGATGTCATTGTATTGGGTTTCTCAAGTGCATATGTGAAGCATGACATGGGATGTGTGGTTATGTGCTTGGACATGCATGGAGGATGCATTGGAGGAGCTTGATGTTTTAGGAGTGTCCATGAGACTTTGTAAGTGTATTTTAATGTTTCATTGCTAAATAATACATTGAGTGTGGATGTTTTTGGAGGTTGAGTGTTTCCCTCCTGAGGGTTTTCCCAGGATATATCTTATGTTATCTTGTAGCTTGTCTATTTGATCTTTGCATTATGGAATTGTTGTAAGATTGTATGCATTGCATTCTCTCATAGGGTTATGTAGGAATTAGTTTCATCAACCTATGAATTCCTAACAATGGCCAAAGTGTTGCCCACTAGTTATTATTCCAATTGGTTTCAGGACGCCAAGATAGGTTTAAATTTTTCCCATAAGATAAATTCCATCCAGGTCTTTGTCCCATTTAGTTGACCTCTTCTTCTACTTGGGAAGTCTTCTTTTTGGAATTTTTTATTGCATTCAACAAGTCGCATTGGTCTGTGGAATGGTTTTTATCACAAATCTGGTAGACGTCAGTCTTATCCAGAGGACACTCACGCAAAAAATGTTTGTTCCTACATCTCGAATAGTAGATAGAGAGTTTTTTTGAGTTGTATGTTTTATCTTGAATTCCATCTAAGATGATGTTTAGTTGGACAAGAATGTCAGTCTTTAGATTTGTGATTTCTTCCCTTAGTTGACCAATTTCATTTATTCCCCTTATCAGACCAGATTTTCTAATATTTGCATGGGTTCTTGAATAGTTTCTGCATAGAGAAGAAATATCAGGGAGACTAAGTTTGTCTATGTCTCCTTGTCCAATTAAAACTAGGGTCTGTCATGTGTCCTCCTCAAGACCTTTCAAGAATAGGATTTTAATCAATTTAGCGATCATGATATCCTCCCCATACCATTTCATATTAAAAAGGAATATGTCTAGAAAATCATTGAATTTCATCTTCTTTTTGTTTAAGGTGAAATAACTCTTCCTTCCTATCATTGACCCTATAGTAGTCTTGGTATTTGTCAAGGAACACGGTTTCCATCTCTCACCAGGAGTCAATTGATCCTACAACTAAACCCATGAACCATCTCATAGTTGAATCCTTGAGTGTGGAAGGGAACAAATTTAGTTTTTGGTTATCAATTTTGTAGTCATAGGTTTGACAAAGTACCTTAAACTAAAAAAGAAACATGCCTGGGTCTTTTGAAGCCATACCTCTAAACGTGGGTAGGACAAAAGGGTAGATATTTTTCATAGGAGCTTCTTCATCCTAATTCAGATTTATGGGATAGGTAAATGTTTGTTCTACCCTTCTTCTTCCCCCATTGTTACCATTGTTATCATGGTTAGCATTATTGTCTGTCATGGTTCCTACTAAAGTGTTTTGCACTATGTGGGAACTTTTGATAGTACTTTGTGAAACCTCGGGTGGATCCTTATCGACCAGTTGATAGTGACAAATTTCTTCAACTAAGGCTTCTATCCCCTCAAGTTCATTGCTTGGTATTTCAGGTTGGGGGGTTTTTTTAACAAATCTTCCATGGGGACTCCTTTTCTAACCATATAGAAGGAGTTGACAATACTTTTGGTTCACTAATTTGAGTAATTTAACTAGTTTCCTAATAACACCTTGAACAAAGAGCAACTGGTCCCCGACAGTAGCGCCAAAAAGTGATAAGTCATCATTAAACTTGTACTTTTATTCAACAATTAGTTTATCAACTAGGGTGGTGTCCTACATGGATAATTGCAAGAGGAAGTAAAATACTCATCATAGTGATCATTTTTAGGCCCTCTTTGGAATAAAACAAATGCTCATACAGAAAATAAAATCTTATCTAAGAAAGCATTTAAAGTCTAATCTATGAATGCATTAAGAACTAAACTAGAAAAGCATGTAAAATCTTACTACAAAAGTATTTATCTTTCAGAAAGAAATATCAGAAAAATAGAGTTAACTATGGAAATTAACAGTACCAACTATATTATTAACTTTAGAAATAAACAATGCTTTTGCCTATGGTGTTTCTAGTATGACTTAGAATAATGAACAAGAGAATGGAACAAGAGAACTATAGAACCTACTTTAGAACAGAATAATGACTACGAAACTTGCATGTTAGAAAGTGTTTATTACCACATGACAAACACAGAAGACTATATATTACTTTTCAATGAAACAATTCATGAAATTCACAAGACATTAAGAAAATGAACACTTATCTAAGACACAAATCTTCAATCCGAACGAGTGGCTAACTCCTTGAAGATTCACACTTGTAGAAATTCAAACTAACATAACATGAAAATTCATAGTTTGCAATACAAATAACTTAAATTCAAATTTTTAGGACTTATTCGTATATTTATCTATATGTCCCTTATCAAATCAAATAAATACTGTTATAGTTTTATATAACATCTAAAACATAATCTAAGAGTTTAATTCTATGATCTAGCATATTTTGGTTGCATGCATTACACCACATCAGATTTTTCTAACATACATCATTAATAACATGATGTTCAGTTTTTAGAAATAACAAAGAAATTAAAACAATGATGAAATTGACTCCGAGCAGGAGTCTTCCAAATATTTATGAAACATATCCATCATTATGTCTTGAAGGAAAAATAGGTGCATTGTATCTCACGAATGCAGAGTAGTACTAAGTGCTTTTTAGAGTTATTTTCTAGGGCATGTGTTCCAGTGCTACTATTCTAGAGCAGTTCTTCCTTCCTTTTCAACATTGTTTTAGGGCCCTATTTATAAAAAATAGATCTTTTTGCACCCACAATCATTAGTCCAAGAGTTCAATTCATCCAGAATAGAAAATAAAGTATTATACATTATTTTTAAACAAATAAATAATGATTCATCATAAAATCAAATGATATTGGCATGTTAGGTTCAATAGGCTGTGAAAAGAAGGCAATTTGGCTGAAGTAGGATGAGGTTTATTTTTAGCTCGTCAACATGACCCATTGATGCACTTTATGTTTGTTCAAAAAGATTTTAGACTCGGGTTCACCACCACTAGTACCATGGATATTTTCCCCTGTGTGATCACATTATTCATGTTTTCACTACTAGATTGAACCACATCATTCCTACCTCCTTCAAGAGTTCCATTTGACGCCTCCTCATCCTCAAGGTCATTCCAATAGAATTCCTTAATCTCAAGTAAATTTCCTCATTATTTAATCTTGATAGACCATCACCCACTACATAATATCATTATTGTTGATTAAAATACGATTTTATGGTGGCCTTTCTCTTTGATGGGGCTCCTCTCATTTTTTGATTTTCTAGATTTGAGGATGTCATTTTCATTGACAATGTTAAAAAAGTGTTAAAGTAGTGTTCTTGAAGTTGCAAATTCAAAATATTTGTGTTATATATGTGAATCACTACTCAGTGAAATGAATAAAATTGAACTACTTATACAAAAAGAGAAGAAGACGACACATGTATTTTAATATTTAATCGCTATCACATAGAATCAAATTATTAATTTAATCATTTACATTTTGATGCAGAGGCATCCACACTATAACCTTCGCATATAGCATGGATGTCTGCAGACCAACCTCATCATCATCATCTTCGCCATCATCATCATATTCCGCTTTACTCTGTCAGCATCATCATCATGTTTCCTAAAACCACCAACAGCATCATCATATTTCAGACACTCGCAATTGTCCTCCTGCCGACTACTATTCACCTCCTCCGTTTTCCGCCTATCATCATCATGATATTCAGCGGGCGCAAACATCCTCCGGTTGCACTGTTCATGGGGCTCCAAACACTATCGGCATCATCATGATACGCGACACCACCTTCGTCAGCAGGATAACCAATATCCGGTTGCCCCAAAGATCCTGATGACGGTCACCTTCAGCACCTTTCCTTCGATGCTCCGCTAGCCGACGACACAAGCAACAGCATCATGATCTGCTTTATCCGGTTCTCTTCGAAACCTCCTGATGATGTTAATACAACCTTCTGCCACGGACTTCCGCCGATACCTACGCACTTAACAACGGCAGGATAAACTCGCATAGGGGGATATCTCAATATCCTGATGACGATGACGTCATATCCTAATGACGATGACGTCACCCAATATCCTGATGACCTCTTCAACACTTAGCCAAAAAAACCCGAACTTTCACTCCCGCATCTACTCGCGATACGCGGATGTTTGGCACTCCCGATAGATGATCCTGACACCGATACGCTCCTCCTCGGCTCTCCTGATGGTGATCACCCCGACGACGCACTTGTGCTTCATGCAATCAAAAACATCATGCTCTCCTTCACTTATCCGGATGACGATATCCGAACTGTCTGCAGGATATTCACCAAGATATCCTGATGATGCCATTTTGACGAACTTCTTCACTTAGTGAAACTTCACTTCGCCGATCCTCCAGGGATGACCCGATCTACTCTCAGGGTGATCTTCCAACTCAATCAGCTCGACCTAGCACATGAGGATGCTAGGCTTCTCAACATCTGTCGACCGCGATCCTGCACACCTGCATGCAAACAAAACACAAACTACAATCTAACCTACTGTACATTACCATTCCACCGATCAGATGAGTCAACCGGTGGAATGGATCAGTGAATCCATGAAACCACCCAAACCAGCAGATTGATTACACAAAGGAGATCAAACAGAAAACGAAACAGGATCTTTATTGATTCCAAAGATGCAATACAATATACTGCTTCTCACACAGCACAAATGAACTCCTCTGCTTAATGCAACACTATACTGCTGATCGATGATCTACAATCAACCGATCCGCCTGCTTAAATAGATTTCCCTACGAGTACTACTGACCCGACTCCAAGCGGCTGGGAACTCTCCAGGCGGCTGGGAGATCCAACCGATCATACATCATGACAGCTGTTATAACTGACTAACTAAAAATAGCAAAAGCCTGGTCAGCATGATCTTATCATGATCAGCATGACCTTATTACATGCAATTGGTCTTAACAGACCTTCTTGGAAACATAAACAAGACCTAAAACTACTAACTGCCTCATGAAGGCCAGCTGTCAGGTAGGTGCTCCTGCACCATACTCCCCAACAGAAAAGAACTCATGTCCCATGAGTTTAGTATGTGGAAGTCCTCCACCTCTACACTTTGCTTTGTCAATAGTCTAACCTGCTCCAGCTTTATCTGCTACTGTCTCTTGGCTTCTCCAAGACTTCTGAACTGTAACTTGCTTTCTGGCAAGTAAATCATCATGCCTGTTGATGTAGGCCTTTCTCTCACATACCCTGTGTTTGTCAGGTTGCCTGACCAGAACCTCTGTCTGAACTGCCTCTTGAACTGCTGAAATGTTCAACTCTATCTTCCTGTCAATCTTTATAGGACAAGCAATAGTCCCAACTATGACAACATCCTTGTCATTCTTCTGAACTGGTTGCTGTTTGCACCCCTGTTTCTGAACCTGCTGCTGACCTCTGTCAGTCACAACTGAACCTGTCTTCAACTTGTTGTCTGTAACAACTCCTTTCCCTGCAGTGTCCTGAACTGCCTTTATGCCTGCTCCTCTAGGCATCTGCACAAACTCCTTCTTTCCCATTAAAATGATTTGGGCTGCCTTCTGTACTGCAGCTTTTGCCTGCAATGGCATCAACTTAATAATCTTCCCATCCTTCTTGATGGTATAGGTATTAGCATACCCATCATACAGTACCCTTCTGTCAAATTGCCATGGTCTACCCAACAGTAGGTGACAACATTCCATAGGCAAAATATCACACAAAATTCTATCCTGATATGCTCCAATCTGGAAATCCACATATGCCTGTTCAGAGACAAAAAGTGATTGACTATCACTCACCCAAGATGTCTTGTAAGGGTGTGGGTGTGGAATCCTTTCCAACTTCAGTTTATCCACCATTTCCTAAGATACCATGTTGTCTGTTGAACCAGTATCAATGACAACCTTACATACTTTACCTTTGCTCTTACATGTGGTCTTGAAAAGAGCTCTTCTTTGCATCAGATCCTTTGATGCCTGTAAACTAATTCTCCTTAGCATCAATGATTCTCCACTCTCTGGATATCCATAATTATCAGGATCTCTGTTTGAACTCTGTGCACTTTCTTCTACTTTCTCTTCTTGCACCAGTTGTACTCTCTTGTCACTAGTTCTATCATTTCTGGATGATGAACCTTTGTTTTCTGGACATTTGAAAGATGGATGACCAAACTAACCACAGGTGTAACACTTTCCTGAAAATGTAGTAGAACCTCTACCACCTCCAAATCTTCCTCTATTACCTTTCCATCCACCTCTGAAATCAGACTGTCCCTGTCCTTTACCAGTGTCTTCTTGACCCTCATTGGTTTGCTTTTGTGCAGGGGCTGCTCCTCTTCCCCTATTGTTTCCTCTTCCTTCCGTGGACTTATCATGTCCTCTATTCATCTTTTCTTCAATCCTGATTGCCATTTGGTAACAATCCTCCACATTCTTAGGGTTGGCTAACACTAACTCATCCTGTATGTTAAACCTCAAACCAGCCAAGTACCTAGCCACCTTTTCTACCTCATTCTCATGATGACCAGATCTCATACTTAACAGATAAAATTCCTCAGTATATGCTTTCACATCCCTGTCTTTCTGCTTTAAAAATTGCAGCTTCTTAAACATCTGGATTTCATAATCCCTTGGCAAGAATTTCCCTTTGATCCTTGCTACCATCTTATCCCATGAAGTGATCTTAGACTTCCCTTGTTTCCTTCTCTCGGATTGTACATAATCCCACCAAACCAAAGCATGACCTCCTAACTTGGTCTTTGCAATCTTTACCTTCTGATCCTCAGCAACATCTTCACATTCAAAGTGATTATCCAGTGCAGCAATCCAATCTAACAACTCATCTTCATTCAAACTTCCAGTATATTTGGTAACATCAACCTTTACCTTAGGTTTTTCACTCTGCACTGCCTTTAACAGTTTTGCCAATCTCTGGTCTTCAGCATCCAGATCTTCAGCTACCTCTTCATACTCTTCAACAGTATCTTCATCTTCTTCAGACTCACTGTCTGCCACTTCCCTCTTTTTGTTCTTTTCCAGGGCTGTCAGCCTGGCTTGAAGTGCTTCAGCAAGCTCCTTCATCTTCCTCATCTCTCTAGCATGTTTCTCCTTCATTTCCTGCAATTCCCTTGCAGTACCACTACCTTTAGGAGGCATTTTGTCAACCTCTCAATCAACACACAACACACAATTCAACTCTACCTCTGCCCTTTCAGTGACAGAATCAACACACAATAGCCCAGATGTTTTGCTGAGCTCTGATACCACTATGATGCAGAGGCATCCACACTATAACCTTCGCATATAGCATGGATGTCTGCAGACCAACCTCATCATCATCATCTTCGCCATCATCATCATATTCCGCTTTACTCTGTCAGCATCATCATCATGTTTCCTAAAACCACCAACAGCATCATCATATTTCGGACACTCGCAATTGTCCTCCTGCCGACTACTATTCACCTCCTCCGTTTTCCGCCTATCATCATCATGATATTCAGCGGGCGCAAACATCCTCCGGTTGCACTGTTCATCGGGCTCCAAACACTATCGGCATCATCATGATACGCGACACCACCTTCGTCAGCAGGATAACCAATATCCGGTTGCCCCAAAGATCCTGATGACGGTCACCTTCAGCACCTTTCCTTCGATGCTCCACTAGCCGACGACACAAGCAACAGCATCATGATCTGCTTTATCCGGTTCTCTTCGAAACTCCTGATGATGTTAATACAACCTTCTGCCACGGACTTCCGCCGATACCTACGCACTTAACAACGGCAGGATAAACTCGCATAGGGGGATATCTCAATATCCTGATGACGATGATGTCATATCCTGATGACGATGACGTCACCCAATATCCTGATGACCTCTTCAACACTTAGCCAAAAAAACCCGAACTTTCACTCCCGCATCTACTCGCGATACGCGGATGTTTGGCACTCCCGATAGATGATCCTGACGCCGATACGCTCCTCCTCGGCTCTCCTGATGGTGATCACCCCGACGACGCACTTGCGCTTCATGCAATCAAAAACATCATGCTCTCCTTCACTTATCCAGATGACGATATCCGAACTGTCTGCAGGATATTCACCAAGATATCCTGATGATGCCGTTTTGACGAACTTCTTCACTTAGCGAAACTTCACTTCGCCGATCCTCCAGGGATGACCCGATCTACTCTCAGGGTGATCTTCCAACTCAATCAGCTCGACCTAGCACATGAGGATGCTAGGCTTCTCAACATCTGTCGACCGCGATCCTGCACACCTGCATGCAAACAAAACACAAACTACAATCTAACCTACTGTACATTACCATTCCACCGATCAGATGAGTCAACCGGTGGAATGGATCAGTGAATCCATGAAACCACCCAAACCAGCAGATTGATTACACAAAGGAGATCAAACAGAAAACGAAACAGGATCTTTATTGATTCCAAAGATGCAATACAATATACTGCTTCTCACACAGCACAAATGAACTCCTCTGCTTAATGCAACACTATACTGCCGATCGATGATCTACAATCAACCGATCCGCCTGCTTAAATAGATTTCCCTACGAGTACTACTGACCCGACTCCAAGCGGCTGGGAACTCTCCAGGCGGCTGGGAGATCCAACCGATCATACCTCATGACAGCTGTTATAACTGACTAACTAAAAATAGCAAAAGCCTGGTCAGCATGATCTTATCATGATCAGCATGACCTTATTACATGCAATTGGTCTTAACAGACCTTCTTGGAAACATAAACAAGACCTAAAACTACTAACTGCCTCATGAAGGCCAGTTGTCAGGTAGATGCTCCTGCACCACATTTAATTAAAAATACTCCATGCACAACCAATTGCCACATCATCATTTCTTTCCAATGATGCACCTTCCTGCTCTGACTATCTTCATTTTATGCTTGGAGTGCCACAAGTTGTCAATGTGGTTTGATCACATAGTGCAGAATAAATAAACCATTCATCTTCTTTTTAATACTACGGGCCCCTAAAACTAATCAAAATTTACAGAAGTAGTAATTAAAAAAAATATAATAATGAACATATACTTATATAAAATAAAATTAAATATATATAATAAAGAACATTTAATTTAATATGAAATTACTGCGAGATGTGACATCTAACACGTCACTTTTTTTCTAGTGAATGGCACTACCTTGTGCTCTAACCATCTTTATTTTCTTTTTGGAGCCCCATGAACCATTGGTACAATTTGATCCAACAATTTGAAATAAATAAAATATATGGCTTTGGTTGATTAATACGAGTTGATTATGAAAGGTCGGCATGAATAAATCATTACAAGTGGGCCCCAACAACTATGACCAAATACTATGGGCCTGACAACTGACACATCACCTTTTCTATCTAGTGTTGTTTTTTCTCACTTACATAATCTTTATTTCTGATGAAGGGGGTAAATCATAAAACACACAATAACAAAAATTTCATATAGAAAATAGAATGATATTTTATTAATATGGGCAAAACATTACATTACAGAAGCTCAAATACAATTAGAGGATGAATCCCCTATAGGCTGCAACACATTACAGCTCCCTCTCTCAAGACTCTAGAATCTTCAGCCTTCTGTAACCCCAAATCAACTAGGGTTTCTATTTTCCTGCCTTTTCTTGACTCTACACCTTCCCCCTTAACTCTACTACCCCAAGGGTTCCCAAAAATGGTCATATATAGCCCCTTTTGGCGGCCACCAACTTAATTTCAAAACTTGCATCTCCCTCCAAAAATAGGTCAACTTCGTGGGGCCATAACTTTCCATCCGACTGTTGGATTTTCAATTATAATACCTTTTCGGAAAGCTCTTGAAAAGACGGTTGTGCACAAGTAGTACCTAAAGGTAGAATGCTTGGGTTTCCCACCAAATTTCGAGCCCATCTGGAGCCTCTAATTGCCTCAAATTTGAATTTGAATATTTCAATAGGATTTTTAGAATTTGAAATTTTAATATCTCACAAATGACAAATGATATTGAAGTGATTTCTTCACCATTAGCTTCAATTCACCATTCTGGAGGTCCGTGTAAGATTTTGTATCCAGCCGTGCACAAATGCAAACTTACTAAAAATAGTAACACTACCAAATTTAGCCCTTATTGAAAAGAAACAACATTTGTTTTTGGTTGATGCAAGATTGCTCTTACACCCTAGATGCTCCTACATCAATTTCCACCTTTGAGCCCCACTAGGCGTTGATGCATCTTGATCTGACATCCCAGAATAAATAAAAGATGTCCATTTAGAACTACAGTATCTTAATAAATTGACACATGTAGCTTCTACCTATACACTTGTAGGTATGACCTATACACATGTAGCAACGACCAATACCCTTAATACTGTGGGCCCCATGACTGACACATCATATTTTCTAGCCAATGACACTGTCTATGACTTGTATAATCTTTGTTTTTGCATTTGAGCCCCACTAGGTTCTGATGTAGACTGATCTAAAGGCCTGGGATAAATAAAAGATGTTTGTTTAGTAGTACGGGCAGTTAATAAATTTATACAAGTATGCCCCAGTAGCTAAGAACCATACACTAGCTACGACCTATACACTTGTAGCTAGGACCTATACACCTAATACTATGGGGATGACAACTAACACATCATCTTTTCTAGCCAATGGTATTATCTCCTACTTGGATAATCTTCATTTCGACCTTTGAGCCCCGATAGTTGTTGATGTAGTTTGATCCGACGGCCTGGGATAAACAAAACATGTGCATTTAGTACTACGGGCTCTTAATAAATTTATACATGTGGACCCTAGTAGTGCATTCAAGTCTACGGACCTTTAAAATAAAATGACTGTGCACCCCCCAACTCACATGTAAGCTTTTTTGACCAATGGCGGTGCCTCCTTATCTTTGCAACTTTATTTTCTCCTTGTAGCCCCACAAACCATTGATTTGGTTTGATCTGATGGTGCAGGTTAACTAAAATATGTTCATTTCACCTTTCTTTAGAAAGGAGGCAAGGGACATAGAGGCAAAACCATCAACATAAATTTATTTGGAAGGAAATACATTAGGGAAATACATCTACAAATTGTTATAGAGATTAATCATACAATAAACAATATAGAACTACTGTAAAAAATAAATATTTAAATCAATATAACAAATTACAAATATATAGGAGCACAAGTGTACATGAGAACTATTGTTATAGAGATTAATCATACAATATACAATACAAAATATGATATAAATTGAAAATTATGTCTTTGTTACTCACCACGAATGGAAGAATGAAGTAGAGTTGTAGATTGTGTCTATTCCCCAACTTTTAAGAATGTACCCTCCTATCTCATAGTTGGCATCTCACAGCAGATTGATAAAATGTCACTTCAAAGGAGGTGAGTGCAGGATCATGATGGGTCTTGAAATAATACCTCTTAGTGGCCATGAAAATACTAAAAAATAGACTTAATTAAGTTCATGTGAAATTTTTAATGGATTATCTACACAATTTTAAAAATATGTAAGAACAAAATTTGTAGAGAAATCAATCTAGTTTATGGGCTACTATTTTTTCAAAAAAAAAACTAAATTTACTTGGTGAAAAATGAATATTTCAATGAACAGCTATTAAATTCTTCAGAAAAAAATAAAAAGTGGGTATCATTCCAGCCAACCTAAGTATGACCAAAAAAAATATTTTTTTGAATCTTTCAAAATAAGTAAAGGACTCATGCTTGAATGTGATGCATATTGTTTTGAAATGTTTTTCCAAGAAAATAATTAGTTATGATTTTTTTACTATGACTTTTTTAAAAGACTAAAAAGTAATTTTCTAGCCAACCTAACTCAATCAAAAAAATTGGAATTCAAATTTTTTTTATAAAACCTATAGCCAGAAAAGCATAGAGTGTGACACATCTTTCAGATTTGAAAAAGGTGAAATAGTTTGAAAGTTATGGATGTTTTTCAATCAATGTGTCCATTAGGATTTCAGACACACTCTATATAGAAAATTACTAATAGTTGTTTAATAATATGATAATCAAGCAAATCTTATTTTTTTAGAAACCTGACAATTTCTTCAATAAACCCTTTTCATTTTATCAAATTTGAATTGAAAAAAAGTCATCGATACGGAGGGTGAATTTAGAAGAAGAGGGTGAAGCCTGTAAACATGTTAGAATTGAGAGAAAGTCAACTATGACAGTCTCAAGCCTAAATCCAAGGCATTCCTGAAGCATAACGGATATCCGTTAATAATGGATATCTATTATTAAGCTAATGGATATCCATTTTGTAGAGCCAGAAACAGATATCTGTTCCTAGAAAATGAATATATGTTTTATATATATATATACTACAAGCTCTCTTTCTCTATTCTTCTTTCTCTATCAATCTCCCTCTCTCTATCTCTCTGTGCATCTTTCTCTTTACTCCTACCACAATATGCATGTTCACTTCTCAATATATGTTAACCATGGCACAAAAACTTAGTATCTTCACTCGAGATGACACCCTATGACAACTCATGTAACTTGTCTATTTTTTTGAAAAACATATATAGATACGATCCTAGAGTCACCACTCAACTCTTATCACATTCTCACAAATGTATTTTCAACTATGAAGTTAGATCTATTGCCTTCCTAAGGCTATGGGAATCCATAGACACATTCCATGGAAAGTTGTTCCTTCAACTTAGTTGCTCCTTATATGGGAACAACCTAGATATCACAATCCTCCAATGTATCTCCTTCTTCGGGTATCACGTCTAAAGTTCCTAATCCTTAATGAAGATCACATGCTCTTCTTTCAATCACACATAAGTCCTTTGGTTTTGTTCACCACCTTAGTTGTTATTCATCCTTGAGCCTTATAGTCTAAACCCTATTAGTTCATTATTCTCTTGAGCATCATTGATCTACTCAAAAAATCATTTTCAAATTTTGCACATCAACATCAAACCAATACCCTCCCTTAATAAATTACACTCTATTCATGGTATCTCACTCTCCAACTATTCAGAGCCAATTATCTAGAGCCACAACTCTATTGCTCCATGGAACAATGGTGCAGTCATGGCCGGAGGGTTCATAGAATGAACTACCCAAACCATGTAGCTAGAGTAAACACAACGGAAACAACACAATCATAGAATGAAATGGAAGATTCGTATATTCATAATATCAAAGAATTGTAATGCTCATCTGTCGACAACATGTGGGCTACAATCAAAGGGCTCACAAGCCTACTTTCCGGGCTACAATAGATATGCAAGATATGGCATTGAAGCACCTTCCCGAAAAGGATCTAACTATCTATCTTATGAACTCCACTAACTAACTTCCTAATGCATCTAGGAGATGTATATATATCATTGTCAAGCTCATAGAATCCTCTGCATCGGCCACAAGAGGTTACAAACTTCAATGAAGTATGTAACATGTAGAAACAAGTAGGTCGGCCTACAACATCTAGTATTTCTTTGCAAATGCATGAAAATTGGTGCAAACCTCAATGAAGGTCTATTTGATCCATAAGTGTCATGTATGATGTTTCATTAGGCTCTACAAGTCACGAAAGTGCTCCGTAAACCTTCTCCTTCAACTGACTATCTGGATGCTTTGTTCTATGAGAACTGGTGATCTTCTGATAGCGATAACTTTCTGGAAACAAATCCAAATCACTTGAAATCTAAATATGATGTAGATGAAACTATGTAAATGCTAATTCCTGCTCCATGAGATCTGATACGAAGATGTACAAAAATGCAATACAAAATATTGAAACTACAAATGATTGAACTGAACTAAAAATGAGAGAAAACAAAACAATGCAAATATTTTTGGATGATGCAAGATGGCTCTGTAACTTGGGATGCTCCTGCATCAGACACCTGAGGTTGTTGAAAAAGTGAGTCCCTCACTTTTTTGGGGCTAGAGGAAAACCAAGGCGGTCTACCTGAGCCTAAGAAATCCATGATGAATCTTCTTCCAGTTTTCCTTTCCACTTAACCAAATATTATTTACACTACTTGCCTTTGGTACTGCATCCAACTCTACTATCCAAGATCTCCTCTATCTGCTCTAGTTGTTTTCATGGTAATTGGTCCTTCAATCCTTCTTCAATGTTGTCACTTGACTCTCCTTCATGATACTGGTATAAGTCTACAATGTTGAATATAGGTGATGTACCAAATGTCTCTGATAACTCCACTTCATAGGCATTCCCTGAATCAAACTTCTTAAGGATCTTACAAGGTCCAAACTTCTTCATTTTTAGCTTGTTGTATGTCCCCACTGGAAATCTATCTTTTCTCAGATATATCATTACTTCATCTCCAATTGAAAATTATTTGTGTCTCATCTTCTCATTTGCTTTCTTCTTATACTTACTATTCATCTCCTCTAAATGCTTCCTAGCTTGATTATGTAGTGTCTCCATGTATCCTACAAATTCTTCTACCTGTGCACTTCTCTTGTTCTCCATATTGATGTCTCTCAACATTGTAACTCCTCTAGGTTTCACTCCGGTCACAACTTAAAATGGTGCCTTCCATGTACTCCTATTCACTGAATTATTGTATGCAAACTCCACTTGTAGAATTAGATCCCAATTTCCTGCCTTATCTCCTACTAAACATCTCAACAAGTTACCCAAACTCCTATTTAGTACTTCTATTTGTCCATCAATCTATGGATGAAATGTTGAACTAAACTTTAGGTTTGTCTTCATCTTCTTCCACAATGTCCTCCAAAACTATCCAATGAATCTTGTATCTCTGTCTGAAACTATACTCTTAGGTAATCCATGTAATCTCGCAATCTTCTTGAAAAATAGGTTAGCAACATGTATTGCATCATTTGTCTTCTTACAAGGTATGAAATGTGACATCTTTGAAAATCTGTCCACCACTACAAATATAGAATCATATCTCCTCTGTGTTCTTGGAAAACCTATTATGAAATCCATGCTTATGTCTTCCCAAGGTCTCTCTGGTACTATCAAATATTTATAGAATCCAGTATTTTGACTACTCCCTTTTGCAACTTGACAAACTCTGCAACTCTTCACAAACTTCCTTACATCCTTATGTATCTGAGGCCAAAAGTAGTGTTCACTTACCAAAGCCATTGTCTTGTCAATCCCAAAATGTCCTGCTAATCCACCACTATGTTTCTCTTTTATCAATTTATCTCTCATTGAACTCTTAGGTATACATAACTAATTTACTTTGAACAACATATCCTTCTGAATGAAATAATCCAACCACTTACTCCTATATTTCACAACAGGTTCCTTACATGATCTCCATGCTTCTGCAAAATCAAGATCCTCTTCATACATGTGCTTCAGTTCCTCAAAACCTATTACTTCTACTCTCATCTCTGTCAGCAAATTCCTTCTTCTACTCAATGCACCTGCAACTTTGTTTGACTTCCCACTCCTATGCTTCAATACAAATGTGTAACTCTGCATGAACTCTACCCATCTCATATGTCTCTAATTCAACTTTCCTTGACTGTTCAAATACTATAAAGCTTGACGATCAGTGTACAATACAAATTCCTTTGGCAACAAGTAATGTCTACACTTCTTCAAGGCTTGAATTATGGCATAGAACTCCTAATCATAAACTAAATATCTTCTCCTTGCATCATTCAACTTCTCACTGAAATATGCTATAGGTCTCCCTTCTTGACTTAACACTACTCCTATTGCATTTCCACTGGCATCACAATCTACTTGAAATACTTTTTTAAAATCTAGTAATGCTAACACTAGTTGCTCTATCACTTTCTATTTCAATAATTCAAAACTTCTATCTGCTCCTGATGTCCACTTAAAGTCTTTTCTATCACCTTTCATTGTCTCTATCATTGGTGTGCCTATTGAACTGAAATTTCTGATGAACTGATAGAAACTTGCTAATCCATGGAATGATCTTACCTCTCCAATGTTCACAGGGGTTGGCCACTCAACAATTTCTCTAACCTTATCAGGATCCATCTTCAATCCTTCCCTAGAGATCACAAATCCCTAATATACCAACTCTTCCTTCATGAAACTACACTTCTTGATGTTTATTAGCAACTTCTCTTCCCTCAACCTCTGCAATACTTGTCTAATTTGCCACAAATGTTCTTCTTTTGTCTTACTAAAAATCAGAATATCATCCAAGTACACAATAACAAACTTACCCAAGAATTTCTTCAAAACCTCATTCATCAACCTCATGAAAGTACTTGGTGCATTAGTCAATCCAAAAGGCATCACTAACCATTCAAACAGTCCCTTATTTGTCTTAAATGGAGTCTTCCACTCATCTCCTTCTCTGATCCTAATTTGATGGTATCCACTCTTCAAGTCTATCTTTGTGAAATACTTTGCTCCACTCAAACATATTGAACTGCATCAAACAACTAAGAGGGGGGTGAATCAATTGTCCTAAAACTTTTAACCAAATATGATCATCAACTTATCAATTACTCATTCAGATACAACCATGAAAGTATCAAATGATAAGCTCAACACAAAAGCATAAACAACATAGGAGACACTAGATTTTTATGTGGAAAACCCTAAAAGGGAAAAACTATGGTGGGTGTTAGCCCACAGAAATATATAAGTTATATCAATACTTAAAAATAGAGGCTCACTGCCTACAAGGTTCACTGTAAAGAAAGGCTCACTGCCAAAGGGTGGCTCACTGCCAGAAGAAGGCTCACTACCAAAAGGTTGAACTGAGATAACAGCATCTACTTCATGCCAAAGTTCAGTTCCATTGAAGCACAAACACATCTACTCTGCTCTGCTACCTTCCTTCACTTTATCTTCACAACTTCACTCTTGGACACATTTTCACGACTCAATTACAAGTATTTATACACTACATCAACCTTGGAATGATCATCAAGGTTGGCGTTACAATAATCAACTGTTGGAACAATCTCCAAAGTCAGCATTATAAACATACATAAAATAGGTCTGGACCTAATACAAATTAGGCTAAGGAAAAGATGTAAGAATGTATACGGATCACACCATGCCTTAGTTGGGACCAAGGATAACTTTAAGGAACCCCCCAAAAAAATACCTATAAAATCCTGGCAAATCCTAGCTAAGTGCCATAATTTTCCTGGTGAATCTTTCCTTTTTTTTGGAAAATATATTAATTTTCCTAGTGAATCTATGCATATTATTAGAATTGTTTTTAAAATCCTAGCAAATCGTAGCGAATGATAGATAAAAAAAGTAATTACAATGGTAAATCCTTCCTTTAAAATTTTACATAGTGGGTCGGCGCAGTGCCCCCATATATTCTTTTATTTTTTATAATTCTAAAGTAGGGGCTTAGTGGCGGCAGCCACCGATGGGGTCAAGGGGCAGTGCCCCTTGCGGGGATCAAGGGGGTAGAGCCCCCTCGCGGGGTCTAGGGATAGCAGCCCCGACGCACTCCTGTCGCGATACAGGCGGGGTCGAGGAGCAGAGCCCCTCACTGCCAAGCACAAATCCATTATTACAAAGGCATTTTAACACATAAAAATTAAATATTTTTAAATTACCCAAAAATAAATTCCATGGATTGAATCCCACGGCCCAAAAGCAATTTTGGGCTCTTTTAAGCATGTGCCTTTTTAAAGGCATGCTGAGGATCCTAATCCCACAACCCAAAAGCAATTCTGGGCTTAGCATGCCTTTAAAAAGGCACATGATTAAAAGACCCACGAAATTTAATTAAAACCGTTAGATTAAAACAGAAATCAATGGATATAAATACAGTATGGATCCCTATTCCATAATATAAGTAGGAATTTAATACACTAATGGCAAAATCGGTCCTCATACACAGTAAATAGTTTAATTCTATTGGTGAATATGTAGGTGAATTAAAACATGCCTTTGAAATTTTAGGCGAATCACCATTAGTACCACATAGAATATTGTGGAGAAAATAATAATTATAAATGCCTCATAAATAAATTGGTGGTGAATTGAAATGCAATTGACCAAAAATTTGAAAAATCTGGGCGAATTAGCCCCCCGCCACTTGCACTGTATTCGCCAAATCGCAATTTGAAAATATAAACTATTCACCCATTGGCGAAGATTTGCCACTAAAAAAATCATTGGCTGGGACTCAAACATGATCTTCCATGCTACAACATGCTATCACAATCTTCGATGCATCTCCGTAGATGATGAATTCAACCAGGTCAGCCAAGACTGATGTTAAGACAAGTATTCTCAATAACACGCTTCATGCAAGATCTGAATTACACCTTGTGGACCAATCTGAATGTAGGAGCATGATCAAGAGACATCCACAAGCACATTATAATCACCAGGAACAACCGCACGATCTCTAACAACTCTATCAACAAGATTCTTCAAACTGGAGCACAAGAACAACACTGCCAGCCACTGTCATGAGTAAAAGATAGCTTGTGGACTACCAAATCATGAACCATCACACTTGAAGGCACTAATCATCATCCAAGACTTACTTCCAGAATTGCAGACCAAAATACTTCAATACATAGGAATACAGAGCAAAACACTTTCTCCCTATCACCACCAAACACACAAAAAAAGTTGCTTTCACTCTGGTGAACATAACTCTCTCAATTCTTCATACCGAAGGCTCAAACTTAGAATATAACATCTTCATACAAGCTTCTAAATAACTTCCAATCCATAGGAAAAGATATTTATTCTACAGGAAATGCAAAGCATTCTTCTAGACTGTTCTCTTGCCTATAATGAACTATTTCTACTGCAACACATTATTATCAGCAAAGGGGCTAATTTTATCAATATCCTCAACAAAGTAAGAGCACAGTTGACACTAATGATAACACAAATATGTTGACATCAATGACAACACCGATTAGGCAGATACAACAATCTCCCTCTTTGTCATTGATGGCAACATATGATGTGAAAAACTGAAAAGACCATCAAGACAAGATTCTCCCCCTTTCTCCTTTGCACATCTGCACTGCATCCTTTCTCCTCCTGTGTTTTTCAAATGATTTCTCTCCCCCTTTGACATCAATGGAAAAGGGTGTAAGTACACATTTATGTTTAGGGTTTTAAGTTTGAACATTTGCATATTTTCCCATTCAAATCCTGAATTTTCTGAGTCATGGGGTCTTGCATTGTTCTACCTATTCTGATGCTGGTTTTCTGTGGTGGGTTCCTAGTTATTAGGTTTCATCCTTATGCTTTAGTGTTCATAGGTTGACCAGCCCCCATGTAATGTCTTACCTCCTTTTCCTATCGCACTTATGAAAAATGTTAAGTTTTTTTATGTGCAATTGCAAATGTATGTTGGCGGGCTGGGACAATCTCAATCAGCTTCCAAAAATGGGGAAAAAACTGAGTTATATGCATTTCCAAATGCATATCGGGTTGCATATACAAAGAAGGAATCTTCTGCAAGATTCCTCAAATATTCTACATTTGTATGTCGGGTCTGCTTGTATATCAGGCTTGTATGTTGAACATGCAAGCGAAATGTGCAAAGGGAATATACATTGAAAAATATGCAAATAGTTGATATACATTCGCTACGGTGGGATGGTCATCGGCAAGACAAAACTCATCAGTGGCCAAGCTTTTTCTCTCTCCGAGGGGCTGATGTACATTTGGTGGGGTCTGTTGTTGCATGCATCCTGGGTTCGTTTAGCGTTTGGGTGCATTCCTCACATATTCTGTGATGGATTCCCTATTTGTATGTGAGAGGGTTTTGTATGTTTGTGTTTGTATTTTTGACATACAAAGGTGCCAGTATACTTTTGCTATAGTGTAGCGGGGGAGATACAAGTGGTGGGGGCCGCGGAGATACAAGGGTGAATGTATATGCATTATGCATTCGAGAATATGGAAATGGACAAATGTAAGGTGGACGTAGCCAAGGAATTAATTGTAGTTGCAAAATGTTTTAACATCCATAGTTGTATACTTGGGATCGTCTATTCCAAATATATAATCGAATGCGCAAGCAAGATATACAATCAAATATACCTTCTGGACCCGATGGAGTTTCCAATCTGCTTCAAGAATATTTGGGGTCTGCCTTGTATGATAAGCAATTGTATGCATATGAGGGGGCCGATATACAAAGGGTGGGGCCCACGGATATACAAAGCCCAGATTTGAAAGGTTTTTCAAATTCGATGGATAAACGGTAGGGGTCCGTTGTATGTATATCACATTTCTATAATGTGATATGCAGAGAAATGTACAAAGCGATAGGTGCAATGAAACATATGCATTTCATACCCGATGGGGAAATCAAATGTAGCAGGTAAGTGTTTGAGGTCCGGCTTGTATATCAAGTGTTTTTATATGCTTTTGAGCATGCATATACAAGGGCAAAAAGGCAAAAATGAGAGGGAAGAAGGCTAGCGATACAAGCATGAGGTGCCTACGTGGCACGATATCATTGGTTGGTGGCTTCTCAGCGTATTTTGAAGCCATTAATCTCGGTGATTGGAGAGCAAGATCAACGACTATGTTTTAAACCTTCAGCGATGGGTTTTCCTTGTGTCTGTAGTTATTTTTGAGTTAGAAAACTCCATGGGTGCGCTGCTACGATTTCCAAGGGGAGTTGCGGGTCATTGAGCCATTAATGGCAACATACAGAGGCATGGGCCGATGGTTGAATGGCCAACTACGATGTTTATGATGCAAATCTTTGAATAGCGATGCAGATCCCAAGTTCACCTACTCATTCCTCTTTGTCTCTCTGCTGCATTTACTGATTCTGAGCGACATTTCTAATACATTGAATCTGGCGACTTTTTGACCTACCATGTAATTAATTTTGCTGAGTTCACAGTCTTGGTATAAAAGCCAAACTGTGTTACTCATTGTGGTTGTTGAAAACTGGACAATTTTGGTGCTGCAATAGGGTACGATTTCATTGGTGACTCTGTTTTGGGTATTTTGTGAGTTTATGAGTTTTATGTTGTATGTATTATGCATAGAATTCATCAGTTTCATGTTGATTTAAATGAGTAATGCTTTATAGCATGTGTTCTGTTATTTGTCTCCATATTGAATGTGTTTTTCTTTTGAATATGAGCATCTAAGGGGTGTTAGAGATTCTAGGATATGGGTTTCTTGTATCAAATGCTTAATCTTTTACTTCTGCTCAAGGAGTAGATTAAATGTTTTAGGTTAAGTGTTGGGAAAAATACATTGCAGTAAGGATGTTTATAAGCAAAAAAAAAATGAATACTTTGTCTTGGGTATTGTCTGTAAGGCGGACATTACAAAACCCCCTTGGAATCTGATTAGTGTTGAGTCTATGATAAACATTCACATATATATGTCTACTGACTCCGAGCCTTGGATAGGCACCAATCTAGTCTTGTATTGAGGTTGCAACCCAAAGTCTCAGTTTTGCATCCAAACATAAAATTAAACTTAAACTTTAAATCAAACCATTAGGACTTTAGAAGTAGTTTAGGACTAAAATCCTCTGATTCACAACTGAACATAAGCCCAAAGCTAGCCCCTTTGCTCTTATCCCACAGTTTTGGTCTGCATAAAGGAGGATTTATCTTCTTTGTATCAACATCCCAGTCAATCCACAAGCATATTTCATGGATGTTGAATAGGGAATACCTCCCTTGGTTCTGCAGAGCCTAAAGAAGAAGAGGAGATATTTATAGAGTCTATCTCCTATACTGTTGGCCCCTAGCCCGAGAATCATGTTGATCAATTATGGCTACCTTGTAGGGATGACTAGGAACAAGCATCCAGTCTGGGAAAAATACCAACAGATTTTGGTGACTCTGTTGGGGATGTGAAGTGAAAGTATTATCTTTTTATCCCTAGTAAATTATTACCCATCTGAGTCGCAACAGATTTGGCGACTCCATTGGGGAATGATTTGTGAAAGAACCCTAATTTTAAGAGAAAATATTTCCTAGTTATAGGTGGCGACTCTGACCCAATCTCCCAACTGGTAAAGTGAAAATTTGTATGCAGGGGAGAAGATCTTTGCATAATCCTCTGTTTGAAGAGTTATCCATAAAAATGATGTACAAGAAAAAAGGGACTATTCGAGCTAGTCAAGATGGTTCTCCCAGCCCCAGAAGTAATGATAATATTCAAGACAATCCAGGATCTTCAAAGCAGACAATACCTTACTTCTCAAACATTGAAGCTGAAATCTAGAACGTTTATGAAAGACAGCAGAGTGGTGGGTTGAGAATAAGATCAGAGGTGTTTCAAGAATGCCCTTTTGTTGGTTCCCCTGATAGATTTGAAGAAACTAAATCCCCAAGAGATGATAATGATGATCAGAATGTAATAAAAGCATCCTCTTCTATGCCTAGGGAGGAGGAATTGGCTGAAGAAATTAAGAGCCTGAGGGCAGAATTAGAATATCTGCAGGTAGTAAAAATTAGAGATGACATGAGACAGAAAGTGCAAGCTCTGAGAGTTGCTCAGAATGATTCGATTCCTACCCTTGAAAATGCAAATAGGCAGAGAAATCAGCAAAGAAATGAAGTGCAGGATCAGCATAATGATCAAAGACAGAATGCAAATTATGCTAGAGTACTGTTAAATAATGTAAGAAATTAGAATGCAAATAGAAATGCCAATGTTAATCAGTTTGGTAGATAGCCGATGCAGCTAGACAGATTCAGACAGTTGGTTTTTGATGGCATTCCTGGTTATCCAAATCCTATTGACAAACATGTGAGGCTGCAAGTGCCTAAATTTTCAGGAAATAATACTATGTCAGGGGAAGACCATTTAAAAGCTTTTTAGAATATCATGGACAACTTTGAGGTTGAGCATGAGGATGTTTTTATGAAATTATTCATGCAATCCTTACTTGATGAGGCCAGAGAATGGTACAAAGGTTTGCCTGACAAAAGTGTTTCATCATGGGAGGACTTCAAAAGAATATTCAAAGAACAATATGGTGACAAAACTAATCCAAGTTTCCTTATTAATGAATTCACTGGAATCACCAAAGGATCAAATGAACAGGTTGCTGATTTCAATGCTAGATTCACTAAGGTATTGAATAAATTACCACCTTACCTGAGGCCTAATGAACCAATGTGCATAGTGTTGTACATAAATGCTTTTGATGCCAAAACTGCTTATGGATTAAGAGATAAGGGTCCTCACAGCCTTAGAGATGCTTTCAAAATTGCAACAAATATTGAAAATAATAGAAAAGTGTCTGGTAAGACAAACAGAAGAGATGATGTCAAAATTCTGCAAAATCCAAATACTAAATCTCAAACTGTTCAAGGCAATGCATCCACTTCTGAGGATAAATTAGACAAGTTGACAACTAATGTGAAAGACCTGAGTTATAGAATGGCTAAAAATGAAAAGGGGGTAGGTCCTGACAGACAGGTTTACCAAAGGCAAGAAAGAAGACCATCATTACATGATATGCCATATAATACCAATTGGCATAATGGAAAACCTATTCTCCCAAACAACAATACAAATCAAAGGACTCAAAATGTTAAGGAAACACCTGACCCTTTGAAGAAGGCTATTAATATTGTCAATGACACCCCATGGTGCATCATATGTCAAATGCATCATTCACAGTCACAATGTTTGATCCCTCAGTCCTTATACAACAATGTTGTTGCCTGTGATGAGTGCAATGAGCCGCATTGCATGGAAGATGAAAGTGTCAATATGTTGTCTACAAACTGGGAGTATCTTTCTCATGATGTTGATGCAAGCAAGAATAATGAGGTGCACGTTTGTGAGCAGTTTCCATATGATGAAGATGATGAAGACAACTATGCCTATGCTCAGGATTCACACTATTTTTTGAATAATTTAAGGAGGTCATCTGATGAAGAAATAAGAGCCCTCACAGCTGCAGCAGTAGCTCAAGTCAAAAGCAATTACAATCTCAGGGGTAAATGTTAGGTAAGTAATTCACACCAACCAAAGAATACTTTTGCAAGCTAGCCAGTGCATAATCATAAAGGGACTGAACCACAAAAGAAGCAATGGAGCAATAATAAGCAAAATTTTAAGTAAAAAATAGATTGTGAGCCTCAAGGACCAGAAAATAGAATTCCCCAAGTTGAGGATCAAAACAAAATTTCTCAGATCAAGAATGACAGTCAAGGAGCCACGAAAATTAAAGTTGGGTCATACCAAGATAAAAGTAAAACTGTAGATCAAGCTACAACTGTTATACAAAATTATGCTCCATTTGACATAATTCAGGTCTTGTCCCAGGTAAAGGTTTCTGTTCCACTAATGGAGCTGATGAAATTTGAAGAATTCAGAAATAAGGCAGTATCCTTGATTTCAGGAGTGCCTTGTCAAGCCAAGTAGAGTGATGAACCTCAGAGTAAGAAACAAGCCCTAATGTCTCCCTGGTCATAAATGGAAAAGTAATTAAGAATTGTATGCTTAATTCAGGGGCATCAACGAATATCATGCCTTTGGCTATCATGCAGCAAGCTGGGTTAAAGATAGATAAGGCATGTGGGAAGTGCTATGCCATGGATGCTAGAGAAGTACCTATCATTAGAGTCATGAAAGATATATATTTTAGACTGGTAGCATATCTTGAAAAGGCATACAAAATGAACATAACAGTTGTTGATATCAAGACACAATATGGCATGTTGTTGTCAAGAAGGTGGGCAGCATTGATTGGTGGCAATATGCAATTAGACCTATCATATGCTATGATCCCTATGAATGGTAAGGATGTCAAATTGATTAGAGAAGAAAGGTCATTAGATACAGTTGAGGATCAAGAGTCAGAGGAGCATATATGCTTTGTGGATACTGACAGTGATAATTTCAAAGTTGTCTCAAATGATAAAGGATATAAAGGGAACGACATGTGTATTCAAGAGCTTGACTGACAGGGTCTCTGGACCATGTACTTTGATGGAGCTTGTTCAAAAGATGGCTCTGGTGCTAGAGTTGTATTTCTATCTCCAACTAGTAAGCTTCTAAAATTCTCTTTCTTGTTGAAGTTTGCCTGTACAAACAATATTGCAGAGTATGAAGCTCTATTGTTAGGATTGAATGTTGCTTTGAAGCATGGAATCAAGATGCTTAAAGTGTTTGGGGATTCAGAGTTAGTTGTTTCCCAAGTCAAAGATAAGTATGCATCAAAAAATAAGAGATTCAAACAGTATAAGCATGTTGTTTAGGATACAATTGAATTGTTTGATGCTTTTTCAATAAGCTGGGTAGAGAGATCAAAAAATGTCAGGGTAGATTTTCTAGCCAATGTAGCTATAAGGCCAGATGATATAACTCTATCAAATGTTACAAATGTTGAGGTCAAACTTAGACCTACAGTGCCAGATAATGTATGCATCTGGCAAGTGTTTGATGATGATAAGGATTTGCTGAGATTTCTACATTGTATTGATGAATATGAGAACCAAGAAATAGATTTTTAGAATTTTGTAGAGGTTGAAGATGGAAAAGAAAATCTCTTAGGGAAAGAAATAATTCAACTCAAGACAAATAAAATCCCTAGAGGGTTGGTTGCTTTAGAGTGAGCTTTTGACAATAGGGACCAATTTGTTACAAAGGCATCTCCAACAAACAAGAATGATTTAGAGGAGATAAACTTGGGGACATCTCATGCCCCCAAGAAGGTGTACATTGGTGGATAGCTCAAGCCACATATCAGAACTATGCTGATTGCATTACTGAGAAAGTATAAGTATGTTTTTGCCTGGTCATATGAGGACCTGAAAGCTTATAGAGAGGATGTATTCTGGCATGAAATCCCTTTGAAGCCTGGAGCTAAACCATTTAGACAAAAATAGAGACCTATCAACCCAACCTTAGCTCCAAAAATGCAAGAAGAGCTTATGAAGCTCAGAGATGCTGGAATAATCATGCCTATTAGGAACTCAACTTGGGTGTCTAACCTTGTCCCAGTTAGAAAAAAGAATGGTGACATAAGACTTTGTGTGGACTTTAGAAATTTGAATATATCTTCTTTGAAGGACAATTATCCATTGCCAAACATGGAAGCTATGTTGCAGAAGGTGACTGGTTGTGAACTTTTATCCATGATGGATGGATTTTCAAGGTACAATCAAGTGAAAGTAAAAGAATCAGAACAGTTCAAGACCACTTTCACTACTCTATGGGGAACCTATGTATATGTGAGGATGTTGTTTGGACTGGCAAATGCAGGTGCTACTTTTCAGAGGGCTATGGATGTTGCTTTTGCAGGATTGATTGATTCAATCTTGGTTGTATATCAAGATGACTTAACTGCCTTTTCAAAAAAGGAGGAGCAACACTATATGCACTTGGAGCAAATTTTTATTAGAGCATTGGACTATGGCATCTCACTCAACCCAAAGAAATGTGCCTTTGGGGTTGTGGAAGGAAAATTGCTTGGACATATTGTTTCCAAGGATGGAGTCAGGATTGATCCTAAAAGGGTGGCTGCAATTGACAAGATTCAGATCCCTAGAATAGTGAAAGGTGTTCAGTCCTTCTTTGGACAAATTAATTTTGTAAGAAGATTTGTGCCTAACTTTGCAAAGACCACAAAGGATATCTCTAAAATCCTGAAGGAAGGTGCAACTGTCAGATGGGAGGATGAAGCAACTAAATCATTCCAGAACATCAAAGAGGCTATAAAGATGGCTCTTGTGCTAAAATCTCCTGATTTTTCTAAGCCATTTCAGTTGTTTTCATTTGCTTCTTTCCATACTATTGCTGCATGTTTATTGCAGAAAAATGCAGAAGGTTTTGAACAACCTATAGCTTCTTTAGCAGGTCATTGCAAACTACTGAATTGAAGTATGACATCATGGAGAAACAGGCATATGCACTAGTTAGAGAAGTCAAGAGTTTCAGACCATATTTAGAGGGCTCTCAGATAGTTGCATTTGTGCCTCATGCAGTAGTCAAAGATATCTTTACTCAGCAGGAGGTAACTGGAAGAAGATGTAGATGGATAAATAAATTGCAAGAATTCAAAATTGAAATATAGATCGCAAAATTGGTAAGAGGACAAGGTTTGGCAAAACTGATGACACAATCAAATCTAGAGGCATGCCAAGTGAATGTAGTGCATAATGAAGTTATAGATATGTCAGAATCTGAGTGGTACAAGGACATTGTATATTATCTGCAAAATTTAAATTATCCTACCCACCTCAGTGATAATCAAATGAGGACCTTGAAGCTACATGCTATTAAATACATCATTGTTTAAGGAGAGCTGTATTGGAAAAACCCTGATGGTGTATTACTCAAATGTGTGAATGAGGATCAATCCAAGGATATTCTAAGCAACATGCACAATGGAGTGTGTGGTGGACACTATGCTGCCCAAACAACAGCCCACAGAATTCTCAGAGCAGGCTATTGGTGGCCAACTCTCTTCTCAGACGCACACAGAATGGTAACAAAATGTGAGTCTTGCCAAAGGTTCTCAGGAAAGCTAAGATATGAAGGTGCATTACCCCTCACGACTGTAACTGTAGAAGCTCCATTTCAGCAATGGGGAATTGACTTTATAGGGGAAATCTCAGAAAAGTCCAGCGGAGGACATAGTTGGATTCTTGTTGCCACTGATTACTTCACTAAATGGATTGATGCTATTCCAACTAAAAGGGCCACAAGCAAAGTGGTGATGGATTTCATTCTAGAAAATATTATTATCAGATTTGGAGTACCAGCCAAATTGGTTGCAGATAATGCTATGTGCTTCAGGTCTAGTGAGTTCATTGATTTTTGCAATAATTATGGAATTGATTTGTCTCATACATCACCATATCATCCACAAGGGAATGGTCAGGCAGAGTCAAGCAACAAAAATCTCATGAAAATCATCAAAAGGATGATAGATAAAAACAAGAGGTCTTGGGATTCAAAGCTGAAGTTGGCATTATGGGCTAACAAGGTGACAGTGAAAAGAGCAACTGGAAGGTCACCTTATGAATTAGTATATGGTGCAACAGCTAGATTGCCTGTGAACAACCTCCTACCACTTTATAAATTCATCCAAGGGAATGATGAGGAGACTGGAGACCCAATGACTAAAAGAATAAATCAACTGGTTGCACTAGATGAAATAAGAAGGGAAGCACAGAAAATAAACATCAAGACATAGCAAAAAGTGAAATATCTGTTTGATAGAAGGGCTATAGAGAGAAGGTTTCAAATAGGTGATCTGGTCCTTATGTGGAAAGCAAAGAGCCAAGATAAGGGCAAACACGGTAAATTTGAGCCCTTATGGACTGGCCCATACCAAATTGGCACTATTCATGGAGATGATTCTTATTTTCTCCAAACCCTTAATGGTGAACTACTGGAATTGCCTGTGCATGGTAAATTCCTTAAAGCTTTTTTCTCATAAATGAGTACCTTATGTGCACACTGTAAACTAGGTATAAATATTTTGTACATGCCTTGTATAGTCAGTCGTGTTTTGAGTTTTGGGTTTTGTCTAGTCTGCCCCGGAGTAGTCTAGTCCTCGCTATAGTCTTGCGCCTGCACGTCCCTAATCGGAGCCTGTGTTAGTACTCATTTATGTTTATGGTTTTAAGTTTGAACATTTGTAGATTTTCCCATTCAAATCCTAAATTTTCTGAGTCATGGGGTCTTGCATTATTCTACCTATTTTGATGCTGGTTTTCTATGGTGGGTTCCTGGTTATTAGGTCTCATCCTCGTGCTTTAGTGTTCATAGGTTGACCAACCCCCATGTAATGTTTTACCGCCTTTTCCTATCGCACTCATGAAAAATGTTAAGTTTTTGTATGTGCAATTGCAAATGTATGTTGGTGGGCTGGGAAAATCTCAATCAGCTTCCAAAAATGATGAAAAACCTGAGTTATATGCATTTCCAAATGCATATCGGGTTGCTTATACAAAGAAGGAATCTTCCACAAGATTCCACAAATATTCTGCATTTGTATGTCGGGTCTGCTTGTATATCAGGCTTGTATGTTGAACATGCAAGCAAAATGTGCAAAGGGAATATACATTGAAAAATATGCAAAGAGTTGATATACATTCGCTACAATGGGATGGTCATCGGCAAGACAAAACTCATCGGCGGCCAAGATTTTTCTCTCTCCGAGGGGCCGATGTACATTTGGTGGGGTCCACTATTGCATGCATCCTAGGTTCATTTGGTGTTTGGGTGCATTCCACGCATATTCCGTGATGGATTCCCTATTTGTATGTGAGAGGGTTTTGCATGTTTGTGTTTGTATTTTTGACATACAAAGGTGCCAGTATACTTTTGCTACAGTGCAGCAGGGGAGATACAAGTGGTGGGGGCCGCAGAGATACAAGGGCAAATGTATATGCATTATGCATTTGAGAATATGCAAATGGACAGATGCAAGGTGGACGTAGCCAAGGAATTAATTATACTTGCGAAATGTTTTAACGTCCGTCATTGTATACTTGGGATCATATATTCCAAATATACAATCGAATGCGCAAGCAAGATATACAATCAAATATACCTTCTGGACCTAATGGACTTTCAAATCTGCTTCATGAATATTTGGGGTCCGCCTTGTATGATAAGCAATTCTATACATATGAGGGGGCCGATATACAAAAGGGTGGGGCCCGTGGGTATACAAAGCCCAGATTTGAAACATTTTTCAAATCCGATGGATAAACGGTAGGGGTCCATTGTATGTATATCACATTTGTATAATGCAATATGCAGGGAAATGTACAAAGCGACAGGTGCAATGAAACATATGCATTTCAGACCTGATGGGGAAATCAAATGCAACAAGTAAGTGTTTGAGGTCCAGCTTGTATATCAAGTGATTGTATATGCTTTTGAGCATGCATATACACGGGCGAAAAGGCAAAAATGAGAGGGAAGAAGGGCAGCGATACAAGCATGAGGTACCTACGTGGCATGATATCATTGGTTGGCGGCTTCTCAGCGTATTTTGAAGCCATTGATCTCGGTGATTGGAGAGCGAGATCAACGGCTATGTTTTAAACCTTCAGCGATGGGTTTTCCTTGTGTCTATAGTTATTTTTGAGCAGGAAAACTCCATGGGTGCGCTGCTAGGATTTCCAAGGGGAGCTGCGGGTAGTTGACCCATTAATGGCAACATACAGAGGCATGGGCCGATGGTTGAACAGCCAACTACTAGGTTTATGATGCAAATCTTTGAACAGCGGTGCAGATCCTAAGTTCACCTGCTCATTCCTCTTTGTCTCTCTGCTACATTTACTAATTCTGAGTGCCATTTCTAATACATTGAATCTAGCGACTTTTTGACCTACCATGTAATTAATTTTGTTGAGTTCACAGTCTTGGTATAAAATCCAAACTGTGTTACTCATTGTGGTTATTGAAAATTGGAAAATTTTGGTGCTGCAATAGGGTACAATTTCGTTGGTGACTCTGTTTTGGGTATTTTGTGAGTTTATGAGTTGTATGTTGTATGTATTATGCATAGAATTCATCAGTTTCATGTTGATTTAAATGAGTAATGCTTTATAGCATGTGTTATGTTATTTGTCTCCATATTGAATGTGTTTTTCTTCTGAATCTGAACATCTAAGGGGTGTTAGAGATTCTAGGATATGGGTTTCTTGTATCGAATGCTTAATCTTTTACTTCTGCTCAAGGAGTAGATTGAATGTTTTGGGTTAAGTGTTGGGAAAAATACATTACAGTAAGGATTTTTATAAGCAGAAATAACTGAATACTTTGTCTTGGGTATTGTCTATAAGGCAGACATTACAAAACCCCCTTGGAATCTGATTAGTGTTGAGTCTATGATAAACATTCACATATATATGTCTACTGACTCCGAGCCCTAGATCGGCACCAATCTAGTCTTGTATTGAGGTTGCAACCCAAAGTCTCAGTTTTGCATCCAAACATAAAATCAAACTTAAAATTTAAATCAAACCATTAGGACTTTAGAAGTAGTTTAGGACTAAAATCCTCTAATTCACAACTAAACATAAGCCCAAAGCTAACCCCTTTGCTCTTATCCCACAGTTTTGGTCTGCATAAAGGAGGATTTATCTACTTTGTATCAACATCCCAATCAATCCACAAGCATATTTCATGGATGTTGAATAGGTAATACCCCCCTTGGTTTTGCAGAGCCTAAAGAAGAAGAGATATTTATAGAGTCTATCTCCTATATTGTTGGCCCCTGGCCCGGGAATCCTGTTGATCAATGATGGCTACCTTTTAGGGATGACTAGGAACAAGCATCCAATCTGGGAAAAGTACCAACAAAGGGTACATACTTGCATGTTGCTGCTCTAAGTCATTTACTTTACCAAAAACACTTAGCTACTCCCCCTGAGAGGTAGCCTTCAAATCGTCAATCTAGATCAAAGAATGACACTTTGGGCTCCACTAGATTGATGCATTCCTATGCATCTTAGTTCAGGACAGGAGGGGTAATGACCCCTAGCTTTTCCCTGAGATACTCAAAGGTATCTTTGGGCAGAGGCTTAAAGAAAATGTCTGCAATCTGACCCCTTGTGGCCACATATTCTAACTTTACTTCATTCTCTGTCACCTTCTCTCTCAAGAAGTGATACCTTATTGATATGTGTTTTGTTCTTGAGTGCATCACTGGATTCTTTGAAATGCTTATGGCACTTGTATTGTCACAAAAGATTGCAATTGGATCTTCATACACAACTCTTATATCCTTCAAAGTCTACTTCATCCATAATACTTGAGCGCAACAGCATGCTACTATAATATGCTCTGCTTCTGTAGTTGACAAAGATATTGAGTCTTGTTTCTTGCTTAGCCATGAAACCAATCTATTACCCAAGAAGGCATCTCCACTTGTACTCTTTCTATCATCAACATCTCCTACCCAATTTGCATCTGTATAAGCACTGAGAGTGAAATCATTGTTCTTTGGATACCATAAGCCATAATCCATAGTACCTTTCAAATACCTCAGGATTCTCTTAACTGCCATCACATGTGATTCTCTTGGATTAGCTTGAAACCTTGCAACAAGACAAACTGCATGCATAATATCAGGTCCGGTTTTGGTTAGATAAAGCAATCCTCAAATCATGGATCTATTTTTTTTCTGATCACCCTTAGGTGATTCATCAGTTTTGCTCAACTTGCAACTAGTCACCATGGGAGTACATACCGGTTTAGAGTCTTCCATCCCAAACTTCTTCAGCAACTCTCACATACTTAGACTGAGATATGAAGATTCCTTTATCTGAATGATTAATTTGCAAACCCAAAAAGAAATTCATTTCACCAAACATGGACATTTCAAATTCACTTTTCATCTCACCGGCAAACCTTATGCACATACCTTCATTTCCTCTAAAGATAATGTCATTAACAAAGACCTCAACAATCAAGATCTAATCATCATTGATTTTGAAGTACAGATTGCTATCTGTAGTACCTTTACTGAATCCCAATTGTAATAAATACTTGTCTAACCTTGCATACCAGGCTCTAGGAGGTTGTTTGAGTCCATACAATGCTTTCTTCAACCTACATACCATATCACCTTGATTTGACAAATGGAATCCCTCTGGTTGCTCAATGTATACTTCCTCTTCTAATTCACCATTCAGGAAGGTAGATTTCACATCCATCTAATATACCTTAAAATCTTTGTGAGCTGCAAATGCCAGAAACATTCTGATTGCTTCAATCTGAGCTACTGGGGCAAAGGTTTCTTCAAAATCTATCCCTTCAATTTGAGAATATCCTTTGCATACAAGTCTTCCTTTATTCCTTACAACTTCTCCATTTTCATTTAGCTTGTTTTTGAAGACTCATTTAGTTCCAACAACATTTTTGTTAGCAAGTCTAGGAACTAATTCCCAATTTTCATTCTTCTCTGTCTACAATAGTTCTTCCTCCATTGTCTTTACCCAATTTTCATCATTGCATGCTTCATTCACATTTTTTAGTTTAATCTTTGAAAGAAAACAGTAATTGACTTGTTCCTATGTAGCTCTTCTTCTTGTTAGCACACCTTTGTTCTTGTCACCTATAATTTGATCTTCAGAATGGTTGATCCTTACATACTTGGGAGTCTTGACAACACTTTCCGAAGCCTCTTCTTCATCCTAACTGTCTGCTTGCTCATCTTTCTCTTCAATTTCTATAGTCACAAGCTCATCTGGTTCATAACAACTCAGGTTTAATATTCTTTCTTTGCCTTCATCTACCTTCACATTTGCACTTTCAACAATCTTTTTGAGTCTTTTGTTGTAGCACCGGTAAGCCTTACTCTTGGTAGAGTATCCAAGAAAGATTTCTTCATCACATCTTGCATCAAACTTTCCTAGATCTTCATCTTTCCTGATATAACATTTGCTTCCAAAGACTTTGAAATATTTTACTGTAGGAATTCTTCCATACCATAATTCATAGGGAGTTTTAGTACCATTACCTTTTACTTGAACTCTATTTTGAATGTAGACAACAGTGTGAATAGCCTCTTTCCAAAAAAACTTCCGGTAGACCTTCTTCCTTCATCATTGTCCTAGCAACCACCTCAACTATCTTGTTCTTCCTTTCCATAACTCCATTATGTTGAGGAGTCCTAGGTGCAGACAGTTGTCTCTTTATCCCATGCTCTTCACAAAAAATGTTGAATTCATTTGATGTGAACTCACCTCCTCTATCAGATCTCAATCATTTGATCTTCAAATCTATTTCATTCTCAACCATTGCCTTGAAAGATTTGAACTTCTCTAGGGATTTTGATTTATCTCTTAGAAAAGTAACCCAAGTCATTCTAGAATAATCATCAATAAGCAACATGAAGTATCTATAACCTTGTAGACTTCTCACCCTTGTAGGACCACAAAGATATGTATGCACTAGATCCAACAAACCGGTAGAAAATTGTTCTTTTCTCTTGAAACTTGTTCTTATTTGCTTTCCCAACTGACATTCCTTACAAATTGAGTTGGAGGGTTTCACAAGTTTTGGTAAATCTCTCATAGCCTGACTTGAGCTTATCTTCACCAGACTATCAAAGTTTATATGGCACATCCTTCTATGCCACAACCAGCTTTCATCTACCTAAGCCAATAAACAATAATCATTAGTTCCTCTCAATTCATAGATGTTACCTTTTGTCTTCTTACTGGTAGCAATCACAGTTCTAGAACTTTCCATGATCTTGCACCCATTATCTTTGAATCTTAGATCATGTGCTTTGTCACACATCTAACCAACACTCAAAAGATTATGCTTCAAACCCTTCACATATAGAACATTGTCAGTATTTTGCTTTCCATCAAATGAAATAGATCATTTTCCACAAATCTTACTAGTTGCATTATCTCCAAACCTAACCAGTCCTCCATCATACTTTTCCAAACTTACAAACTTGCTTTTGTCATCGGTCATGTGATGTGAGTATCCACTATCAATAATCCATTCATCCTTATCTTTCTCAACCTGAACAGCCAAAGCACTTTCTTCTACTGGTTTTTCATCCTTCACACAGCTAGTAGAATTAGTAGACATAGGATCTTCTTTAATAGCAATAAATAGATATTCATTTGCACTAGTGTTAGCATCATCAGATTCATCATCAGTCATCCCTTCATCATCAAAATCTCTGACATAGTAGCATTTCTTTGGAACTCTAGGTCTGCTCTCATATATTTTCTTATTTCTTTCAATTCTTTCAAGACATCTAGAAGCATAATGACCTACCTTACCACAAGAGAAACATTTGAAAGGTAATTTACCTTTGAACTTACCAGATCCTCTTTGAAGCTTGTCAACAAAGTTGGCTTCAATTTCATCAAAGTCATCATCCACCTTGTATTTCTCAGCTCTAGAGATCTCTCCTGAAGTACTGGCTTTAAAAGTTGATTCAACTTTAGGTAAGGCATCTCCAAATTCTCTCATCTCAAAGGTTGTAAGATTTCCAAGTAACTGATCTCTGTCAATAGTTTTCACAGTCATGAATTCTTCAATTGCATCCACCTTGTGACTATATGACTTTGGTAGAGATCTGAAAATTTTCATCACAACTTTCTTATCACCGAGAGTTCCTCCCATACCTTTTATTCCAATGACAAGTTCATCAACTCTTTGCATAAAAGTTGTTATGTTTTCATCTTCATTCATCTTCAAACCCTCATACTTCACTTTCAAACTTTGTAGCTTGGCTTCTTTTACAGAATCATCTCCTTCATACAGATTTTTCATCTTATCCCATACCTCATTTCCATTTTCAAGGTCCACAACTTTTGTCAGCACAGAGTCACTTAAGGAACTTAGCAGAGCATCCTTTGCTTTGACATCCACCTCATATTCTTTGATTTCATCTTCATTCATCAAACCATTTGGAGGCATGGTATATTTTTCTTTTGTAGCTTTCCATACTTTATAACCAAGACAAAGAAGATGGCTTTTCATTCGTGTCTTCCAAAGAGCATAATTTGTCCCATCAAAATGTGAAGCTTCCTTCTTATAAGACATCTTGGATCTTCCTCAAGCTATTAGGCTTTCTTCAGAGGAACCTCGCTCTGATACCAATTGTTGAACTGCACCGAACAACCAAGAGGGGGGTGAATCAGTTGTCCTAAAACTTTTAACCAAGTATGATCATCAACTTATCAATTACTCATATTCAGATACAACCATGAAAGAGTCAAATGATAAGCTCAACACAAAAGAATAAACACACATGAGACACCAAATTTTTATGTGGAAAACCCTAAAAGGGAAAAACCACGATGGGTGTTAGCACACAAAAATATATAAGTTATATCAATACCAAAAAATAGAGGCTCATTGCCTGCAGGGCTCACTGCCCAAATTGCTCACTGCAAAGAAAGGCTCACTGCCTATGCATGGATCACTGTCGAAGGGTGGCTAACTGCTAGAAGAAGGCTCACTGCCAAAAGGTTGAACTGAGATAACAGCATCTACTTCATGCCAAAGTTTAGTTCCATTGAAGCACAAACACCTCTGCTCTGCTCTGTTACCTTCCTTCACTTTATCTTCATATCTTCACTCTTGGACACATTTTCACAACTCAATTACAAGTATTTATACACTACATCAACCTTGGAATGATCATCAAGGTTGACATTACAATCATCAACCGTTGGAACAATCTCCAAGGTCAAAATTACAAACATACATAAAATAGGTCTGGACCTAATACAAATTAGGCTAAGGAAAAGATGTAAGAATGTATGCAGATCATGTCATGCCTTAGTTTGGACTCAAACATGATCTTCCATGCTACAACATGCTATCACAATCTTCGATGCATCTCCATAGATGATGAATTCAACCAAGTCAGCCAAGATTGATGTTAACACAAGTATTCTCAATAACATGCTTCACACAAGATCTGAATTACACCTTGCAAACCAATCTGAATGTAGAAGCATAATCAAGAGACATCCACAAGCACATTATAATAACCAGGAACAACCACACGATCTCTAACAACTCTATCAACAAGATTCTTCAAATCAGAGCACAAGAACAACACTGCCAGCCACTGTCATGAGTAAAAGATAGCTTGTGGACCACCAAATCACAAACCATCACACTTGAAGGACCTAATCATCATCTAAGACTTACTTCCAAAACCGTAGACCAAAATACTTCAATGCAGAGGAATGCAGAGAAAAACACTTTCTCCCTGTCACCACCAAACATAGAAAAATTGTTTTCACTCTGGTGAACATAACTCTCTCAATTCTTCATACCAGAGGCTCAAACTCATAATATAACATCTTCATACAAGCTTCTAAATAACTTCCAATCTGTAGGCAAAGATATTTATTCTATAGGAAATGCGGAGCATTCTTTTGGATTGTTCTCTTGCTTGTAATGCATTGTTTCTACTGCAACACATTGTTATCACTAGAGGGGGTAATTTTCTCAATATACTCAACAAAGTAAGAGCACAGTTAACACTAATGACAACATAGATATGTTGACATAGATATATTGACATCAATGACAACACTGATTAGGCATATACTTACAACAAAACAGTCCATGATGTCAACCATCCTTGGCAATGGAAATCTATACTTAACTATGATCTTATTGATTGCTCTAGAGTCTGTACACATCCTTAATTCTCCATCTTTCTTCAATGCTAGTACTACAGGTACTACACATAGGCTCAAACTTTCTCTGATCAATCCTTTCCTCAATATCTATGTATCTGTCTATTTAGATTTGCATTCTCTGCTGGTGTCATTCGGTGTGCTACTTTGTTAGGCAAACTAGCTCTAGGTATAAGGTCCATATGATGACTGATATTTGGGATTGGTGGCAATCCTTCTGGTACATTATCTGATATGATGTCTTCATACTATGTTAACAATTGAGTTATCTCTTCTAGCAGTGGTTCTTCTTCATTTCTGGTAATAGTCTCTGCACTTAGGGTTCTGCACTTCTTAGGAATCAAAGCAAAACTCATATTCTCATGTCTTAATACATACAAAAATTTCCTTCCATCAACCAAACAAATTCTAGCATTCCCACATACTTTACTCTTAGACTCATCTTCCAAAGGTATCAAGATATGCTTCTTTCCATTTGATATTATAGTATAAGTATTCTTTCTCCCATCATGTATAGCCTTTCTATCATACTGCCATGGTCTACCCAACAATATATGACATACATCCATCGGCATAATATCACACAGTACCTCATCATTATAAGATCCTATATGAAATTTCACCAAACATTGTTCACTCACCAATACCTTGTGTTCATCTTGAATCCATGCTATCTTGTAGGGCTTAGGGTGTTTCAATCTCTCTAGGTTTAGCTTAGTCACCATCTCCTCTGAAACTAAATTATCAGTACTGTCACTATCAATGATAACCTTACAACATTTACCTCCTGATTTGCATCTAATCTGAAACAAACTTTTCCTTTGCAGTGGTTCCTTAGTTTTCTTAGCTTGAAATAGTGCTCTCCTCATGACTAATGATTCTCCCTTCTCTTTTTTTCCAACAGAACTAGGTGATCCAACATGTTCTTCCTCCGCATAAGCTGCTCTTGCACTGTTCTCTATTCTCTTGTTTGCACTTCCTTGATGACATTTAAACGCTCTGTGTCCTTCACTTCCACACTTAAAGCAAGTTCCTCTAAATTTTATTTTATCAAACCCCCCTTCATATCTCATGTATCCTTCATTGTGGTAAGAATTATGATTCCCTCTGCTGTTGCAGTAGAAACTTTTGTCATCTCTCCCTCTATAGTATGAATTATTGTCCTTTTCTTCCTTCTGGTATGGGATACTTTCTTTGTTTTGCTCCGCATAAGATATTTCTCCTCTGGAATATGTTCTACCTCTTTGAAATTTACCTCCTCTATCTCTTTGTCTTTGATCATGCTTCTTATTCAACTTGTCTTCAACTTTCAATGCAAAATGATATGCTTTCTCTATTGTTGTCATTCTTATCAGACTCAGTTCTTCTTGAATGTTCATCCTCAATCCATTTATGTATCTTGCCACTTTCTCCTTGCTTGCTTCACTATGTCTAGTACTTATGATCATCTTATGAAATTCTTCGGTATACTCCTTCACATATTTCTCCTTATGCCTTAGGTTTTGCAATCTCTTCAACAATTCCAACTCATAGCCTGCATGTATAAACTGATTCTTCAACTTTGTCACCATCCTATCCCATTTTAAGATTTATCTTTTCCTCTCCTATTTCTATCCAATTTAACTTCTTTCCACCGAATAGCAGCATGTCCTTTCAACTTAGTTTTTGCAAATCTTTCTCTCTTCAGATCTTTAATTTCCTCATATTCAAAGTATTCCTCCAAGTCATTTATCCAGTCAATCAATTCCTCAGGATTCAAATTTCTAGTATAGTTTGATAGATCCACTCTAGTTCTCTTACCAATCTTAGAAATAACTTTCAACATCTTCACCTGATCTGATTCTTCTTCTTCTAGGGCTTCTTCATTTTGTTCAACAGATCAAAATTCTTCATCATCACTTTTAGCATCATGTCTAGGGTTTAGTCCTCTTCTTCTATCTTGTTCTACATAATCTAATCAAACTTTCATTATCCTCATCATCTCTATCATTTCTTCCATTCTCCCAGCAACATTGGCCATAGAAGGCATTCTCCTTGGTGGCATCTCTTCCTAGGATCCAGTGTAACTGCCTCAATTCAGCGATCTGACTACAAGGTAACAACTGCCTCACAATCGGCACTCTATTGAAAACACAAGTAGATTTCCTCAGGTTAGTTTTTTGTTCACCACAAGATCTTACAGAATTCCTTCACTTCCCAAAAGATTTAAAACTTCACTCTGATACCACTTGGTGCAATCATGGCCGGAGGGTTCACTGAATGAACTATCCAAACCATGCAGCTATAGTAAACACAATGGAAACAACACAATCATAGAATGCAATGGAAGATTCATATATTTAGAATATCAAAGAATTACAATGCTCATATTCTGGCAACATGCAAGCTATAATCAAAGGGCTCACAGGCCTACTTTCCAAGCTACAACAGATATGAAAGATATAACATTGAAGTGCCTTCCTGAAAAGAATCTAATTATCTATCTTATGAAATCCACTAACTAACTTCCTAATGCATCTAGGAGATGTATATATATCATCTTCAAGCTCATAGAATCCTCCATCTTAGCCACAAGAGGTTACAAACTTCAATGAAGGATGTAACGTGTAGAAACAAGTAGGTTGGCCTACAACATATGATATTGCTCTGCAAATGCATGAAACTTGGTACGGACCTCAAGGAAAGTCTATTTGATCCATATGTGTCATGTATGATGTTTCATTAGGCTCCACAAGTCACGGAAGTGCTCCACAAACCTTATCCTTCAACTAATTGTCTGGATGCTCTGTTATGTGAGAACTGGTGATCTTCTGATAGCGATAACTTTATAGAAACAAATCCAAATCACTTGAAATATAAATATGATGTAGATGACACTATGTAAATTCTAAGTCCTACTCTGTGAGCTCTAATATGAAGATGCGGCAAATGCGGTACAAAATGTTGAAACTGCAAATGACTGAACTGAACTGAAAAATGAGAGAAAACAAAAGAATGCAAATATTTTTGGTTGATGCAAGATGCCTCTACAACCTGGGATGCTCAAGACTACATCAAACAATCACCTATTTCTTATAGGGAAACAATTCCTCCTCTTTACCTAATGTTGGTTGTGTCACCAAAAATCACCTTACTCTTTGGCACCTCTTTCTACTAAATACCCTTATTGCAAATGGATTTATAATCCATGTGAACTCCCATTTTCTTTACTAAGTAATTAATTTAAAGGTCCATGACTCCTAATGACATCATCAAATCCTCCTTTCTCACCCTTTTTTCCTCTAGTTTCTCCCAAAGTTTCTCTAAAGTCTAATCTAGGAACTATAACTCTACCTTTGGAAATCAATCCTTTGGTCTTCATCTTATTAGCAAGGCCCACCAATTTACTTATCAATTTAGATCTCTTTCACTTCTTATGCTTTGCCTCAATTTAATAACATAGGAAAAATGGAATGGATAACCATTTTCTAGAATAGATATCTGTTACCTAGATATCCGTTGCCCAAAGAATTGGGCTTTAGGTAACGAATATCCATTTCTAAAAATGGATTTCCATTTTGAAAATGGATATCCGTTATCTAAAAGAAAAAAAAGGAAAAAAGAATATTGTTGGGCCTGACAATGGTGCCCACAAACCCTCTATTGTCAAGAAACCCATGATATCTTCTTGTTACAGTCAAAAAAACACTTTTGGACACAAAGTTTGCTTGTTTCAATCATTAGGGTGATATTTTTGTTCCCTTAATGGGAAGCAATAATAGTCGTAAATAAAAAAGGAGGAAAGTTACATTGGAGGAAATTGAAGCAATTAGGGAAAAGGATAGAGCAAGGAAGAGGATTGGAAGACTGGGTTTGGTGGATGCTCATCAAGGTGAAGCTTCTTCTTTACCATCTAATGACATGCAAAGTGAAGGTGTTAATGTTGAATATAATGAAATATTAGATAAAAATGAAATTGATCATGATATTGCAAATGAAAATGTTGCAAAATGTTATGAAACACCTATTGATAAGAGCAATATCATGGACAAAGAAGAAGAAAAACATAGATGTTTTCTTGAAGATTGTGGATATGAACATCATGATGTTGAATTTGCACTCCATAATCTATTTGTTGATAAAATTGATGAGGTTGATAACATGGATGGAAAAATGAAAATCAATGTATCTCCAAATTACATAAGAAGAGAGGACATTTGTCAATAAGAGAATGAACATGATGAAACTGTAAAACATGCAAGAACCCCAAAATGGTTACTTGAAATTGATGATAACATAATGGAAAAACTTGAAGGCAAGAGATCGTCATGAATGGTTTGGTTGTGGTCTTCAAAACTTTTCAATGAATACTTTGAGAATAAAACAGTAACTGAACAATGTCAACTTTTTGTGCAATTACTAAAGATGTAAAAAATGATACCTTTACTAAAGAAATCAAATATTTGGGTAAGCAAAGTGTCTGATCAAAATAAAATTATTGTTAGAAGCCTTTTCAATGCACTAAATTCTATTGGAAAGACTAGCAAGGAGAAGGATAAAAGAGTTGTTCGTAGAGTAATAACAACCTCAATAGTGAGCAAACAATTAAGAAAGGCTCAATTAATGAGGAAAACTTGTGTTGACTTAATCTTGAATCGTAAAATATTGTCAAAAGCACTAGTATTTAATGAAAAACATCATAAGTTTTGTCATTTTTAACATGTATCTTGCATGTTTAACATGTAAGATGAGAAATTATCAATGATTATCATATCAAATCTAGTAGTTTCTATATCAAATCTAGTAGTTTCAATATCATGATTATTATGAGATGTATACAACAAGAGTCCAGTACAACAAATATGTTAACTAACACTAAGCATCCATGTAATAATTTAGCATAAACAAATTTTGAACAAGTATGTACTAATTTAGCATAATTAAAATGAAATGTTAAATATAGATTTCATATGATTGCAATTATGCTCCTTTTTTATTAATTATTACTAATTAGGGTATTCATATATAGAAATATATAGTAACTCATGTAACATCTACTTATGTACAAATCTTTGGTTTTATGCTAGTAATAAGATAGTCATCAATATGAAAACAACAAGAAGGTCTTCTTAATGGTGTTTGGACAATGCATTATCATTTGAAGGAAAAAAGCTCACATGTCAAATATTCTAAGAAAATCCTATATCTAACTAAAACTACAATCACATGGCAATTAAGATCAAGTTATGTATCGAGGTATGAAACTACATATATATCATATTTCTACCAAGAAAAACAATCATATATAACAAGAAATCAATCTATAACATGTTATTGGTCATAACTCAACCATTGTAAACTGATTATACATTAAAATTTTAAGTTTCAAAGTAGGAATACATGCACATAAGGAATCTAAATTATATTATATATATATATATATATATATATATATATATATATATATATATATATATATATATATATATATATATATATATATATATATATATATATATAATGGTAGACATATACAAAATTTGGCAAATATGCCAACTCAAAACATTTTTTACAAAATGTGGCATATGCCATCTCAAAATATATATACAATCTACATGCTCAATAGCTACATCAAATAATAAAGGTCCACTTGACCCTATGTCTCTAGTGAATCCTTAGCCCATGATGGATCCTCAAGAAGTGTCCTCTTCGTGCCATGATGTCTAGTAGTTGATGGATGCAAAGTTGACTGCATTAACAAGTCAAACCATAAATTTGATTAATTACTTCAATGGTAAATATAAATAAGTTAGAGTTAGTAAATAGAATCTTATCGACTACAATTTAGAAATTTCATTATTAACATACATCTAAATCACTACAATCAACTATAAGACCTGTCTAAACTGTCAATTATTTAGAAAAATTCAACTCAATTACCTCAACTCTTTCTTGTCATTCAGAGAGTCATTCTACAAATGATTGTCTCTTAAGATGATCAACTGTCCTATTGAAGCATGATGGAAAAGGTACCACATCACTTACTTTTGCAATAGACTGTAATAGTAAAATAACATTGAAATAAATTAATATATAATTAATAACAAAAAAGGAAATGTATACATTAAAAAAGTTAGATGTGTTACACATAAACAATCTAGACTGCACTAATCAAAAACCTATCTACTAGAAAACAAGCACATACCACCAACGAGGCCTCCTACATCGACTGAGAAGGACTTGTCATGGATGAACCAACTAATATTTCCTGTATGAAAAATGACAAGAATGTAAGACTCTATAATCATAATAACTTTGAAATTAATAGATCAACTTAAACAAACAAAAAAATGCTCACTAGCATTAGGGGAGAGGACCTATTAGTCATTAGGGATAACTTTACGACCATGTAGAAGTTACATGGAATATTGTAGGACCTCTATTTTTTTTAGAAATATGATATGGACTCTTATATATCTACAACTAAGGTTTAGAGGTGTGACTCATCATGCAACTTTCCACATCAACACATCTAGTGAGAAGTGACCTTGAAATGAATTTTTAAAGACTCAACAAAAACAAGCTATCATGGAATTTTTTTACAACCTCTTACATTTCAAGAGAAAATACAAGGTATTTATTGTACTCACCTCTTACATTTGTATAGGATAAACATAAAATATGAAGTATTCCAATGCATGTATATTGCCACCTCAGTAGTTCTACACATAATAATAGTATTTGTCTACATATTTGGAGTGTTTTAATTATAAGTGGATCCTTAAATATGTTAGGATTAAGGTGCCATCAACCTTGTAAATCCTATGTAATTTATTCCTATTATTGTTTTTAAATCACCCATAAGGGATGAAAGGTTTAACTAGCAACGATCTTGTTTCAGCCGCATGTTTATACTCAATCTGCGACGCTAATTCATCCATGATGGGGGGTCGCAAGGGGGTTTCACCCTGCAAGGGGTCCTGGGGGATCATCCCCTGATGGAGGGTCCAGGGGCCATGCACCTCGGTGAGGGCTCAATCTCCAGAGCCAAATTCTATCATTGTTAATCTAGACCATTTGTCATTAGGTCATAGATCTGACGGTTGATATTATGTCAGTTTTCTTGCCCTAGAAGCTAACCCCCTTTTATAAGGATATTTGTACTACATTTTTAGTAGAGTTGAGAGTAACAAGCACTACTAGATTGAAGACTGAAGAAGAAGAGGAAGTGCATGTATTGTAATCTCATATTTGAAGATAATACAACTTGGAGCCTCTTTTCTTGGTGGAGTTTTTTACTTGAAAGGGTTTTCTCCACGTTACATATTGTGTTATGTGTTCAATTCTTAATGCATGTTATTTCTATGTAGTGGGTTTTATTTATGTTGCAATCTTCATTGATTCTACATTATTTAGAGGATATTAATAAGGTTTGAATTAGATTTTTGTTGTGTGGTTCTCCTTCATTTCTAACAAAATAGTTTGTTATCTAGTAGGATTTTTGATGAGGTATAAACAACCTCATTCTTATGATGAGCTAAATACCCCTTTTTGTTCTTGCCAACCACCCCAGCCATGCCAATTTGTTTATTTTTAGAAGCAATAATTGTCTACTTTTGATAAAATGGTGTATAAATCTTTATTTCTCAAATTGATTGGAATTAGCTTCTAATGTTGATATAATGGTATAGAGTTTGAGTAATTGTGCAAGACTTATGCATGGCCTATGAAAGGAGTGGACTTCAAGCAGTTGAAGTCAGAGAACTGGAAGTTAGGGTGCCAGAAATTTAGGCGTGCCTAGTGGAAGACTTCTTTTAAAGCATTCTATTACTTTTTGTTAAGAATATTTGAGACTTTACGGCTCCACTCAAAGCCTTTACTATGCTTTATGTCATGAACATCATTTAGTTTAAATTTTGTTTTCTTTTAAGACTCCTTCAATAGCATTTAACCGCCATTTGAATTATAGGATCTTAGAGTAGTACAGTCATAAATAGTTGCTCAAAACATGGATATATATACTATGTTGTGTGATGAAATAATAATAATAATCTTTTTGGGAGCGATCAATAGTTATGTTCTATGTTGCCTTTTTAATGAAATGGATACCATCAGTTTTATTCTAAGTACTCTTTTTTGAGCAATGGTGATATGGATGGAATTTACTTCATAATTGTTACAGTGTTGAATGTGATCTAAGTTGACAATAGAATCTCCAACAAGCTGGCCACTGAAGGGATTATAGAATAGATTGGTATTTTCATATGTGTTATTTATGTTCTTAAATGTTTTGTTTAGATTAATCTCATCTCGTATATAGCTCTGGTGTGTTCCTGTAGGTTGTGGTGTTTAAAATAATGATTTTTCTTTGAAGCCTATTTATTTGAAATTTCTGGAGCATCTATTGTATTTGTTAACTATTTAGTTTAAATTTTCTCACGTGTTTCAATTGGCAAATTAGCCTTTCAAGTTCAAAGTTTAAATTGCATGTGTGAATTTGTAGATTAGAATTTATTTATTTTCTAGATTAAAGATTTGAATGCTTTCTAGGTTAGAATTTACATGCTTTCTAGTTTAAATTATGTTTTAAAATCTTTTCAAAAATTTAGAAAACTATTCCTAAATGAGATGTTCAAAAATATCCCCTATTGCATACAGCCTTGGACACTACTGGTCGATAAAACTAATATATTTTTCAACTAAAGTGTTAGGACCTCATGACAACCTATCACTTTTTAGCGTCATTGCCAGTGAACTGATTCTTTTCTAGTGTTAATAGGAAACTACTTAGATACCTCTTTTAGAAAAAAAATATAGTTGTTAGACTTCTTTTTCTGCATGGCCAGGAAACGAGGTCCACATGGAAGATTCATACCAAGAACCCCCCAATAGTAGTTCCAACCATAAGTAGGGAGGTAGAAGTCTCAACTAAAGAACTTAGTTACGAATTGATCAAGCAGGATCAACCTAAGACCTCCCAAAATATCCCAGAAGTTCAACCATCAGACCAGACCTTTGAAGAGGAGACCATTCAGCCAACAAACCCAATCTTTGAGGAGGAGAACATTCCTTTTAACATCATGGTTGATAATAACAATAATGACCCTTTCAATGGATGGAGAGCAAACCAAGGAGATGGCGATAATCCAAGAAGAGTGGCACGGACATTTACCTATCCTATTGCTCTCAACGAAGATGATGATGCACCCATGAAGAACATTTCACCATCTATTTTACCAACCTTCAGAGGATTATCCTCTAAAGATCCTAACCAGTTCTTCTTCGAGTTCAAAGTCCTGTGTCAAACTTACGACTACAAAAATGATAACCAAAAATGTAAACATTTCCCCTCCACTCTGAGAGATGCTACAATGCATTGGTTCATGGGATTAGTTTCAAGGTCAATAACCACATGGGATGACATGGAAACCATATTTTTAGACAAATATCAGAGTTACTGTAGAGTTAGTGATAGGAAAAAGGAATTGTTCAAACAAAGGCAAAAAGAAGATGAGAGCCTGGAAGATTACCTTGATAGGTTCATCTTCCTAACCAAATGATGTGGTGAAGAAGCCATAAGCCCAGAAATTCTAAAGACCATATTTCTCAAAGGACTTGATGAGGATGCTAGGAGAAGTCTAGATTTAATGGGAAAAGGAGATGTGTTCCAACTTGAACTCGGCAATATCGCTAAGTTATGCCAAAATTTCTCCCGTACTCGAGGAGGTATCTGTAAATCTAGTCTTTTAAGAGGTTCAAATGAAATAGGTAAACTGTGCAAGGAAATAGCAAACTTGAAAACTAACGTTCTTGTTTAGTTAAACACCACTCTAGATAAAAATAATCCCCCTAAGTCTGAAAAGGAGGTTGTCCCACCTGAGATAGGATGAGGAGAAATAGGAGAACTATTGCCAAACTATATACTTGTTGAGGATGAGTCTGTAGAACTAATTTCCCCTTTACATCAGCCATTGGAAACACAGTAAATTAACACAGTCCCCCTAAGTGAACAATTGTCTCCCCTGGTTGCCGATGACACAGAGCAAGGTCCACTGGAAGTAAATAATGAAGGACATGTGACTGGAAATGATGCAGAGATTTCTATTTTCCCCTTTCCACTAATGCAGAAATTAAAAGATATGATCACATAAAAATAGAATTAGAAGAATTGAAGGAAGAAATTGCTTAGTTAAAGATAAACTACAACAAAATGAGGAGCAGATAAATAAGCAACAGCAAAAAATAAGAACATAAACTAAACTTTTGAAGAAAAAGGATCAAGAAATCACATCTTTAGGGGCCCAATTGGAGCAGAAGGATAAAACCATTGGAGAGTTGTAGTCTCAAGTGCAACAAATTGACGGGAAGGATAAAGAGTATTTGGTTATTTATCTGAAAAAGATAAACAGATTAAAAGTTTAACTAATAATCTGGTGCAATCTCTCAAAGCATATGTAGAAAAATAGGAAAAACAAAAACTTAAACTCAATGCAGCTCTGCGCAGAACTATTGAGCTAGAGCAGGATTTGTAGGAAATCAATGTGAAACCAATGATGGAATCAAAGAAGTGCAGACTAATCCAACTAAGATGGAGTGGTTCCAAGTCCACATTCCTCCTATGTTGACCAAGTTGATGGAGAGATGCCATTTCCTAAGGCAAGCAGGAGCTAAAAATACTAGACTCAAAAAGGAAATGTTGTTACTAAAAGAATCTTATGATAGGTTGTATCAAGCCAAAACGGATGCATGAAACATTGGAGAAATGTTATTGGACTGCAGAAAGCCATCTAGATTGTATTCCATGTTTATCAATGAACAATTATTAAGATGGAAACTTTTAAGAATTTCCTACAACCTACCTCATGATATAGATGATCATCAATTCCTAGAAGCATTCAAAGGGGCATCATCTGATCAACAGAATCTGCTATGTGAATTCTTTATACAAAATTTGTTTCTGGAAAAATGTAGAGATTTCTTTATTAATATTTTTGTGGGGGAAGTTTAACTCAAGGCATTCATGTCCAATATGTGGAATCAACTTCGCTGGCAAGATAGAACCAAGGAGTATCTCCAAGTAGAAAGAACTGTAGGGCTTCAAATGAGATACCCTAACCGCAAGCCTTTTTCTTTCAAAGCACAATTCAAGAGAGCTAAGAAGCATGAAGCTATGAAAGAAAAGTATAATGAAAGCATCAGGATTTGTTTTGAAGATTTGAAAGTTAATGGTCCACAGTTAATAGACAAAGCCTGGAATGCTTGTGAAGAAAGGTATACTCCTTTACCTATGAATCTGAAATGGAGGGAGATGATCTCCCCCACCAACCTAAGGTGGTCCTACAGAAGGGTTGAAGCATTAACAAAAATATTACAGTAGCTCAAAACTAAGTGGATAGGAATGTGCTACAGACCTCCATTGCTCCTTCAGCCACCCCCTGTAGTCTTAGTAACTACAAAATAGGTTCCTGAGGACTTACATGCATGGTAGATGAGGATTAAGTTGAACAAGGGTTTTCTTGAGTATCCTGATCATTTAGATGAGGAAGGAGAGGACATGTATGATCTTGGCTTGAAATATGATGAACTAAATAGAAAGAGGGATGCAGAAAGATAGAGGGCCCATTAGAGAGTAGGAGGACCTGCTCAGGCTTAGGAAGGGGAGGATAATGAGGTATAAACAACTTCATTTTTATGATGAGCTAAATACCCCTTTTTGTGCTTGCCAATCACCCCAGCCATGCCAATTTGTTTATTTTTAGAAGCAATAATTGTCTACTTTTGATAAAATGGCACATATAAATCTTCATTTCTCAAATTGATTGGAATTAGCTACTAATGTTGATATAATGGTATACACTTTGAGTAATTGTGCAAGACTTATGCATGGCCTATCAAAGGAGTGGACTTCAAGTGGTTGAAGTCAGAGTGCCGGAGGTTAGGGCACCAGAAATTTAGGCGTGCATAGTGGAAGACTTGTTTTAAAGCATTTTGTTATTTTCTGTTAAGAATATTTGAGACTTTACAGCTCCACTCAAAGCCTTTACTATGTTTTATGTCATGAACATCAATTAGTTTAAATTCTATTCGCTTTTAAGACTCGTTCAATGGCATTTAGCCGCCATCTGAAATATAGGATCTTAGAGTAGTGCAGTCATAAATAGTTGCTCAAAACATGGATATATGTACTATGTTGTGTGATGAAATAATAATAATCTTTTAGGGAACAATCAATAGTTATGTTATGTGTTACCTTTTTCAATGAAATGGATACCATCAATTTTATTCTAAGTACTCTTTTCTGAGCAATGGTGATATGGATGGAATTTACTTCATAGTTGTTACAGTGTTGAATGTGATCTGAGTTGACAGTAGAATCTCCCATGAGTTGGCCACTAGAGGGATTATAGAATAGATAAGTATTTTCATATGTGTTAATTTTGTTCTTAAATATTTTGTTTAGATTAATCTCATCTCATATGTAGCTCTATTGTGTTCTAATAGGTTGTGGTGTTTAAAAAAATGATTTTTCTTTAAAGTCTATTTATTTGAAATTTTTGGAGGATTTGTTGTATTTGTCAATTGTTTAGTTTAAAGTTTCCCGCATGTTTCAATTACCAAATTAGACTTTCAAGTTCATAGTTTAAATTGTATGTGTGAATTTATAGATTAGAATTTATTTTTTTTCTAGATTAAAGATTTGAATGTTTTCTAGCTTAGAATTTACATGCTTTCTAGTTTAAATTATGTTTTAAAAGCTTTTCAAAAATTTAGAAAATTGTTCCTAAATGAGATGTTCAAAAATATCCCCTATTGCATATAGTCTTGGACACTACCCAGTCGACAAAACTGATATATTTTTCAACTAAAGTGTTAGGACCTCATGATAGCCTATCAATGTTATCCTAAAACCTAAAATATATAGGAGGCACCAAAACTCACCACTTAGGCCTTGGGAGATAGATAGGCCACCATTTTCCACTCAAGAATTTACTAATGACGATGATGGAGATGAACCAATTAAAGTTGTAGTTGAGGATGATGCAGGGTCACAAATGCATGTAGAGATTATTGGTAGAAGATGTGTCCCCACTATTATATCCATTAGATGTAGGTAGAGGAGTGGGTTCAAGAGGATCAAAAGGAGAAGGAGGATTAGAAGATGTGTCCCCACTATTATATGTTGAAAGGCACAGGACAACTAAGAGGGGGTGAATCAATTGTATCAAAACTTTAACTTCTTTTAAACAAAATCACTTTCACATTCACTTACTTTAACTCCTTATTCTGTTATGAAGATTAAACATGAATAGCAAAATCAACACATAAACACTTCAAAACCATACACACATGAACACCAAATTTTTACATGGAAAACCCTAAACAAGGAAAAACCACAGTGAGTGTTAGCTCACAATATAATGTAGTAACAATACTGAATAACAAAAGAAGCTCACTACCCAAATGAAAGGCTCACTATGAGGATAAGTGGCTCACTGCCATGAATTGATATAGTAGCATCTACAACATACCTGAGCTTAGTTCCATTGAAGCGCAATACATCTCCTCTGCTCTGCTTTGCTTTTACAATTTACACTTCATCTTCACATCTTCTCACAATCACACATCACTCACGAATTCATTACATACATTTATACCAATCATCAACCTTGGAATGTACATCAAGGTTGGCATTACAATCTACAACCATTGGAACTATTTCCAAGGTCGGCATACATACATAAATCAAATTAGGACTAGACCTAAACAAACTTGTGGAGCAAATGAATAAAAGGGAACATTTCACAGCTTATCTCAGATCCAAATACATCATCACACATTACAACATGCTTCCATAATCCATGAATCACCTCTACAACATGTGTAACTAACCAGGTCAGACACAAATAGTGCACACATTAAGAACACTTCGATACATACTTCCAAGAACTTCATTATAGCTTGTGGATCAAGCACACACATTCAATATATTCTAGAGACATCCACAAACAACATAGAATCACTTGGGAGCTGACAAATCCAACCGCAATAGATCTCACTTGAAGACAACAAATATCACTTGAAGACACATCACATACTACTTCTCAACAGACACTATCAATTTCTGTTAATCAATAACTTACTTTTTGAAGAACCAAATAACAAATCCTTTAGAATGAAGATAGATAAGGACCTTATAAGCTTAAATCCAGAACCACGAGACAAAAATCCAACCTGTAGAGAAATGCGGAGCAAAATACTATCTCCCTGTCACTCTGCAAACATTGTTAGGCACAGTTTTCAAACTAGTGAATAGAACTTTTTCTGTACAAATATCCAGACCACCAAATTCTAGATTTAGCATCTTCAAACACTTCTCTAAAACATATCCAAATCTCATACTCTGATCTTCAACATAGAGAAAATGTGGAGCAAAATACTCAGATAGTGTTCTTAACATGACAACTCAATCAATCAACAAATAGCAATATCAAAAATACAGTTGGCACTAATGACAACACAAACAAGTTGACATCAATGACAACACTGATTAGGCACATACTTGCAACAATCTCCCCCTTTGTCATTGATGGAAACTAATACAGAGGTATTGGTAGGTTTGGTTTTGTCCACACAATAGACCTAGACTTCAAGGCTTCCTTCACAAGAACTTTCAAAATCTTATGTAACACAAGCCTATACAAGGCTATCCAAGAGATTGACCTAGTTTGGGACCACACCCTGGTGTCCACCCACATAGACTACTCAACTGTCTTTTGGGGAGTCTCTACTCAACCCAACCAACACACACTTACCTTTTAGATCAACAACCAAACTACCAACATCCCTACCAATAGGATCTCACTCTATAATCAACATAAACTTGTCAAAGACATGACCAACACAAGGTCTCTGACCCAATAACTATGTTTTGTACCTACAAGGACAGTGGACAGCAAACTATAGTATGACTGCACTGTGACAGTGCCTAAAGAGACCTATTCCTTATAGCCCTTGAGATCGGCTAATCCAAGGATAACTCTTCAAACCTACAAAGGACAATCTAGACACATTGCACATTTAAATACCCATTATGGACTTACAACCATTTACCAAGTTGCAGGGTTGTACTCTGTTTCAGGCGTCCAATGACAGTGGACTCTTCTCTTTAGGGAGTAGGCCTAATTAGAGGTCTTTACAAAGGAAGGGTATTAAGATCTCTTGCTCAGGACCAGTCTGTTGACATTTCTTCTGAATCAGCATTAGGGTTTGCCACTTCTAATGCACAGGTAGATTCAGGCCAACTAAATACAGGAGGTTGCGTGAGCTCCTCCCCTTCACTTCTGGTTCTGCCGCACCAAGGGGGGTATCCCTATAACTCAAGATGTAACTTTGACTAGCTCAAAGATAGAAGGATCTAACTTGACAACAACAGGCAGAATACTCTCATGTATGGACCAAGATCTGCATGATAGATCACAAGGCTGGCAACATTCTTGGACATGATGTCTGGTTGGGTATGAGAGCATGCAGGGGGTTCCTAATACTACTCCTACAACTAACAGGTGGAGGTATGAAATGTTTTAGTTTGAATTTTGGATGCAAAGCTGGACATGGTGTATAACACAAGAACACAGCATGATTGGTGCCTATCCAGGGCTTGGAGTCGGTAGACATACACCTATGAATGATCAGCATAAATAGCTAAAACTGGATTTCAGGGGGATACACATGATATCTGCCTTAAAGATATCTCCCAATATATAGTGTTGAGCTATCTCTACTTATGGCATCCCTACTACAGTATACCCTTCCCAATGTTCAACCTGAAAACTGTTTAATCTGCCCCTTGAGCAGAGGTTAAAAGATCAGACATTCAACATAGGAATTCTATGCTCTAGAATCTAAACATTACGCAAACATCCACATCCAGAAGAAGAATACATGCAATACTGGAGACAGAATTCACACAACACATGCTAAGAAAGCATTACTCATATAAGATCAACCATGAAATCAGTGGATTCATGCCAAGTCCTACAACAGGAGATACATAAACTCACAAGATCAAGCTGTACAGAGCAACCAGATCAGCTGGTTTTGGATTACAGAGCCAAAAATCCACAACTTTCAACAACCTTGAATGAATAACATCGTCTGCATTATATAGCAGGAGGATGTATTCAGCATTAACTACCAGGTTGACCAAAACTCCCGCCAGATATACAGTATGATAAAAATGGCGCTCAAACATTAACGCAGCAGGTAGGGGAGGAGACAGGAAGATTTTTCGAGCCTTGCGCCGCCGCCTCGGGATCCAGATCTTCAATCAGGTACTACATCCATCCACGCCATCGCCCATACCTCTGCAACAATCGCCATTGATGGCGCACCAACCCGCGGCCTCGGGAAGAACATCTAACAGTTAGTCGCAACCACTTCCCGCCGAGATTCATCATCATGATATTTCGAATATGCAGGATAACATTATCCCACATGCACCCCGCAGCAACCTCATTAACACTTTAAATACTAGGTCATGAGCATATATCATGTCGGTGCTTTTGCTCCTGACGACACTAGTATAAGACTTCATCATCATCATCCTCCAGCAGCATGATATCCTGTTGCCCGAAAAATCACCCTGACGTCATCATCATAACGCAAAACAACTGCATGATATTCGCCTTCACCCGCACAACCGGATCCACCGGAGGAACATCCTCCTGCTGAGCTTAAACCAAAAGTCTGGCCGATGAACATCCTGATGACGTCATCATCATATCCTGCTGACGTCATCATCATGTCTGCCTACTGCGCACCTCCTCATATCCGGATGACGTCATCATCATGTTTGCAAATATCGGGAGATCTCCTCAAGATGATCAGTGTTAGAAATATGACCCCCCCCGGGACCTCGATGACGTCATCATCATATTAACATCATCATGATATTCGGAAGACAACCGGATATTTGGAAATATCCTCCTGATGCACAAATATCAGGTTGCACTGTAGCTCCTCTATAAGATCGGGGCGATAACTGAATATGATGACGCTGCTTGAAAAGATCACCCCCAGTAGATAATGCGCGAAGCCGGTAGGCGGATATCTCCTTGATATCAGCATCATCATGATGCTCGAACAAACATATATCCGGGTGATATGAAAATATCACCCCCTCCTTCAGAAATATCATGATGCAGATAGGCAGAGAACCGGATATCACCCTGATATAAGGATGACGTCAGCATCATCAGGATGAGAAACAAAGAACAAGAAGTGATACAACATCATCAGGATGATATTGACTAAGATCATCCTGACGTTCAAAATATGATGACCCTAGTGAATATTGGGTCGCACTTAGAACTCTTCAACAACATCATCAGGATGATCATAACCAAGATCACCCGATGATAGAAATATCACCCCGGCGAAATATCATGAAGGCAGAAAATATGATGACCTCCGCAAGCAGCAGGATGATAACTGGAAATATGATGATGATGACGACGACCCTTAGGAAAAAAAACAAGTTAGGTCGAGCAACTCAAAGAACAACCCCTTCAGAATATCGGGGCAACATCATCATCATGTTCGCGCAAGGTGATAAATGGGAGATCACCGGAGACCTTGAAGAATCACCCTCGCAAGCAGATCAGGGTGCACTGTAGCACATCAGCATCATCAGGATAATAACCAAACATCACCCGACAGCGAAATATGATGATGACGATGAGAAACCGGTCGACGGAGAACATGATGATGCTGACCCTCATCGAAACAAACATGATGATGATGACCTCCTCCTCAAGAAAATATGATGATGCAGCTGAAAACTGCTGAGGAGGTCCAACACTTAGAACATTTTTTGGATACTTAGGGAGAGTGCCTGAATGAAAATTGCTCAGAAAACTACCAGTCAATTCAGGCACTAACACAGTCAAACACCTACATAGGTCTGTCTTCATCCACAAACACCAATCACTACCTCCATTTGGTCGCTCCATTGACTGTCCATTGAAAACACATTGATTTCCACTATTTGCATACTAACTAGTCACCATGCAGACTAGTTAGATTCATGCCAAGTGCCTTGGAGTGAGGAGTGCCGACCCTACAACCAACAAAAACATCAAATACACACTCTCTCTCTCCATCCTAATGAAAATAGTTGATGTCTTTTAGAGGACAGAGGAGAAATTACACATTTTGTCACAAAACCCTAGTTTCGAGGGTTTCCAGACTAGTTTATACAAAATGATTTGATTCTCACAACACAGGAGGTTTCAAGAAGCCAAACTACATTCAAATTGTTCATAGCAAGGACAAATTGACCAAATGGACCAAGTCCTTATTACAACTCATGAAAATGGCTTTCAAAGCCTTAGGGAGAACAATATAACATGACAACAAAACATGACATAGAAAAAAATGACTAGAAGTGGGAGCTTCTGCACCATACTCCCCCTATAGGAAGAACTCAAGTCCCTTGAGTTGCCAATTGTTGAAGTGTCATTCCATGCTTCAAGATATCTACCTCAGTCATCCAAGTGGCCTCTAAATCAGGAAGATCCTTCCATTTCACCAAGTAGTCTTTGTAGACACCTCTCCTAGTCTTCTTGACAACTTTGGAGTCTAGAATACATTCCAACTATAAAGATTTTCTTGGAGGCAAATCCTTATCCAATCAGCATCTGTATCCACCACATCTGATCCACTTTCACCAGGCAATGGGGATCTGAAAGGAAAAAGATCACAAACATTGAAAATTGGAGAGATACCAAGACCAGATGGTAACTTAATCTCATATGCATTTGGACCGAATTTGTGCACTATTTTACATGGCCCAATCTTCTTCATCAAGAGTTTAGTTGGCTGGCCCTTTGGCAACCTTTCTTTCCTTAGATATGCCATAACTAAATCTCCAACTTTGAATTGCACCTCTCTTTTCTTCAAATCTACCCTTTCTTTGTACTTTGTGACTGTTTTTTCCAATTGCAACTTGACTTGATCATGGACTGTTTTCATGGAGGCAGTAAAATCTTCACCAATTGCACTCCTTTTATCCCATCCTTGGAGATCCTTCAGTTCAAGTGGCCCTCTTGGGTGGAAACCATAAACTACCTCAAAAGGACTTTTACCAGTGCTCCTATTCTTTGAATCATTGTAGGCATATTCAGCCTGACTGATAACCAAGTCCCATGCCAAACCATGCTATTTTGTAAGGCATCTTAGGAGGTTTCCAAGTGATCTATTAACCACTTCAATTTGACCTTCAATTTTTGGATGGTAGGCTGATGAAAAGGACAATTGTGTGCCCAACTTTCTCCACAAGGTCCTCCAGAAGTGACCCACAAACTTAGAATCTCTGTTTGTTACAATTGAGAATGGCAAACCATGTATTCTTACTACCTCTCTAAAAAATAGACCTACAACATGAGATGCATCATTTGTGCATTTACATGGCACAAAATGAGCCATCTTGCTAAATCTATCAATAATAACAAACACACTATCCACCCCTCTGGTTGTCCTAGGTAACCCAAGTATAAAATCCATGCTTATACTTTCCCAAGGCCTGTTGGGAATGGGAAGGGGCTGGTATAGACCTGCATTTGAAGACACACCTTTGGCCCTTTGACAAATTGCACAACTAGCAACATACCTCCTCACATCGGATTGCATCTTTGGCCAAAAATAGAACCTTGTAACTTGTTCTAGTGTCTTGTCTAAGCCAAAATGTCCTCCCAAAGAGCCATTATGCTTCTCCTTAATGATATTATCCCTCATGTAACACTTAGGGATACACAACAAATTGCCCTTAAACAAAAGACCTTCCTGCAATACAAAATCTGCATATTCTCCATGGAATGTGTTAGCCAAGTTTACACAAACATCATAAGCCTCTTTGAAATCTGAATCCTCTTTATACAACTCCTTCAAATAGTCAATGCCCATGCTTTCTAACTAAATTTCATGAACAATAAGCAACCTCCTACTTAAAGCATCAGCCACCTTGTTAGAAACGCCTTTTTTGTGCTTAATTGTGAAGGTATAAACTTGTAACTGTTCCATCCATTTAACATGTCTATGGTTCAATTTTTCTTGATTGTTTAGAAAGCTTAAAGCATGATTATCAGTAAACACAATAAATTCCTTGGGTAATAAATAATGTCTCCATTTCTTAAGAGCTTGCACCATTGCATAGAGCTCTAGGTCATAGGTAGAGTACATTTGCTTGGCTTCATTCAACTTCTCTGAGAAGAATGCCACAGGATGTCCTTCTTGGCTAAGAACAGCACCAATAGCTTGTTTTCTTGCATCACACTCAACAACAAACACCTTATCAAAATCAGGAAGTACTAAAGTAGGCAACTCAGCCACCTTTGTTTTCAACAACTCAAAACTAACATCGGCTTCCTTTGTCCATTGGAATCTACATTTGACTCCGCCCTTGATGGTGTTGAGGATGGGAGCACGAATGTGACTAAAACCTCTGATAAACTTCCTATAAAAAGTTGCCAATCCATGGAAACTTCTTACATCTCCCACTGTCTTCGGAGTAAGCCAACTGAGAATAGCATCAACCTTAGAGGGATCCATCTTCAAACAACCATTGGAAATCACAAATCCAAGGTATACAAGTTCAGTTTTCATGAACTCACACTTGTCTAAGTTGATCATCAACTTGTGTTCATGTAGCTTCTCCAACACCTGACCAACATGCTTCACATACTCTTCTTTTGTCCTGCTGAAGATTAGTATGTCATCAAGATAAACAATAACAAATTTACCAATGAATTCAACTAATACCTCATTCATCAAGTGCATAAATGTACTTGGAGCATTTCTAAGACCAAATGGCATAACAATCCATTCATAAAGACCCTCATTAGTCTTGAAGGCAGTCTTCCATTCATCTCCTTGTTTGATCCAGATTTGATGATAACCTGATTTTAAATCTATCTTTGAGTAATAGCATGATCCTCCAAGATAATCCAAAAGATCTTCAATCCTTGGCATTGAGAACCTGTACCTTATGGTGATCTTGTTTATGGCCCTTGAGTCCGTACATAGCCTCCACTTTCCATCCTTCTTAGGAGCAAGTACACTTGGGACTGCACAAGGACTTAAACTCTTCCTAATCAGCCCTTTCTCCAAGAGATCTTGAATTTGCCTTGCCACCTCTTCATTTTGTTGTGGGGTCAGCTTATAGGCAACCTTGTTAGGCAATATAGCACCAAGTATTAAGTCAATTTGATGACTTATGTCCCTCATGGGTGGTAAGGAGTTGGGTACTTCCTCTACCACAAGATCTTGATACTTGTCTAGAAGTTGCTGCACTTCTAATGGAATCTCCTTCTGTTTTTGATCTTGCTGATCTGATCCACTCTTGGGCTTCATGACCAAGGCATACCCTTGGGTATCCTTCTCCTTCAAGAGGTTCAAAAACTCTTTGCCATTCACCAACATGACACTGCTGTCATTGTTCCTTCCCTTGATCTACTCTGACATAGGATCCATCTTGTATGATCTTCCATTCTTGGTGATGACATAGGTGTTCTTCTCACCATCATGTTGTGCTTTGAAATCATATTGCCATGGGTGGCCAAGAAGTAGATGACATGCATCCATAGGGATGATTTCACATAACACTTTGTCCTTATAGTCACCGATTGCAAATTCAACCCAAGTTTGTTCTTCCACCATGAAACTTTGGTTCTTATTCAACCAAGAGATTTTGTGAGGACTGATATGTGGCAGCCTCTTCAACTTGCACTTCTCAACCATCTCAATGGATACCACATTCTCAGTAGATCCTGAATCTACTATGATCTTGCAAAGTTTCCCATAGGCTAGGCCTTGGGTTCTAAAAAGATTCTTTCTCTGAGGGGGCTCTTGTTTCAATGGCATCTTCAACATAGACCTCTTAATCATCATACTCTCTCCTTCTAGGATAGGTGCAGCACTTCCCATTGGTGAATTCACATAGTCATCATCCTTTACTAATTGATTTCTTCTTCCACTATCATGAGAACTGTCGGCTTTCTCTAGGCATTTGTTCATCGTATGGCCAACTTGGTTACAACCATAACACCTTCTAGTCAAGACTCCTGGTCCTCTACCTCCTCCACCATTTCTACCCCTACCATTAGGTCTTCTCCAACCTCTGAACCCTCCTCTATGTTCTGTTTCAGTTTGAGATTCTTGTTGACTGTTATTTTCAGTTTTGTTGGATTGTCCACGGCCAAAACTACCTCTTCCTCTTTGGTTTCTACCACCTCTTCCTCTGGCACTTTGTTCACCCTTCCTTCTCAGCTTTTCTTCTGCTCTAGAGGCCAATAAGAAGCATTCATCCACCATTCTAGGTATCACTAAACTAATCTCATCTTGTAGATTGTATTTCAGACCATTTAGGTACCTAGCCACCATCTCCTTTTCCTCTTCATTATGGTTGGCTCTCATACTTAGTCTGTGAAATTCTTCTGTGTAGGCAGCCACATCCATGTCTTTTTGTCTCAAATTATGAAATCTCCTAATGGTTTGGATCTCATAGTCAGGTGGCATAAACTTGCTTATGAGCATAGCCACCATTCTACTCCATTTAGTGATGGGACTCTTCCCAATCTTCTCCCTCTCACTTTGCATGTAGTTCCACCACACAAGTGCAGAACCTCTTAGCCTTGTCTTGGCAAATTTAATATTTTTGTTGTCATTGAACTCCTTGTCATCAAAGTAGTTACACATGGCTTCTATCCAATCGGTGAGAGCATCCCCATCCAATTTGCCATGAAATGTAGGCACATCCATCTTGGGATCACCACTGTCTCCATGAGCACCATTAAGTGCATTCAAGAAAGCTTTCTAATCTGCAAACATGTCCTGCCCTTGAGGACTCTCTTCTGTCTCTGCTTCATCATCTGTGTCAGAAGAACTTCCATCTTCTTTGGTCTTGCCCTTAGACCTTCTTTCTTCTTGCAATCTTGCCTCAACCATCTCTTCCACCAACTTCTTGATGGCTTCTTGACTCATTGTCTTGGGAGGCATTGTACTAGCCTCTGTTTCAATCTCCTTGTCTAACATACACTGCTCTAATCAGATATTAGCTCTGATACCAATATGATGCAGAGGTATTGGTAGGTTTGGTTTTGTCCACACAATAGACCTAGACTTCAAGGCTTCCTTCACAAGAACTTTCAAAACCTTATGTAACACAAGCCTATACAAGGCTATCCAAGAGATTGACCTAGTCTGGGACTACACCCTGGTGTCCACCCACATAGACTACTCAACTCTCTTTTGGGGAGTCTCTACTCAACCCAACCAACACACACTTACCTTATAGATCAACAACCAAACTACCAACATCCCTACCAATAGGATCTCACTCTCTATTCAACATAAACTTGTCAAGGACATGACCAACACAAGGTCTCTAACCCAATAACTATGTTCTATACCTGCAAGGACAGTGGACAGCAAACTATAGTATGACTGCACTGTGACAGTGCCTAAAGAGACCTATTCCTTATAGCCCTTGAGATCAGCTAATACAAGGATAACTCTTCAAACCTCCAAAGGACAATCTAGACACATTGCACATTTAAATACCCATTATGGACTTACAACCATCTACCAAGTTGCAGGGCCGTACTCTGTTTCAGGCGTCCAATGATAGTGGACTCTTCTCTTTAGGGAGTAGGCCTAATTAGAGGTCTTTACAAAGGAAGGGTATTAAGATCTCTTGCTCAGGACTAGTCAAACACCTGTACAGGTCTGTCTTCATCCACAAACACCAATCACTACCTCCATTTGGTTGCTCCATTGACTGTCCATTGAAAACATACTGATTTCCACTATTTGCATACTAACTAGTCACCATGCAGATTAGTTAGATTCATGCCAAGTGCCTTGGAGTGAGGAGTGCCAACCCTATAACCAACAAAAACATGAAATACACACTCTCTCTCTCTCCATCCTACTGAAAATAGTTGATGTCTTTTGGAGGACAGAGGAGAAATTACACATTTTGTCACAAAACCCTAGTTTTGAGGGTTTCCAGACCAGTTTATACAAAATGATTTGATTCTCATAGCACAGGAGGTTTCAAGAAGCCAAACTACATTCAAATTGATCATAGAAAGGACAAATCAACCAAATGGACCAAGTCCTTATTATAACTCATGAAAATGGCTCTCAAAGCCTTAGGAAGAACAATATAACATGACAACAAAACATGACATAGCAAAAAATGACTAGAAGTGGGAGCTCCTGCACCAGAAACATATCATTTGAAAAACTGAATAACATGTTCCTCCACCAAGAGATAATTTTACATCAGGACTCCCCCTTTCTTTTTACACATCTAAACTCTTTCCCCTCCTGAGTTTTTCACATGATCTCTCTCCCCCTTTGACATCAATGGCAAAGGGAATCATATTTCTTCTACTGCACATATTTGTTCATTGCTACTCTGATCAACCCAAAATCATTCTTTACTCCCCCTGAATGCAACAATCATCTCAAACCACTACCTGCTCCCCCTAAGAGATAGCCTCCAACATCAGTCCAAAAGGAGAAATGTACTTTGAAGCACACTAGACTGATGCATCTTCTTATGTATCTAGTTCAAGGAAGGAGGGGCAATAACCCCTAATTTTTCCCGGAGATACTCAAATGTGTCTTTTGGAAGAGCTTAGTGAATATATCAGCAAATTGATCTTTTGTAGGCACATACTCAAGCTTCACCTCATTCTCTACAACTTTCTCTCTCCAAAAGTGATACTTAATTGAAATGTACTTTGTCTTTGAATGCATCATGGGATCCTTTGAAATATTTATGGCACTTGTGTTATCACAAAGAATAAGAATTGGCTCGTCATACTCAACTTTGATATCCTTCAAGGTCAGTTTCATGGATAGCACCTGAGTGCAACATGATACTGCAGCAATATATTCTACCTTTGCAGTAGACAAGGAGACTAATTCTTGTTTCTTGCTATGCCAAGACACTGCTCTATCTCCAAGGAAGAATACACCTCCTCTTGTGCTTTTCCTATCATCAGCACATCTAGCCCAATCTGCATCTGTATAGGCACTTAAAGAAAAATCATTATTCTTAGGATACCACAAGCCATGATCAGGAGTGCCCTTGAAATACCTAAATATCCTCTTTACTGCCATCACCTGTGATTCTCTGGGATCTGATTGAAATCTGGTGACATGACAGATTGCGTGCATGATATCTAGTCCAGTAGCAGTTAGGTAAAGCAGTCCTCCAATCGTTGATATGTACTTGCTTTGATCAACCTTAGGACATTCATCATTCTTTCTCAGTTTATAGCCAATAACCATAGGAGTGCATACTGGTTTAGAGTCCTCCATTCCAAACTTCTTTAACAATTCCCTGACATACTTTGATTGGGAAATGAAAATGCCTTTATCGGTCTGATTGATTTGCAGTCCAAGAAAGAAGTTCATCTCACCACACATACACATCTCAAATTCCTTTTGCATTTCATTTTCAAAATTCTTGCACATCTCTTCATTTCCACCAAATATGATATCATCCACATAGACTTCAATAATTAGGATTTGATATTTGCTTGCCTTGATATACAAATTACTATCTACAGACCCTTTACTGAAACCCTGTTGTAACAGATACTTATCTAGTCTTGCATACCAAGCTCTAGGAGCTTGCTTCAAACCATACAAAGCCTTCTTCAACTTGCATACCATGTCTGGTTTGTCTAATAATTGGAACCCATCTGGTAGCTCTATGTAGACCTCTTCTTCTAGCTTACCATTTAAGAAGGTAGATTTCACATCCATCTGATATACCTTGAAATTTTTATGTGCTGCAAATGCCAAAAATAATCTGATAGTTTCCATTCTTGCCACCAGAGCATAGGTTTCTTCATAGTCAATTCCTTCCACTTGTGAGTAGCCTTTAAACACAAGTCTTGCCTTGTTTCTCACAACTTCGCAAACTTCATTCAGTTTGTTCTAGAAAACCCACTTTGTTCCAATCACATTCTTGTTTACAGGTCTAGGGACAAGTTCCCAACTCTTGTTCTTCTCAATCTACATTAATTCTTCTTTCATTGTTTTAACCCAATATTCATCATTACATGCTTCATTTATTGTTTTAGGTTCAGCCTTTGAAAGTAGACAGAGATTTACTTGTTCTTCTGTAGTCTTGCTTCTTGTCATCACATCTTTCCTTTTGTCACCAATAATCTGATCTTCAGAATGATCTCTTTCCACATACTTGGGAGTTTTAGGAATTCTTACGAGAGCTTCATCTTGAATTTCTTCTTCTTCTGGAGTAGATTGTACTTCAGCCTGAACTTCCTTTTCTTTGCCTTTTTCAACATTTTTTGTATTAGCAGATCCATCTGACTCATATCCATCTGGTTGAATATCTTCATCTACCTTCACATTTGCACTTTCAATAATATTTCTCAGTCTTTTGTTATAGCACCGGTAAGCCTTGCTCTTAGTAGAGTACCCAAGGAATATGCCTTCATCACATATAGCATCAAACTTTCCTAATTCTTCATCTCTTTTGATGTAACATTTGCTTCCAAAAACTTTAAAGTATTTGACAGTAGGAGTTCTACCATACCACAACTCATAAGGTGTCTTTGTTTCTTCTGCTCTGATTTGCACTCTGTTCTGAATGTAGACAGCAGTGTGTATTGCTTCTTTCCAATATACTTCCAATAGGTCTACTTCCTTTATCATTGTTCTGATAGCTTCATGAACAGTTCTATTCTTCCTTTCAACCACTCCATTTTGTTGAGGAGTCTGGGGGGTAGACAAATGTCTCTTTATTCCATGTTCTTCACAAAAAGCATTGAACTCACTTGAGGTAAACTCACCACCTCTGTCAAACCTTAAGCACTTGATTCTCAAATCTAACTCATTTTCAACCATAGCTTTGAATGCCTTGAACTTATCTAGTGCTTGGCTTTCTCTCTAAGAAAAGTAACCCAATTCATTCTTGAAAAATCAATAAGAAGCATGAAATACCTTTCACCTTGTAGACTTCTTGTTCTTGTAGGACCACATAGGTCTTGTTGAAATGCACAAGACAACTGAGAGGGGGGGTGAATCAGTTGTCATAAAACTTAAACAATTTCTGCATCTTAAAACATCATCCACTTATTCACTGTTGTTATGATTAGAACATGAAAACATAGAATTAGTAATTCTAACACAACTGCAAGATCATACACAATAGACATCAGATTTTTACATGAAAAACCCTGTAAAGGGAAAAAACATGGTAAGGGTTAACCCACAAGATTATTATGTAAAGCACAATACCAAAAATCAAAGGCTCACTGCCCAGAGCTCACTGCTCAAAGAGGCTCACTGACAAGCGGTGGCTCACTGCCAAGGGTTTGAACTGAGATGATAGTATCTACATCATGCCAAAGTTCAGTTCCATTGAAGCACAAAACAATTTCTTTGCTCTGCTCTACTTTCTCATTCTTTCCCTTCTCTTTGCATTCTTACACAAGGACATCTTTTCTACAACTCAATTACAAGTATATATATCATTCATCAACTTTGGATTGTTCATCAAAGTCGGCATTACAACCACATTACATTTATCAAGCATTGGGACACTCTCCAATGGTGATATTACAAACATGTAAAATAGGTCTTGACCTAATACAAAATTATGCTAAGGAGAAGACACAAAATTATAAGCAAATCACATCGTGCCTTAGCAAGGGCCCAAATACAATATTCTACTCCATTACACGCTTCTACAATCTTCTATGAATCTCCGCAATTAGTGGAATCATCCAAGTTGGCTAAGACTAGAGCTTGCACTATGTTATCTAAGAACAATCTTCAATTCCATTCTAAAATACTCCTCACAGACCAATGCAAGGGTAGGAACACAAGTAGGAGACATCCACAAGCATGTTGTAGTCGCTAGGAACTATACGCTTGGAATCATGACTCTGGTTGCCTGGGGCTGTCAGGTCAGATTTTAGCACGCACACGGACCCTTTCCCTCCTTGCCACGGGGCAATCTGCCACGTCACTCTCACTCACATGGGAGTAGCCAGTCAAGAGGAGGTGAGACACAGTGGGGGTCTAGCTCATTTGAGAGCTAGACTTCATGAAGGGGGGTTGGCAGGATCTATGGCCTTTGTTGTTATGCGTTTTGTTGAATGTTTCGCTCAATTGTTGTGGTAGTTGAGATAACCCTATGACCCGAAGGGTCACTAGTCTCTCTTCTTCTATTTGGATTCCTTGAATTCCATCTTTGTGTGGGTAAATGGTTGTTTTCGTTAATGGCTTCTGTTGTTTCTATGTCTTTGAGAAATGCTCTGTGTAGTTGTAATTACCTAGTTTCTTCAACCAACAATAGAACAAATGGGTCTTCTTGTGGTGTAATGTGTGTCTATTGTTGAATTTGCGGATGAATCTCCTCGATCTCGTCTCAGATAGCCCTTACCCACTCTCCTCTTACTCCTAATCACATTCATAAATTAGGATAAAGAAAGTTGTGTAATTGCTAACTCTAACCAGATCTAGGGTTCCAACCTATGGTTTTGTTGACCTAGGCTTTGTTTGTGAATACCTCGTGATGGAATCAAGGGTTTTGCAATGTTATCTATTTTATCATATCTATATGAATGCAAGTTAAATGAAATGCAAAGCATCTTTTTGGTATTTTTAGAGTATTTTTGGAAAGGAAAATGCTTCTAATCTATGCAATAAATGTGCATGCAATCCTATATGAAAAGTTGAATCTATGTTTTTGTGGGTTTTTGGTATTTTCAATGCAATCTAATTAAATGGAAAGAAAGATGCTTTTTCTAACAAAGCAGATCTATGAATGTAAAAAATGATTAATCTAGCATGTAAGATCTAACTTATCAAGGAAAAAGCACAATGTTACTATTCCCAAGAGCAAAGTGTGATGATCTAATTACTACGAAAACAATGAAAAGAACCTGAAAGAGATGAAGATTTGAAGACTCCACTACCCTCAGTATCCTTGTGTAGGCAACCTTGAATCCTTTTGTGACAGTAGGTGATTCTCTCGACGACAAAAAGACTCAAAGAAGTGAAAAGAAGCTTTTGTGAAGCTTGTGTGAGCTCGATGCGAGCTTGGATTGAGCATAATGGCTAAGAATTGAGCAGCGTAGCATTACTTGATTGAAACAAAGAAAGTAAAAGGCACTTACGTCCTGTATGAGCATATGAATGCTAGATTGGAGAGCAAACTTGGCAAGAGCTGGTGTACAATGGATTTGCCTCTCTTTGTGCTTAAGGGAGGGAGGTATTTATAGGTTTGAAGAAGGGAATGGATTGAAGAGTTAACTCATTTGATTGATGAGTTAACAAGAATAGATTGGGGAGTTAACAAAGTTGATTACCTAGTGAACTCAGCTAATTAGGGAGTGATGAAGCAATGATAGCTTATCACTGAAGAGGAAATGGAGGTGAGGGAATGCATGAGATTGATTAGAGAGTTAATTTGAGATCAAATGGAGCTAATTATGCATGTGTGGGTGCATGAAATAGTTAACTCTATATCAAGGATCAAAAATCATGCAAACAGAAGGAAAAATGAGCGAAAATAGAGCTAGAACACAAGAGAAACTTTAGTTTTTCTGCTGGTCAAAAGACGGCAGGGTCACCACCTTCATTAGACAGGGTCTCCCAGGGAGATCCTGGGTCACCCAGGGGGCAACCCTGGATCAGGGGTACAGAATACAGAAATCAAGATGGCACAAGGCAAGGGGGAAGAAAAGGATGGATTCTACACTAGAAAATGGGTCAGTCATGTGGAAGAATCCAAATCTCCACTTGTGTCCTCAAGATCCCCAGTGGGGATCTAGAAATAATAGGGGGAGAATTGGATTGGATGGTTGAAATCAAAAATAGAAAGCGAGAGATGGTTTGGGGAACCTCTAGAAGGCTTCTATGAGGTGCACTAGACGAAATACATAGGGGAGAGGTGAAAAATCACCTACAAGACACTCACAAGGCTTAGGATCAAGGCCAAAAGCCAGAAAATGCAAGTCGATGAGTGTCACAACAAGTGTCAAAAAGTGTTGCAAATGGGGAGGAAAAGAAATTGACAAAGCAGAAACGACACAAGACAAGAAGAAAAGACACATCATCAAGAGGCTTGCTGCCCAAAGGATTTATTTTCACACTTACATGTACGTGACAAGGATTTGAATCATCATAGGGGTCCTTGTGGAGGGAGTGTATGATTTTGGTACTTACAGGAACATCTATACAACATCTAACCACTCGAACAATGAGATTTCTCCAACCAGAGCATAAGAACTCAGTTGTCATCAACTGTCATTAAAGAAAGATCGCTTGCAGACTACCAAATCATGAACCATTGCAATTGTAGGTGCATATCGTCATCCCAGACATCACTCTAGAACTGCAGACTGAAATACATAACTACAGAGGAATGTGGAGCAAAATACTTTCTCCCGGACACCAGTGAATGAAAAGAAAAAGCAGGTTTTACTCTAGTGAACACAACTTCCTCAATTCTTCATACAGGAGGCTCAAACTCAGAATGTAACATCTTCAGACAAGCCTCTATATATCTTCCAATCTGCAGACCAAGATATTTAATTAACAAGAAATGTGGAGCAATCTTCTGCACTGTTCTTTTATCAGCAACACATTGTCTTCACTACAATTTACTGCAACTCACTATTTCTTTCGAAGTGGCAAATTTTTCAATATCCTCAACATATAAAGCTTCTAAACAAATAACAAAATAGGATACAGTTGACACCAATGATAACAAATATATGTTGACATCAATGAAAACACCTATTAGGCACATACTTGCAACAATCTCCCCCTTTGTCATTGATGGCATATGATGTGAAAAACTATAACAGTCATCAAGACAAGATTCTCCCCTATCTCTTTACACATCCGCATTCCTTCTTCTCTAATTTTTTCACATGATTTCTCTCCCCCTTTGACATCAATGGGAAAGGGAACATACTTGCACCCTACTGCTCTGATCCAACTCTCCTCTAAACTCTCTGACTACTCCCCTTGAGAAGTAGCCCTTAAAGCATCAATCTAGATCTTAAGGTGGGACTCTAAGCACCACCAGACTGATGCACTCTTGTGCATCTTAGTTTAGAGAAGGAGGGGTGATAACCCCTAACTTTTCTCTAAGATACTCAAAAGTATCCTTAGGCAGAGGCTTGGTCAAAATGTCTGCAATCTGATCTTTTGTAGATACATACTCCAACTTGACTTCATTCTCTGTCACCTTTTCTCTCATAAAGTGATATCTTATGGATATATGCTTTTTCCTTGAATTCATTACGGGATTCTTTGATATGTTTATGGCACTTGTATTGTTACTAAAGATTGCAATTGGATCTTCATACACAACTCTAATGTCCTTCAATGTCTGCTTCATCCATAACACTTGAGTGCAGCTACATGTTGCTACAATGTATTTTGCTTCTGCAGTAGATAGAGATATTGAGCCTTGCTTCTTGCTTAACTAGGATACCAGCCTTTTTCCTAAGAAGAATGCACCTCCACTTGTACTTTTCCTATCATCCACATCTCTTGCCCAATCTGCATCAGTGTATGCACTGAGAGTGAAATCATTGTCTTTTGGACACCACAAACCATAATCCATTGTGCCTTTCAAATATCTCATTATTCTCTTGACTTCCATCACATGTGACTCCTTAGGTTCTGCTTGAAATCTTGACACAAGCCAAACTGCATGCATTATGTCAGGTCTGGTTTGGGTCAGATAAAGTAATCTTCCAATCATAGATCTATACCTTTTCTGATCTGCCATAGGTGAGTCATCATTTTTTCTCAACTTACAACTAGTTACAATGGGAGTGCTTACTGGTTTAGAGTCTTCCATCCCAAACTTTTTTAACAACTCTTTTACATACTTAGACTGAGAAATGAAGATACCTTTATCTAATTGATTAATTTGTAGACCTAAAAAGAAATTCATCTCACCAAACATGGACATTTCAAATTCATTTTGCATTTCCCCAGCAAAAACCATGCACATACCTTCATTGCCTCCAAAGATAATGTCATCAACAAATATAGCAACAAATAGGATTTGTTCATCATTGATCTTGAAATAGAGATTGTTGTCGGTAGTACCCTTACTGAACCCTAACTATATCAGATATTTATCCAATCTTGCATACCAGGCCCTGGGGACTTGTTTTAGTCCATACAATGCTTTCTTCAATCTGCACACCATGTCACCCTGATTTGATGACTGGAATCCTTTCAGTTGTTTAATATAGACTTCTTCTTCCAATTCTCCATTCAAGAATGCAGACTTCACATCCATTTGATATACCTTGAAATCTTTGTAGGTTGCAAATGCTAAAGACATCCTTATTGCTTCAATCCTTTCCACTGGTGCAAATGTTTCTTCAAAATCTATTCCTTAAACTTGAGAGTATCCTTTGCATACCAACCTTGCTTTGTTTATTACCACTTCACCATTCTCATTCATCTTGTTCCTGAAGACCCATTTGGTGCCAATTACATTTTTATCTATTGGTCTAGGAACAAGATCCCAAGTCTGATTATTCTCTATCTGCATTAGTTCTTCTTTCATAACCTTTACCCAATTTTCTTCATTGTAATCTTCATTCATAGTCTTAGGTTCAATCTTGGAGATTAGACAGAAATTCACTTGTTCTTCTGCAGCTCTTCTTCTATTCAGAATTCCTTTGCTCTTATTTCCTATGATTTGATCTTCAGAATGATTAAGTTTTACATACCTTGGTGTCTTGGTGACAACTTTCAGAGCTTATTCCTCTTCATCTGAATTGTCTTCATGTTGCACCACTTCTTTTCTTGCTAAAATATCTGGTTCATCTAATTCATATCCACTTGAACCTAAACACCTTTCCTTGCTTTCATCAACTTTGACATTTGCACTCTCAATGATCTTCTTCAACCTCTTATTATAGCACCGGTAGGCCTTTCTCTTGGTGGAGTAACCAAGGAAGATTCCTTAATCACATCTAGCATCAAACTTGCCTAAATATTCTTCTCTTTTGATATAACAATTGCTACCAAAAACTTTGAGGTATTTTACTATAGGAACTTTTCCATACCAAAACTCATAGGGTGTTTTGGTGCTATTAACTTTGACTTGAGCTTTGTTTAGAATGTAGATAGCTATGTGAATAGCCTCTCTCCAATATACTTCCTGTAGGTCATCCTCCTTCATCATGGTTCTCGCAGCCTCTTGAACTGTTATGTTCTTCCTTTCAACAAATCCATTTTGTTGTGGAGTCCTAGGTGATGATAACTATCTTTTTATCCCTTGCTTTTCACAGAAAAAGTTAAATTCATTTGAGGTAAACTCTTGTCCTCTATCAGATCTCAAACATTTGATCTTCAAATCCTTCTCATTCTCGACCATTACCTTGAATGCCTTGAACTTATCTAGGGCTTTTGCTTTTTCTCTCAAAAAGGCAACCCAAGTCATTCTAGAATAATCATCAATAAGCAACATAAAGTACATGTCTCCTTGCAAACTTCTTACTCTGGTAGGTCCACACAAATCTGTATGTACTAGCTCCAGCAAGCCTTCAATAGATTGATCTTTGCTCTTGCAAGTTGTTCTTGTTTGTTTCCCAAATTGGCATTCCTTGCAAATAGGATTAGCAGGCTTTACTAGTTCTGGCAAATCTCTAATAGCTTGTGCAGAACTTATTTTGACAATGTTATCAAAATTGATGTGACACAACCTTCTATGCCATATCCAACTTTCATCAGTCTGAGCCAATAAGCCGTAGTTATCATTTCCTTTCAGTTGATAGATATTACCTCTGGTCTTTTTACCAGTTGCAATCACTATTCCAGAGCTTTCCATGATCTTGCATCCATTGTCCTTGAATCTCAAATCATAACCTTTGTCACACATCTGACCAACACTCAAAAGATTGTGCTTTAATCCTTTCACATACAAGACATCTTCAGTATTATGCTTGCCATCAAAAGAAATGGATCCTTTTCCACAAATCTTACCAACTGTATCATTTCCAAACCTAACCAATCCTCCATCATATCTTTCCAAACTTACAAACTTACTTTTGTCACCTGTCATGTGATGAGAGCATCCACTATCAATAACCCATTCATCTTTGTCTTCAACAACCTGAGTAGCTAGGGCACTTTCCACTGGTTTTTCATCATTCACATAGCTAGCAGGATTAGTAGACATAGGTTCTTCCTTAATAGCAATAAACAAGCATTCATTACTAGGAGTACTAGCATTATCTGGTTCACCATCTGATACTCCATCATCATCAAGATTTTCAACATAATAACATTTCTTTGGGATCCGAGGTCTATCAGGTCTTGGCTTAGGAACTCTTGTGGGGCATCTAGAAGCATAATGACCAACTTTACCACAACTGAAACATTTGAAAGGTAGTTTTCCTTTGAACTTACTAGTACCTCTGGGTAGACTGTTAACAAAGTTGGCTTCAAGTTCTTCAAGCTCATAATCTAGTTCCACTTTGTACTTGTCAGATTTGGGGGTTCTTTCTGAAGTGATGGCCTTGAAAGAAGTCTTTGTCTTTGGAAGTGAATCACCAAGTTCTCTCATTTCAAAGGTTGTCATCTTCCCAAGTAGCTAATCTTTGTCACTATCATTACTTCTTTAATTACGGCCACCTTATGACTATGATTTAGGCAGTGATCTAAGAATTTTGTTCACAACTTCAATATCCTCATTTTTTCCTCCCACACTTCTAATGCTACTCACAAGTTCATCAACCTTTTGCATGAAGGATGTTATGTTGTCATCTTCGCTCATCTTCAAACATTCATATTTTTCCTTCAAACTCTGCAACTTGGCGCTCTTCATAGATTCATCTCCTTCATATAGATTCTTCAGCTTTTCCCAGATTTCATAAGCAATTTCCAGCTCCATGATCTTTGTTACTTCGGTGTCAGATAAGGCGCTTACCAAGGCATCTTTGGCTTTTATGTTCAACTCAAATTGTTTGATCTCATCTTCAGTTTGCAAACCATTCTTCGGTATTTCATACTTATTTTTGGTTATTTTCCAAACACTATAACCTAAGTAGAGGAGATGGGTTTTCATGCAGATCTTCCAGATGGAGTAGTTTGTTCCATCGAATCATGGACTTTCCTTCTTATACGACATCTTGGATCAACCTCAAGCGGTCAAGCTTTCTTCTGAGGAACTTGGCTCTGATACCAATTGTTGAAATGCACAAGACAACTAAGAGGGGGGTTGAATCAGTTGTCACAAAACTCAAACAATTTCTGCATCTTAAAACATCATCTACTTATTTACTATTGTTATGATTAGAACATGAAAAAATAGAATTAGTAATTCTAACACAACTGCAAGATCATACACAATAGACACCAAATTTTTATGTGGAAAACCCTGTAAAGGGAAAAACCATGGTAGGGGTTAACCCACAAGATTATTATGTAAAGCACAATACCAAAAATTAAAGGCTCACTGCCATTAGGGCTCACTACTCAAAGAGGCTCACTGTCAAGGGGTGGCTCATTGCCAAGGGTTTGAACTGAGATGATAGCATCTACATCATACCAAAGTTTTGTTCCATTGAAGCACAAAACAATTTCTCTGCTCTACTCTGCTTTCTCACTCTTTCCCTTCTCTTCGCATTCTTACACAAGGACATCTTTTCTATGACTCAATTACAAGTATATATATCATTCATCAACTTTGGAATGTTCATCAAAGTCGTCATTACAACCACATTACATTTATCAAGCATTGGGCCACTCTCCAATGATGATATTACAAACATATAAAATAGGTCTTGACCTAATACAAAATTATGCTAAGGAGAAGACACAAAATTATAAGCGGATCACATCGCACCTTAGCAAGGGCCCAAATACAATCTTCTATGCCATTACATGCTTCTACAATCTTCTATGAATCTCCACAATTAGTGGAATCATCTGAGTTGGCTAAGACTGGAGCTCGCACTATGTTATCTAGGAACAATCTTCAATTCTGATCTGAAATACTCTTCGCGGACCAATGCAAGGGTAGGAACATGATTAGGAGACATCCACAAGCACGTTATAGCCACAAAGAACTTCCACACAACATCTAACCACTCGAACAATGAGATTTCTCCAACCGAAGCATAAGAACTCAGCTGTCATCAACTGTCATTAAAGAAAGATCACTTGCGGACTGCCAAATCATGAACCATTGCAATTGTAGGTGCATATCATCATCCCAAACATCACTCTAGAACCACAGACTAAAATACATAACTGCAGAGGAATGCAGAGAAAAATACTTTCTCCCGAACACCAGTGAATGAACCAAAAAAGTAGGTTTTACTTTGGTGAACACAACTTCCTCAATTCTTCATACTGGAGGCTCAAACTCGGAATGTAGCATCTTCATACATGCCTCTATATATCTTCTAATCTACAGACCAAGATATTCAATCAACAAGAAATGTGGAGCAATCTTATGCACTATTCTTTTATCAGCAACATGTTGTCTTCACTATAAATTACTGCAACTCACTATTTCTTCCGGAGGGGCAAATTTTCTCAATATCCTCAACATATAAAGCTTTTAAACAAATAAGAAAATAGGATACAGTTGACACCAATGACAACAATATATGTTGACATCAATGACAACACCAATTAGGCACATACTTGCAACAGGTCTATATGCACCAACTCCAGCAAACCGGTAGAGGATTGTTCCTTGCTCTTGAAAGTAGTCTTTGTCATCTTCCCAAACTGAAATTCTTTGCATAACATTGGCAGGCTTCACAATCTTAGGCAGGTCTCTTACAGCTTGAATAGTGCTTATTCTCACTAGATTATTAAAGTTAATGTGACACATTCTCCTATGCCATAGCCAACCTTCATCTGTCATAGCCAACAAACAACAATTTTTAGTACCTTTCAAATGATAGACATTACCATGAGTCTTCTTACCAGTAGCAATTAAGGTTTTGGAGCTTTTCCTTATCTCACACCCATTGTCCTTGAATACAAGATTATACTCTTTGTCACACATTTGTCCAACACTTAGAAGATTATGCTTTAAGCCCTTGACATAAAGAACATCATTTGTATTATGCTTGCCATCAAAGCTAATTGATCATTTTCCACAAATCTTACCAGCTGCATCATCACCAAACCTAACTAGTCCTCCATCATATTTTTCTAACTTAACAAACTTACTCTTATCTCCTGTCATATGATTTGAACATCTATTGTCAATGATCCATTCTTCTTCCTTTTCAGCATGAATGCAGACAACTCTCCTGGACTTCCTTCCTTCACATGGCTTGCAAGATTGGCAGAAACAAGTTCTTCTCTAAGTGCAATAAACAAGCATTCACTACTATTACCATCATTAGAATCAAATTCATCATCGGTTACACCATCATCATCTCTAACATAGTAACTCTTTCTTACCATATTTCCTTTACTTTCATTGATTTTCAAAGTGCTGTCAAGACATCTTGAAGCATAGTGACCAATTTTACCACAATTGAAACCTTTGAAAGGTAACTTACCTTTGAACTTTCCTCTACTACCTCTTTTTATTCTACTTGCAAATTTTGCCTCAAGATCTACAAAATCTTCTTCATCTAATTCCACAACATATTTATTTGATCTTGCAGTCTTTTCTTCGTTGGCCTTAAAAGCAGTCTCAGTTTTCACAGGGTCATCAGTAGTACCAAATTCTCTCATCTCAAAAGTAGTCATTTTACCAATAAATTGATCTTTTGAAAGCTTGCCCATATCAAACAATTCTTCAATGGGAAGATACCTTATGACTATAAGATTTGGGAAGAGTTCTAAGTATCTTATCTACAACATCCCCATCCTCTAACTTTCCACCAAGACCCTTGATGTTGCTAAGAACTTCATCAATCTTCTATATGTAATTTGTTATGTTCTCATCTTCAGACATTCGTATGGTTTCATATGTGGTCTTCAAGTTCTGCAACTTAGCCTTCTTGACAAATGCATCACCTTCATAGATGTTTTTCAATTTGTCCTAGATCTCATGAGCAGTTTCCAGATCCACAACTTTCTCCATTTCAGTGTTAGACAAGGCATTTAATAGAGCATTTTTAGCTTTGTGATTAGTCTCATAATCCTTAATCTCTTCATCAGACTTTGGACCATCTTTAGGTACAGTGTATTTATCTTTAACCATTGTCCAAACATTATAACCAATAGAAATAAGATAACTTTGCATTCATACCTTCCAGTAGGCATAGTCAGATCCATCAAACTGAGGAATGTCTTTCTTGTGTGCCATCTTGGATCTACCTTAAGTTGTTAGGCTTGCTTCCAAGGAACCTCCCTCTGATACCAATTGTTGAAAGGGAGAGGACAACTGAGAGGGGGGTGAATCAGTTGTATCAAAACTTTAACTTCTTTTAAACAAAATCACTTTCACATTCACTTACTTTAACTCTTTATTATGTTATGAAGATCAAATATGAATAGCATAATCAAAACATAAACACTTCAACACCATACACACATGAACACCAAATTTTTACATGAAAAACACTAAATAGGGAAAGACCACGGTGAGTGTTAGCTCACAATATAATGTAGTAACAATTTTGAATAATAAAATAGGCTCACTGCCAAAGGGCTCACTACCCAAATGAAAGGCTCACTACCAAAGGGTTGGCTCACTGCTAGGAGGGGTGGCTCACTACCAGGATGGGTGGTTCACTACCATGAACTGATATAGTAGCATCTGCAACATGCCTGGGTTTAGCTCCATTGAAGCGCAATACATCTCCTTTGCTATGCTCTGCTTTTACAATGTACACTTCATCTTCACATCTTCTGACAATCACACATCACTCACGAATTCATTAGATACATTTATACCAATCATCAACCTTGGAATGTACATCAAGGTTGGCATTACAATCTACAACCATTGGAACTATTTCCAAGGTTAGCATACATACATAAATCAAATTAGGACTAGACCTAAACAAACTTGCAGAGAAAATGAATAAAAAGGAACACTTCATAGCTTAGCTCAGATCCAAATACATCATCACATGCTACAACATGCTTCCATAATCCATGAATCACCTCCCCAACATGTGTAACTAACTAGGTCGGCCAGAAATAGTGTACAAATCAAGAACACTTAGATACATGCTTCTAAGAAATTCATTATAGCTTGCGGATCAATCACACATCAACAGATCTCACTTGAAGACAACAAATATCACTTGAAGACACATCACAGATTGCTTCTCAACAGACACTATCAAACTTTGTTAATCAATAACTTGCTTTCTGAAGCACCAAATAACAAATCCTTTGGAATGAAGATAGATAAGGACCTTATAAGCTTAAGTCTAGAACCGCAAGACCAAAATCTAACCTACGGAGAAATGTGGATCAAAATACTCTCCCTGTCACTCTGCAAACATTGCCAGGTACAGTCTTCAAACTGGTGAATAGAACTTTTTTCTGCACAGATATTCGGAGCACCAAATTCTGAATTTAGCATTTTCAAACACTTCTCTAAAACATATCCAAATCTCATACTACAGTCTTCAACATAGAGAAAATGTGGAGCAAAATACTCAGACAATGTTCTTAAAATGACAACTCAATCAATCAACAAACAACAATATTAGAAGATATAGTTGGCACCAATGACAACACAAACATTTTGACATCAAGGACAACACCAGTTAGCACATACTTGTAACATTATATGTACCTAATCATGTTATGATTTTTGTTATGTTGATGAAATTTGGTATTGGACACTTTGATATGTATGGTTGGTCTTCATATTTATTGGTTTATGGCATGGGCATCTATATGATCTATATTTTTTATGAAATTTTAGTTTCCTTGTATGTTTATGTGTTTTTTATATGCTGATGTGTGTATGTAAATGATATAGCATCAATTTATCAATACACACAATTATCTTGGCGATCAATGAACATTGTATGTCATAATGGAATCCGCATAAGATGAATCAACCAATACACTAAAATGGATCACATAATCATTAGTTGAATCAATTGCAAAATATGTATGAATATTTAAATGAATAATTGATGTGTTAGTAAAGCTCAAATCTATATTATGAATAATGGATAATACATGTTTCTTTCTTTCTTTCTTATTTTTATTCTTTTAACCATTATTTTAAATGATCAAACATGTAACAAACACCATGATTCTCTATTTTATTATTTATCTAAATGACTATAATCAAATATTTAAGTTTTCTATATTATCAATTAAAGTATAGTTCAATTGAATTATCTCCTCCCTTTGTTGGCATTTTGAGAGCCTTTTGGCGAATGATGGTCCCTTGGGTCAATCAGGAGTTCGACTAAAGAATATTGGCAAAGGTGCCACATCATTCAAATTTTGGATAGACTATAAAAGTAAAGTGACATCAAGACATAAATTAATATATAATTACTCACAAAAAATTAAATGCATACAATAAAAAGTTAGATGTGTAGAAAAATTTATACCAGCAAGTTTAGGCCAAATTGAATGGCAAAAATAGTTCCATGATGAACTTATGTCAACTCCTCCTCTATCATCAATTGTTATCTCCCTTAGATTCATTATTACTAATATTTGTTTATATTATATTCAAAAGGAATACACCATGAAATTTAACTTTAAATTTTACCTCTAAGAAAGATGGGCCTTTCTCATCTCCTTCTTTGAAAGGAAGCAAGGTACGCAGAAACACTTCCTACACTGATCTAATGAAGAAAGGTTTACGCAAATTTTTATCTTTTAAAATTACAGATATGAGATGCACATTAACAGAGAGATTATAACAAACATCCAAATGCAAGAACAATGCTCACAACACAAGATATACGTGGGGAAACCCTTTCGAGTGAAAAACCCCACTCTAAAACCTGCACAATGTATTATCAAATCAAATGTTGATTACAACACACTTGTAATGTAAGTTCTTCTAGGAGTACACAAATGTCAAACACTAGAGTAATTCTAATAGCATAATAGTACCTAAAATGAACCATACAACTCCAACTCCAAGCACCTGTATATATAGAGAAATACTAAGGATGGAGGTAGCTTCTAGAGCAAGCCACAAAATAATCTCATCCAAATCCATATGACCCAATTTCCAAGGCCATAAAACATGCAAAAGACACTTGTCAAAGATTCCCTTACAACCCCCATACTTGGGTGCCCCAAATTTTCCCAAAATAGGTATGACAGATGCTCTTACATCGTCATAAAATATATCATATATGACACCATTTACAGTTGTAAGAGAATCTGTCATAACTGACTATTAATAAACAATTCTCTTACAACTTGTCATAGTCAAACTTGGGTGCCTACCTTCTCCATGTAAAGATGCTTCATGACACTTGTCACACCTGTCATAGAATCTCTATTTCTCTTACATGTCATAGAATTCATCATATGTCATAACATCTTACACAACCCACAAGATGCTGACACATGGAAATTAATGCCACCTCAAAATGGGATGACTACATTTTCAAATGTTGACTTGACTATCCAAGTCACCTTCCAATTTGGATGACATGTCAACATGCCACCTCACACTAATTGACAAAACTGAATGACCAATATTAAATACAATATAGGATATTAAATATATATACTCAAATAATAAATGCTAGGAAATTGCAAAGGTTGAGACACCTTAATTCCCAACATTCTCCCACTTGTCGAACACCTTGCAAAAGCCAATAGAATGGATTTAATTGCTAGGGACCAAGAGGCCCATAGACTCTGAACACCATCTAAACTTCTTTGTGCTCATAGGTTTTGTCAAGGAATCTACAAAATTTGTCAAAGTGTCAACTTTCTCCAAGTTTACCTTCCCATCCTCTACCATGTCACGAACAAAATGGTACTGGACATCAATATGCTTAGTCCTCACGTGGAAAGTAGGATTCTTCACCAAACATATGGCACTCTGGCTATCAGAACAAATAGTAATCTTCCCTGCATCAAACCCAACATTAGAACATAATCTCTTAAGCCAAATGGCTTCCTTACAAGCATGAGTTGCTGCCATGTACTCTTCTTTAGTAGTGGACAAAGTGACCACAGGTTGTTGCTTACTCATCCAACTAATAGCACCACTGAACATAGTGAACACATAAGCACTGGTGGATCTCCTACTGTCAATGTCGCCTATCCAATCTAAATCCACAAATCCTCGAATACAAAGTGAATGCTGAAGTCCTGTAGGATAACCATGAAAACATAGGGAATACTCAGAAGTATCCCACAAATATTTGAACACTCTCTTCACTGCATCCCAATGTACCCATCTAGGATTAGCCATAAACCAACTAAGGACTCCCACTACTTGGGCAATGTCTCGTCTTGTACAGACCATAGCATACATCAAGCTGCCAACCGCACTAGCATAAGGAACTATGCTCATATCCTCCATCTCAGAAGGAGACTTTGGACAATCTACAACAGATAACTTTGTCCCCATCATAATAGGAACAGTCAATGATCTACAATATTCCATGTTTAATCTCTCCAACACGATGTTCAATACTTACTCTAGCCTAACCAAAGTTTTATGTTAGCTCTATCTCTTCTTATTTCCATCCCCAGAATGTACCTGGTTGCCCATAGATCTTTCATCTCAAATTGTGTTGACAACTAAGATTTCAAATCAGAAATCAAATTCATACCATTTCCAATGAACAACATATCAGCAACAGACAATGCAATAATGAAAATACGATCATTGTTAAACTTGTAATAAACACAATGATCTGATTTTGATCTCAGAAATCCTAAACTCAACACAAAGGCATGAAGTTTTTGGTACCACATCCTAGGAGATTGCTTCAAACTATAAAATGACTTTTTCAACTTGCAAACCAGATTTTCTTTACCTTTTACCACGTAGTGCTCTGGCTATGACATATAGATTTCTTCCTCCAAGTCACCATGAAGGAAAGTTGTCTTCACATCCATCTATTCAAATTCTAAATCATATGTTTCAGCAAGTGATAACAAGAATCTAATAGATGTCAGCTTTGCAATAGGAGAGAAAATCTCACCATAATCTATTCCCTCAACCTGGGAATATCCCTTCGCGACCAACCTTGCCTTAAATTTCTCAACACTGCCATCTAAACCAAACTTCTTCTTGAACACCCATTTGCATCCAATAGGTTTATGTCCATCAAGAAAGGGCACCAGATCCCAAGTATTGTTTTTCTTCAAGGAAGCCATCTCTTCTTTTATGGCCTCTTTCCAAGAGTCTACATCACTCATACCCATAGCCTCCCTTATGGTCCTAGGCTCATCAGTGTTAGAAATCAAAGAAAAAATACAAATGGAATCAGCAATGAATAACCAAACCTATCATGTTTCCACCTTATTTGCATGGACCTCCTCAAACGTTGAGGTTGAGGTTCTTCCTCTTCTTCTAAACTTTTAGAGCTATTAGAGCTCTCCTCATCATTAGGTCCAACAGATGTCTTTAGTTCAACTTTCTTAGGTGTGGAAGGAATCTGAACCACATCCTGTTTCTTCTCTTCTTTCTCTGGTTGTAGATCAACAGAAGAAGGATTGAGCTCTCTGAAGATCACACTTCTTCTATACAGAACTTTCTCGACCACTGGATCCCAAAGCTTGTACCCTTTCACACCGATGCCATAACCAATGAAGATACACTTTGAACTACCTTGTGCTCCAACTTAGACCTCTTCTCCTTAGGCACATGTGCATATGCCTCACAACCAAATACTCAAATGTGTCTCAATGAAGGATTTTTACTAGACCACACCTCCATAGGTGTCTTATCAATGAGCACCGATGTAGGAGACCTATTAACCAGGTAACAAGTGGCAGCAACAGCTTCAGCCTAGAACTTTTGTTCAAGGCTATCTCCATTTAGCATACACCTAGCCCTCTCCATCAATGTTATATTCATCATCTCTGTAAATCTATTCTTCTAAGGGGTATATGGAGTTTTCTTTTGCCTCTCAATACCATGTTATTTATAGAACTTGTCAAAATCTGCTAAAAAAAACTCATCACTATTGTTAGTCCTCAAACACTTAATCTTTCTATCCTTCTGATTCTCTACAAGAACTTTGAACTCTTTGAATCTACTAAAGACTTCAGATTTTCTTCTAAGGAAATACACCTATGTCCTACTGTAATTATCAATGACTGAAACAAAGTAAACAGATTTTAAAATCAAAGGAACATTAACAGGACCAAATACATCAGAATGAATCAAGTCCAACACCTCAGAAGATTTGTGAGAACTAGAATAAAACTGAACATGATTTTGCTTTCCATAAATGCAATGTTCTCAAAAAATTGAACTCAAGGTTACTATCATTCATACCCTCAATGAGGTTTTTATTTTTTAGGGTCCTCACCCTTTTCACCAATGTGATCAAGCCTTTAGTGCAATAACATTGTCTTCTCGACTGGAAGTTTCATCTCCATAGAATGAGCACCCTTAGGTACCCAGAACGCATGACCATTGGAAGTAGATGCAACAATCCTCTTCGTTGTTGGTTCCAATGGTAAGGATGAAGACACTAAAGTTCTCTTCTTTGAAATAGAGGCACTATTACATTGAACCGTGCATGCATAAAGCTAAAACAGAGAGTCAATCCAAACACCCTTAGCTAGCACCATAGCTCCTCTATTCATCTTGCATCCTTCATTCAAGAAAATATCCTGCACATCCACATCATTCAATTTACTTACAAATAATAGGTTCCATGCCAAACCAGGGATATGCAGAACACCATTGATCCCCTTCACTCGTCCATCAGTGAATCAAATCAAGACTCTTCCACCACCAACAATCTTTAGGTGAGAGTCATCACCCAAGTACACCTTCCCACCATCATATTCTTCATGCTTTGAAAACCAACCCCGATGAGAGTTCATGTGAAAAGATGCACCAGAGTCAATAAAAGACACACATCTTCTAATGCATGCATTTCCAAGTCAATGACAAATGCTTCTCCATCATCCTGAGAGGACTTGTTAGAATCTGAATCAAAGTTCTTCTTTTTCTTCTTCTCCTCCTTGTAATCCTTGTGGAAGTGACTAGGTTTGTTGTAGTTCCAACACAGAGCCTTGTAATTTCTAGGAGAGTTGGATCTCCCATGGGATTTGGATCTTCCTTTTTCTTCCTTCTTATCCTTTTTCTTTCCCTTCTCTTTAGATCTACCATGAACCGCAAGAGCCTCCTTAGCCGATTCGAAAGACTTTCTCCTCATCTCTTCAGATAACAATAAAGAAACCACTTCATCCATCTTGAAGGTGGTAGTGGTACTCCCAATGGCCATGACAAGGTGGTACCACAAATCTAGTAAGGAACACATTAATGTCATACATCAATCCTCCTCCTTCATCTTCACACCAATAGAGGTCAACTGGGTAACAAGCATATTGAATGTATTCAAGTGATCAGCAATAGATCCTCCATCTTCCATCCTCAGAGAATATAGTTTCGTTCACATGAATAACTTGTTCACCAAGGATTTAGCCTGATAAACATCTCCAAAGATCTTTTGCAGTCTTCTCTTCATGGATATCCAAGAGCACTGAATCATCCAAATAGAGTCTTATCAAACCCTTAGCCTTCTAATCCATCAGATCCCAATCTTCTTCTTTTATGCTCGATGGCATGGATCCTGATATTGTGAGCCATAGATCTCTATCCACCAATAAGTCCTCCATCTTGAGTTTCCACAACTCAAAGTTGCCTCCATTAAACTTCTCTATATCAAACCTCCCAGATGTGCTCGCCATCTCTTTCTTGCAACAAATATTTCAAAATCCTCTGCACAAGCTCCTACTCAAATGAAGATCAATGCAAACAACCCTCTACCCAACAACTAGAACCAAAGGTGATCATGCTCTGATACCAACTGAAAGGAACCAAGGTACACAGAAATGCTTCCTACACTGATCTAATGAGGAAAGGTTTATGCAAATTTTTATCTTTTACAATTACAGATATGAGATGCACATTAACAGAGAGATTATAACAAACATCCAAATGCAAGAACAATGCTCACAACATAAGATATATGTGGGGAAAACCCTTTCAGGTGAAAAAACCCACACTCCAAAACCTGCACAATGTATTATCAAATCAAATGTTGTTTACAACACACTTGCAATGTAAGTTCTTCCAGGAGTACACAAATGTCGAACACTGGAGTAATTCTGGTAGCATAATGGTACCTACAAATGATCGATACAACTCCAACTCCAAGCACCTGTATATATAGAGAAATATTAAAGATGGAGGTAGCTTCTAGAGCAAGCCACAAAGAATCTCATCCAAATCCATATGGCCCAATTTCCAAGGTCATAAAACATGCAAAAGACACTTGTCAAAGATTTCCTTTCATCCCTTACAACCCCCATACTTGGGCACCCCAAATTTGCCCAAAATATGTATGACAAATGCTCTTACACCAACATAAAATATGTCATATATGACACCACTTATAGCTATAAGAGAATCTTCCATAACTAACTATTAATAAATGATTCTCTTACAACTTGTCATAGTCAAACTTGGGCTCCTACCTTCTCCATGCAAGGATGCTTCATGACACTTGTCACACCTGCCATAGAATCTCTATTTCTAACTCTTACATGTCATAGAATTCATCATATGTCATAACCTCTTACACAACCCACAAGATGTCGAAACATGACAATTAATGCCACCTCAAAATGGGATACCTACATTTTCAAATGTTGACTTGACTATCTAATTCACCTTCCAAGTGGGATGACATGCCAACATGCCACCTCACACTAAGTGATAAAATTGGATGACCAATATTAAATACAATATAGGCAATTAAATAAATATACAATCAAATAATAAATGCTAGGAAATTTCAAAGGTTGAGACACCTTAATTCCCAACATTCTCTACCCCCTGATGCATGTGATTGTGCTCTTGTCCCCAACCCCTTAGCTTGAGTTCTCGTGAAGGTGATGTATAAGGGACATCATACTTTGAAGTGTTAAAGGGTGTCTCACTACTCTCCCTGAGAGGACCTAAGCACAACTACTTGCAAAAAATGTAATGATGAGGCACACAAAGATGTGTGGACGAGGAGAGTCTAGTAATATCAAGTGATCTAATATGACCACTAATATCATGTGGTTGTGCAAGCTGAGAGGTTTGTGTAATCAAGTGCTCAATCAAAGAGTGCATGGCAATGAGGCTCTGTTGTGTTGCATTTGCAACGTCCGGGTGTTTAATTGGAGGTGGAGAAGGGATAGGAGGAGGGGGAATAAAAGGACCTTGCACTTGTCTCATTGCCCTAGGTCTTTCTTGAGACATTCCTTTACCTACTCCCTAGAACTCCCTAAAATCAAAATAATTCACATGGTGACTGTTATATAAGAAAAGTGGGAAGATGGTGGATAGTGTTGAGATCTATCAAATCAAACCCTCCTTTCACACTAACATTCAAGAACAACAACCGAGTCAAGTCACTACAAATGAACGAGGACTCAGCTATAGGTTGGTGTACTCAGGAATGATATGGAAAGACTGATTCGATTGAGAGATTTGTTAAACCCTAATTTGAATAAGCCTCAAACCCTAATTATAATGCAATTGGGTACAAACGAACAAAATGCTACAGATCACCAAACAAGAAGACACTTAGGAAGGATCAGAAACATACTAGTAGTTAGATTTTTAGAGTTAAAGACTTTGCAGACTATGGGGCGAGCGCCCAAGTTTGATAGGGCAATATTTCTACAGATCTAGAGTAGTGAGTAGTGTGTGATGATGTTCAGCTCCTGAGTTCAGGATAAATCCTGTCGGGAGGACTACGGGGCGGGCACCCTAGTCTAGAAGGGTAAAATATCAACAAGTTTTCACTAGATCATGAATCCTTATCCTCTGAATTGCTTCTCTGCAGTTGCAATTTCCCAAATCATGCACCTATAACCTGCAATCACAAAGAGAGGGGTTTGGGGGTTGTGGTGTTTAGGAGCTTGCCTCGGTCAAGCCTTGGAATGACATTCAAGTTTTCCAACATTGTTGTTAGAGAGAGTGCATGCCCAAGGAGGGAAAAGGCTAAATCCAATGATGAAATAGAATGATTGAAACACAAATAGATGTCACCTTAGAGGTGAAGCCCTCACGAAGATGAAGATCCTTTAAATCATGAGGAGATGGATTGATGAAGCCAAATCTACAACAAACAAACACAATAACAACACAATTCTGCTCTACAACACAATGAATGCCTTTAAATCCCTTAGCTCAAGATCACAAGTTCGCGTTATCCATCTAGGTGTAAAATGAAGACATAAACTTACTTATATATGCATTCCCGCTAACTTTCGTAATTTAAATTGAAAATGTGACATAGGGAAACCTTTTTAAAGGTCTTATGCCAACACATTAAAATTTGGATGCCGACAAATCAGCCTGGACTTGGGCACGGGCACCCAAGTCCCAAGGCCATTTTTTGGTCTTGATTATCATTTAGAGTGGGCCCCTAAGTCCCATTTGACATGGGTTTCAATGGAAATTTCTCTGAGATAAGTATTAAGCTTGCAAAGTGTAAACACGGGGACCTAGGAGCTAAACTAGGAGGTAAAAAGGCATAGGGATACTTTTTACTCCATAACAATGACCCATTACAAAATCTACATATAGTTTACGAAGGAAATATAAAGGTACATCAAAATTGTTGTTGGGTGGTTTATCAAAAACCATCCACCAATGATCCCAAAAATTATAAGTAATAACCTGATGTGTACACCTATTGATTGAATACTTAGGTTTATGGACATCAACATGCAATCCGGTTTTAGGATTGATAAAATATTGGGCTAACATAGCTTTGGTGATATCTAACTCTTTTACTTGGTCGTATGATAAACCATTAGCATATTCTGTCTTCTTGGTTTCTCACCATTTCCTAAATGATTCATGTTGGCTTGTGAGGGTTTGAACATGAGTAATAATCCCTGCTAAGTACGATGTCATTGAAGACAATCAAGGGTGGCCCAACGATAAATTTATATAATCTTACTTATTTCATCAATATTTCTTTCAATTTTCTCTTGGATTGTTGGAGGGTTTGGTGGGGGAGGGTTTGGGTTTTGATGTTCCTCATCCATTTTACCTATTTAAAATTTAAAACATACCAATTTAGGATGTAAAGCAAAAAAAAATCATTTGATTTACAAAAAAAATCAAAAAAGAGAAGAATGAGACCTTACCTCTTCAAATTTGCCTCCTCCTTGAATCAGATATCTATCAGGTGTTGCTATCTGATATCCATTTCTAGAGCTCTGTGTTTTGCAAGCCACATGTTTTGTAAAACGCATGCCCTCTTTTTGTTTTTATCTTTTCCAAAATGGATATTCGCTTTAGGTTTCACCAAATGAATATCTGTTTTGGTTTGGTATTCCAAACCAAAATGGATATCCTCTCCAACCCATAAAAAAGTCAAACTTGATCATTTTATGATTTTGGCAATGTAAAACACATTTTTTCTTCCTATTGCCACTGTTTGGCCTGCAATGATCCTACACTCACCTAGGACCAGAAATTGTAAATTTGCAATGTAGGATGAAATGGGTGAATGCAAAATTGAAATCCTAAAGAGCAAATGTAGTATTGTTTTGCATGAATACCAATCCATACTACATAGTCATACTACGTTTTGCATGGATGATTAAACACATTAACCCTAAAAGACCTATAATTATGAGGTGATGGGCCACACTTTATAAGAACTTCCTATAATTCAATGGCTATAATAAATGTTTTCCCAAATATATATATCATTGCATGGTGATATTACATGTTTTCCCTAAATTCACTATAATATCATTGGTGATTGCACCACCATTTGCCCTTAATTCATTATAATTTCACTAACGATCACACCCCCCTTTCCCTAATTCCCTATAATTTCATTGGCGATCGCACCACCTTATGCCCATAATTTATGTAAAAAGGCAAGTGATTGAAACCTAATTAAAAGTTGCCTCTATAATATCTTGGTGATCGTGATCAAACTGTATTAAATAGTATGGTGATCTAATTCTATTCTAAGATTTTAAAATATCAATTTGCGAGTGATTTGAAGCTACGGGCCTGAAAATACAATCAAATTTGGGTGAAAGCATATACTACCAAAGCTAGTAATATTCATCATTTTCAACTCCCCAAAGTCAAAAAATCGCCATTTGGCAACAAATTGCCATTTGGCGACAAATCGCCATGAAAATTTTCCCTGTCAACATCTACTAACACACAAGAGGATGGTGACAACCACCCACCCAAGTAACATGTGTGGTGATCCAAAAACACTCATGCAAAGACAATCACATAAACATATGGGTACTAATGACCCAATGAACAAAAGTAGGCTACTAGACATGGACATAGAGTGTCTTCATGACAATTTTTCAAATTGACATGGATGTTTAGAAGTACGACACCAGCACCAATGGGGCTTCTCAACAAAAAATATCCAACTAATTTTATCTCAATAAGTGTTATCCTCATACAATGCTTCACATGGGCCTAGTGTAATTCCAAATGACAAGTACGGGTCCACTCTACTCCTAGCCCTAGTATCCAATCCTAAGTTAAAAAGTCCATCTTGACCCAAAAAGTGAAGGAATAGAAAATGAGGTCAAAATACATGACACTCGCATTGAAAAGGTAGAAAACCACATTTCCAACATGAGACATTTCATCCAAAATATAAATAATTCACAAGGCTTGAATTACAAATTTCCTAATTTTTCATTTCAAGCTCCAAGAAAAATTTACATACACCATTAATGAAGCTTAAATTTTTTTTCTAAATTTGAAAAATTAAAATTTCCAAAATCCAATAATACCTTTATGATCCTAAGATGCACAAAAGTCCACTTTTCACATCACATAAGGTTTTGGAGAAATTTTGCTAGTCATGGTGCTAAACTAAATTTTTCAAAAAATAAAATACATCAAATTAAAATAAATGCAAAACATCTATCCTAAGATATCACATCAATTTCAACCTAAGAAATGAGATACCATATGCAACCACCTGGTACAGACATGGTCAAAAGAATGAACCAACAAGCATATTCATAAATCAAATAGAGGAATACCTTTGTTTATTCAATGCAATTCACAAAAATTTGGAGATCTTCAAGAACCCACACACACACAAAGCAAGCTTTCCAAGATCCTTCCTCTCCAATAGTTTATAAATCCATGAGAAATCCCAAGACAATCCTCCAAAACAAGTATATACTTCCCATAAGAAGGAGAGAGAAGAATAAGTGTCAACGAAAACCCTTCATTTTTCCTTTTCATTCCAAAATTCCCGAAAACCCTAAAATGACATTTTCTCCTTTTTATAACTAACAAGTTATTTTAAGAGAGGGTATTTCAAGTTAAGTATTTTCCAATAGATATTTACCTTTTGATATTTCATTAATCATTCTATTTAAAATGCTTTTGCAAAATACCTTTAAAATGACTAACATAGCAATTTCATACAATTAATTAATGCATTTGATTTTCAAATAATTTATTTTTACTTATTACATTTTCCAAATATTCACAATATTAAAATTCATAATACATTTTAATGAAGGCAATTAAATAAATAACTCTTTCAACTTAAGCATATAGAATTGCTCCTCAAACACTGCAAAATAAGCATTTTGAAAACCTAATAAAAAGCAAGCAAACTCAAGTTAAATAAACACATGCAAAGGAAACATACACTTTATGGCTTTATCCACAATAGAAGGATCTAGAATCGCAATTGATTTAGATTAGTGTCAACTAGATAAACATAGGAAACATCCTATTCTCAACCGAATAGGATGGGTTAAGCAACCAAACACACCCACAAGAATCACAAGGTCACTTACTTGACCACATGGACTAGGTATGGTGAGAAGGTCAAATGAATCCATGTCATTCTCCTCCACATCCTTCCATTTATCAAACACCTATATATATCTTGCACACTCAAGGAAAAGCATCAAATCCAATAATGGATATCATAGCCAAAGCAACATATAATGACCTATGAGGACATGTAATCTAGTAAGGTACATATTCATCCTGCAATTACATCATATCATAAACAACTCAATACAGCCTTTAATCCAATCAAAGAGCATAAGGATGAGGCAAGAGTCAACACATGACTGGGCATCATATGGAAGCATAGGAAGGACAAGACAAGAGAAAGGGAGGGTCGTAGAGATTGATTGGGCACTTCCATCAAGATTGAAAAAGCTAAGAGGGAGTTTTATTCACACCATGTGGGTTGTGAACTAAATCGTCAAATGATCATCAAATTGTCATGTATGCCTATAAAGTTTTGTACACAAAAGAGTCCATGGTACTATATTTCCAAGGATGCATTAATTAGTTGTTAACTTCTGTTGGATCCATATGTATGCATTTGTCTACCATTGTTCTCTATTATTAATGCTCACAAGACTACTCAAATGTTGAACCAAGGAAATGATCCTTTTGTTGTTGTTGTGAGTGTATTTGAATAGGCATAAAAATATTGAAAAAAATTCAAACTCTAATACCAATGATCCGAACCCCACGAGTATTAGAGGGCAAACTTACAAAATATTAATAATCTACAAAATTTGTAGAATATACATAAAAGGCCCTAGATTAGTTTGCATATGCACATTAAAATAAAGAGTGGAAGACTTTGAAATGTAAATGTATTGTACGAAGGAGGATTTGTATAATATGGTGTATGTAGCAATTGTTGGTATGAACCTCCCTATTTGTACTTTGTACAAGACAACTATTTATACAATGGGCCAGTCAACTAGGCCTTTAACAACATGATGACAAATGTCAAAGTGTATGGTACACTCTTTATATGGACATGACTATGATAAGTGTTGAACTTGTATAGTGCTAAGTGTCAAACCTATGTAGTTTGAAGAACATGTGGAGTTTGTGTGGCTAGGTGTTGAACACGTATGGTGCCAAACTAGATGTATCCAAGTGACGACTTGTGCATCCATGTACAAGGAAAAATGTGGGTGAGTAACTATGCAAAGATGCACAGGGACTATGTGCTAAGTAGTGCACAAAATTGTGCAAAGATGCATAGGGATTATGCACCAAGTGATGCATAAAACTACCTTACATAGAGTTGAACTAGGGTTGCTCAATTCACATTAAGTATAAGCAAACAGGCAAGTCGAGTGAATGGATGAGGCTACAACTATGCACATAGCTATATTTGGATCATTATTTATTGACCAATTCAACAATTTTGATGAGGATTTGAAAGGCGCACCAAGCAACAAATGCAACTAACTATGATGCAGTTATGATGACGATAGATGTTTGAGACTTTGATGTAATGAGGTGCAATGAAATGAGTATTGGAGTGACCTAATGCAAGAACTAGGATTTTGAGATTTGTTGATGCAAGGTTTGATGTGGTCAATGTCAGAGAGTGAATATTGAATTATGAGTGATCCTTTGTGATAGTGGGTGTGACAATGTTAATATATCCAAGGATGATTAAAATGACCTAGGATGATGCCCTTTTATACATGTCCTAGGTGCACAATTTGAAATTTTTGGCATAGGAATTAGTAAATAATGACTATTTGGGAATGAGATGAATTGGGTCCATGATTCATTTTGAAAATGGATAAACTAGATCAAATTAAATTTGCAACCCTAAACTAGGTCAAGGTGCATGTGCAGTTTTGAACCCTACAATTCTAGGAAGAGTTGTTCTAAGATCTTTTGGGAATGTTCTAAGTAGAGTCTAGATGTTTTTTAATGCAAATGTGAGTCTAGGGTCATTGGTAGCACCAAATCAGTCAAAATCATGTGCTAGAGAAATATACTTATAACACCCATATTTAATGCAAATGTGAGTCTAGAGTTCAAAATCATGTGTCAAAGCAATATACTTAGAACACCCATGCAAAATGGTGTAAAAAGAAGCGGAAAGTGTAAGGGATGCACTTTTTACCCTTGTAATAATATATCAATAACAAACTTGTTATTTACATTCATTGTTATACAATTGACTACATAGTTTAGTGTGTGGTGGTGGCTAAAGGCATTATCTAACTCTTGTCCAACATGGATTGTTTCATAGAGTAGATTGAAAGCATGCTACGTTTAAGAGGAGCATTGCACTTCAATAATTAGATTAACCAAACACAACTTACAAAGATCTTAGGAAATATCAAGAATCTCAATGAATAAACGAAGACTACAATCTTGTTGATATTCAAGGTTAAGAGATGAGCGGGAGCGGGATTTTTTCCTGCATAGGGGAAGACGGAGCAGACGAGGTGGATGAGGATGGGGATGCAGGGGTATGGTGTGCTGAGGCTTTGCACTTAGTGATGTCGGTTCCTTCCTCCAGTTGGTGCCTTTGTGGCTGCTACGGTGTCCTCTGTACACCAAGATCTTCTGAGACGCGTTTCATGGTTTCAGATGTGAATGTTTGTGTGGTGTTTGCCTATGCTGGAAAGCATGTTGGTCCCCAGTGCCTTCATCTCCAAGTTCAGACATGGGTATGACTGTGGGCAGGATGTTTCAGATCCATGTTTCTCTTGGTAAGTATCTTCTCTACAAGAGGGGGTTTTCCCTATTTGGGAACAAACCCATTATTGATGTCATTAGTATATGGGACAACAGAATATGGAAGCCCTTTGTTATTACTCTATATGCTAAGAAGAAGAAGAGAGGTGCGGCTGGGTTTGGGCTTGTTGGGCATCTATCCAACCTTGATGAATGTTGGTTGAACATATCTCTTGAGATGGAGTTGCCTTTTTTGTTTGTTCAATCTTGTGATTAGAGAAGGCGTGGCTGGGCATGTTTCATGGACCATGTCCCAGTGACTACGATAGATTTGTTTGGGCCTCCTGTGGTGAAGGTGTTACATGATGAGGGAGTGATTGTCCTCTCTCTCACCTGTGCTAATGTATAGACTAGCAATGGTGGTGGGGTTTTTGGGTTGGGGTTTGTTCCCCAATGCCAAAATATCCAAGATTTGGACATGGCAAGGTTGGTCTCTGACCTATCTTTGGGTGAGAATCTGTATGGGAAGATTTGGTCCCTTATTCTACTTTGGTGTTGTCTATCTTCAAGTGGGGGTTTTCCCTATTCCAGTGCAAACCCTATAGTGATGTTTTTAGATAATGGGCCGGAAGAAAATGGTAGCCCTGTTATTATATACTGCATGTGGAGCATGGTTACTTCTAAAGGCCGGTATGATGGTTTTTTGTCCAACCCTATCGAGGGTTTGATGAACATGTTTATTCATGTCCCAACGAATATTGTTAAGCTCTCTGGGTCTCCTTCAGAGGAGCCTTCTTTCTGCTAGTTTATTTTCTATGTTCCAGATCTGGTTGTTTCAGATCCTTGGAAAAGGGCTTCCTTGCCTGAGGGTTTCAAACCCTACGAGACGATAAGAATGTTTTTATGTGGATAGGGTCTTGTTTGTAGGTGGGGTTAGTGAGTTTTCTCATTAACTGGTGTTTTCAGGTGCAACACTACTATTGTTTCTTTGTGGTCAGCTTCTGGGATGCTGATGTGTGGTTGTGTGTTGTTTTTGAATCATTGTTGGTGTTTCTTTTGTTGTCATTGGTAGACAGTGTTTGGTTGTAAAGGGTTTCAGGTCCCTTCAAAACCTGTTTTACCCCTAATCAAAAGTCAAGGCTACAATCTTGGGCATCTACATGCAATTGAATGTGATAAATTATTCGAGTGTATGTGGTGAGTTAATAATAATTTCCATTATCTTTATAAGACTTGTAGAACTCTCTCTAGAATTTCATTCCTTAGCTCTTTATTTTTCAAAGATGTTTGATTTTTGCCAACATTTGGCAAAAGACTTTGCTTCCATCATGATGTACACTTGGAGGATTGCTTCTTTTCATTCCCCTTGTTTCTTCTTTAGGATTAGGTACTAGTGAAGAGAAGAAAAGTGCATACCATAATACTTTTCCTTCTTGTTTTACACCACTTTGGACATATGTTTATGTTCTTACGGGGGTCCTATAATTAACCAATGTGCACACCTATTTACATGTTCTTAAGGTAGTCTTAAAAGGCCTTGAGGCATGTGTCTAGGGTTTGTATTTAAAGGAATCATCCCTAGGTCATTACACAATGGATCAATGCATCCATTTTATGTGGAGAGGACAATATATTCACATATATATGTTTGTGACATTTTGCATGTTCACAACAACCTCTTTTGGCCATATTAGTTACACTCGATATGCAACTGCACAATCTCTTTTACACTTTTAATGTTAACATAGTCTTGGGTCTTAACCAAGGGACGAGGGAGAAGTTAGTACATTTCCACACTCTACTTTAGCAAGCTCCATGGTACGATAACACACATTTTCCTTACTAAAGCTCTGAAGATTTAGACATCAAGGTCGCACAAGAAGGTGAAGTTTTCCCTTTGGAAGGTCAAGGTCACCCTCGTGACCTCACTTCGAGTCTCTACACAATTCATTTCCACATTGTCCATTCATCACAATCTTCTGATCATAGATCCAATCTCATAATCAAGTTTTAAATCTTCTGTCATAGTGTGCAATCAAGTAAGTTCATATCCAAGGCACGTAAACCCTTACCTTCTATTTCCATTTCAAAACATATCTATTCACTCTTCCAATTTACATATACATCCCCTTTTACTTGACTCAACTCTTGATATATCAAAAGGTTTTTACATCACATTTTATTTAGACACCTTGATATTTTAAAGAGATCATTTTTATCTATTCAAGTAGAAAGAAAGTGACCTCATGACATGCTTCTAGATATAACGAATATGTGAGGTATAAAGAATATGATTCAATTTCATAAAAAGAAAGTGACCTCATGACATGCTTATAGATATGACGAATATGTGAGGTACTAAAGAATATGATTTGATTCCATAGACTTTTTCTTTAGTGCAGACATTTTATTTTTGTTCTTTTTTAGATTTGATGGAGTTTTAGGTTAGATGGAATCAAGCACTCACTATTCTCTTTCGTCGTTGTACTTCTATAACCCCGTGTACCAATTTTAACCCTTCATAAACATAACATAGAAGACATAATATTTCCCCTATGATAATGATTGAGAGTGCTTCTAGATGTATCTTTTTTTTGGAGGGGAGGGGTAGGGGGGCACACACTTTTGACTAGAGCTATGAACTGGGTACATGAAACAACAATATAGATGCAACACACCATTCAAGGGTAACGTGTCTTTGGGGGGATTTGAACCTTAGTCTCCATCATCCATAGTTAAGATAAATAAAAACTCAAATATCATTATCTTATCTCATCACATAGGAGAATTGAATGCCCCAAATTCTAAGGAATCCCAGGAACAAACACGTGTACTACCTAGCTAGTACTCTATGATAATGATTGAGAGTACTTTGAGATGTATCTTATTTGTATGATAGCTTTTTGCATCAACCTTGTGGATCCATAGTTAAGATACAGAAAAACTCAAATATCATTATCTTATCTCATCACATACCATAGTTAAATGCCCAAAATTCCAAGGATCCCAGAAAGAAAAAACACATGCTACCTTGCTACCTAGTACCTTAAAAAAAATATGGTTGTGAATGAACAAGTGATCCAACCAATCTACTTAAACATCACCCACTTCAATGGTCAAACAATCAATAATAAATTTACACCTCATCCATACCAAAAATTGGTAAATATTTGTCTTATCCAAAATTCAAGAGAATCCTAGGAAAAAAAAAAAAAAAGCACATGTGCTACCTAGCCAATACCTTAAAAACCATGGTTGTGAATGAACAAGCGACCCAACCCCACTCTACATAAACATCATCCACGTCAATGGTCAAACAATCAATAATAAACTTACACCTCATCCATACCAAAAAGTGGAAAATATTTGTCCTATTTTTATAGGCCAAAATTGACACTTGACTGTTGAGGTGAATGATGATCATCCACTTCAATGGTCAAACAATCAATAATAAACTTACACCTCGTACACACCAAAAAGTGGAAAATATTTGTCCTTTTTTTATAAGCCAAAATTGACACTTGACTGTTGAAGTGAATGATGACTGCGCGAACAAACCAGCTTAGTCAATAATAAATTTACACCTCATCCATACCAAAAAGGGGTAAACATTTGTCCTATTTTTATCAGCCAAAATTGACATTCAACTTGAAGTGAATGATGACTAAGCCAACAAACCAGCTTTTTTATCCTGAAAAAGTGTGGTGTGAACATCCATTGGGGAGAGCTTGAATATATCACGGGTCTTGGGCAGTGAGCATGTGTGGATTTGAGCTTTTTGTTCTCCGAAGGGGCAGGAAGCAGAGAAACGTTTTGCCTTTTTCTTCTCTGATGTGGACAATGGAAATGAAAAGGAAAGTGTGCTACTGGCTTCTGCTTCTGCCAAGGGCCAAACTGCGGCTACCAGGCGCCACTACCACATATAATCTTGATAATGCGCTCCAATTCAGTATTCACTTTCCATTGAAAGAAAAATCTTTCGGTCCGGCCAGCGAAGCGCGCCATAACTTTTGGACAACCGGGCGGCCCGGTCGGGCCACCGGCCACTCCGTAAAAGTTTTGTCTTTTTCTGTTTTATTCCCGCCATGAATTTCGACAATTCTTCTTCTCTTCTGTTTTAAAAGTCAAAAGCGGTGGCGGAAAGAATGGAGGTTGGCGTGGGCTCCACCACTCCAGTGGCGTGACAGCGACGTGCCACTCCGCCGCCCATTTTTTTCTCCAGTCCGTGTTTCGCGGCAACTGGAAAAGATGGCGACGGTTCCTCGTGCTCTGGTTTTTTTTTTTTTTTTAATTCTTGTTTACTGTATACTGTCGTGGCGGTTCTTTCTCCTTGGATTTGTCAGATTATAAAGTTAAACGGGCACATGGTCATTGGTGGGTGGAATTGTATACCCTACCTGCCTTTTTATGAGTGTCAGATTTTCAAAAAACACATGGTGGAGGTTTTTTTAGGGTTTGATGGCCGTATGACAGGGTGGAGGTTGTTTAAGTTTGATGGCCGTATGAGAGTGTTTAATTGTTTTTAAGACTGGATTAGATAGAAGAGAGGGTTTGGTGAAGTGGGCTTTGCTTTGATGGTGGGTTTGTGAAAAAGTCTAAAAGATGAGATAGGATGTTTATGGATTATTTATTAATGGACTGTTCATTAATGATTGCGTCATGAAAGTTTGATGGTCGTATGACAATGTTTAATGATTTTTAAGATATTATTAGTTGGAAGAGATGGTTTGGTGAAGTGGGCTTTGGTTTGATGGTGGGTTTGTGAAAAAGTTCAAAAGATCGGATGTTTATGGACTATTCATTAATGGTCGCAGCATGAAAGTTTGATGGTCGTATGATAATGTTTAATAGTTTAAATAAGACAGTATTAGTTGGTAGAGACAATTTGGTGAAGTGGGCTTTGGTTTGATGGTGAAATTGAATGGTTTGTGAAAAAGTCCACACGATCGGATGTTTATGGACTGTTCATTAATGGTTGCAACATGAAAGTTTGATGGTTGTATGATAATATTTAATAGTTTAAATAAGACTGTATTAATTGGTAGAGACAATTTGGTGAAGTGGGCTTTGGTTTGATGGTGAAATTGAATGGTTTGTGAAAAAGTCCACACGATCGGATGTTTATGGACTGTTCATTAATGGTTGCAACATGAAAGTTTGATGGTTGTATGATAATATTTAATAGTTTAAATAAGACTGTATTAATTGGTAGAGACAATTTGGTGAAGTGGGCTTTGGTTTGATGGTGAAATTGAATGGTTTGTGAAAAAGTCCACACGATCGGATGTTTATGCACTGTTCATTAATGGTCGCAGCATGAAAGTTTGATGGTCGTATGATAATGTTTAATAGTTTAAATAAGATTGTATTAGTTGGTAGAGACAATTTGGTGAAGTGGGCTTTGGTTTGATGGTGAAATTGAATGGTTTGTGAAAAAGTCCACACGATCAGATGTTTATGGACTGTTCATTAATGGTCGCAGCATGAAAGTTTGATGGTCGTATGATAATGTTTAATAGTTTAAATAAGATTGTATTAGTTGGTAGAGACAATTTGGTGAAGTGGGCTTTGGTTTGATGGTGAAATTGAATGGTTTGTGAAAAAGTCCACACGATCGGATGTTTATGGACTGTTCATTAATGGTCGTGTCATGACTTGTGAATCATGTTGACTTGATCAATGGAGAATATTTATTTTCGGAGTGTGTAATGTTATACCTGTCTTTTTATGGCTGTCAATTTTCAAAACACATGGTGGACATTGTTTAGGGTTTGATGGCCGTGTGATAGTGTTTAATAGTTTTTAAGATTGTATTAGTTGGAAGAGATGGTTTGGTGAAGTGGGTTTTGGTTTGATGGTGGGTTTGTGAAAAAGTTTGACAGATCGGATGTTTATGGACTGTTTATTAATTATCGCATCATGAAAGTTTGATGGTCATATGATAATGTATAATAGTTTTTTAAGGTTGTATTAGTTGGAAGACAGGGTTTGGTAAAGTGGGCTTTGGTTTGATGGTGGGTTTGTGAAAAAGTCCAAAAGATCGAATGTCTATGGACTATTCATTAATGATCGCGTCATGAAAGTTTGATGGTCCTATGATTATGTTTAATAGTTTTTAAGACTGTTTTAGTTGGAAGAGGGGATTTCCTGAAGGGGGCTTTGGTTTGATGGTGAAATTGAATGGTTTGTGAAAAAGTCTACAAGATCGGATGTTTATGGACTATTCATTAATTATCACGTTATGACTTATGAATCATGTTGACTTGATCAATGGAGAATATTTGTTTTCAGAGTGTCTAATGTTATACCCGCCTTTTTATGACAGTCAATTTTCAAAACATGTGGTGCAGGTTGTTTAGGGTTTGGTGGCCATATGACAGTGTTTAATAGTTTTTAAGACTGTATTAGTTGGAAGAGAGGGCTTGGTGAAGTGGGCTTTGGTTTGATGGTGGACTTCTAAAAAAGTCTAAAAGATTGGATGTTTATGGACTATTCATTAATGATCGTGTCATGAAAGTTTGATGGTCGTATGATTATGTTTAATAGTTTTTAAGACTGTATTAGTTTGAAGAGAGGATTTCCTGAAGGGGGCTTTGGTTTGATGGTGAAATTGAATGGTTTGTGAAAAAGTCCACAAGATCCGGTGTTTATGGACTGTTCATCAATGGTCGCGTCATGACTTGTGAATCATGTTGACTTGATCAATGGAGAATATTTATTTAGTTTGATGACAGTATGACAATGTTTAATAGTTTTTAAGACTGTATTAGTTGGAAGAGAGGATTTGGTGAAGAGGGCTTTTGGTTTGATGGTGAAATTGAATGGTTTGTGAAAAAGTCCACAAGATCGGATGTTTATGGAATGTTTATTAATTATTGTGTCATGAATTGTGAATCATGTTGACTTGATCAATGGAGAATATTTATTTTCACAGTGTAGAATGTTAAACCCGTCAATTTATGACTGTCAAATTTTCAAAACACACGTTGGAGGTTGTTTAAGTTTGATGGTCGTATGATAGTGATTAATAGTTTTTAAGATTGTATTAGTTGGAAGAGAGGATTTGGTGAAGTGGGTTTTTCGTTTGATGGTGAAATTGAATGGTTTGTGAAAAAGTCCACAAGATGGGATGCTTATGGACTGTTCATTAATGGTCGCGTCATTGCTTGTGAATCATGTTGACTTGGACAACGGAGAGAATTTACTTTCACAATGTGTAATGTTTACTTTATAATATGTAGCAAATAAAGGGCACCATCTATTGCTATGTTTGCGGAGTTTTTCTTCTAATATAATATGGACCCTAAAAAGTTATAAATGAAAATTTACATGTAACGTGTAAGAAATTTCTAATGTGATATGGACTATTCATCAATGATCGCATCATGACTTATGAGTCATGTTGACTTGATCAATGGAGAATATTTATTTTCACAGTGTGGAATGTTTACTTTATAATATGTAGTGAATAAAAGGCACCAATATGGACCCTAAAAAGTTATAATTGAAAATTTACATGTAACATGTAAGAAATTTCTAATGTAATATGGACTATTCATCAATGATCGCATCATGTTAACTTGAACAATGTAGAATTTTTACTTTCACAATGGAGAATGTTGACTTTACAATATGTAGCAATAAAAGGATTGCGGGGCTTTTCCTCCAAAATAATATGGACCCTAAAAAATTATAATTGAAAATTTACATGTAACATATAAGAAATGTATAATTTGATATGGACTAATCATCAATGATTGCGCCATGACTTATGAATCATGTTGATTTGAATAATGGAGAATATTTACTTTCATAATGTGAAGTGTTTACTTTATAATATGTAACAAATAAAAGGTACCATCTATTGCCATGTTCGTGGACTTTTTCTTCTAATATAATATGGACTCTCAAAAATAAAAGTTGGAAATTTACATGTTACACATAAGAAAAAATCTAACCGTACTTTAAGAATCATTTTCCTTTATTATGATATGTACTTGAAATGTAATTAAATTTTTTTACATGCAACACATCAAAAACTTTATTTGAATAAAATTGTATTGTATGGAGTATCTCTTATTTCCATTTATATATAACAGAAACAACTTGATTTACATGTTACCTGCAGTACGCTATAGCTTATGTGTTCATTGAAATTACTAGAAACAATATCATAATGGCTTCAAAAGTTGATAACATTTAATAAGTATGCACCTATGGAGTTGTTCGAGTAAATGATAAGGCTACATGTGCTCTCTAATTACTTCTTTTGGAAAACTTACTTGCATAGAGACATTTGGCTATGTAATTTATAGGCTTGTTATGGTAGTAATATGGTGTCATTGACTAATATCTTCATCATTTCTTTATTTGATCTTCATTGCGGTTCCTCACTATTTGATTTGTTTTAAGAAAAGTAGTTTTATTCACTTTTTCTATATGGTAGAACACCGAAAGTTCTTAAGGGTTATTTTAATTGTATTTAGAGTTTTCATGGCTCCAACATGGTTGGAATTCTAGTCTATTCACTAACCTAATATCACTGCACCATTTTTGTATTTTTTATGCGAATACTATATAAGTTTTGGGCCTTGATTGTGAGAGAATGGACACTTTATAGAGGATGCTTAGATTTGGAGAAAGGGAGAGTTGTAAATCTTTTTAAATATATAAGGTAAATGGAAAAAGAATTCTCTTATGGCCTCCTAAAATGGTGTTGCATACATTAAATTGGTGTCTCCTTAGGGATAAATCAAAAATACCTTTCACCTTTACTAAAAAGGAAATTAAATTAGAGTTCAACAAGTAAATTTGTAAACAATGTTTTAGATCAAAAATTGCATATTTTGCCATGTTCTTTGTTGTATTTTGCACTCCTTTTAGTTTTTTTGTTGCGTGTGTATTTTGATACCCTTTTTAACTATCTTTTTCACCATCCCTAGCCTTGTCCTAGTTTGACATGTCTCCTTGACCCTTAGTATGTGTTTGATCTTTTGATTTGTTGGTTGTTGTCTCTTTATCATAAGTGTTGTATCCCTTTCTTAACCCCTCACCCTTTCACCTTGCCATATTTTTATTTATTTAATCAAATTATTTGATGAGACTATGTCTTAAACCTAGTGCAATTACCACATTTGATCTCCTAAAATCTTGCTTTCTAAATGTTTTCATGATTGGGAACCACCATCCTTGGGTGGCAAACCTTCCTCTTTACTAGTCTTAGGAAATTGAGCCACATCCAACTTTAGGATTTCACCTCACCATTAGGTGCAGAGAAGAGACAACGCCCTCATCCTCTAATTAGGTTAAAATTTTAACTACAAGCTCATCCAATCAGAACAAACACAATAAACTAAGTTTTTGTAATAACAAAATTTGCATACCCTACAACTTCCTTATTACACTTTTGTATCCATTCTAGCCCTAGCCCATTGATGCACATTTTGTGTTATTTTGACACCTTTTGCCTAGCCTATATCATCCTTAGCCATCCATATCCCCTTTCCTATGTTGTTCCCATGGTCTTGTTTAGACTTCCTATGTATTCCCTTTCATTTAATTTGTATCCACATCCCATATCCTAATCCCACCTTTAATTTCCCTTTAATTTATCCCCTTTTACCCCTTTGTCAAAACATTAAATGTTGTTCTTAGCCCCATTCTATGTGAAAACTCAACTTTTTATCCTTCTTAAATTCTATCTTAATGAGCTTAAAATTAATGAAACCACCCACAACTAGATGGCCCCCTTCAAGATTAAGGTCCCTTAGGATATTGAGCTTAATTTCATTCATGGACAATGCCCACAATTTGCCACCTATTAGGGGAACCTTGACTTTTCATCCTCCCACCACAATCTTTGAATGCAAGATAATTAATTATTGGGTGATCCCACAATAGTGTGTCCCACGTTTTGGCCAAAGTGAGACATTGAAATTAGTATTTTTAACCAAATTTTCACTTTTTGTCACCTATGGCAACTAAGCCATTAAGAATTTGAAGATGATGTGAACTAATAATTTTTGTGATTTCGTTTGTAAATTTTAAATATATATTTCTTTTAAATTTTAAAAAATAATTTGTGAATTGTTTTACGTAACTTTTAATAACTTGTTTTTTTTAGTTTACAATATTTTTAAAAAGTGACATTTGTTCCATCATGCATAACTTTTTTTTACAAAAAAGGTAAAATTATAAATTTTTAAACATAGATTTGTAACACCAATATCTAGTCTACACATTTTTAAAAAATTGTTGCATATTTTATTTATTATTAATTTTTTATGTGAAATTAATTATAATTTAGACATAGTTTTAATCCATCATGCACAACTTTTTCTATATATATCCAATTTAACCTCTTCTTTTTTGTTGATTCAAGGACATCAATACCTAGTGTGTAGATATTTTTCAATTTTTTTTCTCTATTTTTCTATTTTTTCACATGTGTGAAGTAGAGACCTTGATGCTCGGTGAAAAACCTATGTTCACTAGAAAATAGAAAATAAATATAATAACTAAATTAAATATATTTAAAATAATACTTTTTAGAAATCTTATTCTAAGGGCTACAATCCTACAAAATTTCATGTCTCGGCGACTAAGTTAGTTGGTCCAACCCAAGCTTCAAAAGAAAAAATTCTACATTGAAAAAAATGAGAAATAAAATGTCATGAAAAGGACCTTCATTCATTCGAAGGTCCTTTGCTTTTTTCAACATGAAAAAATTAAAAAAGAATACAAAATACCTTCAAATGAAGGTCCTTACCTTCATTTGAAGGTGTTTTTCATTTTTTGCTTCCTTGGGCTCATTTTTTTTTGCCTCATCACACAACTAGGACACACTATTGTGGGAGCACCCTACTAGGGATTCCCACCTACTAACTTTCCATCTTCAAATTCCCAAAGTAAGCTCTTTAAAACAAACCAACTTTACCCCATTTTTATATAGAAAAAGAGAAATTTTAAGTTGCTTACATGGTTTTATCTATCTATGCTCATAGATGACACCCCAACATTGCTTCAAACATTCTAAGAGTGAGTTATCTTCATCCCCAAAGTCTCAAATAATTTTTAGTTTTATATTGGACAATGTTGGCATAGGATCTTTGATAGTAGGTGGCTGATTTGTAAGGATTTTAATAGGGTTAGCCATTTTTGTTTATGGTTTTTGTCTGAAATGAGTTTATTTATCTATTTTTTTCTACATTATCATCTTCATACCTCTCCTCCACACCCCTCCAATCCATCACCATCCATTTCCAACATCATTTTTTATCTTTTTTTCCATCCCCCATCTCCCCATTTTCATTGTTGAAGCCTTTTCCTTAGATGTTGTCATTTCCACTTGGTTTTTCTCAAATTCACCATCAACCCACCTTCACACCTCAAATATGAAGACCTTATACCATCCCTTTCTATTTCCATTAATTCATGATGGAGTCATTTTTTCATTTCATTATGTTTCCCATCAACCCTTTATGAATGTAAGCCTTTTTTGACACCATTTGAAGTTGTGAGCCATTACCATATCAAACCATTACTTGAGTGCTTCAAAATTATGGTTTCCCATTGCTATATTAGTCCTCTTTGATGCCTCAAAACCCTTTTGGATTGAACCAACACCTTGTTACCAAAATTGTTCTCTCACCCCACTAGCTTTGTTGAGTTCCCATGTGCCATTTTCCCTCATCCTATAGGTTTTCATGGTTATGCTTTGATATGGAGTAATTTTTTAGCATAGATCATTATTCATGCCTATTATATTAGTATTTTAATGTGGATTCATTCTTGAAATCTCACAAGGGGACTAACTAAGGCATTGCCCCTCTTAACCTTTATTTTTGTAGGGTTCCCTCTCACAAAAGTTCACTTGCAAATTAGTTTTTAAAAGTTCTATAGAGTTTTAGAAAAATTCTAGAAGTAAAGTACCCCTTAAATCATCTAAAGAACCCCTCACATAAGTTGTAGAGAACTGCTTGATAGGGTCAAGGCCACATTGTTATTTGTCAAGAGAGGTTAAGGCTACCCTACAGGATGCCATTTCTTGTTTTCAATCCTTATTTTGATGATTTTATAGTTTAGTTTGCTATCAAAGGTCTATATTAATTCTATGGACCCATCCATTCTTAGAAATTAGATTTTTATTAGGTGAAACCATTCCATCTTGTTCATTTTATCTCACTTTTTATAATAAATAATTAACTATAGGTTTACTGTTCATTTTCATGTTTCCATTGTAGACTAAGACTTGAAATTTATTGGGATACTTCCAAATGGTGTTACCAATCATAACTAGTAGTTTCAAATCTCTACCATTCCATTTAATAGGTGAAATGTTTCTAATTCTTCAACTTGCACATCTTTATCATTAATGTTTATCAAGATCTCTTGAGTTAAATTACTATAAATTACATGCCTTCTATTGGTCATTGACAAGTGAACATTTTCTAAAACTTTAAGACACTCTATTAGGAAGCTCTCAAACAAATTTCAAATCTATACCTGCTCCTTGGTCAAGGCGAGCCCCCTAGACAATGTTATCATGGTGGCTATTAAGACTAGTCAATGTTGTTAGATAGGTTGTTTTGCATAGGGTGGCCTTTTCTCTTTGGTCCAATGACTTCTAAATTTAATAGGCAACATTGATAAGGGTATGTGCACCAAGATGTGGGGACAAAAGTGGCCAAAAACTATTTTGAAGCAAAATATAACATAAAGCAAGTGCATTATAACATGCTAGTGTTATGGTTTAGGATGGCTCGAATGCAAGCACATTGTAATGTGCTCATGTTATATGTGCCTTAAAACACACAAAGCACTCTTTTTTTTAATTTATAACATGTGCATGTTATAACATTCAAATGTTTCGTTTGAAGTTGCTTTGGAATCCCACGATTAGGCTTGGATTTGGCTTAGATATCTAAGCCAAAGGGTTGGACCTACATGTAAGGTGCCCAAAGGGTTGTTTTGCATAAAACATGAAAAAACAAGTAAATGTCAAGCATGGTCTTCATCAAGTTTACATATTTTAAGTCATAATTCTAAAAAAATGCCACAATAACATTAATATCTCTCTTACCTTTCTAACCATGTAAATTTTTCTATATTTTGAATACATTAAGGTTTTGATCTTCAATTTCTTTTGCTTGTGTCTTATTTTTTCTCCAAAAACCTAGTATAGTTTTTTTGGTGTCATTTTTTATCCACTCATCCACATTTGAACCAAATTAAATTTTTACATTCTAGACTCCATTCTTTACACATTCACACAAAAAAAGATTTTCAATTAGTTTTCTCAAAAAATGAAGGGGGAGGCATGCTCAATTTTTTGTTTTTCAGGATGTGTCCACTTTAAAAATTAATAAAAACTCATATATTCATTAAAAAATTAGACAAAAAAGGGCATAAGCTACATGATGTTAGCTAACTTTCCACTGAAGATATTTGTGAAATACTTTAAAAAGTTAACATTTTAGGGGGAGTGCACCTGATGCTATGTTATATTTTTCTAAAAAAATAGGACCACTTTGTGTGCTCCCTCTATTTGACCCTCTTAATCTCCACCATTTTTAAAAAAATAGTAGTTTAGAAACTAGATTATGAGCACTATTAATTTTGTTCTTGTCACATCTTAAAATTTTAAGTATAGGTATCTTGAATTTCTCATCCAAGATTAGTTTTTGTTGATTTTAGGGAAAAACTGGCCACTTTTGAACCCCTTTTGGTCCCCCATTTCCATACACATACCCATCAGGAGAAGATTCTGAGAAACTTCCATTTGGACCACTTCAACTCAAAGGTGCATTTGAACCCACTAATTCACTATTAGGTATTTCCAATATTATAGTCAATTTGTTGATTGTTAACATGTTCCTAGTTAGCATAGTTTGTCTATTGTATAGTCCAATTAATGGTCACAACTCTTGTGGTTGTAAATCATGGTTAGGTTAGGTAACTTCAATTTGCACTTTGTATGTACACAAAACCACACAAGAAGAACATACCTTAAACAATAAAGAAAAGTTCATCTTTAAGGTTCTTATAGTTTCTATCCCAAATTCCCTCCAAAAACTTGTTAAAAAGCCCTCCCGATCTTAGTTTTTTACATAGAAATAGTAAAAATGTCATCTTGAGAGCACCTTCAAAAGACCAATTTTTTCCAAAGAAGTGAGCACATGTTAAGGTTTAGAAAACTCCTACAATATGTTATCTTTCATCTCAACCTTTGCAATAGTTTTTTGGAGCACCACAATAGCCTCTACAACCAAATCATTGCACTATGGTAACTATTTCTTGTGTTTTTGTAAGGGCTATATTAGGTTTGTATTATAATGGTCTGACTCTCATTGCATTTTGTTGTCTAATCTACATACTCCCACTTGTAGATCACCCCATCCATCCCCAACCATTTCCCTCATCTCCCACATCTATTTTTCCCATCCTTTCCATCACTCACCTCCTCCTAGCTGCATTGAAGCCCTAAGTTATCTTAGTCTTAGTGTGTTTGCATTTTTACATTAAAAAAAAATATTCTATTGCATATCAATCCTCATTTTAGTCACATTTAGTTTCATATCATATTTATGTTTTTGGGTTTCATTTTTATTATATTCTTCTCTTTTACCCATTATCTTATCTTCATTGCAAACCTTAGAATACCTACTTTTAGTTTTCCTTGCATAAATTTCACAAAATCCATAAAAATCCCTGCAAACTAGCTTTGTCACTTTCCTATTTCTAATGCCTTTCCATATGTACTAATTTTGTCAAGTTTTGTGTCCATTTTTGTAGTCATTTTATTTCCTAAGTCACCCTTTGTCAACATTTTTATATTGCATCCTAGTTACCAACACACTTGGTGTTTGTTGTCTATGTTTAGAATAAGTTTGATTTATTTGCATAAGCTTATTGTCAATATTTTATTATTATTTTCATATCATGTGGATCCATGCTTGAAAACCCACAAAGGGGTTGATTGAGGTAGCTTCCCCTTTAACCCTTTGTTTTATAGGTGTTCCCATTCAGATTTTTTTTGCTTGTAGGTGGATTTTGTTAGAAATGAAAGCAACACTACTTCAGTGGAAATCTAATTCAAGATAAATTTCAGCAAACTTTAACTGTGTGTTATTAATGGAGATTGTAACATAAAACCACAATACAAAAATATACCAGAAGCAAAATGAAGCACATAACACAAGTGTTTAACGTGGAGAAAACAATTTCAGGTGAAAAACTCCACCAAAAAAAGAGGCCAAGTTGTGTTATCTTCACAAAAGGAGATTACAAATACATTCACTTCCTCTGTCCTTCAACCTTCACTCCGGCAGAACCTGGGTACCTGTAAACTGTTATATGCCTCTCATCTACTATGCTATAGTTTTTATAGAATTTACACAACCTCAAGACATTAAATGACTTCTTACAAGCCCATAACACTTGTCAAGAGTCAACAATACAACCTTGGGCGTCCATGGCCAAGAATAGGCTCTTACAAGGTCATAAATGATGTCATACATGCATCCTACACTTGGAAAAAAGTGCCCATGCAAGCATGAACGACTTGGGGCCAAAAATGACCACTTACAATATCTTATGACGCATCATATGCTATTATTAGTGTCATAGATTCTTATGACAACTTACAATTGTCATAGAATCTCTTACACCCTCTTACAACATCTATGACGTGCGTCATAACACTAAAAATAGATTATTCCTCCACATGTGCACCCCACTTTGACCAATTACCATTTACCATAGTAAATGACATCTCGTAACTATTGCCAGTAACTCCGGGACTTATCGTGCAGTAACTTTGTAAATACCGTGGACAATAAATAATTTTTACCACTGCCGGTGAAACTTGTACATCCCTTATGGGTAATTACAAATTACAAATAATAAATGGAATAAATACATTATTGGGATTTACAAGGTTAATGGCACCTTATCCCAACATTCTCCCACTTGACATTATACATTGTAATTCAACCCATAAGAAATCAAATGAAAAATAATCAGGTACTAGAAACAAGGCCCATGGCCTCTTTGCACCACATGAACTTCTTTGTGCTCACAGGCTTGGTCAATGAATCTACAACATTCTCCTAAGTGTCTATCTTCTTCAGCTCAATCTCTCAATTTGCAACCAACTCTTGAACAAAGTGATATTGAACATCAACATGCTTAGTTCAAGCATGATACATGGGATTCTTAGCCAAACAAATAGCACTCTGGCTATCACAACCAATATGAATATTCCTGCAATCACAACCAATACCTGTACACAGTCTCCTCAACCAAACTACCTCCTTAGAGACATGAGTTGCAGCCATATACTCTACTTCTGTGGTGGACAAAGCAACTGTGGGTTGCCTCTTACTCATCCAACTCACTGCACCTCCAAATAGAGTAAACACATAGCCACTAGTGGACCTTCGACTGTCTAAGTCACCTGCCCAATCTGCATCGACAAAACCCTATATGTCCAAAGATTTATCAGCACTATCAGTACCAAAATAAACCAAATAATGATCAAGAGTACCTGCAAGATATTTAAACACCCTCTTTGCATAGTTCCAATGTTGTCTACCAGGGTTAGACATAAATCTGCTCAAAACTCCCACTGCTTGGGCAATATCTGGTCTAGTGCAAACCATTGCATACATCAAACTCCCTATAGCACTAGCATATGGCACATTAGACATATCCTCAAGATCATCCTCAGTCTTTGGACACATATCTAATGAAAGTTTAGTACCAATGGGTAAAGGAACTCTAACTAGGTTACAGTCTTGCAAACTAAATCTCTGCAAAATAGTATTCACATACTTACTTTGTGACAACCAAAGCTTTCTGTTAACTTTGTCCCTCCTAATCTCCATTCCCAAAATATACCTTGCAGCACTAAGATCCTTCATCTCAAATGCACCTGAAAGTTGGGCTTTAAGGTCACTGACCATACCCTTAGTATTGTTGAAAAACATGTCATCAACATACAAAGCAATAACCAATATAGAATCATTAACACAATGAATGTAAACACAATGATCCTCCTCGCTTCTAACAAAACCCAATTTCAAAATAAATGAATCAAACTTTTGATACCACATTCTGGGGGACTATTTCAGACCATAAAGAGACCTCTTTAACCTGTAAACCCAATGTTCTTTTCTTTTTACCTCAAAACCTGTAGGTTGTTGCATATAAATTTCTTCTTCAAGATCTCCATGCAAGAACACGGTCTTAACATCCATTTGCTCAATCTCCCAATCATCAGCTGCAACAATGGATAAGAGAAATCTAATAGAAGTTAATTTAGCAACATGAGAGAATATCTCACCAAAATCAACTCCCTCTTTCTGGGATTATCCCATGGCTACCAGTCTAGCCTTGTACTTCTCCAATGACCCATCTGCTCCAAACTTCTTCTTGAAGACCCACTTACATCCTATGGCCTTTCTTCCTTTGGGCAAACGAACAAGATCCCAGGTGTTATTAGAGTCTAAAGCTATCATCTCCTCCTGCATGGCTAGTTGCCAAGACTCACTATCATCTATAGAAATAGCTTCCATGCAGGATCTAGGTTCATCGTTAGTACTCAATAAAGCATATACACAATAGAAATCTGGTGGGCTATACCTATCAACTAGATTTTGTTGTCTTGTGGATCTCCTCAAGGGTGGAGTAAGAGACTCTACTTGTTCTTCTGCATGATCATCTGTACCAACTTCTGTAACAACAGATTCATCTTCATCAGAACTACTTGAATCTTCTTCTTCTTCACCCCCCAATTCATCATTCTGTTCTTCTTGAGGTGCATCTTGCTGCTCTAAATCAAAGTGCACCTTCTTTACCTTTTCATCTTTTTCTTTTGGCTGCTTAGGTTTAGAAATAGCTCTAAGTTCCCTGAAAATAACATCTCTAGAAAAGATAATCTTGCGGGTTAGTGGATTCCAAAGCTTATAACCTTTGACATTATCACCATATCCAATGAATGTACATTTTTCAACCTTTGGATCCAACTTAGATCGCTTTTCCTTAGGCACATGAACAAAAGCCTCACAGCCAAAAACCATTAAATGTGAAACATAAGGTTTCTTACCTGTCCACACTTCATAAGGTGTTGAATCAAGAGCCTTACAAGGAGATCTGTTTATCAAGTAGCAAGCAGTACACATAGCCTCTGCCCGAAGCATTTATCTAATTGTGCATCACTAAGCATGCTTCTGGCCCTTTCCATAATTGTTCGATTCATCCTTTTGGCAACACCATTCTGTTGTGGTGTATATGGAGTTGTCTTTTGTCTGATTATACCTACATGCTTGCAAAACTCATCAAATTCCTTAGAGCAATATTCCCCTCCATTGTCAGATCTTAATATTTTTATCTTTAAACTAGATTGGTTCTCTACTAAGACTTTGAATTCCTTAAACTTAGTGAAAACTTTAGATTTATGCTTCATAAAATAAATCCATGTAAATATGGATACATCATCAATAAAGGTTACAAAATAATGAGATTTTCCAATAAATTCATTATCCACAAGTCTAAACACATCCGTATGAATAATTTCTAACTTCTCTTTTGCTCTATTGCTTCCTGAAGGAAATGATTTTTTGTTTTGTTTACCAAACACACAATGCTCACAGAAATCAAAGTGCTCATCAGAATAAGAGAAACTGTCTAACAAATTTTTATTCTTAATAGTTTTCAATACATTATTGGTTGTGTGGCCCAATCTACGGTGCCACAACATACATGAATTTTTAATAGTAGCGTTAGATACATAGGAGGCATTACAAACTATAGTGGCTTTAAGCGTAAACAAGTTCCTGAATCTCTTCCCTTTTGCTACCACCAAGTTCCCTCTCACCAATCTACAACCATGCTTGTCAAATGTCACATGCATTCCCAAATCATTCAACTTCAAAACTAAAATTAGATTTCTAGCTAATCCAGGAACATGCAAAACACTAGGGAGGGTTTTAATCCTCCCATCATTGAAACACAACAATACCTTTCCTTTCCCGACAATCGGATATGTAGAGTTGCCCCAAGGTAGATATTACCTCCATCATATTCTTCATATGAGGAGAACCATTCCTTATGTGGGGTCATATGAAATGAGCATCCGGAGTCAATCAACCAATGTTCATTAAAAACAAGATTACATGCATAAAGTAAAACTTCTTCACCTGCATTCAAGAACTTATTCGAAGCACTCTCCCACTGTTTCTTGGGATTTCTACACTCCTTCACATGTCCCCTTTTACTGCAGTTCCAACACTTAACTCTATTCTTTTTACTAGGAGTCTTAGACTGGCCCTTGGACTTATCCTTAGCCCCTTTCTGATCTCCTTTAGGTCCTCTTTCCTTAGACCTTCCCCTGACACTGAGAGCATCCCCTGAACTATCTGAACTCTTCTTCATCAATTCCTGTGACAGTAGCACTAAAGCAAGAGCATCCAACTTCGGATCCACAAGGTTAGCAGTGATAGCAAGGATAACATTCTCCCAAGACTCAGGTAAAGAACATAGAAATAAGATACATTTATCTTTCTCACTAACCTTAACATCTACTGAATCAAGTTGACTCACCAATAAATTAAAAGAATTTAAATGCTCTGCAACTGACTCACCCTCTTTCATTTTCATGGAAAATAATTTTCTTTTTAAATAAAGTTTATTTACCATACTCTTGGCTTGATAGATCTCACCCAACCATTTCCACGACTTGTATGCAGTCTTTTCCTTTGCGACATTCAATAGGATAGACTCTGAAAGAGACAACCAGATGGTTCCCCGTGTCTTCTTATCCAATCTATCCCACTCATCTTGAGAGACATCATTGGGTTTCTTCCCTTTTTGGACAGCCAACCATTGGTTTATTTCTTCCAACAATTCTTCCATTTTCAGCTTCCACAACTCATACCCCATCCCGTTGAACTTCTCAATGTCCATTCGAGAGGTTGATGCAAGGGTGGATGCAGCCATAATAACAACACAAGATTTGCAAAACAAATGCAACCAAATCTCCCACTACAGCTACAGCTTTCACACTACTACCCAAGAGTCAAAGTTGGCCAAGCTCTGATACCAAATGTTAGAAATGAAAGCAATACTACTTCAATGGAAATCTGATTTGAGATAAATTTCATCAAACTTTAACTGTGTGTTATTAATGGAGCTTGTAACAAAACATAAACCCACAATACAAAAATATACCAGAAGCATAATGAAGCACATAACACAAGTGTTTAACGTGGAGAAAACCCTTTCGGGTAAAAAACTCCACCAAGAAAAGAGGCCAAGTTGTGTTATCTTCACAAAAGGAGATTACAAATGCATTCACTTCCTTTGTCCTTCAACCTTCACTCTAGTAGAACCTAGATACCTGTAAACTGTTATATGCCTCTCATCTACTATGCTATGGTTTTTATAGAATTTACACAACCTCAAGACATTAAATGACTTCTTACAAGCCCATAACACTTGTCAAGAGTCAACAATACAACCTTGGGTGTCCATGGCCAAGAATAGGCTCTTACGGGGTCATAAATGTTGTCATACATGCATCCTACACTTGGGAAAAAGTGCCCATGCAAGCTTGAACGACTTGGGGCCAAAAATAACCACTTACAGTTGTCATAGAATCTCTTACACCCTCTTACAGCATCTATGACATGCGTCATAACACTAAAAATAGATTATTCCTCCACATGTGCACCCCACTTTGACCAATTACCATTTACCATAGTAAATGACATCTTATAACTACTGCCAGTAACTCCAGAACTTACCGTGTAGTAACTCCGTAATTACCATGGACAGTAAATAATTTTTACCACTACCGGTGAAACTTGTACATCCCTTATGGGTAATTACAAATTACAAATAATAAATGGAATAAATACAATATTGGGATTTACAAGGTTAATGGCACCTTATCCCAACAGATTTGACAGAGATCTATGGAGTACTAGAGACAATGTCAATTCAAAGAAATGTTCAAAAGTAAGATAAAAACCTCCTTGCAAAATTTTAGACTAAATGGAGGTATTAGACTTATCCTCAAACTTTGGTGCAACAATGGACTTCTCCCTTAGCCTAAGCACAACATTGGACTTCTCCTTTATCATGTAGGTAGCACTAGGTGTAGCTCTAGACTTCTTCTCCAACCTAGGTGTAGTAGTGGGCTTCTCCTCTAGGTTGGGTGCACCACTTCCTTGCAATGATGTCCTGACCTTAGAATTCAATGAAATTTGGTCTATAACCTCCAGGTGATCCTCTGATGCTAATTTCAAGGTGCATCTCTCTAAATTTTAATTTTTAGAATACTTTAGTGTAAACTTGAGCTAGTTTGACTCCTATTTTGTTATTTTATCACATGTTCTACTCACTATCATGACAATTGTTCATACAGAGTTTTGATCATAAGCTTATTCTACACAATTTATGAAAGTGTGGTGGTCTTGTGACCTTGAGGACTACTCCTTGACCTTGAGGACTACTCCTTGACCTTAGAATTCTTCTTAGACATGGGCACACCTCTTCCTTGCAATGAATTCCTAAGCTCCAAAACTGATGAAATTTGGTCTGCAACCTCTACAGGTTGTCCTAAGCCTAATTTCAGCGGTTCCTAATTATTTTAGGTGCATTTAGTCCAATTCCTTCTTTATTTTGAGTTTCCTAGAATAGTGCAATTGGTATTGCTTGTTTGCATGCATCATAGACAAGTATCAAACTTAGCTCTCATTTTTAGGTATTACTTAGAAAAACACATAATTTTTCATATTTACATTATCACTTAATAACGCATTTAAAAATAGAGAAAAGTTATCTTTTCTATTTTACATTTTAGAGAATCTATTTGACTTATATTTCCACTTTTAATTTATGTCTAGATTAGCATTGGATATCTTTTCCTCTATTAATCTCACCTTGATTTGTGTTCCCTCTTGTTCAAACGTGTTTTCTCTCACTCCATAGCATGGTTCATACCTCTTTCCTTTTCCCCATTCACAAAAATCCTCTTAATCCTCATCTTTTCCTTACATTTTTTTGTAATCACCTCTTTGCATTTAACTCGCTCTTTAATCATGTCATTACCTCTTGCATACCTCCTTCTCTTATCTATATATGTCTCTTTCCACTTATTCTCCTATATCTACAATTGCTCCTTAATCTTGTTCTTGACTTATTCACCACTCATGAAAATTTCATACTTAGTAATGCCTTTATCCATCTTGAGAATCATTGTTCCAGTATTACTTTTATGACTTTCCAAGATAATGATGATCCAAATAACCCTTTTGATCTGCTTCATGTTCTCCTTTATCAAACAGTATCATATTTTCTTCATGGAACACGCTTCACTATGAAACCCACCATATTACATATTCTAACCTTTTTTCTCCCAGTCTTCCTACACCACTTGACAGACCATCTTATCCTTCTACTTATGATGTATTACATTTTCCTCCCTATCGCTTTACCATCCCCTCTTTCATCATATCTCCTAGCTGTTGGTTTCCAAATCTGCACACATATCAAACTCTAAAGATTTACCATTTCTTATGATCAAGTTCGATGGAGACCTGGCTAATAGAGTGGGAGATTGTTTTTTGCACTTATCTCCCTTGCACTTTAGGCTCTGCCAAACCTAGGGGGTGTCCCTTATAACAATATCAAATGTATCTATGGTTTACAACTAGGTAGATATGTTCTCATATATTTGTGCCAAGATGTGTAAGATTAAGCCTAGACTAGCAACATGCTTGGATTATCTTTATTGTTTAGACTTGAGAACATGCATTAAGACCCACTCAAACTACAACCAAACAAACTGAAATATTTCACTTGATCTATCTTCAAATTTTTATTCTTTCTGGACCCTTAGGTAAGCAAATTTCTTGATCGGTGTCTTATCAAGGGTAACAGAGTCAAAATTCCACACTGCAAATGTTCCTTTTATGACAACAAAACCTCAAATTCAAAGGGTTTTTTCATATCAATGAATTGCAATGAAACCCCCTAAAAAATTTATCCCCTGCAACTCTTCTTTAATAATCCCTAATGTAATACATCACTTCGTATGTCTTGCTTAAAGCATATTTAATCCAATCCTTGATCAAAAGTAGTAAATAAGACATTCAATACAACAAATGTGCATAAGTGAAATCCAAAACCCTTGATTCATTCATTCACAAAAGAAATGCATACATTCAGGGAGACAATTGTAGACAACACACACATACAGTGTTATTCATATATTGCAATCTGAACTAAAAATTTGTCATACAAAAATTTATTCATTTACAGGCATCATTCTACTCTGTAATCTTAACAATACACTTACTCAGCTATAGAAATCACTCCCTAAGATGTGGATAACTTGTATCCAATGCCCAGAATAGAATTCCCTACCCTTCTTCTTCAAGAATGTCTTTCTTACACTATGTATATGATACTACGACTTTTGAAATTCTATAAATAGGGAAACTATGTCGGCCAGGATTTCCTTAGTACAATTTTTTAGTTACAATGCATTTAATATTTGTGACTTAGGAAACTATATCCTTGCTCTGATTGGTGGACACTTTCTTTCAGCCAATTCCTTTGTCAAAGGCTACAATAATATTCTAGAATGTTCCAATTGGCTAAAAGTTCTTCTGGGTAGTTAGGAACAGATGTTTGCTCTTTATCCCATACTCGAGCTTAGATTGTGGGTTGCTGGGAAGGCAATGCAATCCTCCATCATTCAATCCTTGTTCACTAGAGATATAAAATTCAGAATCATCAAGGCGGCTCTCAACAGTTGAACCAGAAGATATCATCTTTGTTGGGGCTAGGACTTCTTTGACTGTCAACAGAGTCCCACTTCTACACTATGGTCCCTGGCATCAAATCATGATGCCCTTCCTCTGCTAGTGTTCTTGATGAAAGTCATCAAAGGGAGGGATGAAGTGAGATAAAATTGGTATCTCTCCTCCTATGCTCTTGACTGTCAATCCTGGTCGAGGTTGTCGCAATCATACCCAGTTGGTCCACCCCCAGGAAACAACTTCATGCAGTTGAAGTATTTGGATGACCTGACCAGTCTCCCACTAAAATGAAATTGTTCAACTATGGTTCTGAGAAACTAGCAAGATTATTGTAGCCAAATACTCACACTTTTTCCAATACCTCCCATTCCAATGGTTAGTACCTGCACTTGCTTAACTCAGAATGAACAGACTTGCAACCAAGAGAACAAGGACATACTTCTTCAGGAAATACATGATAGAAATTGCAGGGAAGTATCCTACATAGTACTCATGATGGTAATTGATGTGAACAATCCATGGGAACACTTCCATTTATAGAAAGAATGAACGAAGGTCCTTTACCTGAGCAATTTCTATTTTCTAACAACTTCTTTAATTCCATCTCAGGTGTTCGCAGGCTCGACACATCTGAATTCATATTTGGAGATCCTCAATGATCCTTCCACAACCTCCAAAGCATGAAATGGAGGCACAAATTAATGTCACCTGACTACAAATGCCTTCAACATGAACAACAAAGGCCTATTTCATGTACCAAGATCCAACTGAGTATCAGGAATTACTAGAGAAATGTGTTAATTATCAGATCACCTTCTTGCATACTTGAGAAACATTCTCTAGCTCACATTAGAATACAGCTAATAATTTCAAAAATCTAAACAAAACATGCCATGTTATTGTTGCTTTAGAATTTGAATTTGGTCCATTGACTTGGAACATATTAGAGTAAGATCATTGGCTTCGAATTGAAAAAGAATCAACTAGGACCATTGAAAAAGTCATTAGCCAATTTGGGAATGCCAACAAAGAAAGCCTTTACAATCAACAAACCACGACCTTTCCACGCGTCACCTCATCGCAGCAGCATAAGCCTGAAAGGGACCCACTCTACTATCTCCGCGCTCATGCGCTATGTGCTTGCTGACTTTCTTTCGAGACAAATTTGGGTCTCACCCTCTAGTTGTCATATCATCACAACGACACAAAGAATATTCCACAACACCTTTTTGCAGTGCACTCATGCGATCCAATATGGAGCAGACACGTAGCACTTGAATCAGCAGTCAAAACCTTGGGCCCGCCAACTTAAGATCAACGATGATCACATCAGTACAAACCTGACAGATATGACAAATCTAAAGCTCATGATGCCATGATAGCCATCTATCTTCCTCTAAAGAACATATGTTCAAACTTGGGAATGATTTTTTCATAAACAAAAGGGGAAATCGAATGACAAAGCTCATGGGACCGGTCTTCAAATGAAACTAAGGACATTAAGTCATAACTTAAACCTGGGTGACCGCCTATCAACAATTCAACTTACAATTATAACATAGGCTCTTAAAAAGGATTATGGGCTTAGGGCTTAAGCTTCTTAGTCACAAATTAGGCTAAATTTTAGGGTTTCAAAGTTAGAGCAAGAAAATTTGGGTAGGGTTTCCACCACTACCTATGATTTATCACCCTCTCTTCCTAATTATAATGATGTTGTACCCTCACCTACTCTTCCTAATCCACATGAATCCTCACTTCATTCATCCTACCACTCCTCACCTCCTAATTAGTCTCATAACCTTGATCCTACTCCTCTTTCATCCTTTCTTCCATCACACGTTGAACATGAGGTTCACAATGAATGCAAAGAAAATAATGTTTTTATAGATAATACATTAGAATCATGTAATGATAAAGATTCAAATGTTTATTCTAATGATGATTGTTCTATGCATGAGATGTCTTCTCTATTTGTTTTTATATCTATGATAATGGTAAATGTAAAGAATTTTGAAATCAATGAGCAATAATCTATGGTTTCTATGAATGAATGTAGTGATGAACCTATGTCTTCTCTTTCTTATCCTACAAATGATAGCATAATTAGTCAATTACATTCATAGGCATTTCTTCTTCCTTTCTACAAATTCCTAAGTATGTTTTCATCCTTCACTCAGTGTGCCTCTTGTTTCTTATTATAATCACACACGTATTATCACACATGCTTTGAATTAGCCAGATGGATTGTATCTATAATTATCTAAATCAACCCCCATTTTCATCCCTAGTCACAGTGTTTCTCCCAATATTAATTCAAAAATCACTAGTACACCACCTCACCTTACTCTTAAAATTTATCCTTCTATTACTCCAAGCACAATATTGTGGAGTTTCCCTTAAAATAGATTATCATATTGTTAGTCATACTTAAAACACTCAATGAAATAAGAAAAAACATCAACCCCAAGATTGCTTCCTTCTACCACTATCAACCTTCCATCTCTACCTCATCTTCCTACTAAGAACCCTAAATAATACAATCTAGTGGAACAATTATGGTCCACCAAACCTAAGATATCCCTATGGGATCTCCTCAAAATCTCTTCTACTCATAGAGCCATCATTGAGCAAGCCCTACAAAAGATCTTTGTTAAACTTTATGTACCCCAAATCAAATAGCTTCCATGGTTGAATCTATACATGATTTTTCTTTCTCTTTAGATGAAATCCCATCACCATTAATTGTTTAAGAGTTTAGGAATCCCTTCCATTACTTATAGTCACAAGATACAAGTAAATTAGTGTTAAAAGGGTTCTTGTTGACAACAACTTAATTTTGAATGTTTGTAGTACAAATTTTCTTGATCATGCCCATGTCAACTCCAACCTAAACAAGCCTAAGATTTCCATTCATGATTTTGATAATGTTAGTTGAGAATATTTAGGGACCATTACCTTGCCTATAATAGTAGGTGATTTCACTCTCAATATACCATTTCATGTCATTCTAGTAAACTTGCTTATAATATCCTTCTTGGTCATCCATGGATCCATCAAATGTGTGTCATCCTATATACACTCCATCAATATTTGAAATTTATACATAATGACAAAATTTATACCATCTATCCTAATGAAGCTCCTTTTCAATGTTGTCAAACTATTGAGTCTCAAGATCTCACTAACCTAAATACACGTACTTCACTCCTTTTTCAAATCTTTACCAAGGAAACATCACCAAGACCATCCCCTAATACTTCTACAAAGACTTCCACCCCTCTCCCAAAAGACACTGAAATTCTTCCTCATCAATCTTTGAGTGACATACCTTCTACATCTATTACACCTCTTCACACTTCAAATAGCCCTTCTTCTCCTTCTCAACCTTGTAACTCCTTACCTAGAAGTGATTGGGGCTCTTTAGACTTCACCCCTCATTATTCTAACAAAGGCAAGTCTCCTCTCTATACATTCACCTTACATATTGTTAGCAAGTGAAGTGGTTTGTGATATTTCTTTGACTTACCCAATGGGAAGTAACATGAACTTGTAGTTCAATGGGAGAAATCACCATGTGACATGTGATTTTTCTTTGCATTTTAATGTGGTATCTCCCTTCTATGATGGGAGCTTTTTGGATTTTTTGGTATTTTAAACCAAAAAGTATAGAAAGGCAACAAAAATGGGAAAGAATAGGGAAAGAAAAAGAAAGAGTGTACTCAAAATTAAATAGTAAATCAAAATTCAACTCTGTGTACAACATGAGCAATTGAATGAAGGTTAACTAGTTTGTATTCACACGATTATATGCAAAGAAGAGTAGACGAAACAATTTTATACATGTAGGAACAACACAAAATCCCATGAAGAATAATGAGATGCAAAGTTATTAAAAAATATTCTTATTTTCCAAAAATTGAATACAAAGCCTAATCCTACTCCTTGTATAATATTGTGTGAAATTACAAAAAAAAAGGTCCCTTAACAATGCATATTTTACAATATATAGATGCAAAACTCTTTATATTCTGCTTATAATTGTTCTAACTTCCCTTTTGAGTTTTATAACTATTAAAAGAAATAAAATATAAAGCATTAAATGAGCATATATTTTAACTCATTAAATAGTTTATAGAAAACTTTATAAAATAATGTTATGGTGAAGCCAAATTTTGACTTGCACTTAGGCGTCGCAAGCATTTTGAACTAGTTAACCCTTTGCAGCTAATTGAATCTCTAGTTCTAGATTGTTACTGAAATTTCCCAAACTTTACCATTACATCATTGATCCTCAATCATAATGCCCCTAATTGTTCTTTCTATGAATACTTTCTCTAACACCTATAATGGCTTATTGAGGTTTTTAGGTTTGATTTATTATCTTCTTCCAAGGAGAATATCTTAATAGTTGGTTTTGACTTGTTCTTTTTTAGATAAATGGATTCACCCACATGATGTTAGAAGATGGTTTGCATTTCTATCAAGTACCACCTCTTTTCTATTTGAAAAGAAAGAGCACCAGAAGTTGCTATCTATTTGGCATCACAAATGTGTAGTAGTCTCAGTGCATGAAGTCATGGACAACCTTTTGTAATAATTTGTAAGCATTCATTAGTAAGTCATGAGGAGCAAATATCAATTTCCAATTAATATCAATTGGCATCTTCTCCATATAAACATCTACAATTGATCACCTTTAACTTTCTACCTATTACAAAAACTACAGTCGTGTATGCTTCCTCGTCATCTCTTCTAATACTTATCTTCATGAAATTTGGAGGAGACCCACCCCTTCAAATTTTATACATAAAATCCAAAACACAATAGAACTTATTTGCAATTTGTGGTCTTCTTTATAGAAGAGATTAGCATATATATAAAGTTCTCATCATATAAGTATTTACAAAACTTCATTTGTATAAATACTTACCTCTTGTAAGCAAGGCATATCCTTGATCCCTTAGTGAAACCCTATTATAGAGATACCAGATTCCGTGTCTTCAATGGGCTTAACCATTCAACCATTTCCAAGGGCATGTCCCCATGCCGCTACTTAACCTATTTTGGCTACCAGTCATTGTTGCATATGTGTTGTCATTGATGTCAACAATGTGTTGTTTAGTGATGGATAGGATTGCATATTTGTCAACAGTGTTGAAGGTTGGAAGTGGAAGTGATGATCTTGATGAGATACTAAAGGATAGTGATGACTAAGGGAGATTGTTGCAGATTGTTGTGAGACAGAGAAGCAAAGTGATGAGTATATGCTGAGGTGATCAGAGAAGAAGACAAAGAAGTAATAAAGAGATGGATCTTAGAAGTTGTGAAGTAAAGGGTAAGATGATGAATGTCATGTACTATGTATACTGATTGGATTAGTATCATCTATACACAGTTGTACCCTATCTTTTGAAGTTCATGCAAATGTGAAAGTTGTGAGCATAACAATGTGCTAACATGAAGATTCTTGATTTGTTGGAAGGAGTTGTGTTTGATGTTGAGAATGAAGTCTTTGGTGTGGTGAATATTTTATTTTTTATTTCTTGAGGAAAGGCATTGCTTTAGTCTTGAAAGAAAGATTTAGGAGGTCCAAGGCAGTGGAGTTTGCACTGAAGCAACTTGGGAGAATGCTCCACATTCCTCCACATTTGAAGGTATGGCCTTGCAGTTTGAAAATTAGTCAGAGACAAGTATGAATTTTGTATGTTTTTGATTTTAGAGCTTGGAAGTTATCACAGAAGATTCTAGAGCTCATAAAGTGAAGATAGAGGTCCAAAATGATTACAGTCAGGAGGTGTCAGAGAACTGCTCCACATTTCTCCTCTTTTGAAGATGAGGTCTTGCGGTTTGAAGAATGGTCAGTTACAGATGAGAATATTATTTATATTCAAGTTTTGGTTGTTTTAATGCACTGCAGAAGTTCTTTGGAGTTAGCAGAACAAAGACATATCATGTTGTTGATTGGGGTTGTCTGGAGGAGAAAACAAAAGCCACTACATTTCACTGCAGTTCATCTTTTGGCTTTGGTGTTTGGAGGATGAGTTCAAATATTCTGTATGTTTGTTCATCTCAGGTTTCAGGTGTTGAAGTGCACTACAAGTTGGTTTTTCAATCTATCTCAAGACTGTGTGATCAGTGTTTGTAAGTGATGCCAAGCTCAGTCTCTGTTTGTTTGCGCCATAAAAAAATTATTTATTTCAGAGGAAGGAATGTTTGAGAAGGTTTGTGTAGGTCTTATGCTACTTGAGTGATGATCTGCATGATGTTAATTAGTCCCTCCAGTATCGCTTTAGGTCTGGAGCTATTTTGTGGAATGATAAGTGTTTGTTGGGCTGACTTTATGTGTTCTGATGATCCTACTGAATGTTTTGAAGTGTGCGCCAACTTGGAAGAATGTGTTAAGGAAAGAATAGGTCTTGGTTATCATTTGGCTTAAACCACATTGGATTTCTACATCTTTTGGATGCTGACTTGGTATGGCCATTGCACGTTTCATGTATACACGTTTCATCTTGGCTGACGTGGGAGAAAGATTTTGTAATTTGTGGAAGGTATAAATGAAAGATCTTGTTTGGTGTGAAAAGTAAGAGTGTGTGAGAGGGTGTAAGGTTATGCGAGTTAGTGTGAAAGTAAGTGAGTGTGTATGTAAAGATGTGTTGAAGAGCGCAGTGTTTGCAGTGCAGAGGAAGTGAAGGTTTGAGTCAAAGTGAAGTGTGTGGATTTTGCAGAGGTGTCTGATCAGTGAGATCAGTTGAAGGTGATGTTTAGAGGTTGTAGACTCATTATGTAAGTGTTGTAGTATTGTATTTCAGGGAGTTGCAGTTTCCTTTGGGTTGTAAATCATAAATAATATTGTAATCTTGTTTAGTTGCAGTTTTTTTTGGGTTGTAAATCATTAATAATATTGTAATCTTGTTTTTATTTGTGAGGTTGAATTTGGACAGTAGATCCAAACAACTTGCTCACTGTGGTTTTTCCCTTCTAAGGGTTTCTACGTAAATCTGGTGTTGTGATTGTGTGCTCATATGCTGTGCTTTGATTTTCTTATTTTGCTTCATCATGTGTTTAAGGGGGTAAGAAGATTTGGTTGATAAAGTTAATTTGGAATACAGTTTTGGTATATACTGATTCACCCCCCTTCTCAGTATATCATTGTGTTCTAACAGTCATTGCTCAATTTTTTTAGGAGATACTTGTGGAGCTAGTGACCCCATGAATATTTTATTTTTCTGCTTATCTTAAGCAGTTATCTTAATTTGTAGTTTTTACTATATAAAAAAATAAAAATAAATTATCTTAATTATTTTAATTTAGAAGAAAAAAAATTTAGAAAAAAGAGGGAAGAAAATATATGCAGCCACATGGCATATTTTTCACTATGCAATGGCTGCTCATTTCCAGCCCCCACTTTTTTCCACAGCTTATTTGCAATTCCTATAGCTGCTCCACAAAAATAGGAAAAGATTCTATATTATCCTTTTCTCATAATTATAAATTTTCATGGGGCCCAGGGCTTAAATTTGATAGTCCACCCAAGAAATTTTTCTCCTACAGTTTAGTCTTAAGTATTGTCTGTCACGTGACAATTATTTTTTTTAAATGTAAGACAAAATTTTATATATAAAGTTAAAGCTTTCTCAATTCAAAACAAATCTATTTCTTAAATAATAGAAGTTTCTATTAAAAAATTTAAAAATAAAAGCAAAAAACTAGAAATCTAGAATGAATATATTCTTAAAAAAACAAATCTATTTTTAAATAATAAAAGTTCCTATTAAAAAATTTAAAAATAAAGGAAAAAAAACTAAAAATTTAGAATGAATATATTCTATAAAAAATAAATCTATTTGGAAAAAATTTTCTTCTATTTATATATATTATATAATTTAGAATGAATATATAATTATATTCATAAAAAAAAAAAATCTAAAAATTTGAGATTTATTCTATTAAAAAACAAATCTAAAATATATATATTTAGAATGAATATATAATTATACTCATAAAAAACAAATCTAAAAATTTGGGATATATTCTATTAAAAAACAAATCTAAAAGATACATATTTAGAATGAATATATAATTATACTCATAGAAAACAAATCTAAAAATTTAAGATTTATTCTATTAAAAAACAAATCTAATATATATATATATATATACGGTCAGATTTTCATATTAATTGTTTTTTTTACAGTTTTTAAAATAAATTACTTGTATATCAATACAGTCAAATATTTATTTTTATTGTATTTTACAGTTAAAATCTTTAAATACAGCTATACAACTGTCAAATTTAAGCCCTGATGGGGCCACTCTAATTTCTATATTATCCTTTTCTCATAATTATAAATTTTCATGGGGCCACTCTAATTACTTAAATTTAAGCAGAAGAATAACTTAAGCCGCCACATGGAGACATGGGACAAGTTTCCAATTTATTTATATCTTGATATGTGCATTACTAGGTTTGGCATAATTGAGGTTCGACATCTTTTCAAGTTCTCACAGATTCATAAAATCCAGATTTTTAGATTTTCCAAATGGGACATGTCATACATTATCTTCAGTTGTGTACAATCATAAACATTTAAGCTTCACAAGTCCTTCGGAGTGAGTTAAAAATATGTCCAAAGATGACATTTACTCAAATTTAATTCCCTGTACAGGCCCACAGCTTCATTATGCTCTCTAACATGAAAATCACGTCTGTGGTTCTATATTTTGCAAACATGTACAACAGGGCAGCTGCAACTATACTCAAAATTCCTCTACAATTTGGTAGATGTCCATATTTGTTTTTGGGCCAGAGATTTATTGGTAGGTGTTTAAGAATCTTTAAAGTCTTTTCAACAAACTCGTTTTGTGAATAAGTTGGGCCATGATATCAAATTCTTCGAGATATTTTAATCACCACTTCTTGCACGAGTTTTCCATAAAGGTGCATCCTATTAAATAGTCTATGAGATTTCATAAACATCTTCACATTGCGCACATGTCTACCAAAACAGTTGGTAGACATCAATTTTGATGAGATCTCTTTCATGCTTTAAGAAATACCCATAATCTACTCGAAGGTTCGCATTTCCTTCAAGAGGCTGAGAGCGTGTCTAACCTTACACCTAACAACTGCCTTGGCTTTAAAAGTTTATAAAACCTCTTGAAATATGTATGCAGATCATTATATTCTATGGACATTTTGTCAAACAATTCAGGGTCTTGTCTATGCTTCTGGATTTTGCATATATGTCTGTTGGAACATCAACATGTGGAAACAATATTTCCATTTAGGTTTTGATATTTTGTATATATGTTTAGGGGAGACAATTTAGTAGTTGAGCATCCTAACTTTGTACCTCTCAAAATCATACGTAGCAATTTATTAGTCCCAAATTTTTACAGCAGTTTATTTGGTAGGACTCATACTTATAACTAAGGTTTTAGGTGCACATTATCAAATATAATTGCACATCAGCATGCTTTTTGTTGAGATGTCCAAAAAGACCCAAAAAAAGCTAGACGAAAGGGCCTAATTTGATGGCCGTATGGCTGTATTTAGACAATTTTGCCCTAAAATACAGTGAAAATTTTAAAAAGATTGTATCATATGAAAGGAGAGATTTTGGATAGACTATCAAAATTTATATAGAAATGTGATGATATATATATTTGGCTTATATATAATTTTAATTATACTAAGGTATGTCATAGTATTTTAAGGGCACCTTTGAATGGATAACGGTCATAAAAAAATTGCTTGACAAGTAGGGTTGACTGTCAAATTTAGGCCCTGACCAATAGTTGTGTATTAGGTCATGTTTTGTTGGTGTGCTGATGTGATGCTGCGCCCATGTGACATCACATGATTTGTTGCTTTTTAGATCTAAAGAATACATTTTATTCAATTATAAGTACTTATGGTTAACATTAACAACTTTGAAGTCACAACTACTAATACTATACTTTTAAAAATATTGAACATTAAATCCATAAATACTATGACAACTATTGGAACACACTCAACTTCTAAGTCCTCTCCCCAACCATGACACTCGTACCATCAACAATAATCTGCTTTGGAGCATCCATTGATGGACATCCATAAGTTGTAAGAGAGAATATTTTGGCGTAGGTCAGGAAAGTGTTGGCAGTGGTTGTATATGTTAATTTTAATATTCAAATTGACAGTAAGAAACAATGAAACATAAATGCTCACATAACACACATATACCCTAGGAAAACCTCCCTCTTGGAGATGAAAAACCCAGCAAGAAAATCTCAAATCCGATTTATATTAAGAGCAGAAACTAATTACAACTTTGCCCAGCTAAGACACGAAACATAGATATCAAAATACAACATGGCCTCTTCTTCAATTATCGAACCCTTTGAACCATTGAATCAGTTGAACCGTCGAACCGTCGAACCGTTGAACCAGTTCAACCATCGGTGGAGCCCTTCACTATTGAACCTTTGAACCCGTCGAACCGTTGAATCGTTGAACCAGTTCAACTGTCGGCGGAACCCTTGCACTGTCGAACCTTTGAACCCGTCGAACTATTGAACCAGTTCAACTGTCGGCGGAACCCTTGCACTGTCGAACCTTTGAACCCGTCGAACCGTTGAACCAGTTCAACCATTCGCAAAGCCCTTCACTATTGAACCTTTGAACCCGTCGAACCGTTGAACCATTGAACCTGTCGAACGGTTCAACCAACGGTGGAGCCCTTTCATTGTGCTTGTAGTAGATCACTGATTTCGCAGAGCAGAATTTGGTAAGTGATTGTTGTGGATTGTGACTGCCAGTCACTCTTCATTTATATGAGATCGTACAAATGTTTTGGCGCCAAATTACATATACGTTACATTTGAAATAGGTCCTGACCTATTTGTAATTTCAAGATACATAGAATGGTGAGTTCTCCCAATTGGGGCCTGCCTTAATCGGATAATACAATCTGAGATCTTGAAATGCTAAGGCCGGTAGGTCATTCAGCATTTTATGACTAGGTCAGTCTCTAGAAGAGATCCGACCTAGCTACCAAAATCAACACTCCCTCTTAGCTAGGGAGGGTTCCTTCATAAGGATCAAGTCACATAGTGACTAACATCATGGCTACTCCCATGGATGAAAACATAAGTGCTTATTGTCATCTCCTCATGACGTTTACCATAGATACTCCCAGAGGGTGAACAAGCACATCATGGAATTTCTCCCATGATATCCACCATACCTACTTGCAGAGGGTGGCTCCACCATGCCTACTCGTAGAGGGTGGAAGAGGGATCTCACCTCAAACTTCTCCCAGAGAAGAGTGCATTACCACCATGCCTACTCGTAGAGGGTGGATCCACCATGCCTACTCGCAGAGGGTGGAAGATACAGTATAATGTATCACTGATGCTGAGACTCCCTCTCAGCTAGAGCTTCATTCTTCACAACTCCAAGCTTGTCTTGAAAATATGCAAGCTTCACTCGAGCAAGGGGTTTGGTGAGAACATCTGTTGTTTGCTCATCAGTGTTGATGTACTTCAGCTGAATAGCATTCCTTTGCACCATATCCTAGATATAGTGATACTGAGTTTCCACATGCTTTGATATGTCATGAAACACAGGATTGGCAGAGAGCTTCACATAGCTTTGGTTATCATTGTGAATAATTGTAGGCTCCCAGGGTTGTCCAAACAAACCTGCAAGGAGTTTTCGAAGCCACACTGCTTCTCGAGATGCCACATAGGTTGCAATATATTTTGCTTCAGCAGTACTCAATGCTACTGAAGACTGTTTTCTACTGCACCAGGATATCATGGCGGATCCCAAGCTGAAGCAAACTCTAGAAGTGCTCTTTCTATCAGTGACACTTCCTACCCAATCAGAATCAGAATAGCCTTCCAAGGTAATGACTGCGTTGGAAGAGTACTTCAATCCATATCCAACTGTACCACGCAAATATCTCAAGATATGCTTGGCTGCAACAAGATGAATCTGCCTTGGTTTGCACATAAACTGGCTAAGGGCACTCACTGCATAGCAAATGTTAGGTCTAGTGTTAACTAGATACATCAAGGATCCAATCAGCTGCTTGTATTCAGTGGGATTCACAAGATCAGACCTAGTTGCAGATTCACTCAACTTCTTTAAGTTAGTTTCCATAGGAGTAGGCATAGGTTTACAATCTAGCATTCCAAATCTCTTCAAAATATCAATGGTATATTTTCCTTGACTTAGAATAATTTCATTGGGTCATTGTCATACTTCTAACCCTAGAAAGAAATGCATGAGACCTAGATCTTTCATTTCAAATTCTAAAGTCAGTTCTTCCTTACATCAAAGAATGAGATGATCTTCTCCAGTTAGGAATAGATCGTCAACATATAAAACCAAAATCAACATTTCACCATTGAATACCTTGAAGTAAAGGTTAGGATCAGCATCATTCTTACAGAATCCTAGGCTTACCAAGTACTTATCAATTCTTTCATACCAAGCACAGGGGGCCTACTTAAGGCCATATAATGCTTTCTTCAATCTGCATACATGAGATTCTTTCTTATGGATCACAAAGCCTTCAGGTTGCTCAATGTAGACCTCTTCTTCAATAACACCATTGAGGAAGGATGTCTTTACATCCATCTAATGCAACTTCCATCCCTTAGCTGCGGCAATAGCAATGATAGTCTTGATGGAAGTATATCGAGCAACAGGGGCAAAGGTTTCCTCATAATCTATGCCTTCTTTCTGAGAGAAGCCACGAGCCACAAATCTAGCTTTGTATTTCTCAATACTTCCATCAACAGCATGTTTAATTTTAAACAACCATTTGGAAGATACAACAAACTTACCTTTGGGTCTAGGCTCAATATCCCAAACATCATTCTTAATGATAGACTGATATTCTTCATCCATAGCATTCTTCCATGTCTGTTGGTTCATGGCCTCTTCAACACTGGAAGGTTTAGTCTCAATGAGATTGCACATTAATGCAACATAGTTTGAGAATTTCTGAGGTCTCCTTCTTTCTCTAAGTGTGCCACTTGGAGCTGCAAACTTTTATGCCTCTTGAATCCAGAGAGGTCTCTTCTTACTCATGGTAATGTCCCTAGGCCCATCTATAGGATCCAAAGGTTCACTTGGATCATCATGATTTTCATATTCTGTAGACTCTCTCTGAATCTCAGTATCATGCTCAATATCCATGTCTTGAGGGTTATCATGGACTTCATTGTCAATCTCTAAACTTAAGCCTTTAGATCTTTTGAGTGCAATATTTTCTTCACAAGTGACATCTCTACTAACCTCAATAAACTTCTGACTTGGAATGTAAATTCTAAATGCTTTGGATGTTTCGTTGTAGCCCACAAGAATGCCTCTTTTTCTAGAAGGTTCCAACTTGGTTCTCTTCTCTTTGGGTACATGGACATATACTGGACTCCCGAAGATCCTCAAGTGACTGATATCAGGTTTGATCCCTGAAAATGCTTCTTCTGGAGTCATATCTTTCAATACACGGTGAGGGCATCTATTCTGAATGTAGACAGTAGTCCTAGATGTTTCGGCCCATAGGAAAGTCTATAGATCCTGATCATGAATCATAGATTTTGCTACCTCAACTATGGATCTGTTCTTTCTTTCTGCAACCCCATTTTGCTGAGGGTTGTAGGGAACACAAAACTCCCTCTTGATCCTTGCCTCAACACAAAAATCATGAAAACTACCCAAGGTGTATTCACCTCCATTGTCAGACCTTAAAACTTTAATTCTTTTCCCAGATAGATTTTCAGCTAAAGCTTTAAATTCTTTGAATCTACTTAGAACTTCATCAGATTCTTTTGATTTGAGAAAGTAAATCCAAGTTTTCCTAGAGTAGTCATCTATAAAGATTACATAATACAAGAATCCACTTGGGGAAGCAACAAACATAGGTCCACATAAATCAGAATGCACAAGAGCTAATTTCTCTTTAGACCTACTTTCACTTTGATGAAATGGACTCTTAGTGTTCTTACCCATAGCACAACCTTTGCATGTATTATCATGAATATGACTAAGTTTAGGCATACCTTTAACTATCTTCTCAAGTGTGGGGAGGGCTTGGAAATGAAGATGTCCAAGTCTTCTATGCCATAGCTCACTTGACTCCGGTGCTTCATGAATGAGAGCTTGAACTAGACGTGTTGAAAGCTTATATAGGCTCTCATACCTATTCCCAATGACACAAGATGATTTGATGCTGGACTTCTTAGGCCATGCAAGCACCCTTCCCTCAGAAAATGCAATTTGATAACCCTTATCTTCTAGTGCTAATATGGAGATAAGGTTTCTTTTGATTCCCGGCACAAACAAAATATCACTGAGGTGAAGAGAAATTCCAGAATCTAAATTAAGGGAAGTAGTACCAAAACCTCTCACAGAATAGCGAGCATCATCACCAATGACCACATGAAGATTAGACTCTTTCTCCACTAAATCTGAGAGGTGCTCTCGATAGCCGGTGATGTGTCTAGATGCACCACTATCAATCAGCCAAGTATCACTGTCTGAGGGTACATTGCTTGACAAAGCATAAATGAAAAGGAAGTCTTCAGTATTAGACTGATTTGAGACTTCATTTAAGTTTGCTCCTTGTTGTTTAGACTGGGATAAACAATCCCTTGCATAGTGACTGAATTTGTCACACCTGAAGCACTTGATGTGAGACAGGTCCTTTTTCTTTTTCTTCGAATCATGAGATGGATTAGACCTTTGATCTCTATTCCTCTTGAAATTATTCTTCTTCCAATAGCCTCCTTTCTTCTTGAAAGACTGGGCAGCAAGGACATGATTATCTTTATGAGTGTTTTTGATAACTCCTCTAGCAGCTAGTCAAGACTCTTCTTGGATACAGTCAGCCCTTAATCTGTCAAACTTGGGCAGATCAGCTCTTGCACTAATTCCTTGAATGTAGTGTTGGTGCCTGCATGAGCAGTCAAGTTTCAAGCATTTAAGCATGCAGGCACCTTCCCTAAAAATCCAAAAAGATTCTAAGTCCATGGACCTCCTCAGCATGTTTTAGTGGCAGCATCATATTTTCTTCAAGGAGGTCGTCATCATCATGTTTCCGGTCATCACCCTATTGTTTCTTGCGAGGATCATCATATCTTCTGCCAGCCTGATCTTTCTCCCAGGGTGATATTTTAACATTGGGTGATCTTTGTTAAGATCATCTTGATGATGTTGCTGTAAAGTTCTAAGTATGACCCGTTTTGCATCGGGGTCATCATATTTGAACATTGGGTGATCTTAGTTAAGATCATCTTGATGTTATTCTATCACTTCATGTTTGCTTTATCATCCGGTGCTGCTGACGTCATTCTTTTATCAGGGTGATATTTTCCCGGCTGCATCATATTTTTTCGAAGGGGGGTGATATTTTGAATGTCGGGTGATATTCTGAATATCGGGTCATCTTACGAATATCACCCCGATGTTTCAATGGAGCTATAGTGTACCCTGATATTTCTGCGAGGGGTGATTTTCTGAATATCGGGTGATATCCTGAATATCATCCCAGTGCCGATATATGAATGTGATGGTGACGTCATCAAGGTCTGGGGGGTCATATTTTAACATCAGTCATTTTATGGAGATCCCCCGATGTTGCGAATATGACGATGACATCATCTGGATATGTGGAGATGCGTGGTATGCAGATATGATGCTGACGTCATCAGGATTTTTGTGGACATGCAGGATGTTCATCAGTGAGACATTTGGTAGCGGCTAAGCAGGAGGATCTTCCTCCGATGCATTAGGTTATGTCGATGAAGGCGATTATCATGCGGGTGATATTGCAATATGATGCTGACGTCAGGGTGATATTTTTATTAGGTGACGAGGTCAGGATATGCTTTCCTGCAGGGTGATATTTTTTGCGGGGTGATATTTCATATCAGGGTGATATGAATTATCAGGGTGAGCTCAGCAAGTGGTTTGCTGACGTCAGGATGATATTTTGTGCATCTAGATATCATGCAGGAGGATGATGATGGGGTTTTATGCTGATGTCGTCAGAAGCAAAAGCACTGACATCATATATGCTTACGACTCAATATATAAAGATATGAGGAGGTCGTCGCGGGGTGCATGTGGGATAATTTGATCCTGCATAATTTGAAATATCAAGATGAGGTATTTTGGCGGGAAAGGTTTGTGATGCACAGTATGATGTTTTTCCCAAGGCCACGAGTTGGTGCGCCATTAATGGCGGATGTTACAGGGTATGGGCGAAGATGTGGACGTATCTGGTACCCGATTGAAGATGTGAATCCCTAGGCGGCGGCTCAAGGCTCGAGATCTCTTCCTATCTCCTACCCTACCTGCTGCATTCAATGCGATAAGCGCCATTTTCTTAATGTACTGTATCTGGCGAATTTTGAGTTTGCCTGGTGGTTAAGGCTGAGCACCTCCTTGCTGTATAAGTAGGGCTTGATGGTGATAGTTTGTCATTGATGTCAAAAGGTATTGAGAAAGTTGAGTTGTGCAAAGTATCATCAGGCTACAGGTCATTTGTGGATCATTTGTACTATTGACAAAAGTTGTTCATGATCATGCATTTCACAGTTGTTCACATAGTGTTGAAGGATGTTGTCAGTAGGATTGACTTGATAAATGGATGATAATATTTCAAGTGTTTGATAACATTCATGTATCAATCATGCTCACTATATTGGTGTTTCAAGTGCTTACAGGATCACATGAATACACAAGTGCTTACAGGATCACATGAATACACTTGATGTTTGGTGTTGGTTTATGGTTGATCACAGGACTTGTTTGATCAGGTTTGGCCTTCAATGATGTCTTCATATGTTCTTTGGTAAGTGATGTCACAAGGTGATTTGTTTTGGGTTGTCAAGTGTTGACAAATGTTCATCATCCAAAGGTTTTTGAATAATGATGGTTCTCGTTCTTATCATGATCATGATTTAAAGGAATAGGCTTATCAAAGATTTCACATGAAGATGTTTGGTTGATGATGTTTCAGTTGATGACCTTTCTAAGGATGCTTCAAGATGTTTTCATATTCAGGAGATCATGATCATATGTGATTATGTGATCAAGAAGTGCTAATGTGGTCAAAGGTTTTTGAATAAGATTTAAAATCATTTATATTTTAACATAAATCTTAACACTATGGCACTTTTGTTATATTCCATTGGTGACATGTAATGGAGGGTTTACAACTTAAAAAGACACCGCTTGAAGGGTCTTTAAGACCATAGGCCAACCGGCCCCATTCCACATTTTACCGATGGAGCAAGTCTTTAAGACCATAGGGCAAATGGGCGGGCTTTCAAAGATTTTGATTTTAAAATTTTAACACAGCCAAAAAGTCAAGGTGGCACGAGCTCTCCAAATAAAGTACGTTTTATTTTTAAAACTTTATTATCTTTTAAGGAAAAAGCTTGAGCGTGAAAAGTTGTTTAAAATAAGAGCATGTTTTTTTGTTTAAATCATTGGAGTTAATGAAGCCCGAAAAATAAAACATGAAAATCTCCATTTATTCATAAAAGGCTATGTGGATGGAGTTTGAATTTATTTGGAAGTCATAAAAAGTTTTTTAAAAAAGACTATTTCTAGTCTTTTTCAAAAGGAGATAAAAGTCATATATGAAATTTCAAATAGGCCTTCCTCTCACGTGAAAAAAAAATTGGAAATATTAGAATTAAAAAGGGGCTAATTTTAGTTTCCAAAAAGACCAATTTTTAAGGGATTTGAAAGCCATGTTTTTAGGGGAGTTATTTCTAATTTAAACTTCCCACTTGAGAATTGAAGAAAAAGAAAGTTTTTATTTATTTTAGAAATGTAACATTTTTTTTGAATGGAGATATTTGTAAGAAAGAAAAAATTTTCAGAGAAGTTGGAATTTTTTGAGAAGATTAAGAGATTTTTGGATTTTTCTTTAAGGGCAGATGGAATTTGTAAAGAAGAGATATTATTTCTCTTAGGAGCAGATTGATTATATTTTTGAAGAATATTTTTGTGAAGTGATTTAAGAAGAATTTATTTGCAGATGGTAGAGAATATCTTTTGAAATTATTTTATGGAATATGAATAATGATTGAAAAGATATTGAAGATTGAAAGAAGAATTTGAAGAATATTTGTTTTTTCTTTTGCAATCATGGAAATGTGTTTTTGCAGAGAAGATCAAAAGTTTGGGAATGTGTTTTTGCAGACAAGATCAAAAGTTTGGGAATGTGTTTTTGCAGAGAAGATCAAAAGTTTGGAAATGTGTTTTTAGAGAAGATCAAGAGTTTTGAAAAGATGATGATTTCTTACAGGGCACTGATTTATATTATTGAAGATTTTCATTTGACCTTACTATTGTTTTTAGATGAATTGTTTATGCAGATGTCAAGGGTCAGAAGGTGAAAGTGAAACAAAAATAAAGAAGAAGCTATTTAGTTTGGAATATGAAAGGTCATATAAAAATGATTTTGCAGAACGTTGAGAGGTATCTCATATTAATTAGCTTCACATTGACAGAGTGTGAAAGTGTGGAATTGAACAGAGAAATGAAGACATTTTCTAATAAATCCTTTTGAAGAGAAAAGAATAATGATAAGATGATACTGGGTTTGTAATGCAGAGATAATCAGCTGAATTGTTATGCAGGTGTGAAGGAATTGAGAATTGAATGGAAATAGAGTATCCCTCTGATTTGGTTTATAACTTCTATTGGTGATTTGGTTTGCCAGTGAGGCATTGTATTAGCCAGTGAGGCTTATAGGTCAGTGTGACCTTAATATTTGTCAGTGAGACAATTTGTATTGCCAGTGAGGCATGTTTTTCAGTTAAGCCAGTGAGGCAATTTTGGAGTGGTTTTTCTACCCCTGGAGGGTTTTCCACTTGTGCAATCCTTGTGTCTTGATCTTCTCTCTGTGGATATATGTTTTATTCATGAGTTTTTGTTTTTCATTCTCAGTTATGTGCACATGTATGTGAGAAATCAATGATAGCTCTCTCTCCTTGTACTCTGCAAGTTAAAGTTTGTAAAAAGATTAGAAATTTCACACAACACTGATTCACCCCCCCTCTCAGTGTTGTCCTTGACTCCTACAGGGTTGTGTTGCTCATTTGAAGGTTGTTGAAGGCCTGGGGTAATTTTTGTGTAAATAACGAAAGACAGGGCATGTTGCTGGTTGTTCTATCCCATTTTGGAGTTTATGAGTTGCAACATGAGTGTATTTTGCACATATTTTCAGTTTCAGTGTTAATGTTATATGAAAAATGCTTATTGCATGTGTCTATCTGCTTGTCTCCATTTGCTGCATGTTATTCTCCTTCTTTTGAATCTGGTTGCTAAGGGTTTCATAGATTCTAGGGTATAGATATCTATACTCCATGTTTGATCTCTAACTTCCATTCAAGGAGTGGATTAAATTGTTTTAGGTTGAGCATGGGGAAGGTTGCATGTCAGCAAGAATATCTATAAGTAGAGGCAGTTAGATACCCATTCTTGGGTGATGTTTGTAAGGCAAGCATCAGTCCAACCCCCTGAAACTTGAGTGAAAGTTGCAAACCATCTGTTGTATACGTCTAGTTGACTCCTTGCCCAATGGATAGGCACCAGTCTACTCCTGGGTCAGTAGTTATGAGCCAAAACCCCTTGTCTTGCATCCAGGACATTATGTCCACCCATTTCATCACCTCCATCTATTAGCTGTAGGAGTAGGATTAGGACCCCTGCATACTCTCATACCCAACCAGACACATATGTCTAAGAATGTTGCCAACCTTGTGATCTGTCATGCAGATCTTGGTCCATACATGATAGTATTCTGCCTGTTGTTGTCAAGTTAGATCTTTCTATCATTGAGCTAGTCAAGGTTACATCTTTAGTTATAGGGATACCCCCCTTGGTGCAGCAGAACCAGAAGTGAAGGGGAGGCAGCTCACACAACCTCCTGTATTAGTTGGCTGAATCTGCATGTGCATAGGAACTGGCAAACCCTGATGTTGATTCACAAGAAAAACTGACAAAATGGTGACTCCGCTGGGGAGAGAAAGAGTCAAGTAACCTGAGGGCTGGAAACTCTAGTTTCCAGTGAAGTTGTTGCAACAAGATCAAAAAAGTAACCATGTGGTGCTCTGCTGGCATGGTGAATCCAGAAAATACATGTGCCTTGTTGATATTCTGTCCTCTCTGTGAGAGGTGGTGACTCTGTTGATTGAACCTATCAGTGCTGCAACATATTTCCAGGTATTCCATCTTTTCAAAAAACAATGAGTTTAGAGCAGCAAACCTCGGTATGCTCTCAGAGAAGACCATTTTTTATTGAAAGATATAAAGCCCTAGATTTCACAGGGATATATAGCTACCCAAATATTATTCCCAATAAAATTAGAAGATGTTTGCCAAAATATAGTGGATCAGATTTTGAATTGGCAAACAAACATCTGCAAAGGTTTTGTAATTTAATAGAAGATTATGAGGTAGAGGATGAAGATGTAGTAATGAAACTCTTTGTTCAGTCATTAGAAGATGATGCTAGGATATGGTTTTCAGACCTGCCTGTTTGTTTAGTTTCTTCATGGATAGATTTAGAAGTTGCATTCCTAGGGCAGTTTCGTGAAAGGTTTGATGTGGCCTCATTGATCATACATTTTATGAATATCCAAAGGGAAGATGAGGAGCTGGTTCCAGCCTTTAATCTTAGGTTTATTAAGTTGCTCAAGCAAATCCCTGAATATATGAGACCAAATAATGCATTGTGCTTGACAATTTATTTGGCTGCATTTGATGAAGAAATGAGTTATTTATTAAGAGATAAAGAACCAGCTACCCTTCACCAGGCTTTCCAATTTGCTATGGACATAGAAAACAATGAGAAATATGGAATGCCAGTAGGTTTCATGGCTGCAAGTTGTCAAAGCAGTTATCAAAGTGAATATATTTCAGCTCTCCCAGTATGTGCATTAAAAGATGATTGTGTAGAGGGAAATATATTTCAGAATAATGTGTGCAGCCATAATGTGATACATGAAGAAAATGTTGTAGAAAATGTAGGCACATCCTATAATGATGTGGACAAAGATTGTTGTCTGCCTCTAGAAGAAAAGCCTGCAGATGCAAAATGCTCTTCATATGATGAAATGAAAGATATACATGAAGTTGCATCTTGCAGTGATAGGCATATCCCAGTTATTCCTGATTATTTATGTGAGGTGGATATGCAAAGCTTCACTCTGAATATAGAAAACATTGATTCAAGGGATGGCAGTGAATATGCTAGTGATTGTCAGCATTCAGATGCATGTGTGAGCCTTTCAGATGATGAAATATATTTGGATGCTGAGTATGAATGTTTCCTTGAAGATTTTGACCATTTTCACAATGTAGAGGTTGAAAATTTTGCTTTTGGGTATCAGTGCATTGGTGAAGAGGAAAAACAGGGTCACTATTCAGAGGTGAATGGGCAAGTTGCAGATGTGTGTGCTCATACAGTTGGGGGTAATATTGATTGCATGGGTAACTACAAAGCTTTTGATGAAGGGCTCCATTCTGAGTTATTTCTGCCTTCTCTTGAGACATTTCAGGTGGACCTTAGTGACAAAACTGCTGAGCATGATGATGATGGATATCTGTATGTTTATCAAGATAAATTTGATTATGAGATGTTGCTTGTGCCTGAATATTGCATGTTTGATACAGAGGAGCTCTTATTTTTTGAGGAAGGGCAAAATTCTAATGTGGATTCATTTGTTTCATGTGAGTCTGTTATTTTTCCAAGCAACATCAGTGACTTATATGATGATGACATTCTACAACTGATAATAATGTATGCTGATGAAGCTAGTTATAGATTTGTTGAAGAAAAAGAAATGAGCAGCAGCACAAATAATTGCCAAGGGGCTTGCTGCAGACAGTTAAAAGCTTTTAGGCTTCATTTGAAGAAATCAAAAGAAAATTAGGTGTTTGACAAAGGAAAACTCTGGTTTTTCCTTTTTGGTGGCCTTGGGCCACCATGATTATGTTTAAAGTTGTGTTTGGTGATGCAGGTTGGTGCTTGTTTGACTCTGTTGCCCAATGGATAAGGACTGGTCTGCATCCCAGAGTTCTGTGGTTCTCACCATGCCTGTAGGAGGCATGCATCCCCAGACAGAGCCACTGTTGGTGTCTGCATGAGCAGTCAAGTTTCAAGCATATAAGCATGCAAGCACCTTCCCTAAAAATTGAAAAAGATTCTAAGTCCATGGACCTCCTCAGCATGTTTCAGTGGCAGCATCATATTTTCTTCGAGGAGGTCGTCATCATCATGTTTCCAGTCATCACCCTATTGTTTCTTGCGAGGATCATCATATCTTCTACCAGCCTGATCTTTCTCCTGGGGTAGTATTTTAACATCGGGTGATATTTGTTAAGATCATCCTGATGATGTTGCTGTAAAGTTCTAAGTATGACCCGTTTTGCATCGGGGTCATCATATTTGAACATCGGGTGATCTTAGTTAAGATCATCTTGATGTTATTCTATCACTTCATGTTTGCTTTATCATCCGGTGCTGCTGACGTCATTCTTTTATCGGGGTGATATTTACCCATCTGCATCATTTTTTTTCGAAGGGGGGTGATATTCTGAATATCGGGTGATATTTTGAATATCGGGTCATCTTACGAATATCACCCCGATGTTTCAATGGAGCTACAGTGTACCCTGATATTTCTACGAGGGGTGATTTTCTGAATATCGGGTGATATCCCAAATATCATCCCAGTGCCGATATATGAATGTGATGGTGACGTCATCAAGGTCCAAGGGGTCATATTTTAACATCAGTCATTTTATGGAGATCCCCCGATGTTGCGAATATGACGATGACATCATCCGGATATGTGGAGATGCGCGGTATGCAGATATGATACTGACGTCATCAGGATTTTTGTGGACATGCAGGATGTTCATCGGTGAGACATTTGGTATCGGCTAAGCAGGAGGATCTTCCTCCGTTGCATCAGGTTATGCCGATGAAGGCGATTATCATGCGGGTGATATTGCAATATGATGCTGACGTTAGGGTGATATTTTTATCAGGGGATGAGGTCCGGATATGCTTTCCCATAGGGTGATATTTTCTGTGGGGTGATATTTCATATCAAGGTGATATGAATTATCAGGGTGAGCTCAGCAGGTGGTTTGCTGACGTCAGGATGATATTTTGTGCATCCAGATATCATGCAGGAGGATGATGACGGGGTTTTATGTTGATGTCGTCGAAAGCAAAAGCACCAACATCATATATGCTTATGACTCAGTATATAAAGATATGAGGAGGTCGCCACGAGGTGCATGTGGGATAATTTGATCCTGCATAATTTGAAATATCAGGATGAGGTATTTTGGCGGGAAAGGTTTGCAATGCACAGTATGATGTTTTTCCCAAGGCTGCGAGTTGGTGCGCCATTAATGGCGGATGTTACAAGGTATGGGCGAAGATGTGGACGTATCTGGTATCCGATTGAAGATGTGAATCCCTAGGCGGCAGCGCAGGGCTCGAGATCTCTTCCTGTCTCCTCCCCTACCTGCTGCATTCAATGCGATGAGCGCCATTTTCTCAATGTACTGTATCTGGTGAATTTTGAGTTTGCCTGGTGGTTAAGGCTGAGCACCTCCTTGCTGTATAAGTAGGGCTGTGTTGCTCATTTGAAGGTTGTTGAAGGCCTGGGGCAATTTTTGTGTAAATAACGAAAGACAGGGCATGTTCCTGGTTGTTCTATCCCATTTTAGAGTTTATGAGTTGCAACATGAGTGTATTTTGCACATATTTTTAGTTTCAGTGTTAATGTTATATAAAAATGCTTGTTGCATGTGTCTATCTACTTGTCTCCATTTGTTGCATGTTATTCTCCTTCTTTTGAATCTGGTTGCTAAGGGTTTCATAGATTCTAGGGTATAGATATCTATACTACATGTTTGATCTCTAACTTCCATTCAAGGAGTGGATTAAATTGTTTTAGGTTGAGCATGGGGAAGGTTGCATGTCAGTAGGGATATCTGTAAGTAGAGGCAGTTAGATACCCATTCTTGGGTGATGTTTGTAAGGCAAGCATCAGTCCAACCCCCTGAAACTTGAGTGAAAGTTGCAAACCATCTGTTGTATACGTCTAGTTGACTCCTTACCTAATGGATAGGCACCAGTCTGCTCCTGGGTCAGTAGTTATGAGCCAAAACCCCTTGTCTTGCATCTAGGACATTATGTCCACCTATTTCATCACCTCCATCTATTAGCTGTAGGAGTAGGATTAGGACCCCTGCATACTCTCATACCCAACCAAACACATATGTCCAAGAATGTTGCCAACCTTGTGATCTGTCATGCAGATCTTGGTCCATACATGAGAGTATTTTGCCTGTTGTTGTCAAGTTAGATCTTTGTATCATTGAGCTAGTCAAGGTTACATCTTTAGTTATAGGGATACCCCCCTTGGTGCGGCAGAACCAGAAGTGAAGGGGAGGCAGCTCACGCAACCTCCTGTATTAGTTGGCTGAATCTGCATGTGCATAGGAACTGGCAAACCCTGATGCTGATTCAGAAGAAAAACCAACATGTAGGATTCCCAAGACGCTGGAAGACGATTGAGGGCTAGCATAGTTAAATCATTTTCATCAACAATCTTTCCAATAGATGAGAGTTGATCTCTCAAATCATAAATCCTCATGAAGTAAGCCATGATGGATTCACCTTTAGCCATCTTGATGTGATGAAGCTGCTGCTTCAAAGCTAGAACATGACTAGTGTTGTTGATTTCATACATCTCCTCCAAGGTTTTGAACATTTTGCTTGTTGTATTCAGCTTGGAGATGATGAGAACAATGTGATCTTTTACTGAATCAATTAAGATCTTCTGATCTTTAAGATCTTTCTTCCTCCATTGGGTTTTTTCTCCTTCTGCCTCAGGCTTGGAAGATTCTTTGGTCACAAAGTCTGCAAGGTCGTTTTCATTTAACGCAAGCATGATGCAGACTCTCCATGATGTGAAATTGGAAGCTCCATCCAATCTGTCTTCAATCCTGAGACTGTGAGCCATTTTATCTGATCTTTAATGATAAGAGAAGAATGTAAATAACTGAATATTGCAAATCTAATTATACTAATTCGAACTTAGCTCTGATACCATGTTAATTTTAATATTCAGATTGACAGTAAGAAACAATGAAACATAAATGCTCACATAACACACATATACCCTGGGAAAACCTCCCTCTTGGAGATGAAAAACCCAGCGAGAAAATCTCAAATCTAATTTATATTAAGAGTAGAAACAGATTACAACTTTGCCCAGCTAAGGCACGAAACATAGATATCAAAATACAACATGGCCTCTTCTTCAATTATCAAACCCTTTGAACCATTGAATCAGTTGAACCGTCGAACCGTTGAACTAGTTCAACCATCGGTGGAGCCCTTCATTGTTGAACCTTTGAACCCGTCGAATCGTTGAACCGTTGAACCAGTTCAACTGTCGATGGAACCCTTGCACTATCAAACCTTTGAACCTGTTGAACCGTTGAACTAGTTCAACTGTCGGCGAAACCCTTGCACTGTCGAACCTTTGAACCTATCGAATCATTGAACTGTTGAACCAGTTCAACCATCGGCAGAGCCCTTCACTGTTGAACCTTTGAACCCGTCGAACCGTTGAACCGTTGAACCTGTCGAACAGTTCAACCAACGGCGGAGCCCTTTCACTGTGCTTGTAGTAGATCGTTGATTTTGCAGAGCAGAATTCGATAAGTGATTGCTGTGGATTGTGACTGCCAGTCACTCTTCATTTATATGAGATCGCACAAATGTTTTGGTGCTAAATTACATATACGTTACATTTGAAATAGGTCTTGACCTATTTGTAATTTCAAGATACATAGAATGGTGAGTTCACCCAATTGGGGCCTGCCTTAATCGGATAATACAATTTGAGATCTCGAAATGCTAAGGCTGGTAGGCCATTCAGCATTTTATGACTAGGTCGGTCTCTAGAAGGGATCCGACCTAGCTACCAAAATCAATAGTATAGCTTGGTTTTGCAGCTGAAATAGTTCTTGTATTGTGTCTCTACTTTCTGGCTAGTGCCCTTATAACATATGACAAACCTTTTCTTTACCTTACACCTTGATGATGATGATATGCTCTCTAAATCTCCATTTGACCACAAGCAGGGAAAATGCTGACAAAAGTTGAAGAATTTGGCTTAATACATGCTAATTACACTTGCTTGAAACTTTCTAAAGTCTTTCTAGCAGATCCATTTTGTGCATGGTGCATTCTATGAGACCCATTTGCAACTATAACATTCGTTTGATAAAATTCCTCTATTCTTTATGCTTTGATGGATGTCCACACCCTATTATAAAGCATTCCATATTGGTGTAGGCCATGAGGATATTAGCAAAGGATGAGAAATTTCACTTTACAACTGCCAACTGCATTCATTTGAGTCTCTGTGGCCCTTTTAGCAAATTCATTTTGTGAATATCTTGCAAACATTGCATTCCATAAAACTATGTTCCTCTAGGTGTTGCTTGAAAGAAAAGGCAAAGTTTTGACATCACTTTGCACTACAGGTAGGATTCCAGACCTCGCGTGCACCTGCGTAGCTGCACTCAAAATCTAGATCTCTGCACACCTGAGCTTCAACATTTTGATACATGGTTGGTAGGGTAGTTGCAACATCAATCATATTCTATACTCTACTAGATAGCTCCCACTTTTGACACACATAGGGAGAAAGCCGACAAAGGTTGAGGGATCTGATTTCATAGCTCTACACTTTGTGTATATGTTTGAAATAGTCTGTGTGCCTTGAATATGCTTCTGCATTTTTCATACATGTATGTTGAAGCTCAAAATCAACTTTCAAATATGCTTTGATGGTTGTCCATACCTGCATATCATGAGGGCACTGTAAAAGGGTGTGGAGTTTGGCTTTACAACTTTTAATTACATTTGCTTGGGAGTTTCTATATCTGGATGGAAATGGTAGAGTATCTACATTTGTACAATAATAAATACAAAATATAATTATAATATTATTGAATATGGGATGATAAGTATTGTGCAAATGCTTATAAATAAGCATTGCATTCCTATTGCAACCTCCCAAACTACCTTACGGGAATAACTCCCAACTAGTTATTAACTATATACTAATAATAATATCTAATCTAAGTTACTAAGGTAACTTTATTACAAATGTAAACCTTAATATTCTAAAACCCTCTTAAGGTTTACATTACACACAACAGAACATGCAACAAAACATGCTGATTGAACGAAACAAATACACTTCTTGAGAAGCTTTTCTTTAAAAAAATAATTCTTGAACCAAGTAGAACTCCATCAAGATGCCTCATAACCCTCAGAAGGGTGTAGCTCCGGCACTGAGTTCCCAGATTACCACCTCTCTAAACTCCCAAATCATAGATTTTCTAAATTATTGGACAACAATCTATGTCAAGCTACATCTACAGTGTTCCATCAAGTTGTCTCATGACTCTCAGAAGGGTATAATTTCCAAGATTCATAGACTCCCAAACTATCTAGGCAACAATCCATATTGAGTTTATATAAGATCTTTTCTTGTCTTCAAAAAGTAAACTTCACAATATATGAGTTCTTTAATACTATCAACATCACACAGAAAAACAAGAAACACATGCTTCTCATACAAAGCACCATCTCTAAGCGAAAAGCTTGCTCGAGATGATGAAACCCTCCAACCTCCATTGTCCACTAGCCTCCAATAGTGAAGACTATGCTTAGTCCTTAAACCTAATAAATTCTTTCCTTTTTACCTTCTCCATTGTCTTCAATATCTGTTTCATGACCAGTTTTAAGCTTTCACTTTTCATGTCATGTGTGACAATGAGCATAAAATAATATTTAATCAAGCACACTGCATGCCATAAGGTAGTCAAAATTTAGAGGCCCTATTTCTTTAAGAATCACATGCAAAGCAAAATAGAAACCATAGGTGGACATCGAGTGTTAGTTTCAACCAAAAATGCATCTTTTACAATGGGTGTAAACACAAACACCTTTTTATACAAAGTTTTCACACCACCTTTAACTAAAATTTGTGATTTTTTATGTTGCTAAATAAAATGTTCTAAAAGTTCAAACCATACACCTCTAAATTCCAAATAATAACTCTCACCAATCAAACTAATCTACCTTCTCTTTTATGCAACTATGAAAAATAAAACCATGGTAAATCACATACCATCACTTTTCAAAAACATTTTAATCACCACTTTTACCTATTCTCATGGTAGTTAAAGAGATGGAAAGATTCAAACTTTTCTTTGTTTTTACAACCACTAACAGCATCAATTTTGCCTTCTCTTCCTCTACGTAGTAATTATTTCAGCATATCTAGGCTCTTATAATATTACACTACCCTTTTTCATAAAAATGCCTCGCCCCATTACAATAAAATTTTATATCCCCAACAAAATCTACTTATGCCTCCAATACATAACAAAATGTGAAAGGACTCCTTATTTCTTCCATTAACTTTGTGAAGAGGGGATATTCATTTTTAATAGACAAAACATAATAAGAATGAAATCATTCCCTTCCATACTATTAAAAAACACAAATTACTTGCCCTTGTTTTTTAAATAGTTGTGTTGGTGTGACTATCTACCACCCTACTTTTTTGTGAATATGTACTATTTATTCCTTTAATATAAGTTAAATAGGATATTCATAAAAAAAAAATTCTGCAATTTATTTTTTATTACAAGGTGACTGAAATTCTATGGCAACTACCAGATTTCTTGGAAAATAATGTTTGTAGTACCAAGACCATGTTAAAATCACTCCTTGGAAAAATTATCACCACTTGTGTTTAGTATGGAGGGTGAAATAAACAAAGCACTCCAAGAGAGGAAGCATTAGATAACATGATGTTGGGAATCTACTTCTATTAAAATGAAAAGAAAAGAGCATCATAGTGATAGGACACATAACCACCATTATTATATTTTGCAAGATCTCATCATAGTTGTAGCATGTGCATAGTTGTAGAATGAGGATTCATGTCGTTTTAGTTGTTGTAGCATGAATAGTAGCACTTCGACTAGATTGTAAACATCAAAATGTATGACATTAATTATAACATGTATTACACTAGAAAGGAAAATCATTCATAGCAACAAGTTGTAAAGAATCTGCCATAGCAATCAATGTGATAAGGTTTCTAAACCATGGAAACCATTTTAGTGTGTTTATGCATTGCATAGGTTATTGCATGGAGAGTTTCAAATCACAACATAAAGCTATAGAAGAATTGACCACCATTGAGATGATCATGGTAAGGACACAAAGGAAAAATTAATTATTTTACAATTGGTACCTATTTTCACAGTGTGATAGAGTGCCACTACTTTCTATCTCAAAGCATTGTAGCATATCAACCCAAATTGTTAGAATCAAGAATTCCTTAACCCATTTAACTCTGGAGGTTGCATGAAAAACTATCTTTGAAGAGAATATAAGCTTTACAAGTAGAAATAATTGTGAAGTTCTTTTAGCTACTCTCTTCTAGTAGATCCAAGATTTGATTAGAAATAGGGACATAATCCTTTTTCTCTAGATCCTTGGCATTTAGACAAACTATTCTTCAATCCTCATTTTTTGCTTGGCTTCTTAAAGGCATTGTACTTAGAATTTGATTGTTTTGTAATAGGAAAATCTTTCCTTTATTTATATCCTTGGATGATTCCTTTCATATTAGAGTATATTTATCTTTTTTCTTTGCGAAAATCATCCTTATGTAAAACTTTGACCATCTCATCCTTTCCCATTTATTACTTATGTAACATCTCCTATTTTGATCTTGGTGCAGGGTTTTCCTCTTGGAAACTTTGGAACTTACTTGTTCAAGATTTATGAAATTGTCATTTCATTTTGGTCTCACACATACCTTCTACCCCATCCATCCTTTCAAGGATATTTTCATAGTTTCAAAATGTATCCCTTGTTCTCTAAGTCTATGACATGTTTCCTTTTTAAGATCTTCATTATCTTTCTCTTGTGTGAAATTTTATTAGTTTCATGTATGGGTATTTTCTCTTTCATCCTTGAAATTCCATCTACGTCATTCATGTTAGGTCTATTTTTATGTTGATATGTTTCCATATCTTCTCATAAACAAATGGAAAGAATAGGGAAAATGAGTTTCGCAATGTACAAATTGAAGAATAAAGAATATCAACTAGTAATTGTTGTGGTAGGAGCCTTCCAATAGAATTAAGTAGGATGTCACATTCATCACAAGAGGGAATGGGGTAATGATTTAAGGTTTCTAGGTCTATCTCTAGAGAGATTAAGGATTCATGTGGTAGCTTTTCAAATTGTGACATTATTGATTTGAAATCCACTTCTGAGTCTTCTGATGCAAAGCTTCAAAATGTCTTCTATTTTTAGGGCAATGGGAAGACTTTGTAGTACTAAATAGTCATTAATCTTGTGCAAGTCTGCTTCTTGGAAGGGAAATAAACTTTTGAAATTGTTAGAACATAAAATTTCTCATGTAGTGAAACTCATTTGTGACATTAATCACTAGACATAGCATGGAATTGTGTGCATTATTGCTAGTTCTAGGAAACCATTGGAAACCGCATGAGATAACATTTATCTTAAGACTCGAGGGGAATCTTTGGATAAGGTTTACTCCTTTACAAATCTTCTACTATTACTCTAAAATGTAGAAAACAAACACACTAACATCACATACTCCTCATTTAAACATGCCAGTGAAAAGGGTTAGAAAGGGATTAGGGTTTAAGAAAAAAAGGAACAAGGAGATGATGCACCAAAATAATGTGATCAATTTAACACTCCTTTCAACATTCAACTTTCCATCTACATTACTATGTTGTGTAGATGAAACTAATTCAACTAATTCTTACAAGATCAATGGACAAGTAGGGATGTGTTTAACTATATGTGATTAGAAGAGTTACATACATACATTCATCCAAGTGCTTTAACTATTCATAATCAAAGGATCATAAATAGACATAAAACATAAAGCTTCAATGGACTCTCCAAGATGAGGTATTGGGAATTAAAAGTGTAGATACCTTTTTATTGTACAATGAGCCAAAGATGTTTATAAGAGGATAAAGATCATATTAATATACAATGGAAAACAACTAGATCAAACCACTTGCTATGATCATAGCCATATAATAGATATGCTATAGAGAAGGGAAGAGAGAGGGGACAAATGAAAAGATAAATGGAAGATGAGACTAATGAGTTGTTAGAGATGTTAGATGAACAATTGAGATGCAATACTAATGTAAATAGCAATTCCACAACCATGAATGATTATGATGTCTTGAATGTTTAGTGAAGAATCAACTAACTAAAAAATGGTGTACCCATGAGATCCAATCTTCTATTTAGGTTATGGTGAATGGAAAACATCACATGAGCTCCTAAAATCAAGCTAGTATCGATGATTGACAATTATTAGGATAAGAGATTATTTGGGTGCATTCTTTATATGTGTGGTATCCAAGTATGCAATGCGGCTAACATTTGTACTGGGATGCTTCCAATGGGTGCAACCAAGAGGATAAGACTTAGGAGCATCTGAGTGGGACTACAAGTGTTGGAAGATTGAGATGGCACTTGCCAAATGAATTTTCATTGAAATATTTTCTTATAAGAATGTTTATGCCTTTAGTAATGTATGTTGATGATAGGGCTACACATTGTTAAATATATTCAAAAGGAGAAAATTTGGATCATTAGATTGGGAGGATCAATGGTCATCAAGAGTTTGGACATATTAATGATTTTTTTTGTTTACTTGGGCAATTTAATCTAAGGGCCCTCCACTTGAAAAATAAACCTATTTGAAGGAAGAAGGGTGATGATAGACCTACTTGAACTAGAAGCTCTACTAGGGTATCATAGATTGCTAAATTCACCAAGCCAATGAACTTTTTTTTACTTTTGGAGACTCTTGCTTGGAAGAGGAAGAACCCAAACCTTGATCCATTGGTTGACAAAGTCTTTCCTACACAATATTGTGTAATGTCCTTGGTGGCATGACTTCTTGATATGCTAGAGCATTGTTGTATAACTTGGTGCTCTAGGTACAAATTTTTACACAATTACACTACCTAGATCTTTTTCATCTTTGTGTGACTTATTATGGCTCAAGGGTATTCTTCCTCTCTACTTGAGTAGGCTTCTCTCTCGATTATTCATCTACAAGTGCCTCTCCACACACCTCACCTATATTTTACCAATATGTACAAGTCACATCTACCTCATTTAATTTTGTTGTTGATTACATAGACAAGTTAGTCTTTTCCAAGCAAGATGTGATGAGGTTATTTTATTACATTCATAGTTTCTCAAGGTCACCATGAATGTTTTGAAGAACCATTTGAAGAACCATTGTAGTCTCACCCAATGTATTGGAAGCTCTTTTATTTCTCATCCTTTATGGGCTCCAATGTCTACATCACCTAATCCAACATAGAATGGTCCACACTCAAGGGAAGCTTGAATAGGTGGTCCCTCTCAAGCAGGTGCCTATATTGGGGTGAAGCCAAGAATGCTTTGTTTCCTATTCGCAGGTAGAATGGAGGCCAATTTTTGCACGACTACTTTGCTCTCATTCTTGATGCCTCCATTCTCCCTTTCAAAACATTGATAGGGTTGGGTGTAATTATGTATTGTTCCCATGCTAGACCGTATCAACTCAAACTGGTGGCTTCAAGAATCCCTTGGCCCATTTAACTCTAAAGGCTACATAACAAACAATCTCTTAAGAAAAAGAAACCTTTACAAATAGAAGGAATTGTGAAGACCTTTTAGCTACTCACTTCTACTAGATCCAAGATTTAATTAGCATTAGGCACAAAATCTGTTACGTTAGATCCTTTGGCACTTAGATGGACTTGTTCTTTAATCCTCATTTTCACTTGCCTTCTTGCGGACATTTCACTTAGCATTCGACTAAGAAAAATCTCAGCTTTATGTGTAGACTTGGATGATTCCTTGAGATTAGAGGATCTTTTATCATTGTCTTGAGGAAATCATCCTAATCTACAGTTCTTATCACTTCATCACTTCCCATATCTTAGTTATGCAATGTATCCTATTTTGATCTTGGCATCAGATTTTTCTCTTTTGAACTCTAGGACTGACTTGTCCAAACTTTTTGAATCTGTCACCTCATTTTGGTCTCACATGTGTACTCTACCGCATCCATCCTTTCGAGGATCTTGTTATAGTTCCAAAAATAATCCCTTATTTTTTGAGTCTATGGTACATTTCCCTATTAAGATATTCTCTATCTTTTCCCTTGTGTGAAATTTCATTGCTTTCATGTATGGGATTTTCTCTTTGATCTCTGGACTTCATCTATGACAATCATGTCAGGTCTATTTCTAATATCAATCTGCCACCATATGTTCTCATTAGAATTGTTGTCATGCGCTCAAGAATGGAAAAGATAGAAAAAGTATGAAAAATAAGTTTTGCAATGTAAAAATTGAAGAATAATTAATATCAATCAGTAATTATTATGGTGGGATCCTTGGAATAGAGTTGATTAGGATGTCTCATTCATCACCAGAGAATATGGGAGAATACTCTAAGGTTTCCAGAGCAATTGAGGATTCATGTGGCCCTGTGACATTATCCAAGTCTTCCAATGGGAGCATAAGATTCAAAATGTCTTCTATCACTGGGCAGCAGGAAGAGTTTGCAGCACTGATTAGTCACTCATCTTATGCAGAGTGATTCTTAGAAGACATCTATGGTGAGAAGCATTCTATCCAAGATGACTATAGACAGTTGGTATTGACACTGCTTTATTTGGCCATCATATGAAAACACCTAGGTGACCTTAATATCCGCCTCTAAGCATTTGACAATATGGGCATTTGAAAGTAGACTATTAGGCATAGTGTACATGGCATTAGATAACTTCTTAACATTTTCCAATTAATTTTTTATTGGAATTTGGACGATTGAGATTACAACTTCAACAACAAAGACCTTTATTTTGAGTTTCTTGATGAAATGGAGAACCTCAATTAGGTGAGAGGTGCCATCAGCAATGCTCTTCAGTATGAAATGCACATGCTCCTTATTAATACATCCACATTTCCAGAGGCCTCAAGATGTCTGGTCTTTTTCTCACCTTCCTCCGAGCTAGTTTCTAGTTGATTGTTTTCTTAGACCAATTGTTCCACGTTTTCTTATACTCTCTCCAACTTGATGTGCTAGTTTTGCTGCTCAAATTGGCTTCTCCTTAGTTCCTCTTTTAAGTCCATCACTTTCTATTTTGCTTGCTACCATTATGCCCAAGTAACTTTTGATTTAATCTGTTCATCAGCAAGATGCTTTTGAAGTTTCTCTACCTTCTGAGTTTTGTGCTTCCTCTTGCAGGTTGTGACATTTAGTTTCATGTAGATCATTATAATGGCTTGCACATGATACTGGATGTCGGTCTATAGTGATTTAGCACTCAAGTCTAATCTTTTATAGCCATTTGGTCTCTTGGTTTTTGCACCTATGGCACAATGCTATTATAATGCATGGACATGTTGGTAGGGTCAAATTTTGTCATCAATTGTAGAGTGGTTAGTAGAGAAGGATGAGACAAAACTTGGAGTAAGATTTGTTGACGTGGCTCTAGTTGTAGACATGGACCATATTGTAAATCCACTCTTAATATTAATTAAATAGATTATATTTATTTAATTAATCCGATCATTCCTCTAATATTAATTAAATAAATTATATTTAATTAATTAATCTAATTATTCTTCCAATATTAATTAAATAAATTTTGATTATTTAATTAATAAATCTAATCACTTTCTTATGTTAATTAAATAAATTACAACTAATTAATTAATTGTCTAGGTCAACCCTTCTTCTAATTGTTCCAATCTTAATTGAATAAATCAACATTTGTTTAATTAATCAATCATCCTATCAACATTATTCCAAAAATTAAATAAATACATAATATTTATATAATTTATCCTAAAATTCCCCTCAATCACTAGTTGATTAAATAATCTAGTTTAATCAACTAACTAATCACTTGCAGATTCCTCCACCAAATCAACAAAGTCAACCTTACACATAGCTCAAAACTTGCACAAGGCTTCAAACATGCAAATGGCTCCAAAAAAGGCCTTTTGATCCCCACCTTTCATAAAAAATAAGAAAATCCTCACCCTCCATCTCTTCTCAATCTTTAACCTAATCATATGCACCAATCACAAGATGCTACTTGTTGGCTTCTCATTCTCTCTTGTGAATGAATCAACTCTATCCATCCATTGCCCAAGATCAAATCTTGTACGTCCATCATCTTTAATCCAAATCTATAAATCCACCATTCCACAAGCCATTTCTAAGAGTTGGAATTGGATTAAATGCAAGGTCATGCTACTAGAATGAGAAACCACATCTTAACTCAACAACAACATTCAAGTTGAGTACATCGCTTCTTAGCAACAAGGTTTGCATGGTGATATCTTTTGTTTGATTTTCCTTTGTTGTTATGTAATCTTAGTGTAGACACCTAAAAATGTCTCGACCACCAAACTGATTCCCGACATCCCTAAACTTACCAATTCCCTTTCCAACTAATTAATTAAATTTTTATTTAATTAATCACCCCTTTCGTTTTTTGAATCCATACCAATCCCAAAATTGAATTAATTTTACTAATTCAATAGTCCAAACCTTAGCCAAATGATTTAATAAATATGCAAAATTTATTAAATCAAATCCCTATTTTCCCTAAATCCAATTAATTAGTTAAAACCATGTTAACTAATTAATCCAGCCTACTAATCAGCCTATCCCTACCCTAGACAATTAAATAGCTATTATTTAATTGCCTACTCTAGCCTATCCCATCCTAGCCTTAGGATTAATTAATTAAATCACTAATTAATTAATCTTATCCCCCCTCTAATCCCTCTACTAATTTATTCCAGCCATATTAATTAGGTTAATCACCCTAATTAAGAAAGTCAAATCCTCATTAGCACTTCTCTCCACACCTCCCAAATTTAAAATTCAAATAAATCACACATCACATTTACTCCTCTTACACATCCCTTACACATGTCATATCCACTCTTCCCCAAATAAATTTTTAATTCATTTTACCCTTCCCCATGTGAATTTTTAATTCACAAATAATCCATCTCACCCAACCTCATTTATTCACTCCTTTCCCAAAAATGAATAAAAGATTTACTTTTATTCCTAGCCCTCCATCTTCCAAGATCAAATCTAGGCCCTCCACCTCACTTTCATCCTCCACCATTGATCTCTCCAATCAATCTCCACCCTTGGATCAAAATCCTCTCCAAAAGTCTATAAATACAACCTCTCACAAGTCATTTTCATCATCCATTTTCATGCAAAGTTACCATGCCAAAATCACATTTGAGCTTATAGTGAGTTGCACATTTGAGAAGGCATTTCACATTTGAATCAATAGTCTAGGGGCAATCTTGGTCTTGGGAGCCATCTCTTGGGTGCAAGGGCTCCTCTTTCCCTTGATAGGATTAGGTTTTGCTTGAGGTATAATCTTGTGTTTTTGTTTACATTTGATTTTGCTTTTTACCTTATTGCATTTCTCTAATCTACATTGGCACGCCCGGTGGGACCCACAAGGTCCAATTTAACCTTTGCTTGTGAGTTGTTGTGTTAGTATTCGACATTTTGCAGGTTCAGCGCCATTCGACAGTCGCAGCAGTGCCATTACTGCCGTATTTCAGCGCTATCACTGTTTTAGCGCTATTTTTGTGCAATTTTATTTTATAGGCTAACCATACTAACGTATGTTTTTCGACCTTCCTAGTGTTTTTGGTGTTTTCTGTTCTCTGTTTTGCAGGCAAACCAGGAATTACAGGGGGAGGTTATGGCGAATTTTTGAGAGAAACGACCAAATCGATTCGGCTCCGCGTTTTGGCGCTATCCTTCAGATTAGCGCTATCGGTGTTTTCCCCGCAGCTTCAAAAACACCGCGCAGTGGTGCCTTCGCTACCTAGTATTATCGCCATTCTCTGTATTAGCGCCTAAAGTAGCGTTATTAGCGCTATCCTCTGTATTTACGCCTTTAGATTAGCGCTATCTTAGTTTTGAATTAACGCCATCATCTGTTTTAGCGCTATTTTCACGTAAGTCGGGTTGTTCTGCCTGCAGTGGCGCCTGTATATCTCTGTTTTAGCGCTATTTGTTTCTTTCTGTTTGTTGCAGGTGCTGCGGGTACTAACGAAATCTTTTGCAGGATGGTTTGTTAATTAGTTAGCAAACACTTCAATTTGGAAACTAAAAAGAACCCTTTGCTATGTCTTGAACAAACATTTCAATTTGGTGTTTTAAAATTAACCACAACTCTTTGATTGAAGTGTGTGATCATAACATTTACTTTTGGTGCTCTAAAATATACTTCCTTATTGTGTGCCAAACAAACAAACAATCAAAACACTTCAATTTGGGCTATAAAAAGAACAACAAATTGCATACTGCATTAGATAAAAAGAACAACAAAATTGCATTTTCACGCATCTAATCAAGACCATTTAATACTTGTGTGAAGTGTCTTCGTGATTGTGTCAAGTAGAGTGAGAGGTGTATGCTCTTCCCTCGCACCTTTTTGGTGATCTTGGGAATCAAAAACTTCTCACAACACTTTGCATTAATCACCCCCCATCTAATCCAAAGATCTAAAATTGAACCATGTTGAGTGTGGTATAATCATAGGGAACACGTATGCTCTCCCCTCGCATCTTTGTATGAACTTGGGGATCAAAAGTGTTTTCATGATTGTATCGCTTTTGTAATCCCTAGAGGGCCTGCCACCCCGCTTCGAAAGGTGGGAACGACCCAAGCGGCAACGAGCTAAAGCCAAGCTCTTCCAAGCCGCTATATAAAATAAGGCGTTTGGGACGAAAGTCTCAAGCGACAAGTGTTGTTTTGTTATACCGACAGCCAACCTCCCCATAAACCCTCCAAGGCGCAACCCTTGGAGGCTGGGAGACTCCATAATGGAGAGTAGCACTGCCGCACGTATAACCACCTGAACGAATACCCTTACTAAGAGCCCTTGTTGTAGTAAGCCAAAATCTTTCTATTTGTTGACGCAGAGGGCAAAACCCTTGAAGCGGCCACGATTCATGCGGTTCTTAGCCGAGGTAGCAGGGATAATCTAAAGGTTTGGAGAGGGTCAAGCCTTATAAGAAACCCGGATCTTGGTATGCGTGAGAAGTATGTGCAAATGTAAGGAGGAGCCGGTGCTACCAAGATCCTGGAGCTACCCGCTTTGAATAGGCGCAGCTAGGGGATTCAACAAATACTGTCCCATTCTCACCATAGGTTGTAAAAATGTGCTTGCTCTAAACAAAGTCATATCATTTCACAAACAAAAATCATTGCTTGTTATGCGTTCAAATGTGTGTTAAAGTGCTTTGATTTTTCACAAAAAAATTGCCAAGAGACAAAACAAATCAGTTTGTCACAATCCAAACAATCAGATCCAAAAATTTGATATCAGAAGTCTGTCAAAACCTGTTTTAGCGCCATATCAGTCTTATTGTAGCGCCTTTTCACCCGTGGATTGGCGCTATTTTGAGATTGACTTGCCTGAGACAGAATACATCAGTTGGTCACATCCTAAACAGACAAGTCCAAAATCTACCTTCAGAAATCCAAAAATTTGCAAACAAAAATCTGTCAAAACCTGTTTTAGCGCCATCTCAATCTGATTATAGCGCCTTTTCACCCGTGGATTGGCGCTATTTTGAGATTGGCTTGCCTGAGATAGAATACATCCGTTGGTCACATCCTAAACAGTCAAATCCAAAGATCCACCTTCAGAAGTCCCAAAATTTTGCCATCAGAAATCTGTGTAACTTGTTTTAGCGCCATCTCAGTCTTATTGTAGCACCTTTTCACCCATGGATTGGCGCTATTCTGAGATTGACTTGCCTGTAGCAAAGACCCATTTTGTTGTGATCTACACCTTCTGTTCTACCATAATCCATATCCATCTCATAGAAATCCACCAACCGTCCAGCCATTTTTCTTCCAAAATTACACATTCTATTTGACCTTAGAGAATCACTCACCACCCTTGTTGGACACTTTGATACATCATAATCAACCCAAATACATATCTATCCATCCCCATTCATTTCTTTTTTGCATATCTCCTTGGACCAATATAAAATCGTTTCAAAAATTCACATCAAAGCCTCATCAAATCACTCATCAAATCTTGTCACCCTTTTGAGCCAAAGATAGATCTAGATCCTATCATTAACATCACGTTTTCCTTGAAAAGTCATTAGTCTACATTTCAAGAAAAACAAATCACCTCTCTTTGTGTAAGGTCATTGGTCTACCCCAAACAAAGAAAATCGTCATCCTTTGTGTGTCAAATCAAAATCTAGATCTTATCCAAAAGTTCAATTCGAGAGACATCAACAATATCATCCTCATCATCCTAAACCAATCAAAAATAAAAAAACATCAAATCCCTTTCTTATCATACATCTTTGGTCAAAAATTTGTGCAAAAAATCAATATCACCCATTCATATCACCCTTAGGGTAAAACCTTTGGAAAACATATCGATCTTCATCACATCCCTCTACTTCATCTCACGACCACATCCATCTTTGGGTCCAACACAATCAATTTGATTCTCTAAGGTCTCCACTTCATCCCACACCTAGAAATCAAATCCATACGTGTATGCCCACCACAAGATCACAACACAAAAGAAATCAAGAAATGGCGGAACGATGGCCCTTTGGCATGCCTAACACCGACAGTACCAACATACCCATCTATCAAACATACAATCCACCCACATATTCCTTCATCCCCCCATTTGGCGCCAACGACCCTTTTCACTTCTTACCACAAGCACCAACACCAACCCCACCACCACCACAAAATATCCCCATCATACCCCAAGATGACCTAGATGTCTTGACTTTCACGCAAGATGCCGATAATATGGACCTACTTGATAAAATCCTAAGATCGGATCCAAAGAGATATCTTGACCATCTTCTCAAACTTGGCGCTCAACTTCCCCCCGTCACAACATCATCACAACCATCCACTTCTATAGTTGTCCCAACCCCATCAAATACCCAAGCATCTACGTCACATACCCAACCCACCATCTCTCAAACATCAACACCTAACGTATCTACCACATCCACAACCTCAACCGCTACCACATCTACTACTTCCACATCCACTGCTAACATCTCCCAACCTGTCATCACCTCCACTACCACGACTACCGTCAACCCCTCCGCTTCAAACACAACGGCCATACAAGGCAACATCACACAAGCTAATACCTCCACAAGTGTGCCCCCACCAAACCCTCACACCCTTGCATACCTACGACAACTATTCGCACAACAATCCCACAACACGACCAACCCATCCAATGTCCGCATACCCAACGTCAATCTCACAAGTCAACACAATCCCAATCCCCAAATACCACCACATGTTCTCCAACAACTATACGCACACCAACAATAACAGACACCAATCAATCCAAACCCCAACCCCCAATACCAACATCTCATCCAAACCAATCCCCAACATCAACATCTCATCCAAACCAACCCGCAACATCAACATCTCATCCAAACCAATCCCCAACATCAACATCTCATCCAAACCAACCCGCAACATCAACATCTCATCCAAACCAATCCCCAACACCAACTCCCACCCCATCTCCAATATCTCACTAATCAACAACCCTACACGTTTCAACCACAACAACCACAGGATTTCAACACCGCGCTGCAAAGCTTAATCCAAAAGGTGGATGACTTACAAACTGGGGGCAAATGCAAATACTATTCTTTTGAGGATATTTGTCCCTACCCGTTTGATCGCACCTTGTACATGCCCCCTTTCCCTAAAAACTTTGAAACGCCAAAATTTGACAAATACAAGGGAAAGGGAGACCCTAGGGACCACCTAAGGGAATTCTATATTGCTTGCCTCGAAGTCTCTCACAATGACACGTATCTTATGAGACTCTTCCCAAGAAGTCTTGGCGGCCAAGCCGCTGAATGGTTTGCCCATCTGCCACCAGGAATTTGAACATTTCCCGAGCTTGCGGAGAAGTTTGTCAATCACTTTTCCTACAACTTTGAACATGAGGTGTCAATGACCGACCTTTGTAACACCAAACAAAATAACGGTGAAGCTTTCGCTTCTTTCCTACAAAGGTGGAGGGGTCTAGCAAGCAAGCTCCCATGGCCTATTCCTGAAAAACAACTTGTCACCATGTTCGTGGCCAATCTCAATCAAGAATTAGGCTTTCACTTACAAATTCTGTGTGCATCTACCTTTGAAGAGGTTATCGACAAAGGCACCACTGTGGAATGAGCCCTCATTGCCAAGGGTTCCATCAAACTTTACGATCCCAAGTCCAACAACAACAACAACAATAACAATAACCACAAATCTAATCATAACACCCCCAACAACAACAACAATACCAACACGCAATCTAATGACAAATCACGTTATTGGGGGAAGAACAAGAATAATTTAAACGACGGCGTCACCAATATAAAGGTCGTCCAACACACCCAAAATCACCCATCGGCACACACGTATGCAGCAAAAACCAATAACCAACGAGGACCAAACAAACTCCGCAAACCTCGTTGAAACTTCACGCCGCTAGCAGAACCTATTGAGGACATCCTCGATCGATGTCTCAAGCAAGGAGAAATCACACGCCCGCCTGTCAGACCACGCCAAGACAATGACCTCAAGGCAGCATGGTATAATGAAAATGATTATTGCGAATACCACCGCGTGGCAGGTCATAAAACAGCAGACTGCATGCAATTAAAACATTGTATCCAAGACCTAATAGATCAAAATCTTGTCAACCTTGAACATAGTACACAGCCATCACCAAATGCCAACCTTGGAGCTTACAAGGATCCCTTACCCAACCATAACAAAGCTTCATCATCCAATCAAGCGTACAACATCACTCCACCACCCACACACTATGATTCCATTGTCGGCCGCATTGAACCCTCATCCCATTCTGTCAACACAATCACCATTCGGGCACAAGCACCCGATTGCGCCGTCACAACCCGTCGAGGCCGTGTCTCAATCCGCACTGCCCCTCCCACTGAACCAAACCCCCCATCCACATATGATCCCCTCCCCCCTCGTCCAAATGCCCGTCCATCACTCACCGCTCGATACAACCTCCTAGACCATCTAGGAAAGACACCCGCGCAAATCTCCATCCTTGAGCTCCTTCATACATCACCCCGCCACAAGGACATTCTCGACAAGGCCCTTTTGGAAACACAAGTCCCCGCAAACTTGGATGTCAATCAATTTCAAGCCATGGTCGGCCATATTGCCACACCACACCATATCACGTTTTCTGAAAAAGACCTTCCTGCCTCCGAACACCTACATAATGATGCACTACACATCGAGGTCCGCATTCACAAACATACCATTAAGAGGGTCCTAATAGATGGTGGTTCCGGCCTAAATATATGCACTCTAAAATTGCTAAAACACTTGGGGTACTCAGATGTGGTTGTGGATGCTAGCGAGTGCATAACAATCAAAGGATATGATGACACCGAGAGGCTATCAGAAGGTACCATAAAGCTTCCTATTCAAGTGGGACAAAAAATCCTTGAAACCAAATGTCAGGTTCTGGATCTTGACCTCCCTTATAACATTCTTCTCGGCCGCCCATGGATTCATGCCATGCAAGCCGTCCCCTCCACTTTCCATCAATGTCTCAAATTCCCCCACAACGGCACTGAAGTCACTATCTATGCCGATCCTCGTCCTTTCCAATACTGTAGTTTTCTGGAAGGACACAACCAAACCTTCTGTCCGTACAACAAAGCCACCAACCAAATCACCCCAACAGCTTCCACTTCATACATCGACCCTGCCAACATCGCCACCACTTCATCCCAAACACCTTCACCACCTGAGGTCAAGATCAAGCTCAGCGACCAAGGCTGTGGAGAATACAACCTTCACGGCACCTTTTGCGTGGGCTTATTACCCACTCCTAAGACATTTGGCACTCTGCACACAGAGGCAACTGACACAGTCATCATCAAATGCAAACCCTCGCCCGTCTTTGAGAAAAAACACCTTCTGGATCAGGACATACTTGAAGATATTTCATCCTGGCTTTACAAGGACGAGGAAACAGAACAAGACATCCCCACCATCCCAGCAAACAGTTACGGCAAAGGTTCTGAGATAGTCAAAAGCATGGGTTACAAAGGACAAGGTGGCATTGGCCTTCATGAACAGGGCATTGTGGAACCACTACAAGCAACCAGGAACCCCTATACTCAAGGGTTAGGGTATGGCCAACCACAACGCATCCTTAATACCGGCGAATGTATCTTAGCCGAGTTTGCTCCAGTTTCTCTAGACGTCGACCACATTAACGAAACAGACCTACAAGACTCCTTTAGCGACTTTGCCGATTTCTTCGCCTCCTCCATTTGCACCCTCTATTCTGTCACTACTCTCACCTCATCACCTAATGACCTACCATTAGTATACCCTGACCTCATCGACTGGGACCAACGAGGACCTCCTATTTTGGATATTGCACCTAATGACGAAGCCATTGCTGAAATGATGGGAGTAAGAGACAACTTCCCCTTGGGAGACCACAGAGCTGGATACATCATGGAACTCAATCCGGCTGCCTATTTTGGGGAGGCAACCCCTGCTTCTAGTCGCAAAAATACAAAAACAAAAAATAGATCTGATGGTGAAAACCGTTCTACGGCAGTGTCAGATCCTAAAAAAGTAAAAATAAAGGACGTATCTCCTGGTGAAAACCTCCATGAGGCGCCAGGAGATGGAAGCATGGGCCTCCCTGAAATAGATAAGGTATATCCTGATAGATCACCCATTTTGGTTGAACCAGCGCAGGAAATGAATCTAGGGACAGAGGAAGAGCCGAAAATCACATATCGAGCAGAATCTCTCAGCCTGTTCGAACAGGAGGACTTCTTGGCATTCTTCACACGCAGAAATCACAACTTTGCATGGACCTACGCAGACATGCCAGGGCTAGATCCCGCCTTGGTTGTACATCACCTTGCAGTGCGTCCTGATGCCAAACCAGTCAAACAGAAGCTCCGAAAGATGAATCCTCAGGTGGCCCTTCTTGTCAAAGCAGAGCTTAAAAAGTTACTAGACGTGGGGTTCATACGTCCAATTGATTATTCCGAATGGGTCTCGTATCTAGTACCTGTGGCTAAACTAGATGGCAGAATCCGCTGTTGCACTGACTTCAGAGACCTCAACAAGGCCTGCCCAAAAGATGACTTCCCTCTTCCCAACATTGACATGATCGTGGATCTTACCGCAGGGCATGAGATGCTATCCCTCATGGATGGCTTTTCAGGATACAATCAAATCAAAATTGCCGAAGAAGATCAGCACAAAACATCCTTTATATGCCCATGGGGGACATACTGTTGGGTAGTAATGCCGTTCGGCCTAAAGAATGCAGGAGCTACTTATCAACGAGCGATGACTGTCATCTTCCATGACCTCTTTCACCACATCATGGAGGACTACGTTGATGACTTACTCGGCAAATCAAAGACCCGAGAAGAGCACTTAGACGTGCTATCCAAGATCTTTGATAGGTTAGAGCAATATAATGTTCGTCTAAATCCAAAAAAATGTGTCTTTGGCGTCACTTCAGGCAAATTATTGGGATACATAGTCTCCAGACGAGGAATCGAGGTGGACCCGGCAAAGGTCAAAGCTATTACTGAAATGCCACCTCCAAAAACCTTGAAACAATTGAGAAGCCTACAGGGTAAACTACAGTCTATTCGCCGGTTCATTGCTCAACTTGCCGACAAATGCCAACCATTCCAGCATCTCCTCCGAAAAGATACAGCTTTCACTTGGACTACTCAGTGTCAGGATGCCTTCGACCAGCTAAAAGCATATCTGGCTAATCCCCCTATTCTATCTCCACCAAGACAAGGAGAGCCCCTCCTCTTGTATATTTCCGCAACCGACACAGCAATTGGGGCTTTGTTAGCACAACACGATGAACAGGGAAAGGAAAGAGCCATCTACTACATCAGCCGCACCTTGATTTCCTATGAGCTTAACTACACACAAATTGAACGAGCATGCCTAGCCCTCGTCTTCACATCACAAAAGTTAAGATATTATATGCTCAATCATAAGACTAAGCTCATTGCTAAGATCGACCCACTCAAATATCTACTAAACAGAGCAGCTCTCACAGGAAGGATGGCAAAATGGGTCATGATTCTCACCGAATTTGACATAGAATACATAGAGAGGAAGGCAATCAAAGGACAAGTCATAGCAGATCAACTGGCTGAGGCACCTATTCAGGCAGAGCATCCTACAATAGCAGAATTTCCAGACGAGGCCATCTTGACAATCACACCAGCCACAGATACATGGAAGATGTATTTTGATGGATCCTACACTCACAGAGGCTCAGGGGCAGGCATCCTGTTTGTTACCCCTCAAGGTGACACGATTCCTAAATCATTCAAAATCACATTTCCATGCACCAATAATGTAGCAGAATATGAGGCCCTAATCACAGGTCTCCGAATGGCCATCCAATGGAAAATAGACAAACTAACTGTCTATGGCGACTCTCAACTAGTCATCAGACAAGTCAATAATGAATATAAAACCAAGGACGATAAGCTTCTTCCCTATAAGAAGATGGTCGATGACTTTAAAGATTATTTTGGTGACATCCACTTTGAGCAGATCCCAAGGTTAAACAACAAAGTGGCAGATGCCATGGCCACCATTGGATCTCTAGTTGATATGAAACAAGGCAGCAAGAAATGCGAGTTCCTGATCGAAGAGCTTCCCATCCCAGCATATGACGTTCCCCAATCTGAATTAGTGTGCGAAATCGTTGGTCCATTATCCCCCTGGTATCAGGAAACTTACCTCTATCTTCACGACAACATCCTCCCCAACAACCTATCCCCATCACAGAAAAAATCCTTCATCCGTCGAGCCTCCCGTTTCATCCTTGTAGGTGACACCCTCTACAAAAGGAGTCTTGATGGTATGCTTCTACGATGTTTAGACTCTAGGGAAGCCGAAGCAACTTTGGAAGAGGTACACGCAGGTATTTGTGGGGCACATTCAAGTGGACCAGCTCTTTCTAAGAAGATTCTAAGGACTAGTTATTATTGGCCCACTATGGACAAGGATGCACATCAGTTTATCAGAAAATGCCTCCCATGCCAACAGCACGGCGATCTCATCCACGCACCAGCACAGGAGCTGCAACCAATCACAACACCATGGCCTTTCTCACAGTGGGGACTCGACCTCGTAGGTAAAATACACCCTCCATCTTCCAACGGCCATAAATTCATAATAACTGCTACCGAATACTTCACAAAGTGGGTGGAAGCAATACCACTCACCTTCACCACAGGCATCCAAATCTCCAAGTTCATTCTCCACTACATCATCTGCCGCTACGGTATCCCCCATTCCATTGTCACTGATAATGGGAGGCCATTTAAGAACCAAGAATTTCGCACTTTGTGCAAAAAGTTTGACATCAAACACCGCTTCTCCACGCCATATTACCCCCAAGGAAACGGTCAAGCAGAGGCTTCTAACAAAACCATCCTCCGCATCTTAAAGAAGACAGTCAATGAAGCTGGCCGCGACTGGCACCTCCAACTTAACCCCGCCCTATGGGCTTACCGCACTAGCATCTGCACTCCTACTGGAGCCACTCCATACTCACTAGTATTCGGATCAGAAGCCATTTTACCTATAGAGGTCAAGCTCCCATCCCTCTGAGTATCATTGCAAAATATTATATCTGATGAAGACTATCGCATCGCAAGGTTGCATCAACTTGAATTGTTGGATGAGAAACGCCTGAACGCATTAAATCACTTACAGGCATATCAAAACCGCCTCAGAAGAAGCTACAACAAAAAGATCAGAACCAGAAAGTTTGAGGTAGGTGACCTGGTCCTAATGGAAAATCAAAAGAACCTGCAAGAGCGTCCGAAGCAAGGAAAATTTGAACCTAATTGGCTAGGACCTTATGTCATCACTGTCGACTATGGGTCAGGAGCTTATCAGCTGGCAACACCCGAGGGGCAGCCTCTAGATGAGCCAATGAACATCTTGCATCTCAAGCGATTCTATGCATAACCCATCTGATACCACAAGTCAAAAATCAAAAAAATGTAAAAAAGTAAAAACACCAAAAAAATCAAAAAATCAAGAAAAAATCAGAGTGCAATAAAAAACTTCCAATGGTGAAAATCACCTCGGTGACGCCTTGGATAAGTACCATGGTGAAAGCCTGTTTCAGGCGCCATGCGTAATGGTCGGTTCTACCATCTAATAAGTCCTCTTTCAGCATAACACTCCATACCCACACATCCCATGGCTTGAAATTCTAAAACATTAAGTTTGTTAACCCATCCCGCACTAACTCACCCACCCACAACCCCACCTGGGGAACGAAGATCCTTGTAAGCTCTCCTTTGTACAGATCATAAAATCAAAAAATCCAAAAACATCATAAAATCAAAAAATCCAAAAACATCATAAAATCAAAAAAATCCAAAAACATCATAAAATCAAAAAAATCCAAAAACATCATAAAATCAGAAAATCCAAAAACATCATAAAATCAGAAAATCCAAAAACATCATAAAATCAGAAAATCCAAAAACATCATAAAATCAGAAAATCCAAAAACAACAGAAAATTAGAAAATCCAAAAATAATCACCACATGCATCAATCTCACATCCCACCACAATCATCTAAACACGTCTTAATCCTCATCACATCACATCGCCAACCATTCCCACATCATCAAGTCTTGCCAGAACTACATATTCATTTCACCCGCATCTTAAAAGTACCTTGATCCCGTGGACACAGGGTATGTAGGCAGTCTGGAATACGAAGGATGTTTCCAGTACTCAGGTATCTAAGATGCACCCATCCCACCCATTGGGATTGTTCCCACTCACTGAGCTTTCCAGATCTATGAAACGATATGCATGCTACACATACCATTGAAACATGGTCCCTCGCGCAAAAAATCATCAAGCAATATACCAACTATAATCTTCCATTTGGCCCGAATGTTCTTTTGCCCATCTTCCACAAAAAAACTCTCCAATCAAAAACAGATCTGCGTCCTAGGATATGTCTTTCCTACAATGGACAAAAATCTATCATTCTATCATCATGTCTCTTGGCAAGAGCACACAAAAGGCTATTTGTATCTTTCGTTGGTCTTTTTGCTTATTGATTTTTATCTTTTTGTCTCACTCCAAGTAATCTCCAAAGCTACCTTGATCTCATTATATCATGGTACGTAGCGGATAGCCCTTGGGGTAGACATAGTCATTGTTTCAGTATGCTGTGCTTGTGGGTTGGTTTCATTACTCCCAGAATAGTATTCATATCTTGAAGTTTAGGTCGGTTCTAGCATAATGAGTCCTATTTTGCATATACAGGAATCAACACCTTATATGCATTATTCACACTCACTGCTATGAGTCCCCTTCCTCTACTAGACAAGATTATACTACATTGGGCATGCATGAAACCAACCTATTGTTTGTGGGTCTAGTCCATGCAATCGTCGGATATACATCATCACCTAGGTCATTTCATACCTTCGTGAATTGTATCCAACATTGCTACATTAAACTAAGAAATGCTCTCAATTTAATTTTGTGCAACTACTAATACTAGCTCAACATCATCATCCTAATCACTCAGTCACCTATCCCATATCGGCCTAGATTTGATCAACACTTTCCAACCCGCCCCCCCCCCCACCACCAATCTAATTCCCACACTAACCCCATCATCCCAACCTATCTCCACTTAACACATCTTGAACCAAACCCCCCCCACCCCCCCTCAATGACGTGGTATCTTATGACCTAACCATCCTCCAATCCCCCCACCGCCATCCCCTAGACGCTCTCACCTCTATCATCCACAACACCTAACACCTTCTCCCACAGTCTCACCATTCAGGGTCAACACAAGGAACATCATGTGTATCAGGATTAGGCTACCTCACCTATCATCTAGTTTGCATACCACCTATCACCGATACTGCATTTAGCACATATCATTTAACTACATCTCACCACCATTTGCATATCATGTTAGGTTCATATTAATCCATTTGCATATCATGATAGGTTCATTTTAAATCCATTTGCATATCATATTAGGTTCATTTTTAATCCATTTGCATATCATGTTAAGTTCATTTTAATCCATTTGCATATCATGTTAGGTTCATTTTAATCTATTTGCATATCATGTTAAGTTCATTTTAATCCATTTGCATATCATGTTAGGTTCATTTTAATCCATTTGCATATCATATTAGGTTCATTTTTGCATCTCATTTTAGGTTCATTTTAATCCATTTCCATCTCATTTTAGGTTCATATTAATCCATTTGCATCTCATGTTAAGTTCATTTTAATCCATTTGCATATCATGTTAAGATCATTTTAATCCATTTGCATATCATGTTAGGTTCATTTTAATCCATTTGCATATCATATTAGGTTCATTTTAAATCCATTTGCATATCATATTAGGTTCATTTTAATCCATTTGCATATCATATTAGGTTCATTTTAAATCCATTTGCATATCATGTTAGGTTCATTTTAAATCCATTTGCATATCAGGTTAGGTTCATATTAATCCATTTGCATCTCATGTTAGGTTCATTTTAATCCATTTGCATCTCATTTTAAGTTCATTTTAATCCATTTTGCATCACATTTTAGGTTCATTTTAATCCATTTGCATCACATATTAGGTTCATTTTAAATCCATTTAAGTTTGCATAAAACACAAGTAGATTCACTTTAGCTGCATATCATTACACATCATAGCATAGGTGCATATTAAAAATAGCATCATCACATTGCATGCCATACATATCAACATCTCATAAACACATAATTGCATCCACCAAATCACACACATCATTTGAAAACACATCATACATCCACAACATATAAAATATAACATGTGCATCCATCATATAAGCATCATCACAATAGAACATCATAAGCCATCAAAAGTCTCGCATCATATATAATCACCGCAAAAAATGTATATCGCTCACATCATCAAAAAACATAATAATAAAGTGTCCTGATACAATGCCTCTAAGGGCTATCATGATATAACTATCACATCGAGGATCCTCTCTCTGAGGGGGTAGGAGATGATGACCCTGGGCGAGCCTGTGATCCTGGCGGCGGCTGTGGCTGTGGTGCTACTGGTACCTGAGGATCCTGCTGGGGCACATACGTAGGAGGGGGCATCGTCTGCTGAACTGACTGAATAGATCTAGATCGATGTGATCTTGACGCCCCCGATCTACTGACCTGGCTGTAACTCGGTGCTCGCTGCGCTGCATAGTATAACCCCCGATAATACTCTGTCCGCGCTCTCGCCTCTGCTAGCTCCCCTCGTACCTGAGCCACCTGCCCCTGTACCTGAGCCACCTGTCCCTGTGCCTGGCTCAACTGACCCTGTACCTGATGCGCATGTGTCTGAGCCTGAGCCAGCTGAGTCTGCATCCCTGCCAAAATCAGGGCAAGGCCCCCACCCATAGCCTGTGCACTGCTCAACGCAGTCTCTGCCTGCTGTGCTCTCACGAGCGCTGCATCCTGCTCTATCCTCAAATCCTCCATATCCTCTCTGGCCTGAGCCAGCTGAGCCTCCGCCACTGCTAACTGCTCATCCACTCCCTGCAGCTATCCCAACTCAGCCTCTCGACGCCCCAACGCCTCCTCTAAACTGGCCACCTGAGCACGCAGTGTCTCTATCTCCTCCATCTCATCTCGTGACCGTCGCCGAGGCGTCAGCCTCTCAACCTCTACCTCCATCGCTGCCCCTGAGCTCCCTACCTCGACATCATACCTACCGACCCGCAGCTGCTCCACCCATGATGGGGATAGATCACCCTGCTCTGTCCTCGGCCGTCCACCGCGTCGTCGCAGTGCTCTACCCTGCCGTCCACCCCTAGCCTAGACCTGCTGCGCAGGAACCTGCTGTCCTGGAACCTGCTGCGCAAGAACCTGCTCTGCTGCAACCTGCTGCGCTGGCACCTGCTCTGCTGGAACCTGCTGCGCGCGAACCTACTGCGCGGGAACCTGCTGCGCGGGAACCTGCTGCGCTGGAACCTACTATGCTGGAGCCTGCGGTGCTGGAACCTGCTGTGCTGGAACATCCTGCCCCACTGGCCCCTGTCCCGCTACCGCTGCTACCCCCTCATCCACCAGCTGACCATCTCTGGCGATCACCCTCTCCAATCCATCATCCATCACCTCTACAATGAAATCTGCAATGACCTCATCCCCACCCCCATCTGGATCATCTCCATCTCCATCCCCCTCATCCTCCGATAGCTCCGCTGCCGGATCAGTAAATCGGGTGGGCCGATGTGTCTGCCACCATGCATCATAGGCAGGCGTAGTACCTGCATCCACCACAGTGCTCCTCCAATCCCACTGAACTGGTCGAAGTGCTGCCCAGTCATTCAGCACAACCTGTGGCTGTAATGCTGTGGGCCAATAAGCTGTATCCCGCGGTGTCCGCGCATATATGGCCATCTGCTGGGGCACATCCTGTACCCGTCCAAACTGTCGCATCACCCGTGAGGGTAGGTACATCTCTATCGTACGGTCCGCACGACCCATAAGAAACCTCTGCTGAAAGGTGTACGGGAGATGGATAACATCATCAGGCCAATCCTCACAATCAATATATGGACGATAGACCACGCTAATCACATCATCCAGTATCCTCCGCCAGTGGCGGACCTGTCCAGTATAAGTATACATGGCATCCCGATACAAGAACACAAATGCCTCAAACGGCCGCCGATAATAACCGCAAATCGGCCTGGTCACAGGGATGTGCTCCCAAAGCCATACGTGCAGTAGTGTAACTCCAGCAGATAAGGCCCTGTCATGCAGATAAGCAACCGTGTGCATCTCATGTAGCAGCTGTGCTAGCATCACCGGTCCCCATGCGTAGACAGTCTCATGTCTCACCATCCCCTCTATCATCCCACCCCAGCCCACAGGAAAACCCCTGCCTCGCCTATCCAGTAGCACTACACCTCCAATCAGCGCACACAAATATAAGGCAAAGGGATTTGCACCCGCCGCCAGCGTCCTGTCGTAATCCATCTCCCTCCCGTCCGTGGAAAGCACCACGTGCTCTGCTCCGAACACTCTGATCAACGCGGTCTGCCCCCTCCTCGTGTCATACCTCACACATCGACCATGAATCGACAGCTTGAGGATGCGATGGACATCCTCAAGTGTGATGGTCATCTCTCCCGTCGGCAGCAGAAAGCTGGAGGTCTCGCTGCAGTATCGCTCCACTGCGGCCGTCATCAGAGCTCTATGAGCTCGCAGCACAGGCATCGCTGCCACCGTCCAAAGCCTCAATGTCACAAGTCGAGGTCGCCATGTCTTGTCAAATAGCGGCATCACGGATCGCACTCGTCGCTCTCGTGACTGCAGTATAAACCGCTGCGTATCCTGCATCCACCACTTCTTCGTTAAATACAAAATTACTTTCCCCCCTACATCTTTTTCTTCTAAATGTCTCAAAGGCCCAAATCATGTGGCCCCACACAGACAATCCCTAAGTGCTATTTAAAAAATAGTGCTACTTTCCCCTGCCTATAGCGCTAATACAGAAAATGGCGCCACTAAACTCCCCGTATCGCGCCAATCCAGACATTGGCGCCACTGCGTGCCCTTTATCGCGCCAATCCAGATGATGGCGCCATTCCCCATTTTCGCGTCAATCTAACTTTTAGCGCTAAAACTAATCATAGCACTATTCCACATCATGGCGCTATTCCAGACGATAGCGCCGTTCTACCCATAAGATGGCGTCAAAATGCCATACTTGCTTCGCACTTAATTTTGGCGCCAATCCAGACGATGGCGCCAATATTCCTCTAAAATGGCGATAAAATCACCTTGACCTACCCTGGCGAATAGCGCTAATCCGCAGGATTGCGCTAATTCGCCTTGTCTATGGCGCCACGCGCTCCTATCCCATTTCCCGAAACCCAAAAATAAGTGCGTAAAATAAAAAATCACAAAGTCCGGGTTAGGCCCTACCTGGGGTCCAGCCTCGGGTGCCCGCCCGACCTCTCGGAATCGCTCTGAGATGTGATGAAGTCGTGGGAACTGTGGGTTGCGCTCGCCCATCTTTCCTTTATTTTTTCTTCTAGAAGGTCAAAGTGTGCAAATGTGGCACTCTTTGGGCCCACTTTTCCTAATATAGTGGGCCATGTCCTCCCTCCATCCCTTTCTTTTCCCTCCAGGGTGCAGATCTCAGCCTTTTTCCTCTGTTTTTCTTCCCACCATCTTCTTTTTCCATCACCTCTCCCACTTTCGCTTCCGTCACATCCTTTCGAGAGCTTACCTGCAAAATCGATGTTTTTCCCGCCAACCTCTCGAGGGGGCATCCCTTATCCATCTCACTCCTTCCCGGCAGCTGGGGCATATTTTTCTTCTTCGACCTGACGCCACTTCCCTCCTAGGTCCTGACGCCACGTCAAAGAGGGGCAAATGTAGACACCTAAAAATGTCTCGACCACCAAACTGATTCCCGACATCCCTAAACTTACCAATTCCCTTTCCAACTAATTAATTAAATTTTTATTTAATTAATCACCCCTTTCGTTTTCTGAATCCATACCATTTTATCCCAAAATTGAATTAATTTTACTAATTCAATAGTCCAAACCTTAGCCAAATGATTTAATAAATATGCAAAATTTATTAAATCAAATCCCCATTTTCCCTAAATCCAATTAATTAGTTAAAACCATGTTAACTAATTAATCCAGCCTACTAATCAGCCTATCCCTACCCTAGACAATTAAATAGCTATTATTTAATTGCCTACTCTAGCCTATCCCATCCTAGCCTTAGGATTAATTAATTAAATCACTAATTAATTAATCTCATCCCCCCTCTAATCCCTCTACTAATTTATTCTAGCCATATTAATTAGATTAATCACCCTAATTAAGAAAGTCAAATCCTCATTAGCACTTCTCTCCACACCTCCCAAATTTAAAATTCAAATAAATCACACATCACATTTACTCCTCTTACACATCCCTTACACATGTCATATCCACTCTTCCCCAAATGAATTTTTAATTCATTTTACCCTTCCCCATGTGAATTTTTAATTCACAAATAATCCATCTCTCCCAACCTCATTTATTCACCCCTTTCCCAAAAATGAATAAAAGATTTACTTTTATTCCTAGCCCTCCATCTTCCAAGATCAAATCTAGGCCCTCCACCTCACTTTCATCCTCCACCATTGATCTCTCCAATCAATCTCCACCCTTGGATCAAAATCCTCTCCAAAAGTCTATAAATACAACCTCTCACAAGTCATTTTCATCATCCATTTTCATGCAAAGTTACCATGCCAAAATCACATTTGAGCTTATAGTGAGTTGCACATTTGAGAAGGCATTTCACATTTGAATCAATAGTCTAGGGACAATCTTGGTCTTGGGAGCCATCTCTTGGGTGCAAGGGCTCCTCTTTCCCTTGATGGGATTAGGTTTTGCTTGAGGTATAATCTTGTGTTCTTGTTTACATTTGATTTTGCTTTTTACCTTATTGCATTTCTCTAATCTACACTTAGCTCAATCAGAGGTGTAGATTAGTGTACAATAGGATAGGTGTTTATGCATTTGTCTATTTATTTTTATTCCATATTTTATCATACACATTTTAGGACATCTGGTGGGACCCACATCCTTAACTAATTTTTACATTTGGAGATGTTTTTGAGGTTTACTCACAGGTTTTCCATGGAATGGCATTTTTGTCACCTATGTTGATGTATGCATTCACCCCAACATACCTCTATTTCACCACAAAGCACATACATTTGGTTGTAATGTTGGGGACTTCTTTGTCAAATGTCATTTGATTTTCTTCATTTAAATTGGTGTTTACAAGTTGTCTAATCTATTTTGCAGGTTGAATAGGCTTAAGAGCATTTCTTTTATCTAAATCTTGTGTTTGCAAGCTTGTTTTTATATTTTTTGCAGACTATTTAGTGTTTGGTGAGCTCCCTTAATGTTTCAGCACTTGCATTTTCCAACTTGGCATCCCCATGAAAACCTAGGTGTATCCATTTCTAATTTGGTGTCTACATTTTAGTCTCTAACAGTCATCATTTTCTATTTTTGGCCAAATTATTTTGACTCATTTCAGTCTCAAAATGATCCTCTACATCTAATCTGTGTTGTAAGCAATTTTAGCTCACTGTGGTGTTACAAGTTTAACATTTATTATAGATTTGCAGGTTTTCATTCCAGTGTGAACTTATAGGCTGAATCGGCATGCCCTTGCATCCACCAATGCCTCCACTTCATAGTTAAGTGCCTCTATTTCATCCCAACACACCTACATTGGTAACCATTTTCTAATATTGTTTTAGCATTTTTGTTTAGACTATTGCATTTCTATTTCATATTTGAGCATATATGTTATTTGATCCAACACATTCATTGTGATACTAATCATTTGATGTTTTTTTTCATTTTTTGGACCTTGCTAATATGTGTGTTGACCTTGGTTTACATTTTATGTTATATTAACATCATTTTTGGAGAAAATTCAGAGTCCAAGGTATTTTTCAAAACTACGAATGTGTGGGTTGTAGGTTCCTTTGGCAAAGACACTTTTTCAAACCCCTTCTTGTATTTTGCATCATTTTGTTAAAGGTAAATTAACTTTTTTTTAGATTACTGCATCCAAGGGTGTGTATGCTCTTCCCTTGCAGTGCAAGGTAATCTTGGGAATCAAACACATCTCTTGTGTGTGTTGGTCTTCTCATCTCACATTTACATATGTTAAGGTCAATGAACTTTGTAGTGTTTGCATAATATAAGGGTGTGTATGCTCTTCCCTCACACCGCAAGGTGATCTTGGAAATCAAAAGTGTCCATTCACTTTTTGTTTCACCCAAAAGGGTAGACAAGTATATGCTCTTTCCTCCCACCACAAGGTCATCTTGGAAATAAAAAGTGACTAGTCCTTTTTTAATCTTTTTAGCAAGATTGGATTGAATTTCATCACCAAGTGGTGACCTGAACCCATGTGTTTTGGTGGGGTATAGAAATTTGGGACAAAATCAAAAGAATCCTCCATAGAGGTAAGTTATTGTTAAGGCTAAGCTTGCAAAAACTTTATAGCTTGCAAAGTGATGGTAAAGAGTGGGTTACCCTTTCACACCAATCCATTAAACACATATACACCTTGTTTCATGGATTTTAGCCTCCTATACTTCAAGGTATATTAAGGACATCCCGTCGAAAGCATTGTTCAACCTAGATAGAGAACTTTTGATCATTCATAACTTATGATGCACTAGTATCTATAGTACATCCTTAATATACCTTATAATGGTCCCATATTTGTAACTTCTTCTTCCATAGTTGCTACCATCTCAAGGAATTCCTCACATTTTCACTCCCATGCTCTACTAGCACTCCCTCACAAGCATAATTCTACATCGAATCCACCTCCTTATCCTTCTCTTCTCTCCTCAAATATGTTTCTTCTGTAGTTAAAGGATGATATTTTCCTTCTCTAATTATTTGAACCTCTTGGACTTCTTCTATCCCTTTGGCCTCATGGGCCCCTTCCCTTTTTTGTAATCAAAACATGTGTGTTGAAACACATAACCAAATGAATTCTATGCATATGCTTATCCTCCTCTGAACCTTAAATAAAACTAAAACATGCCTCATCTCATTTTTCTTGATTTATAGAGTATTAGTTTTGCCATTATTTACCAACTTATTCTTATATTTCCATGGTCTTTCTAGGAAGATAGGACAAGCATCCATGGTCACTACATTGCATAAGACTCTATCATTATAAATGTCAATCCTCACATTTATTTCAAAATGCTTGTTTGTTGTCAACTCATGGACCTTTGCTAATCAATACACTTAGTAGCACTTTGTATGTGGCACACATTTCAAATATATCTTCCTAATAACCACATCTAATACCATATGCCTTGCACTACCACTATCTACAATAACTTCACAACACTTGCCAGAAATTACTTCTTATCTTAAAAAAATGATGTCTTAAGAATGGCTCCTCTTTCTTTCTAAGAGCCTTTAAGGCCATCCTCTTCATAAAAAAATTCTTCCTCATCTCTTAGGTGGTAAAAGATCCTTCTAAACTATTTTTATATTTATTATATTCTTCTTGCTCTAATGATCAACCCTTTTATGCAAATTCTATTTCTAGGATTGTACTCTACCCTTCCTCGATAACATTCAAAATCTGTGTGGCCATACATACACATTCAAATGAAATCCCTTGGAAGTCTCACATCCCTTAGCTTTTTGAAGCATAAAAATCCTCACCTTTACATGATCAAGTCTCTTCTTATGTTTGTAATGTTTGCTCCTCTAGTATGCCCCTTCTTTCTTCATTGAAATAAGGGCATCCATGCAAAGTGTAGTGCATTTTTAGGACATCTATGCTTACATTAGCAAGTAGATTTTTTAAGCATAAAAATCCTCACCTTTAGATGAGCAAGTCCCTTCTTATTTCATTAAAATAAGGACATCCATGCAAAAAATATGTGTTCCCTAGACATTAGAGTTAGTGATCTAATTCCAAGAACTCATGGCAAGATTTTATTTGTAGTGAAAGCTATGTGAGATGGCCAAATGTCACTGAATAAAAATAAAATAAAATAAAAAATTGATTGAAAAATGATAGAAAAAATTCTTTGGTTTTTTATTTTTTAAATTACAAACATAATCTATATAGAAAATGCCACAACTTATTAGTTTACATCATCCTTAAATTCTTGACCATTTTCTCATTATAATTGACACAATTTCAAAATACTAAAAAATGTTTATTTTGAGCATTCCACTTAGGCTGAAAAGTGGGACACACTATTGTGATATCACCCAATAAAGATTGAAACTCTCGTCTTTACCCTTTTCCTAGTTTTTGAAACAACAAAAATAAATCTTTCTTCTTCTTCTTCTGATGCTCCACTTCTAATGCACTGGGAGGAGTTATAACAACTCTTACATATACTCAAACCCATGAATATTCTTCAAATTAACTAGAGAAAACTTCTACCTAATATTTTTGGCAATGTCTCAACATACACATCATATTCCCACATTAACTAAACATGCTATGATACTATTTGATGTAGCCAATAGTAGGAATACAATTGAATTTTGACCTTTCCCCTAAATAATAACTTTAAAATACTTATAGGAACTAATACCTAAGAAAAAACTAAATTTGAATACACACCTAAAAGGCGTAAACCTAGACTAAAAATTCTTCAAACTAATCGCTCAAAGAGGACCATCAAAAACTAGATTATCATTTGCCAATTTGTATCAAACCATAGCCATCTGTTCTATAATCTAATTTTATAATTTAAAATAAAAATCAATTAGATTCCATTTATTCTCAAACTTGCTTAATTTGTTGACAAACCTTGAAACCCATACATGAATAAATATGTTGATTTTCATTACATTAAGATGACAAAATTACATCTAGATTTCATGAGGAAATCAAATAGAATTTACCTTTACAAAACTAATTAAATCAATCTATAATGACACTACAAACATCCAAGACTAAAATTTGAAGCAACTACTACAATCCATTGACAAACTAGCAACTCTAGTCTTCAAGTTGTAACCCTATAACAACTCTTCTTCCATGAACACATCTAAAACTCCTCCCTTGAGATCCCAACATAAAAATATCATTAAATACATTATCTCACATTAAACCTATAGTAAACCATTTGTAAGCTAAATAAAATCATCTGATCTCCCCTCTTTATAGCTCTCCTTCATGTGATACGTAGATTATAAGTTTTATGAAGATTCAAGAGTGTAACTCCTCCTACAAGTGGCACAAATATTTCAAGGTCCAATAGAGTTAAAAATAATAGGACAAGGTTACATTTGTCACGATTTTGTCTCTCTCAAGCTCTCTCTAAAGGTGGTTCCATTTTCCAATGTCAAAGAAATGAATGATGGAGTCCACATGTAACTCCCTCCACCTAGTCACCATATTAAAGGCAAGCACATAAGATTTATTTCTAATTGTAACTTTTAAACACATAATAAATCTAATTGATAATGGCATGCTAGTGATGATCAAACATGAAAATTTAATAACCAAGATGTAAGTTGCCCACCATCCTATGCATCTATATGAGAAAAAATGAATCTTCAACTTCCACAATGTATCATGAATAAGTGTATAAGTGTAAAATGGGGCCTTCCAAATATTCCAACTAAAGGTGCATGTCCAAATTAGAGTAAACCATTTGATTTTAAATAGTTTTAAGTATAGATATTGCCTCCTACTCCTAGAAATATAGGGTTAGGCCACAAAAGTCTAAAATTGCAACAAGAACATAGTTTTGGTTGATATTGATCATTGGACCCTTGAGATAATCTTTCATTAACTTTCCAACCATTCTATACAAATATTTGGTAATATCCTTGTAATCTTTAGAAAAATATTTCAACTCAATAACATTGCTCAAGGTAACTTGGAACAATTTCTCAATATTAAACAAGATGATAAAGAATCCACTATAATGATCATTTGATAATGGAAAATAATCATCCTTAAAAACCTACACCATTTTGATGGTAATTATTTCCTCTTTCATTTTTCAATGCTCTAAATCTTATATTAAAACAATAATTCCGTATATTTAATGCCAAACCTTAAAGGAATCCATTGATCAATCCTTCTAGAAATATGCCTTCTTAGATCATTGCCCTAAACTAAAATTTTAGCATGATATCACAATTAACAGTGTAGGTATACAATCTAATATAAAGAAACTCAAAACTAAAAGATTCAATGCCTGTGAATCTCTTATATTTCCCTTATAGATTTCAAGGGAGATATTTGATCTCCACCCAACCTTCTCATGTTAGTTGAGTGCTTATTCAATCCCTCTACCTACTCTCCTTACTCTTAGAAAAAGTCAAATGTTAGAGTTGTTTTTCTCTTGGTGGGTGTTTGAGTGAGCGGATAGAGATCCAGATGAGTATATAAATGACCTCTTAAGATGCTCTCAAAGAGTTCTCTCCCAATGATATATATGAAAAATGCTGAGTGTTTCCCTCCACTATAGTGTTGAATAGATAGGAAAACTCTCTCCCAACATTCTAAGAGTATCCCTCTTGGTCAAGTTTGTTGTATACATATCAATGACCAACATGAATTCATACTAATTTGGTAATAATGTGCCAAAGAGAACACACACGAGATCCATAGCTTCAATGCTAAAGCTAGGTGGGGAAAGCTTCAAATTTCCATATGCTAATGAGAAGATTGAAATTGTTGTTGTCAACATACTCATGGATGTGTAAGTTCAAAATTTTCCTAGTTTACAATCTTCACCTTATATTTTTAACCCAATTCAGTGTTTGTCTACTTAGGTATGTTCTATTGCCACTTCCTAAGCCTTTTTCCTAAACAATGGACTAAATCTCAGTAGACCCAAGCCTAATCCAACCTATATAGTCTATCCTATAATTTTTTCTTTAAAACTCAAAAAAGATGCTTGTGTGTAAAAATTTTGGTATCTTGGACATGTGTCAAGATCCAATGCTAGTGTTTGGGTTTTATTTGAAATCCTAAACCTTAAATCTAACCTAAAATGTTTCCAATGGTAAATTGGCTCTAAATGCCAATAAAACATATTAGGTCACTTAAAATCCCATTCAATCACTATCATTTTCACACTCAAGGTCACAAGTACTAAGTTTTCTTCTACAGCACACTTGCTACAACAATCTAGAGCCTACACACTAAAGCATGTGTATGTAGCTTCCTACATCATCTTTCATGGTAACATCCTTGATCTTGTAGGTATATTCTTCCATTTCCCATTGTGCTTACCTCCATATCCATACCTAGTCCTTCTCGATGGCTTCCTAGGATCCCTATTCTCTCCAAAATTTGAATACACACCCTTTACACCCTTCCAAATTAGTCTATTGTTATCCACAACTCACCAATCCTTACATCACTCTTTCACACACCACATTACCTAGCTTTCTCCTAGTGTTTTATAATATTTAGGATAATTGATTACACACACCACTACAGACATTCACCCTAGGGAATCACACATAAAATTTACAAAAATAAAAGTTGACGTTGGAATATAATAGCTAGAGGTATGACTAATTTTCCCCCTTTAGATTCAAATTTAAATCATATAAGTTTAGTAGCACTTGTGGAATATTTTGCAATGAATTCAGTGATAGGGTACATAGATTACCTAGCTCACAAATTTATAGATTTCCACCAAATGTTAACACCCTAATGCACTATGTGCATAAATGACCTATAATAGAGCTTTTGTAAATTTGTCTATGTCCCAAACCTATCATAGCACCCTCTATCAATTCTAGTGTCTATTTTTAGTATTTGATAAAGGTAGGTTAATTTTGTGCCTTATCTAAGTGTCCAAGAAGGGTAGGAGCACCTAGGATAAATGTCAGTGTCTTATCAAAGTGTCCTAGACCTACATGAATGCCCTTTGCTAGTGCCTGTGTCCTACAAGGGTGTTTGTGTCTAATGCTAGTGCCTCAAACCAAATTTCCAAAGCCTTACTATTCTAGGATTCTTCATCTGATAGCCTTCTTTTGACAAATTCACTTTTTGATAGCCTTCTTTTGATCACTTCACTTTGCAATAACCTTCTATTAATCCAAGGATGCTTAATCCTTCTTTGTCATTTATAGTTTTTCATTCCTAGCTAAGTATTAATTTGGTTTATTTGGAAATCAAAAAGTTACAATAGTTTTATATTGTATATCAGTATTAGATTTTAAATTTGTTAAAATAGATTGATACACTAAAAGATTTTACACCTAGTTATAATAGTTAAAATAAACAAACACTAAAATAACCTATGACTTCCAAAAAAATATTTCATTTGGTGAACTAGACATTCCTACATGCCATAATTCTAGTTTTTTGATCTCAAAGTAGTAAGCCCCTTATTTTCAAAATGTTTTTCTTATATTCATATCTTAACACTTATTTACTTCTAATACCCTCTTTTCACCTTCACTAAACCCTTGCCTATTGCCTTCACCACTTTCCTTGGTTTTAACCCATCCCTTGGCTCTCTAAAAACACACTTACATATTGTCATACACTTCACTTTCTTTCATAAAACGCTTAGTTTGACCATCCCCACTCTTAGATTATACCATCCCATAGCTTCCCCTTTATTTTAGTCTTTCCCAGCACCTTCTTTTCTAATATGAAAACCTTCCTATTTACCCCCCATATGTACTTTATCCTTCCCCATACCTTGCTATTTGCTTTAACATTTCCCAACACCTATTTTTCAATCCCAACACTCTCCTATTTACTTTCTACACCTAGTTCCCCCTACATAGCACTTTCCCATCTACATTATCCCTTGGTGTCCCTGCTCTAGGAAACCCATAGGGAGTGCTAGTAGAAGAGTACAAGACTTGCCTCCATTGGGTTAGAAATGGGAAAATGATTCATTATTGTCATGTTTTAAATTTAATAATTCAATAATTTTGGTTTTAACTAGTTTGTTCATGTCAAAAGATACAAGTTGTTAGAAGGAATGAATTGACACCTCATGTAACTAGCAATACTAGTTGAAAGCAATATATTCCAAGGTTTTTTGGGAAGATTCAAGCAACTACTACATCTCAAGGTAGGAGTACTTATAGACAGCTCTGGCATAAGGTTTTATGTGAGCATCTAGATCCCCTTCTCCTTTAAATTTTGAAAGATTAGGGAGTGGCCTAGGTAATATAATGTTGTGGATTGCATGATCTAAAAGTTCCTTTAAATAATCTAGGTACATCTTAGTAAATGGGTAATGCATAGAAGGTGGTGATCCTCTAAAGGTGGATGCCTTAGGGGGACTAGGTAACCTCGATGGTTCTAGAATCATAGGTTTGATTGTTGGAACCCAGAAGGTGTCATGTAGTTTTGGTAACCATGATTCACTTGTTATAATTTATGAGGGATCATATAACTTTGAACTTGGATTTAGATATCCAACTTGGTTGGTACATGTTTTTCATGTTTAATGGGACTATTGGAGCTAGAGGTATGAAATCTAACATAGTCATTACTCATGTTTCATGAGTATAGTTTGAAGTATGAAGGTGGTTGAGAAGCCCTTGTTTTGGGTTAATAGGGTGGTGATGAAGAGGTTAGTGTTTGTGCAATGCTTTAGATTTTTTGGCCTTACATTTCCTTGTGGGGAATTTTAATGAGGTTGTTAGTACCTCTTATTTCTAGTGTTCTAATTCTCTACACCAATATAGCAATAAGATCCTCTAGCATGGCTTTGTGTGGTTGGTTCATATAGTTAGTTTTAACACCTTTGATATATTTTGTTGGTCATATTGGGGTTGTTCATCTCAAGGAGGTTAAACCACCTTCATTGTTGCCTATTTAGGTGGCACTTTGATTTTTGGTTGTTGTGAGAAGCTTGGTCACTTTTGTAGGCTATTTTTAAGAGAATTATGGGCCACTTGAGCCTCTACTAAGTTTATCTCTAAATATACCACCTCATTGTCCAAATGAGTGGTGGTCTCCCCATACAATGTAAAACTGACATCTTGCAGAATAAGTTTTTGGTCGGACCATGATACATCGATGTTGTTGAGGGGTATGATTAGGTGTAATAATCATCCCTTAGTATTTTCACCATGCAAGGTTGTTGAATGTTGTCATGTTTTGATTTCTCCTACATTTTCTTTGTGTTCTTGTTGGGTACTATATGATTTGGTGTCTTCATAATCATATATATTTTTTATAAGAGCAAGAGGATCAATAAGGAAGACATATCTATTGTATCTAGGAACAAAAGGGTCAAGATGAGGGACTTTCCCTCTACTTCTCCTATGTTTGGACATATTTGGGGGTACTATATGTACAACAAAATAAATGGAGTGAGGAGAGAGAGAGAGAGTGGAGTGAAAAGTATAAGAAGAAAGACTTATCAGAAGAATTTGTCTATCATGTTGTTTTCACCAAAAAATGTGTGATCCAAATTTGACTAGATCATCAGATTATTCACATTGATTGAATGATTAGGTAAATTTATTGTTGCAGCCCCTATGGAAAGAGTTGGTCTAACAATGGTGAGTGAAATGGACTACTCTCTTCACATGAAATAAGTATGTAAAGGATGTTCTTAGTGTTTTATTGACATGTGGATTTTGTATGGAGGGTATTGATTCTTTATTGGTTTATGTTTAATAGTTCCTCTGTATGGGTGTTTGCATGGTCAAAATCTTGACAAGGTTTGTTATTTTAGTAGCCTCCAAGTGAGCATTCTCTCATTGGATTTTGTTAAGAATAATTGTCTATTATTTAATAACAATAGTGGTAGTAGGTGAAGTTTCTCTTAGTTCTCTCAAGGTTTCCTTTACTAGATTTGGCCTCAACCCAAAACACAAAGGCATAAAAATCCAAATATGACCTATTAAGTTGGGATGGAGAGTTCAAAGTCTTCCTTGATTCATTTAGTTGATGCTTTGATTTGTTGAATGTTTCTTTGCTTGGGTTTAAAATGAAGTGTTAACCACATGCTTTGTTTGATTTCTAATTAATGGTTTGAATTTACAACAAAATTTTGATCACTTGCAGAAGTGTTGATTGATTTGAGTTTAATATTCAGTTGTGTGCATGCAAAGTGTTGTTCGCTTGGAAGAGTTTGAAATGATGCTTGAATGTAAATATTTTTGCAGTAACTTTAATTGTTTTATATGTTTTTAGCAATTTTCTATTTTCTAAATGTTTATGTGTATTTTGTGGTTTTAAATGCAAATTGAAAATAAACTATTTTAATCTATTTTTTTGAATTTTGATCTTTTAGGCAAGTTAATTTAATCACTATAAAGTGTTAAAAATAAATGAATGAATGCTTTGTTAAATCATATTTTCTCTTTTCTTGAAATAAATGCAACTAACAATGAATGAGTTTTCTTCTTGTTTTCAAAATATAATGGAAAGGGTAATGAAATCTTTGTTTTCAATAAATCAACAATGCAAGCAAATAAGAAAAACTTTCACTTTGCAAATAAGAATAATATAACATTGTTGTAACTTTCCTTTTCATTTCACAAATAAATTTTCAACAAACAAAGGGAAGAAATAAACATATATGAACTTTTTCCTTCAAATTCCAATAATGTTTTGATATGCTCTCCCTTGACCTTTTGCGTGTGTGCTTTATGCTTTGATTCTTTGACAATTTATGAATGTAAAACTAAAATAAAATTCTCTTTCTATAAAGGTATTTGAAGCTTTGGTCTACTATTCTAAAAATATTCTTGGTTTGAAGCTTTGTTTAAACTACAATCTTTGAAATGAAATCTAAATCCATGTCAAGACTAAATATAAAATCTAAACTATAATTTACTCCTAAAACTATGCACCTCTTTCAACAATCAATCAAGCAATCTACAAAATGAAATGTGATCCTAATCAAAATAAAACTACACTAAAATCCACTCCTAGGATGAGGTATATCCAAGGTCTAGAGAAATTTTGATGGTTGGCAGAATCCTTAGGAACCCAATTATTTGGTATTTCCTCCTCCAACTTTTGGAACCTTCTACAATGGTGAAAAAAGACACAATGAACTAAGATGAATGTTGTACAAGCTTGTAATGGTTGTGCAGAACATGGTAATAGAAGCTTGGAAGCTTAATAAGTGGTCTCAAAGTTTGTTGTTCCTTCCAACAATAGATTAGCGAGAGACATGTAATATAGAAAAAAATGCTAAAATAGAAACACAATGAATAACATTGTGTCATATTATAAAATATTATTGGCCTCTTCAAGGGGACAACCTCCATTGAGTAGTGCTCAATACAATATAATTCATGGCAATCTTACAATAGTCTATGAAACATATTTATACTAGTTCTAGTCAAGTTAACTACTATTTCCCAAGCATGTGGGATTATTCATAATAGCTCAAGGGGTGACTTACAAATCATATGTGTCCAAAGCCTTTATTACAATAAGGACTAAAAGGAAAGAGTTAGGATGGAGGGGTCCTAATATTACCCCCCCCCTTAAAAAGATTTGTCCTTAAAGCTAAAGGGAAGGAAATTGTTGTTGAATTTGGTGAAGGGGTTTCCAAGTAGAATCTTTAGGTTGCATGTCATTCTACTGGACCAGAACCTCAATGAGTGCACAATCGTGAAGTTGGCATGAGCATATATCCAAGACTAATTTTGGTTAGATAATGATGGATCCTTTATCATCGAGCTCAAGAAAAACTATTTGAGCAATGACTTGTTGGCCAAGAACTTTCTTTAAATAGGAGATATGGAAGATAGGATGAATGCAAGAGAAGGTGAGAGTTCCAACCTATAAGCTACTGAATCAATTTGTTGAAGAACTTTGTAAGGGCCATAGAACTTAGTAGTAAGTTTCTGGCAACCTTTCATCCTCAAGGAAGATAGTATATAAGGTTACAACTAGAGGAAAACCATATCTCTGGACTAAAAATATTGCTCAAAATGGTGTTGATTAGCCTATTGCCTCATGTAGTTCTGAGCCAAGTGGAGATTTTCATGAAGTATCTAAAGAATATTATCCCATGTGTTGAGGGTAGTATCCACTATGTGTAGTAGAGAGATACCTATAATGTAAAAGAAAAGAGATGGAATCTACTCATAGACTGCTTCATATGGGGTTATTTTTATGGTTGTGTGATACAAGGTGTTGTACCACCATTCTTCTAGTGGTAACCATTTGACCCAATGGTATTGTTGCTTAGAGGCAAAATGTTAGAGATATGTTTCTAAACATTTGTTAACTATTTTAGTTTGACCATTTATTTATGGGTAATATCTAGAGCTCATTTTTAATGTTGTGCCAATTTTGTTGAATAATTCTTTCCAAAAATGGCTTGTAAATGTTGAGTCATGGTTTGAGAATATAGAAGAGGGAATGCTATGGAGATGGAAAACTTGATCAAGAAAAGATTGAGCTATGGTGGAAGAGGTGAAGGGGTGGGCCAAGGCATAAAAATGGGCATATATGGAGAGGTGACCCACCACCACTAGTATGGTTGATTTTAGATAGACTTTAAAAAGCCCTTGATGAGATCCATGGAAATATCTATCCAAATTTGAGTAGGAATGGGTAATGGTTGGATCAAACATAGATTTTCCATTATTTCACCCTTGTGACATTAGCAAGTATCACATTTAGAAACAAATCTCTTGATATCCTCCTTAAGCCCATGCCATAAGAAATTTTGACGAACCAACTCATATGTTTTCAAAAACCCTAAGTGACAAACTGAGGGAGATGCATGTAGTTCGAGAACAATTTTATGACACAAAGAAAAGTTGGGAAGTAAAATCAAGTGTCCTTTATACCATAAATGTTGTCCATCTCTAGAGTGGTTGGGCAATGAAGCAATATATGCAGAAAGTTGGTGGATGAGATGTTGTGTTGTTGGGTCCTACTACCATTCTTGTTGTATGTCTTGCATCCTGTCAGAAATTGGCATGAAAACTACACATAGGGAAACATGGTCCTCAGATTGGTGAGAGAGAGAATCTACTACCACATTCTCCTTGCCATTCTTCTAAGTGATCTCATAGTCATACCCCATGAACTTGGTGACCTATTTTTGCTAAGCCAATGAGGATACCCTTTACTCCAATAAATACTTGAGACTATGGTGATCTATTTTGATACAAAAATGTCATCCAACCAAATATAGTTGTCACTTGTTAACAACATGTAAGATGAGCATCATTCTTTTTCATAGGTGGAGCATACTAAATTGTGCCCTAATAGGGCCTTGCCGGTGAAGGTGATGGGGTGACCATATTGCATGAGAATAGCGCCAATGCCATTTCCACAAGCATCACTTTCAATGATAAATGGTTTAGAAAAATATGGCATGGCTAAAATAGGTGTTGTATGCATAGCCTATTTGAGTACCTCAAAGGCATATTCTACTATGGTGGTCCATGAGAAGGCATCTTTTTTTAGCAAGGTAGTCAATGCAGTGACAATTTTTCCATAGTCTTTGACAAATTTTAATAGTAGCCAAGACCCAAAAATCCATGAAGGCTTTTGAGTTTCTTGGGTTGTATCCAAGTTTGCATGGCTTGAATTTTATTTAGGTCAACTAAAACACCTACTAGGGAGACAATATGCCTAAGTTACTCAATATGACCAAAGGAGCATTTGGAGTGCTTGGCACATAACTAATTATCCACAAGGAGTTGTAATGCCAAGTCAAGGTGTTGTAAATGCTCTGTCCAAGTTTTGTTATAGATGAATTTATGAAGGAAGGGACAAAAGAGTTTTTTCACCAATCCCTATAAGATGAATGGGGCATTAGTGAGCCTAAATGGCATGACAAAAAATTTGTAGTAACCATCATGAGTGTAGAAGGGCGACTTTAAAATATCTACTTCATTGATACAAATCTAGTGATAACTAGAGTGTAGATCTAATTTGGAGAAAAATTGGACACCATGAAGCTCGTCAAGTAACTCATCAATCATTGGAATAGGGAATTTATCATTGATAGTGATTTTGTTCAACTTATGAATTCAATGTAGAGTCACCAAGACCCATGTTTTTGTGAATGAGAAGAACAAGTGAAGAGTATGGGCTAGTGTTTGGATGAATGACACCAACCTTAAGGAGTTCCTAGACTAACTTTTCAATTTCTATTTTTTGAAGGAACAAAAAATTATATAGTCAAATATTAGGAGGTACACTCCCTGGAAGAACCTAAACACGATGGTATTTAGGATGTTAAGGTGGTAACTTGGTAGGATTGGCAAACATTGTGGCATGCTTATCTAAAATCTATTGCAATTCAATAGGGGGCAAAAATTGGAAGGAGGGGTCAAATGAATGGATCATAGTTGAGAAATGATCACATGGGAGTTTTTCTTAAGAAGGTTCCCCATTTGATATAAATTGATAAGAATGGTAGACCTAAGAGTAAGACCCTTCAATGTACTTTTGCCCATTATTAAAGAACTGCATCTAAAGTTTAGAGAAATTCTACAAGATTGGTCCAAGGGTACATAACCATTGAGCCCAAGAACTACATCACAACTACCCAAGGGTAAGGTAAACATGTCAAAATAGAGGTTATAGTCACCCAAAATAATATGAACATTGTAGCATTTACCTTTACAAGGAAATCTTCTGCCATTGGTGATCATAACTTCAAAGCCAGAGAATGGTACACAAAGAAATTAACTTATTTGACAAGCCATGGATCAATGAAGTTATGAGTTCCACTTGAGTCAATAAGAATAGTGAGAGGAATCTCCTTGAAATACCCTTTGACTTTTATAGTTTGAGGAGTGGTGACCCCTATCAAGGCATGGACAAAAATTTATGGATGGGAGTCCATAGGAAAGGAATCAATGGGAGGTGGTTCTTATTCTTGGGTTTTTGGAGCATCTTCCCAATCCTCTACATTTGCAGGTGACTCAACATCTAGGAGATAACTTTTGTTCCACACATTTGTGTCCCCTTATGAATTTTCATAGCTATAACATAACCCCTTTTCTTGTTGAGCTTACATTCTAGCAAAATTTAATAGGAGTAATTTTTTGAGTCTATGTTGAAAGAGGGTGTGGTGGTGTGGTTTTATTTAAGGAAGAAAATATTTAAAAGTGATGTCGAGCAGTTAGCTTATCTTCCACTAGTTTTGCCAATTCCAAATTTTCCATCATATCGTTAGGTTTGAACTTTTTGACCTTAAAATGGATTGGATCCTTGAGGCCAATAATGAAGCAACTCATAAAAAAGGAATCAAACAAGCCTTGAGTGTGATTAGCTAGTCTTTCAAATTTCATCTAATATTCATGAATTGTTCTATTTTGATAGAGTTTGGTAAGAGCACTAATAAAATTGCCATACACAATAGAGCCAAACTAAACTAGCAATTGTTTGACAAAAGTTTCTAAATTGGGTTCATCATGAGATTTTAGATACCACTAATACCATTGGACAACTTCTTACTCCAAGTGGAGGGATGAAATAGGGACGTTGTTTGTTGTATTATGGAGACTAAAGTATTGTTCTACTCTATAAAGCTAGTTGGTTGGATCAACACCATCAAATCTAGGAAAGTCCAATTTTGGGCCATGGGGTACATATCTAGATGAATACCCACTCCTCGAGGGCCACTCACTACTGAGTTTACTAGAGAGAATTACATTTTGGGAATTAAGACCATGGACCATTTGTGTCAAATCCAAAATTTGGGTCTCCAGATTGTCAAATTTCTATTCCATCTCATGGGTTTTGGAGCAAGTCAATACAACCATGAGAAGGGCAATGGGGGAGATAGAAAAAAGTGAGTAGAATTATGGCTTAAAATGATTAGCATGACAAGATGGTTACAATGGGACATTAGCTAGAGATTGAAGATTTTTTTTTTTGTTTATTCTAGGCCCTTATTTATATTTTATTTGGGGATTTCCAATTCTAACCTCTGAGGAAAATATTTATACTAATTTGTTTTGTGGTATCTAGATTGATAATTATCAATTATATGCTTATGGTATTGTACAAACCCTTCTACCTATATTCTATCAATTCTATCATGCTCTGTACTCTGCTAATTCTAAAGATAATATCCATTGGTGGTGGTTTCCCCTTGCTTCCAAATAGGCCAAGGTAGGCAAGATACAAGAGGGGAAAAGAGAGGTTTCTACAGGGAGCATCTGGTCTATCAGTCCATGAATATACAAATCTTAGTAGTTCTAGTATGGTGTGAGTGAGTTCTTGGGGTTAACTTTTTATTGGTGTATCATAGGAGATGAATGAGTGATGGCTTCCTAGGGCTAGGTTTAAAAATCCTAAGGAGTTTTCCAATATACCTGAGGGTGTGTGGAAGCATAAGACTTTATACAAAGACTATTTGATGGTGTAGTTTGAGAGGGAAACACCTTTTACCTTCACTCAAACCTATAGGGGGAATCCAACTTTACCTAGAATGACAACTCTTTTGTGATATTTTAAAACCCTTGGTATAAGGTTTCTACCATAAAAATAGAAAAAAAATAGTAGAAAATAAAAAAAGGGTAAATTTTGGGGAAAATATCAATGTTGTTACTTTTATAATCAATTTCTGATCACCAAGATCTCAAGAGGGTGAGGTGAGAGCATACAATGGGTAGTTGTACAAGGTTCTAAATGAAAAATCGCTATAATAAAACTTAACCCTAGAAAGAGCTCTAATACCAAATGTGGTGTTCCTTTTTGCAACAAATTAGCTAGATACACAAACTATAGAAAACAAATGCTAAAATGGAAACACAGTGAATAATGTTGTATTGAGTTGATAGAATTACATTATAGAATATTGTTGGCCTCTTCGAGGGGGCAACCTCCTTGAGCAGTGCTCAATACAATATAGTTCACGAATGGTCTTACAATAGCTGATGTAGCATATTTTAACTAGTTCTAATCAAGCTAACTACTATTTCCCATGCATGTGAGATTATTCATAATAGCTCAAAGAGTGACTTACAAAGCATATGCATCCTAATTATAATAAGGATTAAAAGGAAAGAGTTAGGATGAAGAGGTTCTAACACAAAGTTCACAAGAATACTATATCTATTCAATGATATAATCGAAACCTATTAGATTGAAAGACTAAAATGGATGCTTTTAAAGACTATACTATGGCATGCAAGCATAGATTCTTTTAGTGGAAAATCTTTGCTAATTGGCAAATAGTTCAAATTGGGGCCTTAATTTTTGGTGAATGGGATAAGGTATAAAGGGCATTAAATCACCACATTTTTACCAGAATTTAGTTTAGCATTGGTTAAATCGCTCGACCATGATTTTATTAAAATTTTAAATTGAATTGTTTTGCCATAATAAACAATGTGCGATTGGATCCTAATCACCTAAATTTTACAATACACATTACAAATATAATCATATTTTCCATTACTATTAAATTCCCACTTGTTTTGGGGACCATATTATTTTGAAGTCAAGGTTTGGTATGATTCACCACTTAGAATTTGTATTAATATATACAATTAGGTTTTCAACGGTATGTTGTTGCCCCCTAGCAAAGGCTAAGTTGTAGACAAACCTCACAATCCTATGGTAGCAACAAGTCAATCAAACATGACTTGCCAATATTATATGTTACGATGCATAACACTTGAATTCTCCTTTCTGTCCATTGTTATCATGGCCTCTAATAACTAGGGCATATTGGGCCTCAAATTTGATGATAAAAAAGAATATAGGTAGTGTAAAATTTATGTACTAATACTATTTTTCTATGTTTGCACAAATAAGAAATTGAGATCTTGTCTATAATTTGTGACAAGCATAGTCTAGTCATAGCCATGATATCATTTATCTAAATGGGGGTCCAATTTAAGAAAGGAATTTATGATCCACTATTTGGACATAACTAGTTTCCAAATATCTACTTCCCTTACATTGATTTATTGGTGATCAAACTTGATCATTATGTAAATCATTAAGAAAAATATGTTTTAGGGAGGTTGTATGCAAACTGTAGACACCTAAAATTGACCATGTCTTGTGACATCACCTTTTGACACCTCTTGAGACACCTTATGGCACATTTTGTCCTAAGACCCTTTCATAACCCCTTTCATCACCTAATTAGTTAAATAAATCATATTTATTTAACTAATCCCTTTTAATCCCATTTCAATCCCATTTATCCTCCCATTAGCCAATTAATTAAATATTTATTTAATTAATTCCCACTTTCCTCTATCCTCCAATTTAAATAAATAAAATATTTATTTAAATTAACCCTCACCACATAATTTAAATAATTTTATTATTTAAATTATATCACCTTTTTAATCCCTTCTATCCAAATTAATTAAATAAATTAAAGATTTATTTAATTAATGTTTTCCACATCATCCCTCTTAAAAAATTAAATAATTTTATTATTTAATTCCCCATTTGTCCTTATCCTCATATGGCTAGAAGCTTCTAGAAATCCTTATTACAAGGAAGCCTCTAGAAGATTCTTAATCCTTACCCTTGACTTAATTACTCTCATCCAACCCTCACGTGACACTTGTCACATGAGTACAACTCTAAGCCTTAATCCATGTCTCATCTAATCCTAGCCATCCATCACTAATCTAATCCTAGCCATCCATTCCTATCCCCCATCTCTTATAAATGAAGCCTCACCCAAGCCATTTGGAGGATCCACATCTTCATACAACATCATACTATCCAAATCACTCTAGATCCTCTTATCTATCATCCTCATACTAATGTTATGCTATAGAAATCATGAGCAATCAACATCTCATTATCCATCATCTATTATAGAGAACAAAGTTAGTAGATTAGGGTGCATCTACTCCCTTCTATCGAAGTGTGACGACTTGGTTTGAAGATGAAGGTATTGGGTTAGTCACATTTATCTTCCATTGTCCTTTGACCCATTTTTCTGCATACACAAACAAATCAGCCCACATGTAGATCACTTCATACACTACTTGCAAAAAGCCTTCATGTCAAAATAAATAAACATACATTACATAATCTATAGGAGTCTTTTCCTCCTTGAATATGTGAAGGCATTAATCTTTATTTCCCAACATTAATTTCCTCTCTAATTTGATGGTTTTGATTTCATTTCGAGAAGAAATATGTAAGTCTATTTAAAAATTTTACCCAACTCAGAATTTTTTTGGACCATTCAATTACTTATTGATCAATAATTGATTAATAAATAATCAGATGGTCCAAAATAAATTTTGAATTGGGTAGACATTATAAATGACATGCTGTATTACTTCCTAGAATGAAATCAGAATCATCCAATCAATAGGGCAATATAAGGTGTAGTTGCATTCATAGCTTGGAGTAGGGACATATATAAGTGTCTTCTTTATATGGTGTGAGATTAAAATGTTCAATCTATGTGTGCTCTAATGCCTTCCCAGTAGTAGATTTATGACCACTATCCCTAGACCCCACAAGGGGGCATTGCCACTTGAACCTATTGGTGTCTGTCACTCCCAAGCCCCTACACTAGCTCTATGAAAAAACACAAGAATATATGGGGGGTTTGTGTTGATTGATTATGTAGATATTGATGAACCCACAACTTAAGTAACATTTAATTTTATGGTTAGTCCGAGTTAATAATTTCTTTTTTTATAGGATGAAATTTACCAAACAAATTAACTTATCTTAGTATCATTAGATAATTCACCAAAAAATATCTTATTATTTAGTATTAGTTGGTAATTCACTAAGAGAAAAAGATTATTTAGCAATGTACACAATTTTGCTAGGAAAAGTATTATTTTTCCAAATAAGGGCAAGATTTTCCATGTGAATTAATGCACTCAATCAAGATTCACCAAGATTTTATAGAATATTTTAGGGGCCCTTTCTTAAAGTTAACCCTACATGCAAGGAAATCAAAATAGAAGCTTGGAAGCTATTGGTTTCAAATTCTTGACAATAGTTGCTAGTTGGATACAAAAACTTGGACCCTAGCAAATGACCAAAAATCCACTACCTATAGGAAGGGAAGACTAGGTTTAGGTTTGGTAGGATAAACAAGAGAATTGCTAAAGATAATTGCTTTAAGAAAGGCATAAATGGAATTAAAATGACAAAAAAAATAGAAAAATGTTGCACATGCAAAATCTCATAGGTTGGGTATAAAAATATGAGATTTTCCCTTCTAGCAGTTAATCATTCATCAGGATGAACATATGGCTTAGGAGATGAACTCACTAATTTTGGCTAAAACAAAGATGTCTAAGAAGAAAAAGACTATGGTCACTTTGTGGGTGACTTGGGCTAATCGAAGGTGATAAAAAAGGGGCTCTAAGAGGTTGACGAGAAGCATTTCCACTATGGATAATGTTACCCAGATTTTCACTACAGCTCAATCAGGCAGAGCCCATTGTTTTAAATAGAGAGGTGAGATTATTTTTTATACTTTCCAATGTTACATTTAATTGTATAAGCAAAATCAAAAAAAGAATTACGAAAGGTTGTAATGGATTATTGCATTGACACAAGTGCATATAATAGAGAAAAGTAATCTTTATTGAATGAAAAAATATCCATGGTCTCACACAAGCCGTGAGATTAGCTTTCACTTATTCAATACAAATTGAGAAAAGCATATACATGAATAAGTAATGAAAGTAAATAAAGGAGTATAGAATGAGGGTAACCAGTCATTGCCTAAATGACTGGTCTATCTGGCTGGTGGAGCTCTTGACTTGAGCTTCCTTGGTCCGTTGTCCTGTTTCCCTGCAAAAGATGAGATAAGGTGTTAGAGCAATGTTGCTCTAAGCAATGACTGATTACATTCATTATATACGCATTCATTATGCATGTATAGGCTTTTCAACAAGATGCATAAAATCAGTCATGCATACCTTAAATGTACCAGAAAACTACTAAAGTTATCTAATGCATCCAGGGTATGCATTTGTTTTTATTAACAAGTTTGCTTCATGTGCAGATACAGGTGTAATTGGATTTCTGTTTGATTCATCAAGTTACATTATGAGTGAAGAAAATGTGGCTCCCACAAGGGTTGAGCCCATCTCATAAACATTGCAGAAGATCTCATATATGTTCAACAAAAACAATGATCAACTTGTATAATGATGTAGAGGCAATGAGATAGTTGGAGGATAGGAAAACTAGACAAGGTTCTACTTCACCTACAAGCCCAAAAACAAAGATCTTTACACAACAGTGGGAACAGGAGAAAGAAACTCATGAATCGCCATGGAAATGTTGGTTTGGGATGTTAGGGGACCCATTCCATCCATTGGCCAAGGTAGATTGGACTTCGGGTTGGTACTTCCTTCACAAACCACCCAAAATGGCTTGTAGCCCTTCAAAAAGACAACAGACCTAATAACTTTTGACTCAGACCTCCAAACCCAGATCTTAGACAATTAGAAGATACCCATTATGGACTTCTATCACATATCCCAAACTTGGCATAGGTTGTTTTGGACGGAATATCTCAACCAATTACCCCTGTCAGTAGCCTAGTGCCTCAATTAGGTCAAATTTACAAAGAGACTACCCTCAAATCCAATCCCAGAACTCAACCAAGGGTTTGAACATCTAGGATACATGCCAAAACAAAGGATTTTTGGGTTTTCAAACTTCTACTAACTGTTGTTCCCAAAAACACACCTTTGGTTCCTTCAATGTGCTCTTAAAACTAAACCTAACACATGGTTTTGTTAGGTTCTTCAATGAAACAACAACAAATCACCTTCTCTACCAAAAATCTTAATGAGATGCATTGAAACTACACTACAACAATCCATTCTACTGATCTATGAGGTCTTACATCAGTGGAATGGAAGAAACTTCATGGATTGCAACCACAATCCTTATTAGGCTTGAAATGGACTGTTTTTAAAACAAACCTTATATCTGCCTTATAATGTAACTTCAAAACATCAAACTACTTTCAAATTATGAGTATCTCCCTATACTACTTGATCAAAACATGAAAGATGAATGACAGTGTTGTACCTTCTCAGTGTATGATCTACAAGAGTGAATTTTCCAGAAAATTTAGAATTCTTGTAAAGAGCAGTCCTAAATAATATGCTTGTAGAATGCTTTATCTTTAGTGTCAAGAGTCCAAACCAAACTTGATTGATAGTCACTTTATCCTACTACATTACCAACCAACCCAAGTTTCATGAAAATGTCATACAATGTAATGGTACAGACTGTTGCAGCACTTTCCTTTAATGAAAACAGAAAATTCAAAAAAATAGTCTAAAGATAAATGATTGTAGATCACTCCCCCCTCAATATTATAACATCAAACTAGTTCCAAAGGATGATCACTTCACCATACTTCATTGCCAAACATCATATGTCTCTTGACAGTGCCGTACAACTGAATAGTACGGACTGTTATTATAGAAAATGTAGAAAACTAACAAAATGACAACAGAAATTGGTTTGTATTGCATGGAACTCTTTTTACATCCTCCAATCATTATGTTCAAGGTGTTTTGAACTTTGTCAACCTCCTAGAAATTGGTTTGGTTCGATGGGAAGGTTTGCAACCACCTTTTCCCATCGAACTTCCTTTGGTAGTTTGGAAACCACAACTACTTACATGCTTTGTTGGCAGAGTTACATTTGTTTTAGGAGTTTGAAACTGCCTTCAATAGGATTACAATGTAATTAGGTCTTAACTAGACCTTACACCACCCTAGACTCCTTGTTATGCCTTGATAAGGCTCACAAACATGAAGATTATCCTTCTATATGCCTTGAGAAGGCTTACATATATGATTGTCCCTATACAATAATAAATGTTTAATGCAAGCATGGCATCATAACCTTATTACAACACAATAATATGGTCTTCATGACCTTATTGAAACAAAATATGACATCAAAACAAAACATGAAGTTGAATGCCTCATGGATGCCACCTTGTGTTAGGTGCTCCTGCACCATATAATAAGAGCTATTCATATACTTTTATAAGGAACAGACAGGCTCTATACAAACAAGTGAATTCTCATGATATAAGGCAATTGGGACAACTTGTTGCTCATCATAGTGTGTGTGCACAACATCACCAAAAGATTATAGCATCACTGTTAGTCGGGACAGTTTGAATTTTCCAAGACAGTCAGTCACTGACTGTCATCTGACAATAGCATGCATAAGACAGTAATAAACAAGGCAGAGATACTTAGTATCAGAAATATCTATATTTAAGGGGTAGATGTTTGACAGTTTAAGAACATGCATGAGGTCCCCTGAGGACCTAAGAGCTTTTAGCTAGGACTGTCTTGTATGCAAATGAGCATGAAAGAAGATCTACTTATAGTATGATAGCAGTCCCATGAGGCTCATTAGATGATATAAATAATGACCAGCAGAAGATGTAAAGTATTGATAAAGATCTTGTTAGCAAGTTGTATCTCTTTTTCTAGTGTTTGTACAACAACACAACAGTCACTACCTCTACTAAGAACCTTCCTAAGGCATGAGGTAGGTTTTAGACCTGTATGTTTCAAATTGCATAAGACAGTGATAACAAAGCAGAGTATACAGTTTGTCAGTGAGATAGCATGCATAAACATATTCTTCACCAAGTCTGGCACAGGTACTATGAGTCTCTATTGCATAAAAGGAATGGTGTACCAGTATCAGATTTTCCAATTTGGATGGTGATATACACATCTCTGTCAAGTGATTTTTCTTAGAGGAAGAACAACAATTCATATAAGAAATTACAGTCAAGTGCATGACAGCATTAATAGCCTTGAAAAGAGCAGTTATAATGACTGCAAACAGTGAAAGAAGGCAGTCTTTGAATGACTAAAAAATGGTCAAGATATGTGAAACAAGAACAGAAGCACAACCAAAGCTATCCACAGTCAGTGCAGAGAGTAGTACCAAGACAAACTATGTGAAGAAAGAGTTTCAATGAAGGATATTTACCAAATGCAAGAGATAGTCACTTGAGGAACTGTTTTAAAGCATAGTGATGAAGTCAGGAGAGGACCATCATACAGTTTGTTATACAAGAATGTATCACCATTGTAATAACAGATAGATCTCTCATAAAGAAAGGAGGACTGTCAAAATACAAAGATTTATAAGCTTTCATCAGTATAAAACAATCAAGAAACTGTGACAGTCTTAGTGACTGTTACAAAGGTCAAATAACAGTGTTCAGAAGTGCTAGACAGTTGTAACATTGTCAGGAGTCTGAAGGGATGTGCTAGTTATTCAAGAAGTCTAAACTCTGTCAGAGATTCTACTAATGAAAATGAAAGACTGGCACACAGAGTAAGATACCTACTCAGAATCTTTATAGTTTTGCCCATTTTGAACAATTATAGTTTTGAACATATCAAAGATAATATCAAAATATGCCATGAATACTACAGAATGAAGGCAGAGTTTCAACAGATCAGTTACAGAGAAATGATGACATAAGGCTAAAACTGAAATAGTATTAATTGTCATAAGGGAGCAGAAAATACCTCTGTTTGATAGATAGTCCAGGCTAGAGTGGGGATATCAAATGCAAAGAACAGTCATTCTCTATGACAGGAGGACAAATTGCAAAACAACAAAAATGCATCAACTAAAGAGATCTGTTGGTAGTGAAAGAATGACTTAGGAAATACAAATCTTCATCATTCCTTGTAGCTTTGCCTTTTTCAGTGACAACAGTCAAAAGTAGATAAGTAAGGAAGTAATCATAGGGATCTTCCTGAAAGAGATAATGAAGGTTGCAAATAACCCTGACATAGCATGAAGGAGTGAGCAATCATGTTGGTATGACTGTGACAGTCATAAATTTTGAGCAAAAGACATAAAGATACATCAATCATATTACAAGATGAAGATGCATTCATGCAGGTACCAGCTGTAACCCTAGCTAGGGTTTTAGTTGAAAGGAAGCTAGAAGACCTGTAGCCTTTGTTTTTTGGAATCCAGTTCATAACGATGATAGAAGCCAGAGCCACCCATAGTTGACCTAAAAATGAAAGTATTGGCGGTCACCACTGTTGATAAGGAGTCAAGGCATGTCTGGAGACAGTGAATGAGCAGCTCAACAATCAGTATAAAGGCTGTCAAAGATATATACTAGCTACAAACCCTAGCTAGGGTTACAGTTGGAAAGAAGTGTTCACCACAGAATGGTAATAAATGCTTAGAAGACATAGAAACCCTCTACAAAAGACCGACAGGAAAACCCTTGTATTCCATTTTTCAAAAAATGCCTTGTCATTGCAGGAGGAAACTAAAATGAGTGTTTCTGACCATGATCATGAAGTGAAGGGTAAGGGTTTATTATTTTCTTGAAACCCTAAGTGAAGAGATAGAAAAGGATAGTAGCATATACAGAAAAATAATAAACCTTGACAGAAATTATACATGTTGCCATTTTTTCCAGAAAGAAACAACCATTACAAAAATGAAAATCTGTAGCATGTACAGTAAATGGAAGCTACAAGAAACCATAGGAAAATCATGAGTTTTTGTAGTGTTATTTCAGAAAGGAGTGTTCATCAGACTTACCTTCAGTAAAAGGGCAGAAAACTGTAAACGTATCACAGAAAATGCCTCGAATTCAACTGCAGGAGCTCCAGCCAGCAAACCCTTGTCGGTGGTAGGAAATGCATGACACGATTGCAAGAAATGTATGTTGCAAATGATGAAAAAATTGCCTTTTGTCTTTAGGGTTTCATAGCCCTAAGTGCCCGACGGGCCTTTTTCCTTTTGTATTTTTGTTTTTGTGCATATATTTTAATAAAGCTTGTGGTCAACACCTTACCACATGTGATACCTAGTGGCATGCCCCGAGGGTAATATATTTTAAGACTTTTATGTTAGTCTTTTTATTCCTTTCATGCTAAGGAAAGCACTTCGGTGCTAGAGGTTATTGTTTTTGTATTGTATTTGATTTCCTTGCACATAAAATGAAATGTAAAATAACAAAACTTAAATGATAATCTTATAAGTCATTTAAGGGTTGTTTTTACCTTCTAGTGCAAAGAGGATGTGGTGGACACATGCCTTTGTTGTAGCATCTTTTTCTGCCTTGGAGGAGAGAGTGTTTGACTAGGTCATGTTGACAGTTAGTAGTTATCTTGACTACTTGGAGAGTATCTACGAGGGCTTTATTGCCTTTTAGAGTCCTTTTTAGACTTATTCTCATGAGCCATAATGTTTGGCTAAGTCCTAATGGACTTTTTCTTGTAGTTTGAGCATTTTTGGAGAAGATTTAGGCCTTGGATTTTAGGCTTCTTCTAGGCATCCGACCCAAATCAGTTGGGTTTTCCTGCTTTGGTGGAACCACTTAGATGAATATAGTCACTTTTGATTGACTTATTGGAGTCAGTTCTGATTATGCTACTTGCAGAGACTTGTGATTTTTTTAATCCTTGCTCTAGATTTTGGCAAGATTTGTAACTCATGTTACCACTTTACTTGATATGATATACAGTGAGAACCTTGGAGATTGTTGATTGGAAGTTGTGCCTATCTATCTTATGCATTTTATGCTCATTATCTGATTTGATGGAGTTAACTGTGAAGTAAGTTTATTTCCTCTTAATTTTGTTTTGGAAAAGAGCCTTTTTGCAGAAAGTACTTATGCAGGTTACAAGTTGTGTCTAGATATTCATTAAGATTAAGTGTGAAATTACTATTCCTCTTAAAAATTCTACAACTATAGACCTGTTTGTGAAATATTTATGTAGAGGTATAACTAATAAGTTGTGCAAAAGTTATTTCAATCACATTAGCAAGTGTTTAGGCTGTTATTTTCATGTTCCTCATTTAAGATAGGTGTATCACCCTTAGAGTTAAATTTCAGTTGTAGAACAGAGTTTTCTTACCCTTTTCCTTGTCAAAGTCATAGAATAGTAAAGTTTTAGGGGATACAAAGTTAGGAAGACGGCCTTCTCTGGAGGTTGACCTCTGCCTATAAGGTGACCCACAGCTTTAGAGGTCTTCCCATGTTTCATCAAATAGACTAATTTCTGCAAATTAGTCAGGGTACACATTTAGGTGATAACAGATAAATAAGTTGAAGGTGATTTTTTTGTTAATTTTCATACCACATAGGGTCATTAGTTAGGTTATCGAGACATCATAGGATTGCCATGCCTATTTATTTTAGGCACTTACAATCACAAGGAGGAAATATACTTAGAGGTAGGTCACTATCATATGTCATGCATAAAAGATTGCCATCATTGTGATTCATGTGGGCAAATGCAGTAAGTTCATCTAAAATGGATGGAAAAGTAATAACAAACTCCACAAAGGAGTGAAATTCAAATATACACATTGAAACAAGGAATACATCTAGCATACAATACACCATCTTTTATATAGAAGGACATCATATCTTTAAGGATCAATGGGTTATAAATAGCAAAGTGTGAGAACACATTGAAATCCTTAAGATGTGCATGCATATGAATAATAGATGATCGTTTAGGACAATCCATATTGAATAAGATAGAGTCAATCAAAGACCTATGAATTCTAGGGTGAAGCACAACCTAGGGCAAGGCTCTAGGTGATATTAGAATGTTGAGTTCACCAAAAGATGTGTGGAAAATAAGTGATTTTTCTTATTCTCCTACACTAATCTAGATTTAATAAAATAATAAAATCTAATTGTAAGAGTTGGATATAATGCTCTATACCATGCAAGATTTGGATATGATGGTATCCACCCAAGATCTAAGAGCTTCAATGAAAGTACAAGAGATAATTAACAGAAAGAATAATTCTATTCTATCAAAGGATACAAATATATAGTACAATACATGAATATGAATTACAATGAGAAGCCCTTGGTTATATAGGCCAAGCTAAAACATAGGACAACATAATATTATGATACTTGTGTCTTAATCTTATGACTTGAGACATAAAAAATAATTGTCCTAAGTGTGCCCTAAGTATGACCTAAGTAAACTTAACTAGTCTAGTGTGAATAGGACCTAAGAGGTAAACTAGTTAGGTAATATACCTCGTTCACACCAACACTCCCCCTCATGTGCAACTTAGGGAGAATGTGAAAGACATACAAAGCTATAATGATGGGTCCTAGCTACAAGGCCTTGTTAGATATTCATGTACAAAAAACTCTCACAAATGGAGAAAAGGAGAAAACCCCAAAGGAAAAGAAACCACTCCAAAGAGAGAAAAAAACACAAGAAAGATGCTCTCAAAAAGTATGAGAAGGATAAAACCCCATGTGAGAAAAAATCCCCCCCATAAGAGAGAAGAAGAGAGACCATGTACCCCCCTCAATATAGAATCTCCTCCATTGATGGTAGATGCTCGATAATGAATGTTGAAGATGATCCAAAACCATTGAACAACATTCTGCCCCTTAGGAAGAAACAAAGCCAAGGATGTATGTAGGACGTCTTCCTATTCTTGAAAGGAATATGAGAGACAGAAATAGAATATACATGATGTCTCTAAAAGTTGCTCAAGTGTTACCATGTTGATGTTGAAAGGTGCCACAATCAAATCAAAAGCCCCAGGCCAAACTGAAGAGTGTGACAATCCATAATCTAGTGGAAATAGATGTAGAACATAATCCAAAGACAATGAAGGCTCCTCCAAATTCTACTCAAGGATCTCTAGCCCAATGCCAAACTATGACAAATGAATAGGTGGAGAAAGAACACAAGGCTTTAAATGTACACTCATCACATCCAAAGAAGATGATACACCTCCATAGGAGCTAACATCAGTCTTGAGTGTACACCTTCTCACATTTTATTCCTATTGTTCCTTCAACTGATGTACACACTTAGACATCTAGTGTGGACACTTTTGAGGAGACACAATATGGTCATTTGAATCTTAGGGTTCTTTCATCACCCGAGGTTCTGGAGACATGTGTTGACACTCCAACTCCTCCATTATCTCTTATTACTTCTATAGAGTTTAATGTTTCTTTAGATGGGGCTTCTAGTAATTTAGTATAATAGGATCATCTTCTTCTAGATACAACTACTTGGGATGAGTACTTGATAGACATTGGAAGTTTGTTTTGTGAGTCTTATCTTGTAGATTTGGAGGACACTATTGATGACATCCAACTCCTTTTTGATGTTAGATTTTATAGAGTTGAATCATCTTCTTCAAATGAAGTGAGGGCATATTTAAACCCTCTTGTTCTTTCTCCACCTATTCATTTGTCACAATTTGGCATTGGGTTGGAGATCCTTGAGAAGCATTCAAAGGACTCATCTTCATTGTCTTTGGACCATGTTCTACATCCATTTCCACTGGGTTCTAGATTATCATTTTCTTTAGTTTGGCTTGGGACTCTTGATTTGATTGTGGCACCTCTCAAGATCGACATGGTGACACTTGAGTACAATCCTTTAGATGTGTTCTTAGTTGATTTATCTTAAAGATATAGTCTTGAATGTGGTAAAAACTTTCAGGATCGAGATTCATCAAATCATTATCAATTTGATATCCCCTAATCTTGTTAGTTTTAAAATACAATTATTTAAGAGTCTCTCAAGCCTCCTTAAGTGTTTTGCATGATTCAAGATGAAATTGTAAATCAAAAGACACTAAAGAGCAAATGTAACCAAGAGATTTCTCATAGTTGATCTCCCACATCACCTTTGCACCATCATCAATAGGTTGAGAAAAGGTTCATTTTTCATATATCTAGTACAACCTTTTCCCATTAGATAATTCCATACTGATTGTTTCCATGAGGCATAATTATATGGAGTTAGTAGTTCAATTTGGGTTTTCGCCATTGCAAGAACACATATCAAAGAACTTAAAGAAAATAACTACCACAAGATTACCTCCTTAGATTCACTTAATCAATGATTCCCTTAGCATATATGATCTTGGCACTTTATACTTAGTGCAATTACAACTGCCACTAGCCAAATCAATAAAGTGGTCTTGATCTTGGTACATTATAGATGCTAAACTAGGCCATAAAACTAAAGTACAATTTTGATAGAAAAAAAAGATAAATATGATTGGACCAATGAGAAGTACACAAAAAATTATGCATTTAAAAAAATTACAACTAAAAATGTTGTCATACGAACCTAAACAGAGCCCTGAAAGTTTCCAAAATGAGAACCACTCAACAACAACTACAAAAATCTATAATTTCTAGAAAAACTAGACACCAAAATAAAATAAAAAATTGCACCGCTACAAAGCTCTCAAAATTCTTCCTCAAATAAAAAAATTGCTCACAAAAAAAAGCCTATATGACTAAGAACAAAGCCTTCAAAGGTTAGGTACCAAAATCAAAATTCAAATGGAGTAGGGGGTATGATTGGGGGAAGAAGAACCTACTAATGTCACCTAATGCCTGTAGATAGAATATTCAAAATTAATAGAATATTCTGTGAAGATGCTGAAACTACCCTATGAGAGGCAGAAAATCACTAAAGGGTTGTCGAAGGTGGTTTAGCTGACACTATCAGGGAAAATTCATTGGTATATACTATTGCTAAGAGTTTTGAAGGCTGAAAATGGTGGGTGGTGGGGTTAGCACCACATGGCACCCTTATAGTGGACTTGCGGGTATTGTGTACCTATAGATGTAGATATGAACTGCAACAATACAAAAACTATATAACTAAAACAATAACTAGCAATTTTTTTTTCCAATGATAAATGGATGTACTATGGATTCACTTACACCTGCTTATGTAGACATAGATTTTGTTTGCATCAACAATTACACAAAGAATATTTTACAGATGGTATGACCATATGATCTATATGATCGGGAGCTAAGAAAATTCTTCTTAGGGCTTGAGGTGAAAGTCTTCAAATTTGATGATTTGACAGTCAATCCTTAGATTCTTAGGCATTTTGGATGCAACATGGTAGGGTCAGATTTGACCTAAAATGGTCTAAAATGTAGCTACCTTCTAGATAAGGCAACCACCTCCCAAATTCAAACCCTTGTAGATTTTTCCTCTAATGTCTAATTTAGACAAATCAAAAGACAAAACTAACTTGGACACCCTAAACTTAATGGTGAGCTCAAATTTACTTTAGCATGCTTTAAAATGAACTTGCAATACAAAGCCAAAAAGAATAAACCCTCTCAAATTTGGTATTTCTATCAAGTTTTTTTAATTCTCTAGGTCATCATTTAATGCAAGAGAACATACTCAACTTTTCAAGAACAACCAAGATTTGCAACCTGTATCTCTCAAAAGACTAACATAAAGCAATCCTACAAGCTCTGATACCATATAAGAGTTGGTATAAAATGCTCTATACCATGCAAGATTTGGCTATGGAGGTAGCCACCCAAGATATAGGAGCTTTAATGAAAGCACAAGAGAGACCCAACATCAAAAAATAATTCTACTATCAAAGGATGCAAATATACAATACAATACATGAATATGAATTACAATTAGAATCCCTTGGCTATATAGGCCAAGTTGAAACATAGGACTGTATAAGATTATGACAAGTATCTTAATCTTATGACTTGATACACAAAATGATAATTATGATAAGTGTGCCCTAAGTACACCCTAAGTAAACTTAACTAGACTAGTGTGAATATGACCTAAGAGGTAAATAAATCATGTAATATATCCCGATCACACCAACACTAATCAATAACAAATCATATCTAGATAATTACCATTTTAATTAGAGTAACTAGAGAGAGATTCATGTCTTTATCTGATTCAACATGGTGGAGGTTTTGGCCATATTCATTGGATATAATGGTGTGACATAAGATTTGAAATCAAAATTTGGGTGCAAATCTATGATTAGGGGCTTGTGACAATCTTGCACAAAAAGAATTACTATGACAAAATGGGTTACTTCATGCAACCTAATCCTCTACTAGTTTTACTTGCCTCTAACTTTTGTACAAGCTCCTAGGTTTGGGTCATGTTTAAAAACATGGTTGGACTTGCTTAAGTCAAAGAAGAAGATCTATGGCTTGTATCAATGATAGTCAAGCCCTTAGAAAACAATAAGATGGTACAAACATGCCAAGCAAGCTATGTGAATGTAACATTTGATGTGATCGTGCACTGGTAATGTGTACAAATCTAGCTTTTGAATACTTTTGAATTGGATTTGTCCATAAATGTTGTCTAGCTTTTGAATACTTTTGAATTGGATTGCAATGTCTATTTAAATGGCCTTGAAATGTCCTTAAATACATGTTTATTGTCGTTAAATTAAATTATTTGGTGCACAAGCTAATGGGATAATGCCTATTTTGTGAAAGGGTTGACTTTTGGACACGAAAAGGTGAATTTTAGTTTGGTAGACTAAGCCACACCACACACTCTAGTCTAGTGTGGTTAAATTTTGTAGAATGCCTAGTGGTGAAGGTTGAGATGGCCCTTAGTGACAATTAATTGATGAGTGCTACCTATGAACCATTTTGTACACCAAACAAGTGAAATCATGTACCACAACTATACATATATATAACATATGTGTTATGTAGCATAAAACAAATATGTAAAAATACAAATATACACTTGTATTCCTTACACACACACATAAAGTTACATTCAAAAGTATTCTTAATTATTATGGATTGTGAAAATATCATGTCTCTTACTTATCTATAAGTGTTTGATTTCTATACATATATAGAAAGTAGACTATAGATAAATATTCTCGATTATTATGGATTGTGAAAATACTATGTCTCTTTCTTATCTATAAGTGTTTGATTTCTATACATATATAGAAAGTAGACTATACATAAGAATTCTTGATTATTATGGATTGTGAAAATATCATGTCTCTTTCTTATCTATAAGTGTTGGATTTCTATACATATATAGAAAGTAGACTATAGAAAAGTATTCTTGATTGTTATGGATTGTGAAAATATCATGTCTCTTACTTACAAGTGTTCGATTTCTATACATATATAGAAAATAGACTATAGATAAGTATTCTTGATTATTATGGATTGTGAAAATATCATGTCTCTTATTTATCTATAAGTGTTTGATTTCTATACATACATAGAAAGTAGACTATAGATAAGTATTCTTGATTATTATGGATTGTGAAAATATCATGTCCCTTACTTATCTAGAAGTGTTCGATTTCTATACATATATAGAAAGTAGACTATAGATAAGTATTCTTGATAATTATGGATTGTGAAAATATCATGTCCCTTACTTATCTAGAAGTGTTCGATTTCTATACATATATAGAAAGTAGACTATAGATAAGCATTTTTAATTATTATGGATTGTGAAAATATCATGTCTCTTACTTATCTATAAATATTTGATTTCTATACATATTTAGAAAGTAGACTACATATAATACTTATCTAAGATGTCTCCTATGAGAGAGAGAGAGAGAGAGAGAGAGAGAGAGAGAGAGAGAGAGAGATTTCACAATCCATAATAATTAAAAATACTTTTTGATGTAATGTATAATAATTTTTAATATTAACGTTTTAGATCATACTCTATGTAATCCATCCTCAAAATGAAGTAAGCATTACAAACATTCAAAACACACCATATAGTCAATCAATCACCTAACATTAAACTTGTAAACTACTACTTAAAAAATGCTTAATATTTTTCATATATAATTACTTCCCCACCGTCCATTCTTTGGTAAGCTCACTACACAGAAGCCTAGGGAGGTAGGCTACAACTAAAGATGCAGAATCTCTTGTTGGCTTGGAGTAGAGGTCACCGAAGAATCTAACATATCAATATCAAAATTGGTCTTCGCTTCAATATTGTATTTACACATACAGCAGAATGAGAACAGTTTTCCATACTTTTCTCACCTTGATTATGAATTGAAAAAAGGTGATTGCAAAAAGACAAGATCCACGCATCTGATCCTAATTGCTTTCTTTATTCTTTACTACAACATTGGTAGCATTCCCTCCCTGCAGGGCCCAATCGTTATATCAGAATATTATTATTATAAGGGCAAGTTGGCCAAACGGCACTATTTTTTCTATCTACTGAATTCCAGTCACAGGTTTTTCTAATCAATTTAAAAAGTAGCCAGCCTTGACTTATTATTACTAGGAATGGTTTCTCCATCTTTTGTTGGAACAGCAAATTCCGTATCTTCAAACCTGTTTGAAGTTGGTCAAACTCAGACTCATGCCAAAAGTTAAATGGGTATCTAACATCTGATTTAGATAATAATAAGCTTCCTGTCTAATATAATGACAGGTCGTCCTCGTGAATGCCTGTACCTAATAAGCCTGAAAGTCCACACATTAATATGAGAGAAGATACTATTTGTAGTGTATTAATTAATGATGAGGTGAAAAGAGTGAGTGGTGCTCCAATTGCCTGGCATGTGGAGTGGTGCATAGCCCAAGACCGGAAGTGGCGGAAACACTGCCTTATATCACCCGACATCTGCAGAATAAGCACAGTCCACGTTTGACCATAACTATAACTCATATGCCCACAAGACAGAGGATACAGGGCTTTAGGGTTTTTTTTTTTGGGGTAGCAATTAGAATATACATTTGGGTTTTGGAGTTTGATTGATTGGTTGATGTGGGTTTGTCAGTATGTGTATAATTTAGGTTCAAATTTTTGAGGTTTATGGTTCTATCCATAGGGTAGTTATGATTTATCTAAATAAAAGAAATTGTCAGAAGTTATAAAAAGACTTGCCTAATTCTTTGTAGTTAGATTGTATTTTATCATAGAGTGTACAGTTTATGAGGGTATTCGTATTCAGTATAGAAACAAGGTGAAAGTTGGTAGTCTAAACAAGCTATTTGAGGAAGTGAGGATTAGCAAGATTGTGGGTTTCTTGGTCAAAATCCATAGTAGGAGATCGGAGAGGAGTTTGAAAATAACTTAAAACTATTTGAGGAAGCGAGGATTAGAGAGATTGCACGGTTTCTTGGTCAATAACTTAAACTATTTGAGGAAGCGAGGATTAGCACAAGATTGCACGGTTTCTTGGTCAAGATCCATAATAGGAGATCGGAGAGGAGTTTGAAAATAACTTAAACTATTTGAGGAAGCGAGGATTAACAAGATTGTGGGTTTCTTGGTCAAGATCCATAATAGGAGATTAGAGAGGAGTTTGAAAATAACTTAGGGCTACGAAACTGAGGAAGCGAGGATTAGCAAGATTGTGGGTTTCTTGGTCAAGATCCATAATAAGAGATCAAAGAGGAGTTTGAAAATAACCTAAACTATTTGAGGAAGCGAGGATTAGCAAGATTGTGGGTTTCTTGGTCAAGATCCATAATAGGAGATCGGAGAGGAGTTTGAAAATAACTTAGAGCTGCAAAACTATTTGAGGAAGCGAGGATTAGCAAGATTGTGGGTTTCTTGGTCAAGATCCATAGTAGGAGATCGAAGAGGAGTTTGAAATAACTTAGGGCTACGAAACTCTTTGAGGAAGCAAGGATTAGCAAGACTGTGGGTTTCTTGGTCAAGATCCATAGTAGGAGATCGGAGAGGAGTTTGAAATAACTTAGGGCTACGAAACACTTTGAGGAAGCGAGGATTAGCAAGATTGTGGGTTTCTTGGTCAAGATCCATAGTAGGAGATAAGAGAGGAGTTTGAAATAACTTAGGGCTACGAAACTCTTTGAGGAAGCGAGGATTAACAAGATTGCGGGTTTCTTGGTCAAGATCCATAATAGGGGATCAGAAAGGAGTTTGAAAATAACTTAGGGCTACAGAACTATTTGAGGAAGCGAGGATTAGCAAGATTGAGGGTTTCTTGGTCAAGATCCATAGTAGGAGATCGGAGAGGAGTTTGAAAATAACTTAGGGCTATGAAACTATTTGAGGAAGTGAGGATTAGCAAGATTGCGGGTTTCTTGGTCAAGATCCATAGTAGGAGATTAGAGAGGAGTTTGAGAATAACTTAGGGCTACGGCTCTTGGTCCCTTACACTGCGTGGTCTTATGACCATCATAGTTGATGTCATATTTATCAATGTATAATTTAGATGTGAATTTTTAATAATGAATACCATCTATCTAGTCATTCAAATAAAAGAATTGCCTAATTTTTCATGTTTTAAAAAAATGGCCTAATTCTTTATGAACCAACTTCCAGATCCCCTCATAGGTATTAAAAAAAAGAAGAAGAATAAACGTTTGACAAAACACTTAATGCGTGAAGGAAGGGCGTCAGACCAAGGACCCACATGTTCTTTTTTAGACAGAGGAAAAGCACGTGGTGATGCCACTCTGCCCACAACACCGTTATCTCATCTAACCTAATGTAATGGGTATTATCAGATTAGGTAAAATCAGGGTTAAGTCCCATATACATAGGCTCCGCCTACCCTATGTGGGCTGCCTTGGATTTCGAAATAACACGGTTAGGCGTACGCTTGACAAGATTATTCTTGGGTATTATTATTATTGATAGCCTAGTTTGTTTTAGACAGAGATACCAGTCGGTAGATTCAGATTGCTCGTTGCAGGAATTGATTGGTACCTATCTAGTGGGGCTGCGATAGAAATGGAGATTCTGAAACAGCAGTTTGTATTGGTTTCCGTGCACAGATTTCTATGCATTGACCGTCTGTAATGAACATATTTATATGCACTGGCAGAATTGATATTCCATCTGGGTGGGTTATAACTTACTGGTTGGAAGAAGGGCAGAGCAGAAGCATTGAGCACTAGTGGCAGCCCCTGCTTTTACAGCTGGATTTTTTGGAAAAGTAGAGCCAGTCTTGTTCTACAAATTTACCAATATTCTATTTCGAGGCCTTCAGAATTCAAGCAGACTGTTTTCAGTTATCCGCAGCTAAACCGCCAGCGAGACCAGATCTGCATCACCAATGGGTAGGATAGGATAACCTTCTGCCATTTTCAGGAGAGAACGAAAAGGGAAACATGTTTTTTGGTTGAATAAATTGCATCTCAGTTGCCGTTTAGTGATATTAGATTCTTTGCTTAAGGGGTTTTTTTGTGTTGGTGGCAGAAATGGATTGGATGGCTTCTCTGGACAATATGGATGATGAATATGAAAAACTCATTATAAGGATGAACCCTCCAAGGTCTGGTTTGCTCTTCTTCTTTATCAAATTGGGTCTAAATTTGACCTAGAAAGGAATTTACAGAGTTGCTTAAGCTTCTAATTCAAAATCCATGCTTAGGGTGCCACTGGGTTTTGCTTTTTCCCCCCCCTAATTAATTCGGTATAATCTTGGGAACCAATAGAAGCAACCCATCTGTAGTAATAAATATAATTTGTTTCTTTTGTTGTGTTGGAAATGTTCATCCTTTTGGGTAACTGACCTTGTACTCTGAAATTTGCTACCAGGGTTGTGATTGATAATAACTCTTGTGAGAATGCAACAGTAGTGCAGGTAATGTTGTTGTTTGGGTCAGGCTTTTTAGATTCAAAGATATGTTTATGCCCTCTTTTTCTTGCGAAAGGTTTTTGAGGGAGATGTATGCCATTGTTTTTCTTTCAAGATTGTTTGAGGTGATTCTGCTTGCTGTTTACAGGTTGACAGTGCTAACAAACATGGTATTCTTGTGGAAGTTGTACAAGTGCTTACTGATTTGAATCTCTTCATTACCAAAGCCTACATATCTTCTGATGGAGGATGGTTTATGGATGGTAATTTTTCTACCAATTTTGCCCTTGGTGTATTTACATGCCAATCTTGCAGTTTTTATTGTGAATCTAACATTTGCATATGTTGGTACGGCAGTATTCCATGTAACCGACGAGTATGGCAAGAAGCTAACGGATGAAGGTGTAATTAGTTACATCCAACAGGTATTTACTATTTCTATTTTGCTTCTCCAGCTTGAAAGATTGGCCTTGAAGGCAATAGAATCTGAATTTGGATTTGTGCAGACACTTGGAACAAATGCTTGTTTCCTGCCTTCTTTAAGGAGATCTGTAGGAGTGAAGGCTGCAACAGAGCATACATCAATTGAACTAACAGGAACAGATCGGCCTGGTCTGCTCTCAGAAGTGTTTGCAGTTCTTGCAGACCTCAAGTGTAACGTGGTGGGGGCAGAGGTATGGACCCATAACATGAGGGTTGCCTCTGTTTTGTATGTTACAGATGAGATCACAGGTGCCCCTATAGATGATCCTCAGAGGCTTCTCAGGATCAAAGAGCTTCTCTGCAATGTTTTGAAAGGCAATAATGATGTAAGAGGTGCCAAAACTGTGGTTTCTATGGGTGTCACTCATACAGAGAGACGCCTTCATCAGATGATGTTTGCTGATCGTGACTATGAAAGGGTGAATAAAGGTAGTGCAGCCTCCAGTGAAGACAAATCCAGGCCACTGGTCACTGTTCAGAACTGTATAGAGAAGGATTATTCAGTCGTTAGTATTCGCTGCAAGGACAGGCCAAAGCTTCTGTTTGATACCGTATGCACATTAACAGACATGGACTATGTTGTGTTTCATGGCACAGTAAACGCGGGAACCCCTGAAGCATATCAGGTAGGGAGTGAAAACTTATTATTATGACCTTCCATTTCAAGTTCTTAATTATACTTGATTTCTATGCTTTTTCCATAAATGAACAGCTGCCCCGTTGTTTGTTATATGGGTTTTGGATGCCCCAAATAACAAACAATATGCCCACTGTTTAAGCCTTACCTTCGATGAAATCTGACGCTGTTCCCTGTACTGCTTTTGTTTTTTAAGGAATACTACATAAGGCATATTGTTTGTTTGTTTGTTATATGGGTTTTGGATGCCCCAAATAACAAACAATATGCCCACTGTTTAAGCCTTACCTTCGATGAAATCTGACGCTGTTCCCTGTACTGCTTTTGTTTTTTAAGGAATACTACATAAGGCATACAGATGGCTTTCCTGTTAACTCTGAAGCAGAGAGACAGCGAGTGATACAATGTTTAGAGGCAGCTATAGAAAGAAGAGTTTCAGAGGTATGGACTCTTTTTCTCTTTTCACTATACACTGAAGTTAGTTATGGGTATATAGACAAGTACAGTACAATTTTCTTGTAGGTTTTTTGAATTTCTACACTGTGATTGTTGGATAGACATTTAATTGTGTTAATTAGTAGCATTAGATTTACACATTCCATTTAATGGATTTTTCAAGCTTTTCTGAGAAAACTGTGTAGCAGTTTTTTACTTGGACATTTTGGATCCCACTCCATCATCCATCATTATGACAAATTAAGGCAAAATGTCAGTCTGATGATGAATCAAGAAGTATGATTTCAAATGTCATGTAAAGAATTACTACATGGTTTTCTCCAAAAAGCTTGAAAAATCCGTTTAATTGTATTTCAAACTGTCCCACTGAACAGTCTTGTTTATGCTTTGTGGTCTTTTTGTCTTATGCAAGATAAGCTTGCTGCTTGTTATAACAAATAATATGAATGCAGGGATTGCGACTTGAACTATGCACTAGTGATCGAGTAGGCCTCCTCTCAGATGTGACTCGCATATTTCGTGAGAATGGGTTATCAGTTACAAGAGCGGAAGTCACCACCAGGCGAGGAAAGGCCGTAAATGCATTTTATGTGACAGATGCAGCAGGAAATCCTGTTGATTCTAAAACAGTTGAAGCAGTTCGAAGAGAAATTGGCCAAACCATATTGCAAGTTAAAGAGAGTTCTGCTTGTCCCAAATCTCCTCCACGGGAGACAGCTGCAAGGTTTCTGTTTAGTAACCTTTTCAGATCAAAATCCCTGTACAGTCTTGGATTGATAAAATCCTATTCTTGATTGTTGTACATATTTGTTTCTAAACATCTCCCAACAAAGGTCCACTGGTTGTAGCAAGAGCATGCTAGCAGTTGCCGTCTCTGTACATACAGAAATCAATTGAATAGGCACCCCACTCCATTGACCAACATACCGTAGATCCTATTCGTTTACAGAATGTTCACTATTATATGTTGATTCACAGTTTCAATCCTGGGTTGTCTTGTCTTCTGCGAGGGAGGAAGACTAGTCTGGTACCTGCATATGGGGTAAGAGTGATCACACTGTTCAAATAGCATGAATGTGTATCTATAGTAGATTAATATCCCATACCATGAGGTTTGAAAGTCAAGAGAATGTTGACAATGGCTATTGGTCATGACTTGATCCTGTAACCATATGTACAGTAACACCTCCCCTCCTCTCTCACACCCCCCGACCCCAAAGAAAAAAGAAAAAAAAAAATTTACACTTTTATAGGGGAATGCATTTCTTGCATATAGAAGTATGTCATTCTTCAAAGGAATACATTTGTCAATGTTTGGGCTTGAATATTGTAAAAAAAATTCTTATTGGCCAATGGAAGCATATTCTTTATATTGAGAGACTAGTATAACGGCTATTAGGAGATGTATTGGCCAAATGTATATGTTTTGAATTAAGGATTTCTTACTTTACATGGTAAGGGCAGGTTATGTCTGTTATCAAATTTCTATTTTAAGTATGTATTTTTTACAGAATTACCAAACACAGTATGTGTGCAATGTATAATGAGGACAAAACATTACCCTGTTGAAAGGGAGATTGCATTATCTTTCCTAGAAAAATTTCTTCATACCTCAACTTGGGATTTTCAACTGTTAGTGGTACCCGTTGTTCCATTATTGTAAGAAGGTTTATCATCATCTGGTTGGGACTATATCTTCTTTCCTAAGAGATTTCCCATGCCTTGAAATCCCAACATTTTGGTATAGGATGGTGTTTCATAAAGATATTTGAAATTTTTGTTTTACTGCAGATGTGGTAGATCATAGATTCATAAAATAAAGTAAAATTAAAGAGCTAAGGCTTCTACATTCTATAACATTGTTATAAGACTTTTGGGAAAATTGTGATTCTGATGGTCTGAAACATGCATCAAAATACTTGTACAATGTTTTCCAAAAAGCCTGTTAATCAAAATGTAGAATTGTTGCTTCCATTTCAACTCTTTAAGTTTTTATGAGAATATTCTATCTTTTTGACATTGAACCCTTTGCATTTTATCCTGTGGAGATATATGCAAATATTTAGACTGCAAATTCCCATACCAGGAAGCCAGTTTTCGATACTGTTACTTCATGATCATATCTAATGGGTGGGAGTCTGAAGTAATAACTTCGGCAATTGCACCTTATGCAGAAATGTTCAGGATTCCTTGATACAAGGGCATACCTTGACTCTAGAATCTACGAGGATACATAAGAGAAATTATTAACATATAATATTAGAATGATCATTTAATAGGCTAGTACATATGGTACGTTGAAGCATTTAATAGGCTACTGGCAAACCTTTCTTGGAATTTTCTAGATTCAGTGCTAAGCATATCAAATTTCTCTTCCAAAAGTCAAACTGTAATTATTTTGAAGGCAAGACTAATGACTGATGCAGGTGAACCTCTGTTCCTGCAGATTAATCTCCAAAAAGGATACCCTGATCCTGCAACTTGAAATCAAATTGAAAGCTAAAAAGCATATACAAAATTCAAAATAGGGAAAACACTCTGAACACATCACCCAACGAAATGTTACCGGTAGCCTTATTTTTTCAGAATTAAAAAAACATTAATTACAGTCTCTCTGCCCTCCAGCAAACTGCTTATTTTCTCAGGATGAAAAAAACATGACATACAGTCTCTCCCCTCTCCAGCAAACTGAATCAAACTCAAGTTTATAAAAAGATGCACCCTTCTGAAATAATGCAAAAGTTCCTTTAGTTTCTGTTATGCTAACTCTGTTCTGCAACCAGATAACCCAGTATAGAATTTAAAATTAACGCAGCAGACGGGGGAGAAGTTATTAGCACAAATGATTGACTTAAACCCAGCAGGAAAATACTGAAGGCACGTTTCTATTAGCAAAGAAATATTTACAAATCTCATACTCCTTCCTTTTTTCAATCTAAACCAGTGAGCTGCTAAATACACAGCTTAAAGGCACCAAATGAGTATTTTGACTTTCGTAACTCTAAAAATAGCATGTAGGTAACATTACAAATCTCATACTTACCCCGTTTTTCAATCTAAACCAGTGAGCTCTTAAATACACAGCTTAAAGAGGCATCAATGAGTATTTTGACTTTGTAATTCTAAAAATAGCATGTAGGTAACAGCTGTTCCTCTAATCCCACAAAAACAGAGCAGTTATACAAACAACTGCTATTATTAGGAAAGACAATTTGCCCCAATTTTTACCACCACACAAACAGGACACTAATTCCATAATAATCTACACAAATACTACCGTAAGAGAAAGGTCTTATGGGGCTGCTTAGTTTTTCTTTAAAACAGTCACTTAACAAATTTTTAGGATTTTTTTGTGGAGCCAGTGGTTTCATGTTTTTGTTTTTGTTTCTTTTTATTTTATTTTAAGCTATTGAAAAATGTATGGCAGATATGTGTATTCATTTGTGTAAATAAGGAAAATTCTGGGGGTAAATTTGGAGGGAAATGTAAAAGAGGAGGGAAGTAAACATATGCAGCCATGTGGCATACTTATAAATTATAATTATACAAGTCCCTATCCCTAAACTTTAGTAGCTCCATCATTATAAAAGAAGATTCTAAATTATTGTTATGTTTAATTTAAAATTTGCATGAAATCATCTGTACTGGTAAAATTTAAGCAGATAACATAGATAAATAGCTACATGGAACTAATGATCCAATTCCATAATCTGTGGTGCATCAATGACTGATTAATGTTTTCCATTCCATTTTCATCAAGATCTATTTGAATCGATCGAAATTTGAAGTGTCTTCTTACATTCCAACTTCTTCAATTGTCTTCCCTGTTATTGGCTTGGAGAAACATGCTTAGCATGTGATATTTCTATTGGTTCAAATTTCTGGGCATGTAAGTATTTTTTAAAAAAGAAATTATATTTGAAGTATTACCATTCCCAATTAGAATGTCAACTTGATATTCTGATTATGGATCATTGAGTGATCCAAAACGTTAATGAAAATAAACAGAGCTTTTCCCATAAGAAAATAAGCTCAAACACAAATTGATATTGTTAGGTCAGGGTGCTCCATCTACATAGCAGGTGATATGCTATCATTCTAACCTCCCATTCTGTTGTTTCAAGTCTACCCTCATTTTTTTTGCTTTGTCAGTGAAGATAACTGGGTTTGGATATTAAATTTCAACAGTAGACACTGCCTGTTAGATAATTATTTTATTATAACCTTTAAACGTTCAAGATTGCCCTCCACATGTTCGAATGGCTTATCCTTAAAAGAAGGAAATACCAAAGGCCAAGCTTATAATTATTATAATCCTAGAATTTTGGACACTCTACCAAATATTTCACCTTTCATGTGATAAGAGTCTCAAAACAATTTGATTGTATTTTTGGTGTTTAAAACCCATAAAATAGGGTCATAAGGGTATCAAACCTAACTTACAGGGCTCACGGAATGTAAACATCAAAGAATTATATAATATAAATATTTATCTACTCTGTTAAGCTTTCTCTAAAATTGTCAGAGGCCTCTCCAGATTTTCAACAGCCAGTGAATACAGACAGTCCTCAAAAACCTTTGATTGTATATTACGTCAAAAAAATACTGGATACAGTCATATAACCAAATTCATCCCACTTTGAAAAAATGGATTCTAATAGGGTTTTTTCTTCACAGTTGTTTGTTATTGACCTCTTTTGCAGTCAGTCAATCCTTCTAGAATCTGGAACAAGTCTTGTAGTTGTGGTTTTCCCTATGTTTTCTTGCCAACGTTTTGAATGTTCTTTTTAAGAAAATAATTATTAATTAAAATTTAATAACAATACATATTACTTTTAATTAATAAAAGTGCATTAGAAAGTTGGATTCCTTATAGCTTGCTTTAATTTGCTTAAGTTTCAAGCAATTGCAGCTGAATAACTAGTACCTTTTTCTTATTTTTTAAAATGTAATTAAAAAATAAATGGATGAAAAGAGAATTTGAGTTTGTCTTTTCAGCACAAAACAATAATATATTCCACATTGCTTTGTTTAGGTGCTATTCGGAAGTGGGAAATGACCTGTTCTTAAAATTATTATTTTTATTTAAAAAGTCTTTTGTATTAGGTAGTGGAGGGGAAGTAAACATACCTTAATTTTGATAATAATGTGATATAATAATTAGACTTAAATTAAATTAGTTGAGAATGATAAATATTAGAAGGGTTAGAATATTGTTTAGCTTTTTTTGTTGTTTCAAAGTTGTTGATAGATTTGGATGTAAAACATGTATAACAATTGGATTTAATAATATGGGAATGTATATGTGTTTGTTAGATTGTGACGATTTTGTGATATGATCGTAGGGAAGAACCCTATGGACAACCCGATGAAAGAGGTTCAATTATGTTATGTGTGGAAATGATTTTTGTCTGATAGAGGTTCAAAATTATGTAGAGTGCAAGGAAAATAGAGAAGACAATTTTACAAGATGTGTAGAATTGTGACAACAATGTTGTATAATGCTAGTTCTATACATTATCTGTGATAACAATTTTTTGATTTCTTTCTATTCCTCTCGTTCCTCTTACTACAAAGAATACTATGTACATTAATATACAAAGAGAGAAGATGAAACAACATTTGGAACCAAAACATTTCACAGCTGCTTCACAATCGTGGAAGTTGAGTTAGGACTTATGGTGTGACATGTGGGTGTTGAATAGAATGAGGATCCTATTGATGAAATTGTAGAAGTTGTCAAGCAACACCTAAGATTTACAATAAGATTTGGTGACCCAAGTCCTTCTAGATTAGTTGGCCCTCCTTGAAGAGCAATGGTACCCATTGCATACAATTGTTGTAAAAAGTGTTAAAACAAATTAGCAACTTGCACATTTTCAAACTATTTTCCCTAGGAAGCAACTTGACCTACTTTGACAATCTAGAAGAGAGGGATCTCTTATTGACTTGTCTGTTTAAAACTAGCATTAATGACTTGATTTGATTCTACGCTAACACTATATTATAGATTGATCTCTGTTTATTGAAAAGTCTTTGCAACATCCAGTACATCCAACAAAGGTGGAGACTATTGGTGTAGGAGATCAACATTGAAGATTGGATGCAACCCAAGGTAAGTAAGAAGATTAAGCTCAAAAGCATTATCTCCTACTTCCTTAGTAATGGTGTAGGGCTTGTATTGAAGTGGATGAAGTTTGTGATAAGGTCTTGCCAATCTTTCCTTTTGGAGGTGTAGCTAGACTTGCTCACCAACTTGAATGGTGTGCATGCTTGATGTTTACCATAGTGATGCTTGTACTTTGCATTAGCCCATTGTGGAATGGTCTACACTTGTTGAATGTGCTTAATGAATTGAACAACCTTGTCAACTTCCTTTTGAGCTAAAGGAGTTGTTGTTGTTGATGGCAAAATAGGATAAATTACGTTAATGGGTTCCAGAGGTTGGAAACCCAAGCACACTTGAAAAGGGTTGTGTGTGCTAGAACTGTGTAGAGCTTTGTTGTAGTTGTGTTGAATGAAAGACATCCTTTCATCCCAAGTGCATTGCTTCTTTGAATTATACACCTTGAGAAGATGTACTATCATCTTGTTTACCACTTCCTTCTATCCATTAATTTGGGGATGGAATATGGTAGACTTTGTCTAACATAGACCGAAGTGCTTTCCAATTTTTTCCAAGAACTTTATATTGCTATTTGACAAGATAATTTATGGGATTTCAAAGTGGATCTAGACATGCTGAAAGTATAATTGAGTTGTTTCTAGAGCTGTGATTGCTTTCTTGCAAGGAATCAAAATTACCATCTTTGAGAATCTATCAACTACTACAAAACATAATCATTACCATGCTTGGTGGTAGGGTAGCCTAAGAGGAAGTCCACGGAAACAAATTCCCATGTTTTTTAGAACCAACAGATGTGTGTACAAACCTTGTTTCTTGTTAACTAGTTTGACAATTGCACATGCAATACAAGTCTTAATGTTTTTGGAGACAACTCACCTAAGGTGTGGCCAAAATAAATACTTTTACAACACTACAAGAGTCTTTTTAGCCCGAAAGTGTCTTGCAACCTTGCTAAAATAAGCCTTAAATATTAGTTTATGCATCTTTGCCTCATGCAAAATGCACAAATGCCTAAGATGGTTTAGGAGTTCATCCAGTAAGTAGAAATTTGGAACTTATGCAAAGAAACATTTTATAGATATATATAAATCCTTGTCAAATGGATATAATTTTGACCATGCATTAACTCTATGTCCACATATCTCAAAAACATAAAGGAGAGCTTGGACTAGAGAATGACTCAGACAGTCTATAATTGGATTGAAACATCCCTTCTTATGCTTGATGTTCAGATGAAATTGCTGAAGATATGAAGATGACTTTTTATGCTACTATTTCTATAACTTGCGTTGAGTTTGAAAGAACTGAAGTAACTTGTGATCTATGTGGATCGCAATCTCTGTAGCACATTTCTATTGAACATATTGTCTTTTCATTGATGTCAAAATATCAGGATGTTGCATTTCACAGTTGATCACAGTCGATTATGTATCAGGATGTTGTTTTCATTGTTGATCACAGGGGATCATGTATCAGGATGTTGTTTTCACAAGATGCAGTATTGATCTTCAATATGGTTGACAGGTACATATCATGTTTGGTTATGCAATCAGTGTTGTGGAGTTGCCTTTTAATGAATTCGGATTGGTTACAGAGAATTCATCTTGTTGGATCAGATGTTTTGATTTGAAATGTTGCTTTAAAATGTATAAGGATTTCAAGGACCTACATGTAAATTGTTGATCATATGATATTTCAGAAGGATGCTTCATATGACAGTTTAAGTCATGCTTTCTGTGTTAAATTATATTGGTGCAATTTATATGTCTTGATCAAATTGTAGATCTGGTTTATACTTGGGGCAAAATGTTCTTAAATGAGCCCACAAATATCTAAGTTGAAGATCAAGTCATAGTTTAAAAGCTTCTAAACAGACGTCATATTCCTTTTGTTATAATCGGCAGTTGACTGGCTTAGGAGGTTTGTGTCACTTAAGTGACAACTTAAGGGATGCATTACCGTGGTTTTTACCGGCCCCGTTGCCTAGGGTGCCCGGTTACCAAGTCAAGGATACTTGTGACAGGCGGGAAGCACATATCAACGCTCAACATTCAATTAACCGTTGGCGGGATTACCACATCCGGTGTTGAGTTTTAAACTATGCCGCAGATTGTGGAGTTTGAAATTGACGGCTTCTGTGCTATGAAAGGCAGAAAGTAAACTTGTTTCTATCTTGAAGTGACAGCGAAAATAGAAGTTGGAAGGTTAGAAGATTTTGTTTATAGAAAGTCTCATAAAAGATATTTGTTTTTTCTATTATGGAATGTGGATCGACGAGGAGATATCGAAAATGGAAACTTTTATTATAGAAATCATATAGAATACAATGCAATTTTTAAGGATGAGAAAAAAGTTGAGTTTGTGTTGAAGAGTTTTTTGAAGAGAGTTTTTTTGAGGATGAGAGAGATTTTTTGAGAAGATGAGAGATTTTGTTATGAGATGAATTTTTGCAGGTATGATGGTGCAATCCAGATTGAAAGGTTTTTATGATTGAAGAGCAGAGTATTATTTCTTGTTGATGGGATGATGCAATCAAAGTTGAAGTGTCACAGAGCAGATTGAAGATTTGAAAGATAATCATTTTTCAGAGAAGGTTAATTTTTCAATTTTGCAGTCAGAGAGTTTATAATATTGTGAATTGATTTTGGAATTGTGTTGCAGAGGAAAAATACATTTATTTGATTCTTTTTAAAAGGGAGAAATAAGGTATTGTGATTATTGAAATAGGGAAATCCCCTGATTTGTTCTTTTCAATAAATTTCTGATGTTGTAATGTCAGTGAGACATGCAGAGAAGTACAATATGCCAGTGAGGCAAAATTGTAATGTCAGTGAGACAGTTGTAGATTTGAAATTTTTGTTAAGCCAGTGAGGCAGTTGAGTGGTTTTTATACCCCAGGAGGGTTTTCCACTCGGGAAATTTCTTGTGTCAAATTTTATGTGTTGATACTTTGCATAATCTTTTTATCTATCTGAAGAATTCTATAATTGTGAAGTTAAGTTTATCAAAAGGTTTAAAAAGTGTTAAAATTTGTTAACAACACTGATTCACCCCCCCTCTCAGTGTTGTGTGTATTCCTACAATCTCCTTGCTCAAGATATATTTCTTCCAATGCTTACATGCTTGAACAATGAAATAAAGCATGTGATGGGTGATCCCACAATAGTGTGTCCCACTTGTGGGACATCTTGATTTTTGCCTAAAACCACATATTTTTTAGAAAAATTAATGATTCAAGCCTATATGTGTTCCATCTAAGAGGGTTTGATTTAAGGGGTTTAGATCAAACTCCCTTAGATCAAATCCCCTTGGATTGAAATCCCCTAGGCTTAAATCAAACCCCCAATGGAGTCCCCTTTGCACCTATCAAAATGTTGACAAAAACCAAATTTTGCTTTAACTTTTTTGGGGATCAAATGAAGTCATTTAGAAATTTCATTTTGTAAGTATGTAGCCCTTAGTATTACCTTTCTAAAAATTATAATATGTAGTATGTCTTCTTTAATATTATATATATTTTTTAAATTATAATGGTTGTAGGTCTATTATGAAAAAACAATGACCTGTATTCAAGACACTAGGAAAAATAACAAACATTGTTAGAAAAATCTCAAAAAAATGCACTGCATTACACATAGATGTCCTTATTTTAATGAAAAAAGAAAAAAATAATTTTGATAAATGCTAAGAGAAATGTATTATTGATGCAGGAGCATCCCACGTTCCAGAGCAATCTTGCATCAACCAAAAATATTTTGATTCTTTTCTTTCTTGCATTTCAGTCATTTACAGTTCAACATTTTCCACCGCATTCTATCGCATCTTCATTTTAGAGCTCGTGGAGCAGGACTTAGATTCTACACTATGTTAGCTACATCATACTCATATTTTATGAGATTTAGATTCATCTGCAGAGAGTTATCGCTATCAAAAGATCATCATCTTTCACAGAGTAGAGCACTCAACATTGAATTTGAGCATACTTGGTTTGCAGAGCATTATCGTGACTTGTGGAGCTTAATGGAACATCACACAAGGCAGTAAAGGACCAGATAGAGCTTCATTGAGAACCGAAACACATTTCATTCATTTGCAGAGCATTACCTTGAGTTGTAGGCTGACCTACATGTTTCATCTTGCATCGGGGTTTGAGATCTCTTGATGCCGACACAGAGGATTCTTTTAGCTAGAAGATGATATATATACATTTCTTAGAGGCATTAGGAAGTAGTTGATTCATATCTAATAATATAATAGAAGAATAGCTCTTTTCAGAGGCACTTCAATGCCATATCATTCATGTATGTTGTAATCCAAAAAGTAGGTCTGTGAGCCAAATTGTAGCCCACATATTGCCGATATATAAGCATTGTAATTGTCTGAGATATTGAGCATATAAATCTTCTATTGCATTCTATTTCTTGTGTTGTTTCTGTTATGCTTACTCTAGTTGCAGGTTTGGACAGTCCATTCTCTAGACCCTCCATCCCTGACTGCACCAGTTACAGAATAAAACACGTCTAAAATTTTTGTTAGTACTAATTCAAAAATTAATAATAAATAACATATTTGATAAAAAAGATTACCAAAAAAAAATCCATGCATTAGATAGTGGAGTTAATGGTCTAATTCAAATAAATCATAAAAACAAATTATTTGTATGTGTTATGGAATAATGTCACTCAATAAAAAAATAATAGAAAAAATAAAAATTGATTAAAAAATAAAAATAGAAAATGATAGAAATAATTCTTTTAAAAATATAAAAAATTTATAGCTTGAATCTATATAGAAAATTCCACAACTCATTAGTTTACATCATCCTTAAATTCTTGACTATTTGTTCCCTATAATTGACACAAATTGAAAAATGCTAAAAATGTTGATTTTGAGCATCCCACTTTAGTCAAAAAGTGGGACACACTATTGTGCTGTCACACTGATCATATGTTGGATAGTTCCTTATTGGTGTAGTGAATGTTTCATTGTGGTAAACAATTGGGTGATCATATTGAGTGAGGATTGCTCCAAGTGCATATATATCAAATGGTTGCTAAATATTTGGTAACATAAGTACTGTTGTTGAACAAATTTTGCTTCTTCAAATGCTTTCTATTGTGTGGTTGACCAAATGAACTTTGCTGTAGTGCCACCTTTGGTTACTTGGTTCAGCAACCAAGTCGCATGAGATAAACCAAGTACAAATATCCTATAGAAATTTTCTAATCCTAAGAATCTATGGAGCCTTGTGCGATTATTTGGTTGTGGCCATTCTTGGATGACATGAATCTTGGCCTAGTTCGTGCATGCACACCTTGTGCATATATTATGTATCCTAGATATTATATCTCATGCATGACAAATGAACAGTTCTCCATGTTTGCATACAACTTATGTTTTTGTAAAGTGCAAGCACCTGCTCTATATGGCACATATGTTCATCCCATGTTTTGTTGAAGATCCAATTATCATAAAGGTAGACTACAACAATTGAAGTTGTGAATGGCCTAAGAATATAATTCATCATCCACATGAATGTAGCTAGAGCATTGGTTAAGTCGAAAGACATGACTAACCATTCAAACAAACCTTCTTTTGTCTTGAAGGCCGTCTTCTATATGTCTGTAGATTCAATAGGGTCTGATGATACCTAGAATTAAGCTCAATTTTGGTGAACAACTTTGCACCATAGAGTTGGTCTAGCAAGTCCTCAATCCTTGGAAGAGGGTAGCAGTTCTTCACTGTGATCTTGTTGAGAGCTCTGTAATCGATGCACAACCTCCATGTGTCATCCTTTTTTTATGAAAGCATAATTGCACTATCATAAGGTGATAAGTTAGTCTGATATGTCCTTTATCCATGAGTTCATGGATCTGTTGCTTGATCTTCTCATTCTCCAAAAATGATCTATGGTACAAAGAGTTAGTAGGTAGAGGCAGTCTAGGAATAAAATTATTAGTATGCTTCATTACATAGTGTGTAAGCACTCTCTTTGGTGGTTGAAAGATATACGTGTATTCTGCCAGCTTGCAATTCAACTTTGAGGTCACTACTGCTACTGTTGGAACAAATACAATATGTTCTAATGTTGCAGGGATGTTCTTACATTTAGCTCTCACCATCAAAGCACAAAATTCTTACTAGAATTTACAAGCTTCTTACACTATTCAATGCCAGTGAGTGATAGCTTTGGAACTACTTCTACTATGCAGTATCTCTTATCATCAACACCTATGACATCATTTCTTAGATTTGCCTTAGATTGCATGTTGATGGTATATATATAGTTGCCCAAGTAAAACATCACATACCTCTAATGGAGCAACATCACAAAGGACTGTATCTTAAAAAGGCTTGATGTTGTACTCCAAGTGACACTATTGAGTGATGCATTTCTCAGATTTTGCAATGAAGTATCCAATGGAGTATGGTTGTGGGTGAGGCGTTAGTGGTAAGTTCAATTTTAAACTACTTAGAAATACTTCAGAAGAAATTAGGTTCTTTTGACTTCCATTATTGATAATCAAGTGCACCAGTTCACCATTAATCCACATTTGAGAAGATAACAGTCTTTCTATTCCTTTGTCATTGCAAAGGAAGTAGAGATGTTTAGGTGGGTAGTTCATGAGTGAGTCGAATGAGATGTTGAATCCATAACCCCCAAGCTCTCTTCATTTCTCATGGGGCACCTTGATTTTGAATGAGCTAGTTCCTCTAGGTATCTAGTACCGACCATAACACTAGGGCTCAGATTCCATGATCTGATTATTTTTGTCTAATGTCATAGTGCTTGCACTTACTATGTCAAGCTATGCAAGTAGAGTCTTTTGAGAACAACATTCTTCATTAAAACAAGTGCTAGAGTTATGAACTAAAAACCACTTGCCAATCTTGGATTGCTTGTTTTGGTCATTGGGTAGCTATTACTTATTTTATCGATGACATTGAGAGTCATTCCCTATTTTGGAATTTTTCTTAGAAGGCTTAGATCGGGCTTTGGTCTAAGACTTAGAATATTTTGTCTTAGTCTTGACTTTGGCCTTCACTTAATATTTTCAAGAAAATATGTAGGCTTCTTCAATTGAAAATATCTATAGGAAATCTATATCTAGTTGGATATGTGGTGTCAAGCCTAACCTAGACTTCAAAAATAAGTTTTTGTTTGTATCTTAAATACCCACTTTGGACACCAAAGTATGAAAAACATATGTGTATTCCCGCAACAATGAAAAATATCTGTGTATTCCCACAACAATTATTCTTGACCCTGGCACAAGTAAGAGAACTTGATGTACTGGTTGTCATATAAGTTGCCAATAGGGTAGAAAGTTTCTTTGAGTGTTGCTACAAAGTCATTCCATGTGTCTATAGATTTGTCTAAGCCATCCTCATTTGTTGCAAAATATTTATTTCACTAGTTCTTCATTGAGAGAAAGTTTCATAAGAGAAAATGTTATCTTTTCTTGGTTAGAGAATGATTAACTATGTATGTAGGAACAAATTAGGTTAAGCCATTATCTAGCACATACACATCTATTTTATAAGGATGTCTAAATTGACTTGTACCTTGTATGGCATATGATCACTAAACATTTTTTGTGAGTTGTAAGGGTTTTGAACTTGCTTGAAGAGTAGTGAGAATTGATCAACAACACTCACTTTTTCACATGCATGGTATTCTTCCAATTCTCCTATTATCTTTGGGATATGAAGTATGTTTGAGCTTTGATACCACTAATCTAGGGCCCATGGGAGATCTGGTGAACAACCAATCAAAGAGATTCAATTAGGTTATGTGTCAAAATGGTTTATGTATGATAGAGGTTCAAAATTATGCAAAGTGCAAACAACAATAAAAACATAGAAGATAATTTGACAAGATGTGTAGAATTGTAACAACAAAGTTTTTGTGCTAGTTTTTGTACATTATTTGTGAGAACAAATGTGTGATGCTTTTTTTCCTCTTGTTCCTCTTACTACAAATAAAACTGTGTATTAATATGAGAGAAGATGAATGCCAATTGGAACCAAATTGTTTCATGTTAAAACATAGTGTAACTAAATAGCAAGATATGTTGAACACTAATGCATCCAAATACATTAACAATGATAGATCATATGGAAATGGAAATCAACCATGAAAGAAAATGCAAACCATAATGGAAGATATACATGGAGAAACCCTTGTAGGAAAAAAAATCTACAACCAAAGAGACCCAAGTTTGTATTAATGAAAATATAAGTTACAATACATCAATGTATCCCTCTGAATTCTAGTAGCATAATAGTACTCACATAAATTGCAAAATAACATGGCATCCTCTAGCTCCATAACATTTTTATAGAGAAGTACAAACTAGAAACCATCACATGGTTTTGGAAGATCATTAGCAAAGCCAAGAGTGGTATGATACCCAAATGGTCAAGGCACAAATCCCAATACTTGCTTGGTCTTGGTCTTTCAGTCTATTTTTAGCATATTCCTTACATGTTGTCATATGTCATAAACAAGAATATTTGGCCACCCAAACTTGGGTGCCCTAATTTGTCTTCATACAAACCCATTCAAAGATGCTCCATGGCAAGTGTACACACTTGTCATAATGCTGGTTTAGAAAGATTCCAATGTAACCTCCCTCTTACATGCTCTCGTGCATCATAAGAATCTATCATAAGTAACTCCTGTAACGATAATTCAAGATGCTCTTACACACCTTCCAAGATGCTGACACATGGAAAAACATTCCAACTCAAAATGGGATGACAACTTCCTCATGTGAGGATAAAATCCACTAAAGATGAAAGTAGGGTCACCTCAAAATGGGACACCAACTTTTCCAAGTGAGGACAAATGACACTAATGACGAAATAGTAAATACGATTAAGTTATTAAATATGAACATTACGAATGCAAGGTTGAGACACCTTTTCCCAAAATTCTCCCACTTGTCAAGCACCGTGCAAGAGCAAAAGGAAACCTTCAACATTGAAATATAATAACAATATCAAATCAAGCTCTAGAGGATATGAGGCCCATGGCCTCCCTACACCAACCAAACTTCTTCGTGCTCACTTTCTTAGAGAGAGAATCACAATATTCTCTGAGGTGTCCACTTTTTGTAACATGACTCTACCACCCTCAACAATTTTTTGAACAAAATGATATTGAACATCCATGTGCTTCATGTAGGCATGATACATTTTGTTTTTAGCCAAATAGGTGGCACTTTGACTGCCGCATCCAATTCTTACCTATTTACACTAAAAACCAATACCTGAAAACAATCTTTGTAACCGCACTACCTCCCTACAAGCATGTGTCATAGCCATTTTTTGATTCTATAGTGGACATGACTATGGGTTTTCATTTTCTCATCCAACTAACTACTCCTCCCAAAGTAATGACATAGCCACTCACATACCTTCTATAATCTAGATTACCAACCCAATTAGAATCAACAAAGCCCTACAAATCAACCATCTTGTCCACATCATTAGTCCTATAATAACAAATGCAATGGTTAGACATTCCTCGTAAATATCTAAAAATCATTTTAACATAAGTCTAATATTTTTTAACAGGGTTTGACATAAACCTACTCAAAACTCCCACTGCTTGGGCAATATCAGGGCTTGTATATACCATGGCATACATGAGGCTTCCTACAACAATGGCATACCAATTTTATGCATCTCTTCAAGATCATCATATGTTTTAGGACATTGTTTTAGAGATAGCCTAGTGCCAATTAGAAAGAGAATACTAACTAGTTTGCAATCTTGCATGAAAATTTCAATTAATTTATGTTTGTGTACCAAAAACTCATTCCAATATTTTTTGTGGGCTGAAGGGAAATGCTAGGGAAATTATTAGTAATTTTTGGCCTCCATTATTAATTATATTTTTGCATATTTAGAAAATGGGCAAAATAAATATTAAAATATTGTTTAATTGTCCAAATGGGGTGTGGGAATTTATAAAGGGAGCATATGGTAACTCCTAAAGTAGTTTGTCATCTTTATTTATGATAGATTCTATGACAGGGTCATGATAGATTCAATGACAACTCATAAATGGGGAGTTATGGTTGGCATTTAGTGGAGGAGTTACAAAGAACTATTTTTGGGTGAGCATATTGAATAAATAAAATATTATTATTTTGTATGTTGGAGGAACATCTCATAATTATTTATGATAGTTGTAAGTGGGTGGCAGAAGAGCATCTTCACTAGCTAAAAATAGTCAAGAATCAAGGAGTTATGACAATTTTAGTGGATTTAATTGGAGAGGGAATATTTACAAAGAAATTACTATTGCAATATTTTATTTTTATTATTTTTTGGCATAATGAGATGTTGGGATTTGTGCCCATAACTTCTATATAAGTCAGACAACTTCTTCAATTGACATCTTTTACCAATTTATCATTTTTCTTCACCACATGAGCACTTGTGTTCAATTACAAGATTTAAGGATGAAACCCCTTGAATTCTTGGAGATTAAAGGATGAAAATCCTTTGGTTTCTTAAGGAAAATCTCATTTAGAGGTTGTATTTTTAGTTCAAAGTTTTGTATGGATTTTTAGCATTTATTTTAAGTAGTTTGTATTTGTAGGATTGCATTGAAGGGAGCTCCAACATACATAATATTATTTTAGATTTATCCATCATTTGTATTTCTGTAATATTTGATATGTTTTAGCATTTTTATACACATTTTATTAATAATAATTAGCTCTAACATATTGTGAAGTTTCCATTCATGTGTACAAATATTATCTATCTTTCTAGCATAGTTTTTGCGTGCAAATCTGCATAATTTATTTAGTTTTTTTCACTGTATGCTCTCACCTTGACTTCATGGGATTTTGTAATTTGAAAGTAATTAAAATTTTATATAAATGTCTTTCTATAGATTTCATTTGATTATAAAATCAGATTTTAGAAAAATTAGTTTGTTTGCAACATAATAGTGCATGTCTAGCTTTCAAGTGGATATGAGTGTAATCTTTGTTTAATTGTTGTGGGTATTTTAGATTTCAGTACATTATATGTTTGGTTGTTTAAAATAATTTGAGTATTTCAAATATGAGAATATTTTAATATTATTTTGGTTGGGGACATTACAATGGTATCAGAGCTTTGATCTTGCTAGTGTGCAAGGTGAATTAAATTATTGATTTGAATCATTGCAGGATTCATTAGATCTCTAATAAAAGGAAGCAATGCATATACTTTTCATGATACAATGATGCAAATACAAAAGATCCAAGATAATATGATCAAGCCACTAGAGAAAAAAATGTAGTTGTAGAGTAGCATGCAAAACCCAGTTCCAACTAAAACATCACAAAAATAGAAGATTGACAAAATCTTTGAGGAGTATCAAGGGTAGTTTGATGCTTTCAAAGTTGTAGTAACTTTGATGATTACTTGGAAATACTTGGGAAGTGTTTTCAATAGAATAGAATTGAAGCAAAAAGCAAAAAAAATAAAAGCAAAGCCACAACAAGTTATTAGTATTAGATCATTGAGCATGAACCAAAGAAAGTTGACTTACATATGGATGAAAGAATTGAACTAGAGGTACAACAAGATAAAAAGGTTAAAGGTAAAAGTTCTATCACTAAAAACGATATTCTAGTGATTTCTAATGAATCCTCACATCAAGGAAGTGTTTGTCTTAATGAATTTGTTGAGAAAGAAACATTACATGTTAAATGTAATGATTCTATTATTCTAGTGATTTGTAATGGTGTCCAAAATACACCTATAAAAATTTCAAAACTTGAAAAGGTCGAGCCATTGTCATATAAAATTGATTTACAAAGTAGCTATGTTGATGAGTACAGAGTTGTGAAGGGTGTTGATCTTTGTTCCACTAATCTTTATTCTAAATATTTGGTCACAAGAATGGCAGTGTTGCTTCAAATCTTGTAGAAATTTCTAAATCAGCAATAAAGAGTAAATACTTTGAGGCACCATTTAATAAGGAAGATAGTAGTGGTAAATATTTATTACACCAATTTCATACCATATCATTACAAGTTTCTTTTTAACATGAGAAGGATTCTAATAGTGATGAAAAGATGAAGGGTATATCTTGCTGAAAATGGCATATAGATCCTTTCTCTTAAGTCCAAGATTGCTCATACATGATGGTATGGGATCCTGATATTATAAACAAAGAAATCCAAATAGAAGACATTGTGAAGTACATGGAGGTTGAAGTTTTTGATGAGTTCAATTTCATGGTTGCTAATAGATTCACCATTCTATGCACCTGGATAAGCAAACAACTCAATGTAACCATGGGTGAGCATAAGGTATGTAATGCATTATATGTTATGAGAACTAAAATGGTTATGGGTATATAATGGTTGCATTCCATTGGTGAGTTTCTACAGAATCATCAAAATAGGGAGCTAAAGTTTACATTTGAAGGAAAATATGTGGTGCTTGGAGGTGTCTCTAATGGATCTTTGAGAGTACAATCACAGATAAGATGAATTCTTGTAAGGGATAGGTTGCCTGGATAGAAAGTTGCTTGGTGATGGAGGGCATGCACATTATTTCATTTTCTAGTAAGTAGCATAGTCATTATTTTGATATTCAAACTCTTTTGAATCAACATAGTGTGGTGTTTTATAATACACTTCTAGGATTGCTACCATATAGATGATTCCAACATGTCATAGAGTTGGAACCAGGCTCTAAGAATGTCATGAGAACTCCTTACCATCACTCAAGGAAATATAGAGAGGAGATACCTCTTAAGGAGTTGCTTAAAATTGGTCACATTAGTTCTATCCCATTCAAGCTTCATCTGTGGTCCTTGATAAGGAAGAAGACAGAACCATGAGGATGTGCATTGACTATAGAGCATTGGACTTGAAGACATTCATCCATCCTATTCCTAGGATAAATGAGCTTAGTGATGAGTTGGAGGGAATAGTCTATTCCTCAAAAATTGATGTGAGATCAAGATACCATAAGATCTATGTCCACAAGGAAGATGTGTACAAGATATTTTTCAAATACCATTTTGACTCTTTGAGTTCTTGGTCATGCTATGTGGCTTGACTAATGCACCAACCATTTTATAATCCATGATGAATCAAGTATCTAGTGGTTAGTTGAGACAATTTATTTTGATAAAGTTTTATGATATTTAGATGTGTAGAAAAACATGGAAACGCCTAGAATTGATCCTCGAAATTCTAAAGAAACAAGCTCTATTTGCAAAAGAATCTACATGTGAAATTGATGTCACAAATATTTTATATGTGGGCCATGTCATTAGTGCTCAAGGCATGTAGGATGATACAACACAAGAAGCATTTGATAATCTTGAGAGGGTAATCAACTCATGCAATTTACTTACTATTTCAGATTTCTCACAACCATTTGCTATAGATTATGATGCTTCAGTAAAGGGTTTTGGATTGGTTACAATGCAAGGGAGGTACCCCATAACAATTAAGAGTAGAAAGTTGAAAGATTTAGAGAAGGGTTTATCTATGTATGACAAGATGTTTGTCATCATGAATGTTTTGGGAAATTTTAGAAAACATCTAGTTTGTGGCAGATGTGTGGTTGAGATAGATTACAATGGATTGAAGTTCTCGTGGACATGACTTGGAATATTTGTAACAAAAATAGGTAAGGAAACTTCAAGCTTATGATTTTGATATAGAATATATGAAGGGAAAAAAGAATGTAGTTGTTGATGCATTTTCTAGAATGCCCTCTCTTTGTTCTATTTATGTCATTTATGGTGATTGGAATATTTCTACCATGGTATAATATGCCAAGAATACATTTGCTGCTAACATCTTAGATGGAAATGCGAAGGATGACAAGTATGTGCTAGGGAACAATCTCATTTTATATAAGGATATAATCTTTCCAATGCCTGATTCTAAGATGAAATAGAAGATTTTAAAAGAGTTGCGTGATACATCCATGGTGGGGCACTCTAGATCCTACAAGATTTGTAAACATATGAGAGAGAGATTCTCATGGAGGAGCTTTGAGGAGGATGATCTCAAACACATTAGGGAATACATCTTCTAAAAAAATGAAGTAGAGCATGTATTTCTTGTAAGTTTGTTGCAACCATTGCTTACTCCCCATCAAGATTGGGAAAGTGTGTTCATGGACTCCCTCACGAGTCTTCCCAAAGTACATGGTAAAGATTGTATTTATGTTGTTGTGGATAGGCTAAATGAGTATTCATACTTATTTGCCATTTGTTTTAAATTCAAAGTACATCATGTGGTACGATTAGTTTTTAGAGAGGTGATTAGGCTACATGGGCTGCCTAAAAATATTGTTAGTGATAAAGATAGTAGATTTGTTAGTTGCTTTTGGCAAGAATTATTTTATTTTACAAGTGTATAACTCATTCCTAACACAAGTTATCGGCCAAAAATAGTTGGAAAAATAGGAATGGTGAATAAGTGGGTTGAAGGATACTTGAGGGAATATGCTTCAAAACAAAAATTAGCATGGGTTAAGTGGTTTCACTTGCAAGAATATTTCTACAACACCACCCAACATCTGTCCCTTGGTATGTTTCCCTTCATGGCATTGTGTGTTTATGATGCACTAACTTGCATTGATTCAGTGTTCACAGATAGTAGAGTGCTACTCATATGGGTACCAAATGTCATTATTATCACAAGGGGGAAAAAGTTCAAGAAATAGAGCCATCAGATAGTGTTTGATTCATTGGAGGAACCTACCTATAGAGGATGTCGCTTGGGAAGAATCAAGAATCCTAAACATTGGAATTTGCATTGCTTGAGGGTAAACGATTTTTGGAAGGGTGGACTTGCAATGTCCCATTTTCAATTAATTTATGTTTGTGTATTGAAAAATCATTCCAATATTTTTTCATAGGCTAAAGGGAAATGCTAGGGAAATAATTATTAATTTTTGGCCTCCATTATTAATTATATTTTTCATATTTAGAAAATGGGAAAAAGAAATATTAAAATATGGATTAATTGCCCAAATGGGGTACATGAATTCATAAATGGAGCATATGGTAACTCCCAAAATAGTTTGGCATCTTTATTTATGACAGATTCTATGATAGAGTCATGATAGATTCAATGATAACTCATAAATGGGAGTTACGGTTGGCATTTATTGGAGTTATAAAGAGCTATTTTTGGGTGAGCATCTTGAATAAATAAAATGTTATTATTTTGCATGTTAGAGAATAATCTCATAATTATTTATTATAATTGTAAGTGAGTGGAAGAAGAACATCTTCACTAGCTAAAAATAGCCAAGAATCAAGGAATCATAATAGCTTTTTAGTGGATTTAATTGGAGAGGGAATACTTGCAAAGAAATTAATATTGTAATATTTTCGTTTATTATTTTTGGGCATAATGGGATGTTGGTATTTGTGGCCATAACTTCTATATCATTCAGGTAGCTTCTTCAGTTGACATCTCTTGCCAATTTATCAATTTATCCGTTGACATCTCTATTTTTATTGTGGGTATTTAATATTTTAGTACATTTTATGTTTGGTCATTAAAAATCATTTGAGTATTTCAGATCTAATAATATTATAATATTATTTTGGTTGGGGACATTACATATTGCATACAACTTTTTATGCATCTCTTCAAGATCATCATCTATTTTAGGACATTGATCTAGAGATAACCTAGTGCCAATTAGAAAGGGAATACTAACTAGTATGCAATCCTACATGGAAAAACACTGCAAAATAGTGTCAACACACTTATTTTGATTTAACCATAATTTTCTATTAACTTGATCCTTACAAATTTATATACCCAAGATATATTTTATAGCTTCTAAATCAATCATATCAAATGTACCAGATAATTGACCCTTAAGTTCTCTAATCATCCCATTATTATTTCTAGTAAATAACATATCATCAACATATAGGATAATGATTATCAACTAATCATCAATTAATTTCAAATAAACATAGCGATCAACTTCACTTCTAACAAAGTCACAATCTAATGCGAAACCATTCAATTTATGATACCACATTCTTAGTGACTACTTCAAACCATTCAAAGATCACTTAAAGTTGTAAACCAAGTGCTCCTATCCCTTCACCACAAAACTTTTAGGTTTCATAAATATTTCCTCATCAAGATTGCCATGTAGAAAAGTTATTTTTACATCCATTTAATTTACCTCTAAATCAAAAGTAGCATTTTAGCCATAGGAGAAAATATCTCCCCCAAATCCACTTTGTCAACCTAGGAGTAATCCTTTTCCAGTAACTGGGCCTTGTACCACTCCAATTTACCATCTACCTTGAATTTCTTTTTAAATACCCATTTACAACCAATGGCTTTCCTCCCCTTAGGCAACTCAACTAGATCCCATGGGTCACATTTGTCCAAATCCTTTTTTCATCTTTCATGGCCTCTAACGAGGACCGATGCTCATCTAAAGACAAAGCTTCCTTCATAGATCTAGGTTTGTTGTTAGTAAACAATAAATTGAATATATAACTATAGTTAGAAGGACTATAGCTTTTAATCAGATTACATTGTCTAGTGGACCTTCTAAGAGGTGTAGGATGAGGCTCATGTTGTTCCTCATCTGAACTTGAATTTAAACCTTCTCCTTCCTCATTCTATCCATCCTACTATTGTCTTATATTTGCTTCTTCTTATAGATCATTCTTACTATCAAAATGCATTGGTTTTTTAGGATTATCATGAGGTTGTTCATCCTTTGGAAATTATCTAAGCCCCTTAAATATAGCATCCTTAGAATATAACATTTCAATGCTACAGGATCCCAAAGTTTATAACACTTAATGTTCTTTCCATAACCCATGAAAACACACTTGTTATCCCTAGAGTCAAGATTAGAATGTTTCTCTTTTGGAACATGAACATATGCCTCATTACAAAAAATTCTAGAATGAGAAACCAATGGTATTTTTCCTATCCATACCTCATATAGTGTTTTGTCAATTAGAGTAGAAGTGGGAGCCTTGTTAACCAAGTAACGAGTAGTGTGTATATCTTTTGCTTAGAAATGTTGTTCAAGCTTAGCACTACTTAACATGCTTCTAGCTTTGTCCATAAAAGTCTTGTTCATTCATTCTACCACTTTATTTTGTTGCAGAGTATATGGAGTTGTTTTCTGTCTAACAATCCTTGCATGCTTGCAATAATCATCAAAACATCTAGAGCAAAAATCACCACCATTATTTGTTCTCAAAAAATTTACTTTCTTATATGTATGTTTCTCAACAAGTGCTTTAAACTCTTTAAATGTATAAAATATATTAGATTTATGCTTTAGAAAGAAAACCCATGTAAATATATAGAAGTCATTGATAAATGAAACAAAGTAGCAAGATTTTCCAATGAAAGGAACATCCACAGGACCAAATACATCATTATGAATAACCTCCAAATTTTTTGATGTAGGAGCATTGGTCTCTCCCTCAGTTTTAGTTTTCATTGTTTGTTATTTACATCTATTTTTAGGGTCATTGTACCCAATTTTGTTTTAGTTTTATTGTGTGGTTTCGTTTTGGGAGATCATGTAGCCTTTGAGGCTTGGAACCAAGTTTCCTGCCAAAAACTCACATTTAAAATTTGAAATGATGGAATGGTTTTCCCCTTGGCTAATCCACCTTATGCAAAGTTTACAAAGTTTCCACCAAGGCAAAAGGTTGAAGTTGTGTACATTGAAGCATTTAGGTAACAAAAACTAGGGACTTTCATCCCACTTCCACTGAGCTCCACACATAGAAGAGGTAGTTAGGGATTTTATGGAGTTAGTTTCACATGGTTCTTGGAGTGTTAGATAGTTTTAGGGATTGGGATTTGTTCATCAGAAAAAGAGATTGAGATTGAAGATTGAAAAGTAGAAAAAAGGAGACAGAGGAGAACTGCAATTGGGCAGTGACAGGGAATAGTTCTGGAGACACTAGATTGGATGACAATAATAGATATCACATGGGGATAGAAAGAAAAAGGAGAAGTGTGCAAGTTGGGAATGTAGCTAGAACAATTTCTTTGTAGAAGATGAACCTTCTCAAGAGATCAGAGTAAAAAGACTGGAGGCATTTTGGAAGATAAAAGCTTCCCTAATTTGGCATGTGTAAGACCCTCGATGAGGGATTGAGGGTAAAAAAAGTCTTCTTTAAAAAAAAATCAAATAACTAGTGATAGTGTTTCAAGGTGCAAACAAATTTGTTTGAAGTTCCATTACTGGAAGTCTGTGACTGCGGGTATCCTCTATTGAGAGATAAGTTCACTATCACCCACATGAGTGACAGATAGATGTTTGGATTTTTATTAACTCATTTAGATCTTAGTGCTCTGTTTTATGTACATTGGTGGATTGTTTTGTTCACATTGTTTGAACTGTTTGTTTACACATTTTCAATTAAAAAAAAGACATTCTAGTCTTGATTCTGCTGACTGTCCAAAGAAAGACAGTGATATAGAGCAAGGGAAACTGAGATTTGAATTATTTGTGACAACCACTATCACCATTTTGGTATCAGAGCGGGAATATCTGGGAGTGGAAGTTTCCCAAGCTAACAAGATTTTGTATAATTATGTGTGTTGAAGCTTTTATAGGTTAACTCTTGTGAAGCAGAAAGTTAGAATTTGGTGATAGAGAAAAGAGAAGGACTTGGGTACCAAAGGACTAGGCAAGAGAAAAAGAAAAGAAGCCTAAGGTGAGGTACCAAGAAGACAAGAAAACAAGATGGCATAGACTTGTTAGAGGGCATAGCTAAGATGTTGAGAAGAGAGAAAGATAGAAAGATGTAGCAACATGCTAAGGAAGAAAGCCACAAGAAGGGAGATGATATGAAGATAAATATAAGAAACCAAGATTTAGAGTTGGATACAGAGATGATTGAGTTAAGAAAGGATCTAGAGAGGTGTAATCTCTTGGTGAAGCTATGGTTGGAGGAAAGAAGCCAAGAATATGGTTGGAAATTGAAAAGGAGATTGAAGTGGCCTATAGAGCTACTTTTCAAGATAATAAGAAGGCAAAGGATGGATTCCTTGAGAAGAGAAGAAGAGAACATGAGAAAAGCCCATAGAGGTTTGAAAAGCAAAGAGTTGCCAAATGAGCAACATAAAAAGGAAGTGGAGTTGCCAAGTGAGCAACATGCACATGAAGTGGTAAAGGGAGTTCTCATTGTGGAGAACATGAGGGAAAATAAGAAAGAATGGAGAGAGGAAGAAGTGCAAAAAAAAATAACTTGAAGAAGAGATTAAAGAAGAGAGGAGAGTGTCAATGAAGGAGGCACTTATAGAGACATTTTAGTCTCTTGTTTTATAATCTAATGTTGTGTTTGAGTTTGTGTATGCAGGTATGTGAAACCTTATAAGAAAGGTCAAGAATAAGACTTTGAAGTTGACAAGAGACGGGGCAAGTAGAGCACCCATGGACAAAGATGAAGGTGAGAGAAGGAAGAAATAATTTGCAGCAGTCCACCAAGAAGAGATACCTTGCAAAGTGCCTGAGGATGATGATGGTGTTGAAGTCTTCCAACATGACAATGAAGATGTTGAAGATACACTAGAGTTCCATGATACTTTAGAGAATGTTGCAAAAGAAGGAAAGGAAGCATACAAAAATGAGTTTGCAAGCAATGAAGTCAAGGAAGAAAGAAAATCCATGTAGCAGGCCATTGAACAGGTAAATAGAAGTAAAAATATTGGTTTTGATCATGTATGTGGAAATGAGAATGTAGATATACAGGTTGATAGGGAGAAGAGAAAATTTGATCTCTCAAGTCTTTCAAGCAATCATGGATACAAGGTGCCAAGTTGGCTTAATAAATTAGTTGTTGAGGTAAGGCATACAAAGTTCAAACAAGAAGTTGTTTATGATGGAATTTCTAGCAGCAAATAGGTACAATGCATGAAAGACATGATAGGGTTCAAGGGGAACCAAGACCATAAGGCAATTTTTCAAGAATGAAAGCATAAAGGAGGTGTTCTAGAGAAGAAATCAATCTATCGATCAAGGAGAACAAGTGCAACAATGAACATATATCAACCTAAAGCTATGGGGAACAAAGTGTGGTTGGTCAAGAGCATGAAAGAGGTAGAAGAAAGGGGTGCTGCAAGACATAGTGAGGAGGAAACACTTCAAGAGAACATACGATATGAAGGAAAGGTCAAGTCCAATGAACAAGAGATCATGATTAAACCAACCAAGAATGAAAAGATGATATTGCAACATGGTAGTCCAAGACAACAAGATGAAAATTATGAAGAAGAGCCCAAAAGATTGAAATATTTCCAAGAGAAACTTGGAAGCAACTTGAGGAGAACACAAGCAAGGTGAAAGGTAATAAAGTTGATTTGGATGTTTTAAATAATGATGTTTTTGAGTCATTGAATGAGATCATTGAAAGGGGAGATAAGGCAAGGAAGAAAGTGTTTGTGGTAAATAATATGCAGCAAAGAGAGGGGTATAAGTTGACATATAAAGATGGGGATCTTCAAGAGATCTTAGCACCTAATGAAGAGAGAATGAAGGAAGATTTCATACCTATGACAATGACTAGTGAACAAAAATATAGAGCAATTCAAGTAAGAAGCATGCTAGGCGTGAAAGAAGGGAAGAGTTTAGAAGAAGATCTTGTTGATTTCAGAGGTCTAAGATCAGTTCATATATTGGAGGAAGTGGAGCCCAACACCAAAGAAGAATATGGAGAAGAAATAGAACAAATATTCTCTAGAATTGAGGAAGAAAGTGGGGAGATATATGATCCTTCATTGAAAGAAGAATTGAGGAGGTTAGAAGAGGTATTTAACCCTCCAAGAGAATTGTTTGCATGTTCAAATCAACATCCAAGGTTCATTGATGAACTCAAGGAAGGATCAAGGCATCCAAGAACAAAGCAAGGACAAAGCAAGTTGGTGAAGGAAGATTTGAATGAGACATTGTTTGAGGGCATGTTTGAAAATTAGCTACTTGAAGATGACAAGAAAGCAAAGAATGAATTCCACATAAGACTACGATATCTTGAGATCAAGGAAGGCTGAGAATAAACAAGAAAGATGTGAATATACCTAAGAAATGAGTTATTCATGGAAGTGGAGAAAGAAGAGTGAGGAAGTGATATTGTCTAATATGTTTATGGCTTGTATAGGTCCAACAAAGAGAGAAATTCAAGATGAACATGAGGATGACTTCATAAAGCATGAGCCTTCATATCAAAGGCTAGAAGATGACAAAAATCAAAACAAGAAGTTAACTGACGTTGGCATGAATGAAGTTCAAGAGTGTCTTTCAGCTAAGCAAAGAGTAATAGTGAGTGTAGAACTAATAATAGAAACTGAGATGAAGGCAACAACAATAAATCAAGCACAAGAAGAAGAGGATGAGGAAATGGAAAGTATTAATGACACATATGAATGAGAGACAAAGTTTTGGAGTCTTGCAGCTAAGAAAGAGATAAGAAGGAGAAGATACAAGAAGAAAGAGGCAAACAAAAGAATGGAAACCAAGAAATTCAGAGCACACAAATCCAAGCATGGATAGGATCCTGGGGAGGACAAAGAAGATATGAGAATGCAAAAAAATTGTAAGAGGAAAAATAAAACCATCATTTGAGATGGAACTCAAATTTCTCCCACCTAAGGAGCTTGATGCAGGAGCATTGGTCTCTCCCTCAATTTTGGTTTTCATTGTTTGTTATTTGCATCTATTTTCAAGGTCATTGTACCCAATTTTGTTTGTGTTGTTGTGTGGTTTCGTTTTGGGAGATCCTATAGCCTTTGAGGCTTCGAACCAAGTTTCCTGCCAAAAACTCACATTTGAAATTTGAAATGATTGAATGGTTTTCCCCTTGGCTAATCCACCTTATGCAAAGTTTACAAAGTGTCCACCAAGGAAAAAGGTTGAAGTTGTGTACATTGAAGCATTTAGGTAATAAAAACTAGGGACTTTCATCCACTTCCACCAAGCTCCACACATAGAAGAGGCAATTAGGGATTTTATGGAGTTAATTAGTTCCACGGGGTTCTTGGAGTGTTGGACAGTTTTGGGGATTGGGCTCTATTCATCGGAAAAAGAGACTGAGATTGAAGATTGAAAAGTAGAAAAATGAAAGACAAAAGAAGGAGATAGACGAGAACTGCAACTAGGCAGTGACAAGGAACAGTTTTGGAGACACCAGATTGGACAACAATAACATATATCATGTGGGGAAAGCAAGAAAAAGGAGAAGTGTGCAAGTTGGGAATGTAGCTGGAACAATTTCTTTATAGAAGATGAACCTTCTCAAGAGATCAGAGTAGGAAGACTAGAGGCATTTTAGAAGCTAAAAGATTCTCTAATTTGGCATGTGTAAGACCCTCAATGAGGGATTAAGGGTAAACAAAGTCTTCTTTTAAAAAAAAATCAAATAACCAGTGACAGTGTTTCAAGGTGCAAACAAATTTGTTCGAAGTTCCATTACTGGAAGTCTGTGACTGTGGGTCCTCTGTTGAGAGATAAGTTCACTGTCACCTACATGAGTGGCAGATAGATGTTTGGATTTTTATTAACTCATTTGGATCTCAGTGCTCTGTTTTATGTACATTGGTGGATTTTTTTGTTCACATTGTTTGAACTGTTTGTTTACACATTTTCAATAAAAAAAAGACATTCTAGTCTTGATTTTGCTAACTGTCCAGAGAAAGACAATGATATAAAGCAAGAAAAATTGAGATTTGGTTTAGCTGTGATAACCACTGTCACCAATTTCTTTAGTTCTAGTATTGTTTTGCATACACATAATGTTCATAGAAATCAAAGTCAGTAGAGTAAGTAGACAAACCATTGACCATCTTTTTATTAATGAGGGTTTTAAGACCCTTCTCACCAATGTGACTCATCTTGTGGTGCCATAGTTTACAAGAAATAGAGTTATCAGTTACATTCACAAAGTTATAGAAAGTAGATGCTTCCAACCTAAACAGGGTGCCACACCAAGTACCCCTAGTCAACATCGAATTTCCTCTGCTCAACCTATAATCACTCTTCTAAAAAATAACATGCACCTATTAATCATTCATTTTAGATATATAAATCATGTTTTTTAGATAAACTAAGGATATGCAATACATTCATGAGAGTTTTTACCCAACCATCGCTGAAAATTAATTTTACGTCCCCTCAGCCCATAATCTTTCATGTGCTATTGTCCTTGAGGAAAACTTCCCCACCATCGTAAGATGTGTAAGCTAAGAACCACTCCCATTAAGAATTCATGGTACCTAATGCACTTGAATCTATCAACCAAGAGTCATCATAAGTCATATTAGCAAAAAAATAAAAACATTAGTAGCTTCGTCATTAGAGGATTTATCCATAGAGGTATCTTCATCATTTGTTTCCTTATTCCTACATCCCTTCTTGAGATGTCCCCATTTTCCACAATTCCAACACCTCAATCTACACTTACCAGGTGTCTTGAACCTTAGATCTATCCTTAGACTTGTCCTTACTACATTTCTACTTGTCCTTGCCTCTCTTTAGATCTTCCCCGCACATGCAATGCATACTTAGACCCATCCTATGAAGTCTTTCTGCTCATCTCCTTTGTAAGAAAGGAGTCAATAAGAGCATCCAACTTTGGATTTATCGAAGAACCACTAAGTGCAAAAATTATATTATCCCAAGATTCAGACAATTAACAATAAAATACACATCCTTTCCCTCTATCTTCACATCAACCAACTATAACTGACTCAAGATTAGATTAAATGCATTCAAATGTTCTGTAATTAAATCGCCATCCTTCATTTTAAGATAATGCAATTTTATTTCCAAGAATAACTTATTTATGAGACTGTTTAATAAATTTTTCCTATTCTATTCCAGAAATTATATGTAGTAGATTTGTTAGAAGCATTCAATAGAACATAATTGAATAAACACAACCATCTTGTGCCTCATACTTTTTTAATCAATTTTTACTCATTCTTCATCTGATAATCTATTTGGCTTCTTTTCACTTGTCACAACAATCCATTGATCTCTTTCTTTCAAGAGTGTTAGTGTAAAAAGTGATTTTACCTAACTAATTATTATCCTACCTAGTTGGTCCTATTAACACTAGTCACTTGACCTCACTTAGAGACTTTTTATTATGGTCTCACCTCATGAGTGCACTACATGTATCCTCACACTTGTCCCAAGTGTACCCACATGTGTCACACCTTTGGAGAGGTAGTCAATTGTTCAGTCCTACCTTCCTCCTCACCCTTGCCTTTAAATGCAAGGGCTTCTATGTACATTTTACACACTTTTGTATGATAGTTTTTGGCTTTGTTCATTGTGTATATTTATCTTTGTGGAAGTGTTGTTTGATATTGCAAGTTGATCTTGGCCCTCTACAATGTTTTTGATATATCAGGCAATTTTTTAAGGATTTTGGCATGTTCGTGGCTAGTTGCAAGCATATGGTCAAGGTTTTGTTGGTTCATTTTTGTGTGGTTTAATTTATTGTAGGGTTTTCTTGTGTTTGTTTAGCGTTCTAGTGTTTCATGTTATGAGCATTGATTAACATTTGAATTTAGGGCTCAATCCAAGGATTTTTCCTATTGATATTTTTTCTTTGTAGACCAAAGGTCATCATTCCATTGAACATCCTCCATCACTGGTGTCTTGCATGCTATGGTCTTGTCAAAAATCCAAGAGGCCAATCGAGGGATTTGTGGGCTCTTTTGTTTTTTTCATTATGTGCCACAGAGGATTTCAACAGACCACCACCAAATTCTCTCCACGACGCTTGCGGTTAGGGTTCCAGGGTTTGAACATTATTTCGAATGTTTTGAAAAATTTACAACCTTGTTTGTAAACATTAGTTTCATTGTTTATACACATTATTTGCAAATTATTCTCCAACAAGCCACTAGGAATCTCCACCGCCCAAGCAGTCTACACCAGTGAGCCATCAGGGTTTCTATGTCTGCCACCTCTATGTTGATGACAACTTTGCCAATAGATGGCTAGCACACCATTTCAAGTGGCACTCTACCCCACCTTCACCCTAGTGCCATCGATGGTGCCACTATCACCCCACTAGCCACTGATGGAGCCAGCACTGTTACCACCAAGGGGCCACCAGGCCTTTCTTAATGTTTGTAAAGGAGGGATTTTTTCCTTTTTGCGATATCTTGCACCTGGCGAGTCATATTTTTGAACTTGAATAGTTGACGGAAAGCTAGTTCTGTCCATTATGAAGTGATGTAATTATTTTCCCCCCATTTTTCTATAACTTTATGGGATTTGCCTCTGAAAGTTAGATTTGCACTCTTTTTTTGACCTTTTTTCAACAAGGCATAACTTTTGCCCACATTATCAAAATTTAGCATTTTTTTAGACTTATTAGAAAAACATAAGGAATCTAATGGTACATGTATTTTTTGCATTGGAAAGCCTATTTTCCTAGAAATTTGTAAATTAAGGTCGTGTATTATAAATGGTTAATTTGGGCTTCCAACTTGCACAATTGTACTCAAAATATTGTAATTTTTCTGGGGAGCATATTTTACAATATTATTTGTTTTGGGGGGGTTTAATTTTTAGATTTTTTCAATTTTTGAGGGTTGTAAGGCATGTTTGAACTATGTATTCTTGTGGTCACCTCATGACATAAACTAAACAATTGTCCCTTTTTGGATAATTGTAAGAACTATATAACACCACATTTGTTTGTAGATGCACTATCATAAAATACCAATCTGATTTTATGTTTTGGGGATTCTTGTACATCAAATTGTGCCTTTTTTTACTCACACTACCTATAAAGTGTCATGGGGGTTCTTGTGTATGCCTTGTTTTGCAAACACAAACTTCATAATCCTCGTGTGTGTGCCTTGTTCATTGCACACCCTTGTTTGGTAGTTGGTTGTTCATACATCATATTAGACTTGATGTTGCATCTACATCCATTTACACACCTTTGTGCCACATTTTAGTTGATTTGCCAATACCTCTCCCTTGTTAGCATTATCGGGGGTATCATCACATGGTTATGCTAATGCTTCCTTTGTTTTGCTTTGGAGTGAGCTATGTATCCATTTTTTATTCATATATACTAGGCAAATGCAACAACTAATTATCCATGTATTTCGGTAAGATGGAGCACATACCATATAGACACTATTATATTCTTGTTTATGGAGGTGACCTTCTACCTTATTTAGTTGATCAGTATTCATGAGACTTTGGTATCTTTGTAGAGCACCACATGCACATATAGTAGTGTTAATGAGGTCACTCATGTAATGTTTTGTGTCTCTTTAATTGTAGTATCATCTATATTTTTGACTACACAAATTATTTTTCCTTTTTTCCATCTGTGCATTTATGGTTGAGTAGTGTGATTGAGAGCAATCATGTAGTGTTTTGTGCCTCTCTTATTCTGATCTACATTCATTGGAGGGTTCTTTTATTCTAGTAGAAGTTGGTTGTTCATTGACAGAGTTTATAGCTTCTACATGCTTCAGGAGCTCTTCATGTTCCTCATCTTTCAAGGACATCTTTTGAGGAGGTTTATTTGTTCCTCTCTCTCTCTTTTAGAGAGGAGTTTTTTCACATAGTCTTTTCTCCTTTTCTCCATTTGTGAGAGATCTTTTGTACACGGGCACCTCATTAGGCCTTGTTGCTAGGACCCATCCTTGCATCTTTTAGTGTTTATCTTTATCCCTAAGTATCACTTAAGGGGGGTGTTAGTGTGAAAAGTAGTTTTACCTAACTAGTTATTATCCTACCTAGTTGGTCCTATTTACACTAGTCAAGTAATCTCACTTAGAGACTTTTTTCTTTTGGTCTCACCTCATGAGTGCACTACATGTGTCCTCACACTTGTCCCAAGTGTGCCCACATGTGTCACACCTTTGGAGAGGTAGTCAGCCAATCATCCAATTCTACCTTCTCTCCTCTTTGTCCTACATAAACAAGGAGCCTATTGTACTTTCTAATCTTTACATTTTTAACTCATTTGTATGATTGTTTTTGTCTTTTTCATTATGCATATTCATCTTTGTGGAAGTGTTGTTTGATCTTGCAAGTTGATTTTGGATGATCCTGTGATAAGTAAAAAATTAGGTTAATAAGATCAAGAATAGCCATGAAAACCTAACCCTACCATCATCAAAGAATCTAATCCAAATGAAATCAAAAGCATGCAATTCAAGCACAATATCACCTAGATTGTGTGATTCCTTGTTTATGATGTGGATTACTTCAACAATGAACAATTATGAAGATAAAAGATGCCATGATGGATGAATGATAATGACGATAAGCTAAATGGATGCTATGAATACTCAAGTGCTCAATATGCTCAGGATGATAATGTAGACGCTATATGAATGCTGGATTAGGTGTAGTATGGAATGAGAGGATGTTTATATAGAACTCAACCAAAATCAATCAACGGTGGAGATTCAATGGCTATGTGAATGGCTAAGATTAAATGATAGACATAGGTGAATGTGAAGATGACAAGTGGAGGGAAGATAGGCTTATGTGTGACTGTATACATAAAAAGTGCTACATGTGAAAGATATTAAATAAAAAGATGTAGTACCACTTATCTTTTTTAAATGAAAGAGGCACACATGTCGGCTCATGAGATAAATGATAAGAGAAATTAATTAAATAAACAAAATTTATTTAATTAATTGGAAAATGGGCTTATGAAAGGAATTTTTAATTAAATAAATAAGATTTATTTAATTAAAAATAGAAGAATGAAGATAATTAAATAATTAAAGATTGTTTAATTGTAGCTTAGAAGAAATAGCTAATGAATTAATTAAATAAATATAATTTTTTTTAATTAATAGAAGAAATAGATGTGTTAGGGATATTGCTCAAGTGTGTTAGACAAATGCAGATGATGGATAATGCGATATTTGAATGGTAGTGATAATGAGTCAATTTTGGGTGTCTACATTTTGCCCCTCTTTGATACAATGTTCGATAGGAAATTGTGTCAAAGAAGATACGATATTCATTCGATAAACAAGGTTATGCCCCAGTGTAATTGGCAGGTGATGCCCCCTCGAGAGGTAAGCCAGGGTAACCAGGAAGGGCTAGATTGGCTCGCAATAGAAGAAAAAGATAGGACACAAGGTTGAAATGAAGAAAAAAGGGTTGGGTGGGAGAAAATGGGATAAGGTAGAAGAAAATAGGCTTTGGCATAGAAGAATTAGGGTTTGGATAGGGCTATAAGTAGGTTCTTCAAGGGCAAATAGGCTCATTTGTGCTTAGTTGTGTTCAAAAAGCTATAGAGATCTAGAGCTCCTTAGAGTTGGTGTGTGACGAGAGTTGGAGAGCTATCAGGATGGTGATTCCACGCAGAGATCATCGTGCTAAGTGAGTGAGGACACATGGACGACCAGAGGGAGTAGGCATACCGGTATGTATCGAAACTTTTGCTAAAAGCATGATTTTGATAGGCTAGAAGTGTCATAAATACACACACGTCACCATAAGCGACAAGGTCTTAGGATAGGCAGTTCAGGTCACTTAGGAAGAAAAATAGGTCGCTTAGGGTAGTTGAGGTTGCTTATAGGCACGACTTGGTCACATATGGAAATAATAGGTCGCTTTTAGTTGGCTAGACAAATATAGGCAAAATGCGCATAAAAAATAAAAGCAAGTCACTTATGGGCTAAAAACAAGCGCATGCATAGGTTCAGCTCGCTTGTAAAGAAAAGATGCTCGCTTGTAGGATATAAATCACATATAGGTAAAAGGCATACACATATAGAAGTATAGCTTGCACTTGGTCAATAAGCAGTCGCATAGGTAAAATAGGTCGCATGCAAGTAGCAGATAAGCGCATATGAAAAAATGAGTCACTTACAGTAGATAGAAGCTGGTATAGCAGTAAACGATGCAGTTTGAATAGCAGTTGTATGTAGCGGAAGGTACTGACATGATGAATGAAATGATGTAGGATATACTACTGCCTTTGTTATCACGAGAGCCACATCCTAGGGATTTACAGTTGGTGAGATTGTTGGATGCAGAGGAGCGACTAGTGTTAGAGATCCTCGGCTTAGAGCATGTGTCTAGATTGGAGCCAGTGCAGGTACATCGAGGATTGATGATGGCGATGGTGGAGTGATGGATGAGCGAGCATAGTTCTTTTTTGTTGTTGATAAGAGAGGCGACGATCACACTAGAGGATGTGTTTCGGATTCTGCAGATTCCTATAGATGGGGACCAAGTAGATTATGATCCTGATATGGGTCCAACTGCGTTTAGGAGATTGTTCAAGACACCAGACATTGGAGCAGAGGGCTCAGAGATTCTTATGGCAAGGATGGAGGAGTTATGTGATAGACTGCAACAAGTGGTAGTAGCTATTATCAGATGGCTAGTGGGAGACAGACAGGAGAGAGGGTTTCCAGTAGGATGGGGGATAGTGATGGAGGGGATGTTCTCCTATGGGATGAGATATGCATGGGCGGAGTGTGTGCTTGGATAGCTCTATCATTTCCTACATGATTGTGCATATATGTTCGGGGCTAGTATGTTGGCAGTTGTTACAGTTTTGCATGTGTGGACTTATGAGCATATTCCAATGATGAGACCAGAGGGATGGGTGGCTAGAGCAGCAAGAGAGCCTTATGCTAGGATGTATAGAGGAGCTTTGACATACCGGCAGCGCAGAGGACTAGTGTGCTGGCGAAGGATGTTGGATGAGGTAGATAGATTTATATGGAGGCCATGGCTGGGATGTGAGAGATGGGATGAGGAGGATGCTGCGCTTGTCTATGCTAGGCAGGGGAGATATATTTTTGGACATGGGATATACATTATGGAGTGCTATTTGCCCGAGAGGGTGTTGAGACAGTTTGGGTTGCCACAGGCAGTAACAGTTGGTGATGCCATTTTTGGGAGGACTAGACATGAGGTTTTTGATTGGGGGCCGGAGGTTGTGGTTGACACAGATTTGGTAGAGAGAGAGGGGCTACAGCTAGTTGTATGGCAGTGGGGATAGGGTCTTGCAGATCCAGGCACGCTACCAGATTATGATGCATACTGGGTGATAGCAAGACCGACATAGCTGACACGGGTTGGAGAGATAGGAGATGGAGAGACCAGTCAAGAGGAGATGATGACAGGCTCCACCAACGTAGGCTGTTGTACCAGCAACGCTAGGGATACAGATATAGGGATAGGTGCAGGGACAGCCTCAGATACTTGCACAACCTCAGGGGCAGATATTAGAGGTGACAATGTTGGGATTCAACAGCTGCGGAGGAGGATTAGAGAGGAGAGGAGATGGAGGCAGCAGGCTTAGATGAGATTGAGGAGAGTGGAGTTGGATCGACACCAGGTAGTGATTGGCTTGCGGCATGCTAGGGCTCAGGCTTAGACATACCAGGCTCAGTTACAAGTGAGAGTGCAGGCTGGGGATGGGCAGGATGATGGTGCGCTTGCTAGAGTGACAGGAGAGAGAGATGCAGCTAGACAGGCAAGAAAATGATGAGATTAGAACGAGATACTGCCATACAATAGATGCAGGCGATGAGGGTAGAGAGAGATGGTCTGTGGGTAGAGAGGGATATAGCTGTGCAACAGCTATAGGGGATGACTAGTGAGCAGGATAGAGTAGTGACTACATTGGGTACAGATGGGGCTACGATGTATTTGGCCACACAGTTGACACAGGTACATGCAGAGCTACAAAGAGTATAGGGTGAGGCAGAGTATTATAAGGGTTTATACTATGGGGCTGTGCCAGCAAAGCAGAGGCAACCTAGCTTCAGGAGTAGGTCAGGAGCTTCAGGGTCACGAAGGTCAAGTGGATCTTGATCTGTAGCCTCAATGATGGGGCCACTGAGAGATAGGGGCACAGGTACAGGACCTAGTGGTGGTGGTCAGGGCGAGGGAGCTGCCAGTAGTCACTAGGGCTACTCTGTTTATGTAGATTATGTTGTATCATGATGAGGCCTAGAGCCGCTTGTACATACATTCTTTATGGCTCAGCTTGTATATGTAGACACTTGTATATTGACACATGCATATATATATATATATATATATATGATGGCATATTGCTTATCTACATGATGATGTAATGGATGTACTATGGGTATTATGATGATTATGCATGTTGTATGTGTATTTTCATGGATTATATATGGATGTTTATGCAAATGAAATGAATGGACATGTATGATAATGCAAATATGTAGATGGTAATGATATGATATGGACTTATGCATATAGATAGATAGTAATGAGATGATATATGATGGGCTTGTGTATGTCTAACACACTTGTTTTGCAGGATAAGAGACGTGGAAGAAGGACGATGGAAATGATTGATCTTGGTTGAGGACTATATAGATGAATAATAGGATGAATATACGGTACAATGGGCAGATTTTTAAGTAATTGCTCAAAATGAAAAGAAATGCAATCCTTGTGTTTGATATAGCATGTGGATGTTATGCACCAGGGTATAGAAGACCAAGGTGTCGAGATATCCAATGTGAAACTAGCATGCTACAATCTTGTCTGAACACATGAGGTCAAGATGTTGAACCCACATGCACAAGATATGAATAACAACTAGTGTTTCGAGATGGACTTTGACGCTACAAGCAATGGTTTGAGCTTATCTCCACTACGCATAATGACAGCTTGTTGGTTATATGTATGGAGCTAGGCTTGACATAGAATAGTCTCAAGTGCATAAGAGACTGTTTAGCTTCTCAGATGCTAGAGATATTGATATGTAAGATGCTAATCCCAACACATACAAGACACCAATATGCTTAGGAAGAGAATAAGATCATCCCATAGACACAACATACGAAAGAAATGTGACCATGCCTCATTCCTTACTTCATCGCAACATACCAAGATATAGATAGATCAAGGCAGTCTTGATTAGGCATAGAAAAGGGACAAAAGATAAATCAAAAAGATAAAACAAAGATACTGTCATCATGTTCTCTTGCCAAATTTAGGTGCTCTTAGATGGATTTAAGCTGGGGCCTTGTTAAGAGGAAAGCTGCATCCTGTTGAAGGCTAAAGATGTTGATAAACTGCTATAGCAAATGTTGGCTTAAGGCATGTGGACAAATAGCTTCTGGTTTATTCTTGATTGGTTAAAGTGCTAGAGCTTTCAGTATACACATAGTTTGCTTCTTGCTTGAGCTGATCAAAGAGAAGAAAATGGAAGATAAGAGAAGATGAAGAAGATGGCGCGGATCATCTGTGATTGAGTATTGGAAACTTCCTTCGTATTCCAGACTGCCTACATACCCTGTATCCATGGGATCAAAGCACATTTACGATGAAGATGAGACATGATGAATATGTAGTTCTGGGTTTTATTGATGATGTGTGGGATGAAAAATAGAAGAATGTGAAATGAAATATTTAAGGATGATTAGAAGAAAGATGAAAGATGGATGATGAAAAGCAGGATATTGTCTTAGCCTGAATCAGAGTGCTTCCTTCGCATCTCAGATTGCCTACATACCCTGTATCCACGGGATCAAGGCTTTAACGATAGAGCTGGGATGTAGTTCTTGCTTATTACGCTGGTGAGTGATGTTGAAAGAATCAACTAATTGCTTGAATGTTTGCATTGGCAATGTTTTTGCTACGTTTGGATGTCGGTTGAGCGTGAATTGATTGCAAAGATATGAATCCTGGTTGCAATGTTTTTTCCATGTTTGTCGTTGGATGAATGCTATGGTTGAAGTTGAAAGTTTGCTGTGTTGTGAGCTAAAGTGTTTGATGTGTTATGTGCTAGAGCTAGCGGTATCCACTTCCAAATAAGACTCAACAAATGCCCCCAGTGCGAATGAGGTTTATTATGAAGAAGCGACAATGGAGAATGCATGCGGTCAAGATGCTAAGGTGCCAAAAGATATAGTTATCGCAACAATGTCTCAAGTATGATAGCTAGCATTGATAGAGGTGAAGGCGGAAAGCTGTTTATTACGATGACATGTGGTGTATGATATGGATTATGTGGGATAAGATGGTGAAATATGCTAGGAAGAGTGGTGATCAAACAAACCAAGTAGATAATGTAGGCTGGTCACTACACATAGCGCCTATTTGCTAGGTTTTCACTATGGTACTTATCCAAGGCACCTGTTTACCAAGTTTTCACCAGAGGACGGATTATTTATCTTATATTATCATATTTTTTTTGTTATCCAAAGTGCCACAAAGTGCTTTTCACTATTGGATGGATTTTTTTTGGGATAGCTGATTACACATGGCGCATGTTTGCCAGGTTTTCACCAAGGTAATGGATAGGAGGGACTCAAGTGTCTAGTTCAATGGATGTTGGTAGTCCCGTTAGAGATGGATGTCATCGCATGGACTATGTTGTTATGCTTCGAGATGTTGGTAAGGGATTGCATGGATTGAAGATGGATGAGGAAGAATAGTGGATGGAAGGCTAATGGATTATGTTAGACTTAGGATAAGAGGCTTATGCAAAAGCATGGACCATAGGAAGGTGATAGGGGAAATATGTAGGATAATGGATGAAGGATGGAGATATGGAGGTATTTGGATTGTGGGATGGAAGGGAACCATGACCAACAGTTGCACACACCACTAAACATTAAATCTTTAGATGGAAAGGTCAGTGTAGGGAGTGAAAGAGATGCTTGCTTAGGGGATGGGTGATGGAGTGATGTAGGAACCCACAGATACTTAGTATTTTTATGATTTTTGCTTTGCTTGTGGGATTTTTAGATGAAATGGGATGTTTGGATGGAATTGGAATGTGAGATGGAAGAAGACAATTGGGATTCTTTTGTTTGAGATATGGATAAGGATGCCTCATTCGGCCTGCTTGTTTGTTTGCTTGGGAACCCAAACCATTAGGGGTGTAGGCTCTTCTTGTGGATGTATAGGCTTAGCTAGCTTTTTAGATGTATTAGGCTGTGATTCTTTTCTTTGATGCCCTAAGGCATGAGAATCTTTAGGATTCTTGGTAGGATTTTTAGCTTTAGAGGTAGAGGCATCCAAATTTTTATTTTTGAATCCCATGGATTTGATGGAAGCGGGGTTGGCAGAATGAGTGGAAGCTTTATGCTTAGACGGTATGTGAATTTGTTAGTCATGACTAAGAATGTAATGGTGCTGATGGATAAATGGATAATTAGGCGTTTGTAGCAATGGAGGTGAGGAAAATGGAGGGATATTACGGGTTGGAAGTAGTGGAGGTAAATTGGATGGCGGAAGATGGATAGTCACATGCTTTTGCAGGTTATAGGATGTGGGAAGTGGAGGATATGGAAGTAAAGTTGATGGCAGGAGTTTAGGAGTTAAAAGAAGCGGCGGTAAATTGGATGGCATAAGATGTATGGTCACATGCTTGTGGGGTTTAGGATGGGGTTTTTGATGGGAAATGGTGGGCTTGGAATCGATGGAGGATTTACCAACATCTTTAGCTTGGAAGGCCGGCATTTGACACTAGGACTAGGAGTACTTAGAGAACTAGACTTGAGTTCGTCACGAGATGGAGATGAAGGGGTGGCAGAAATCATGAAGATGGAGGACCCCAGAAAAAGGTTGGTGATATGAAAGGAGGAGTCGTCGATGGTATCGGAGTTAGAAGTCTCTCTTACCAAAGAAGATCTAGCTTTTGTATCAGAAATAGATATAGATTAAGGTTCTTGCAATGTGTACTCACCTGGACCATTTTCGGTGTACTTGATATGGAGGTTGGAAGCGGTTTTGCTAGATGATGGCTTGAGTATGTTGGATGGATCTACATATGATGAAGATGGATATGCCTCAGTGTTGATAGGAATGCATTTTGGACTCTGGTATTTATCTTGAAAGGCATGACAAAATTCAAATGGATTGGGATTAGCATGGATAGTAATCTCAACACTGTTATGTGGAAATTTAAGACATTGATGGTATGTAGAAGGAACTGCTTTAAGGGCATGTATCCATGGATGACCAGGGATGATGTTATAAGGAAGGTCAATATCAAGAACCTGACAACGAGTTTCAATAGTGACTGGCCCAACTTGGATAGGCAAGTAAATAATCCCTTCAGTATCTCGCTCGGCATCATCATATGCTCTGATAGCAATGACCTTGGAGATGTCAACATCTTTCTCAAAATATCCCAATTGTTTTATTAATTTCAAGGAACATATATTAAGACTAGCTCCACCATCTACTAAGATTCGTTTGATACGGCTTTGTTTAACAAACACTTCAATGTGGAGGGCTTTGTTGTGTGAAGGGTGAATGGAGGGCTAAAGATCTTTGTCAGAAAAGGTTAAATGACAAGGGGCTACAATGCTAGTGACCATAGATTGGAATTGTGTGATATCAATATCGTTAGGCACCGAAGATTTTTGTAAGGCTTTGTCAAGGATAGCTTTGTGAGCAGGGGATATGCGAAGCAACTCAAGAATGGATATATGCACAGGTGTTTTGCCAAGGTGATCCAAGATATTATAGTTAGAGAATGGTTGAGGAGGATGGACAGGTGCTCCTTGAATGGTAACTCGACCTCTTCGATTGGTTACAACATAGTCAGGTGCTTCGCCTTGGATAGTAATGGTAGAAATGTAAGCAATGCAGCCAATAGTAGATGATTCATAGTTATACTTAATAGCATTCTTGGCATGAGGGTTACTTGATTTGTCATGAGATGGAAGTGGATTCTTGAAAGCATCTAGATCATAGTTCGATGTCGATTGTTGTGCAGGTTGAGTTGTTGAATGTGTAATTTTGATTAAACCTTGATCAATGCAATCTTGGATAACATGTTTTAAGCGCATACAACCATTTGTTTTGTGTCCTTTAACTCTATGGTAATCGCAATACTCATTTTCTCTGTACCAAGGAGCTTTGAAGAGTGGTTCACCGTTGGGTGGTGCATCCGATAACATAATATCGCCCACTTGGAGAAGCTTTTTAAAGACAACTTCCATAGGTTTCGCTAATGGTGTAAATTGTCAACGTGGATTTGAAGTTTGTCGTTGTTGTGTTCATTGAAAAGGTTGTGTTGTTGTAGAAGCAACTTGAATGTTGATTGGAACTTTCATAGTTTGTATGTTCTTTGTGTCCACAACACCGTCATTGACAACATTCTTATTTTTGTTCCAAAAGCAAGATTTATCATTGGAGTTTTGAGGATAGTCTTTGTTATCACGAAAGATCTTAATAGTACCTTTAGCAATTAAAGCTCATTCAATGATGGTTCCTTTGGAAACAAGTTCATCAAAGGTGCTAGTACTTTGCAATTGTAGTTGGAATGACAGCTCGGGATGAAGATTTTGAACAAAGATATCAAGCTGTTGCTTCTCAGGTATTTCCCATGATAGTTTGCTAGCCATATTACGCCATCGTTGAGTAAATGAAGAAAAGGCTTCACCATTACGCTGTTTATTGTTGACAAGGTCATTCATGTTTACTTCATGTTTAATGTTAAAAGCAAAGTGTGATCAAAACTTATTTGCTAACTCTGAAAAAGACTTAATTCTCGGAGGTAAATGAGAGAACCATTCAAGATCTTGTCCTGCTAAGCTTTGAGGAAATAGTCTCAAGAGATATGTATCATCGTGAGCAACATCAAGACATGCCACAAAGAATGCTCTAAGATGGTCTTCTAGATTTCCTTTTCCTTTGTACTTGTCAAATTGTGGAATTTCAAAGTGTGGCGGAAAAGGTGTCATATGAAGTGACTTGTCAAATGGATAAGTGCATATGTTTTCTAAGGAAAATGTCTTCTTGTCTTGTCCTACCACTTGGTTGATCATTTGTTGAACATCCGCTAGAGATAATTGCTATTGTTGCAAAGGGGGTGAAACATGGTATGATGTGTATTGAGGTTGCTGTTGTGGGATATATGAAGTCATGACTGTTTGTTGAGGTTGCGTACTCACAATGTATGCCAAAGGATTGGTATGTGATCCATATGTGGTTGAGGAGTGCTGTCCTTGAGACAGAAGCGATGGTTGGGTATATTGTGATGAATGGGCATCAAGATTTTGCATCACATGAGAAGTGGAAGATGGATTGACACTAGTTAATGGTTGTGAATGTGGAGTTGGGTTTGTGACATGGTAAGTGATGGAAGGATTAGTGGATGCGAAAGAAGGATAGACACTTGGGTTTGTATTTTGGACAATATGAGGATTGATATGTGTCATGTGTTGGGTGACAATAGGCAAACCTTGGGTAGCATAAGATGGATTGATGGTTTGTGAAGGATTGTAAGAAGATGACAAAATGGATGTAAGTTGCTCAACATAAGTGACCATAGTGCTAGGATTGGCTTGAGAAACAATAGGAGGGTCACTCATGTCAATGAGACTAACATTGGGATTATATGATGTATTGGACGGATTAGTGGAGATAGTGGAAAGCATATTAGCAGTAGGTATATGAGATGTGGTATCCACATGGGATATAGTGGGTTTTGATGGTTGTGAATCTTGGACCTTTGGTGGTGGTTGGATAGTTTGGGAAGCTTGCGCACTATGGGATATGGGGATAGCTTGTGATGTTTGGGGCATTTGCACTTGGGCCATATGGACAGATTGTGTTACTTGAGGCATGGAAATGGTCATGGTAGGAGAAGGAGTATGTTGAGGAACATGGAAAGATGGAATGTTCAAATTTTGTGAAATGAAAGGGAGCACATTGGTTGGTGTTATCAAAGGTTCTAGAGTGTACTTCGAGCGTGGTGGATCAAATGAAGTAACAATAGCCAGTGAAAGAGATGTGTTGGAAGATGGAGTTTGTGATATGATATGGGATGGTGTGACTATAGTGGATGGTCCCTTTGCAAGAACAGCAGGAGTGTTTGGATCGTGCTCTTTAATAGCAGATATGTCAAAATCTCTTGGTAATTTAGTGCCCATGCGAGCAAGTTGCAAGAAGTAGCGATTAAGCTCGGATAAGACAAGTCTCTCAACTTGATCCCATACATGTGTATCCTAAAATTCTGATAAGTCTTCTTGGGATTGTTCCTCATAAGTCTCTAAAAATGTTTGAGGTTGCACTTGTTGTGAAGATGACTCTCCAATGGTATACCCATGAGGCATAAACATATGAGGAGGCATACCGGTCGTAAATTGAGTCGCGTCTCTAAGAGGTGTTGATCTAGATTATTGCATCTTAGCTTCCATCTCAACTTGCAATTTGGCTTCCATTTCAACTTGTAATTTGGCTTCCATTTCAGCTCTATATTGACTCCTAGTTTGAGGCATGATGAATGAAAACTAAACTTTAGCTTGTTAAGGTTTTGAGACCCAAAAAGATGATAGTTTACTGATTATTTGGTTGCTGGTTTTGCTTTGTTGTTGGTTTGTTGTTTGTTGTTGATTTGCTTGGTTGGATGTTTACTTTGTTGTTGGGTTGCTTGGTTGCTTTGTTGTTGGGTGGTCTTCCCTAGAGAATAGCTCACACACTCAAGGGAAAAGTTGTTTGCTAAGGGTTGCTATGTTGCTGAAGCTAAAGCTAGGAGATGATGTTTTGCTGAATGATCGAATTGATTGATTTGATGTTTGGTTTGCTGGTTTGGGATCTCAAGAAGATGAAAAGCTCATTAAATTTGATTAGTTAGTAAGTTCAAAGCAAGAGATAAAATCTAGGTATCTGCTAATGATTAGAGATAGGTCTAAAAGTTAATGCTGAGACTAAACAAGCTGGACTTGTGGCTAATTCGACTGAGTCACTAATATTTATTGGTATTAGACCATAGGCGACAAGTAATAGCTCATATGCGATTCAGAAAAGGCCAAAGGCGACTAGTAATAGCTTAAATGCGAGCTGGTTTTGGTTCTGATAGCAGGTTACAGTGTTAACCAGAGGTGAGCCAATTTTCCACAGGTGATTAGTATTGACTCAAAAGTGATTTACTGTTGATCAGAGGTGACACAATTTAGACTAGAGGTGACTGAATGTTGTTTAAAAGCAATCCGACTTAGGCAAAAAGCAGCTGACTGTTGTTTAAAAGTGATCCAGTTGTCTGTATGTGGGTAGTTTAAGCTTAAAAGCGACTATGTTTGTCAGGAAATATGTCTGATTTGTGTTTTTTTACAAGAAAACAATAATTGCAGTCACTCACACTCACAACAATCACAAACTTGTACAACCTAGGCTAGGAAAGGACTGTATTTGTTGAGTCCCCTGGCCATGCTTATTCAAAGCGGATAGCTTCAGGATCTTGGTAGCACCGACTCCTCTCCACGACACACACTTCTCACGCATACCAAGATCTGGGTTTCCCAAAAGGCCTGTCCCTCACCAAACCTTAGGATTGTCCCTGCTATCTCTTCTAAGAACCACATGAATCAGGGCGGCTTCAAAGGTCCCACCTTTTGCATCAACAAATAGAAGGTTTTTGACTACTACATAAAGTTGCTAATAAGGGCATCCATTTAGGTGGCTATACATGCGGCATCGCTACTCTCCGTTGTGGAGTCTCCTAGCCTTCAAGGGTTACGCCTTGGAGGGTTTTGGGGGAGGTTGGCTATCGGTATAACACAATATTACCCGTGTTTGTGGCTTTCAACACAAACACTTTTCTTATATAGCGGTTCGAAAGGACTTGGCTTTAGCCTATTACCGCTTGGGTTGTATCCCTTCTCACACTGGGAAGGCAGGCCCTCTAAAGATAATAACAAGTTCTCATACACCCAAGATCCATTTGATAGGCAAGGGGAGAGGATACTTTTATTATTAAATTTGGGTTACAATCAAGCACATGCAAGCAATCAAAAAAGGATAAATCAAACATAGAGCAAGCAATGATTCATTTTAAGCACCAAGCCCAAATGTTCCTAATTTAGTGAAAAACCACAAGTCTTGGACCAATCGAAGCTGCAACAGATATGTTAGTAGTTTGATAACCTCCTTTTCTTGGACAATCAATAAGATGCTGTACAAATACCCAATTAGTAGCCAAGAAAAACAAACTACAAATGATAAAGACTGAAAATGATAGTTTACCAAAGGTGATCAACTATTGATCAAAAGTGAATTGTATTCTGCCACAGGTGAAATGTTATAGATCATGAGTGATTCCTATGATGCCAGATGCAGATTGGTAAAGCTCACAAGCGATGTGAAAAAGTAGGAAGCGACTGGTTACGGATCATAAGCGACTCAGATCTACAAGACAAATAGAATGAAAAAAAATACCCTAGTTTTGCAATAAGCGATTCAATTAGCTAAAGGCGATCATTGTCAGATTAAAAGTGATTCAAATAAGGACATAAGCGACCACTGTTAGCATATAAGTGATACAAATAGATAGGAAGCAACTACTGTTCACTTAGAAGTGATCTAGAAAATTCTAAAAGTGGCAGAATTCAGCTCAGAAGTGATGCGTATATTTAGACAGCGACTAGTTTTCGCTCAAAAGTGACTGGAACTTGCCGTAAGCGCTCAGAAAACCTAATCTTCACAAAAACAACTTCAAATAGCAAAGTTAATCAAGGACGTGAGTCCCACCAGGCATGCCAAAATGTGATAGGTAAAAAATTAGGTTAATAAGATCAAGCATAGCCATGAAAACCTAACCCTACCATCATCAAAGAATCTAATCCAAATGAAATCAAAAGCATGCAATTCAAGCACAATATCACCTAGATTGTGTGATTCCTTGTTTATGATGTGGATTGCTTCTTCAACAATGAAAAATTATGAAAATAAAAACTACCATGATGGATGAATGATAATGATGATAAGGTAAATGGATGCTATGAATACTCAAGTGCTCAATATGCTCAAGATGATAATGTAGACGCTATATGAATGTTGGATTAGGTGTAGTATGGAATGAGAGGATGTTTATATAGAACTCAACCAAAATCAATCAACGGTGGAGATTCGGTGGCTATGTGAATGACTAAGATTAAATGATAGACATAGGTGAATGTGAAGATGACAAGTGGAGGGAAGATAAGGCTTATGTGTGACCGTATACATAAAAAGTACATTTGAAAGATATTAAATAAAAAGATGTAGTACCACTTATCTTTTTTAAATGAAAGAGGCACACATGTCGGCTCATGAGATAAATGATAAGAGAAATTAATTAAATAAACAAAATTTATTTAATTAATTGGAAAATGGGCTTATGAAAGGAATTTTTTTTTTTTAAATGCGCCTGGTAAACTTTTTAACGTGACCGGTGACGCTGGTGCGACACGTCCTCCGGCTCCACGCGAATGCTTTTGCCCGGAGCAATGAACCGGTGAGGCCACAACTGGGGGACCTCATCCCCTAGGAAGAACACTTCAAACCCGCGAGCTCATTGGCCCAGCGAAGGCGTAAAGCCTTGCGAGCTCCTTGGCCTAGTGGGGGTTTGAACTCTGGTGGCCGCCACTACATCCTGAGCGACTTAACCACCGAACCATGCCATCATCGGCTTATGAAAGAAATTTTTAATTAAATAAATAAATTTTGATTTAATTAAAAATAGAAGAATGAAGATAATTAAATAATTAAAGATTGTTTAATTATAGCTTAGAAGAAATAGCTAATGAATTGATTAAATAAATATAAATTTATTTAATTAATAGAAGAAATAGATGTGTTAGGGATATTGCTCAAGTGTGTTAGACAAATGCAGATGATGGATAATGCGATATTTGAATGGTAGTGATAATGAGTCAATTTTGGGTGTCTATAGATCCAACAAAGATATCCTTAAGCTTTAGCTTCTAAAACATAAATCCTATGCTATATAACTTTTCTATCTCCAATCATGATGAGCTAGCCATGATCTCTATCACCCAGAACCTGAAACTACAAGAAAACATAACACACTCCCACTATAGAAAAAACTTAATCAAACACTTTGAAAGAGGTGTTCCTCTCTCTAATCAAGCCAACCATGGCTTTGATATCAAATATTAAAACACAATGTAACAAAACAAGAAGATATGTTTAACTTTAATGCATCCAAATACATTAACAGTGATAGATCGAATAGAAAATGGAAATCAACCATGATAGAAATTCCAAACTATAACACAATATATACGTGAAGAAACCCTTGTGGGAAAAAATCCACATCTAAAGAGACTGATGTAGAGGTTACAATAACAAGACCTTATGCATAACAAGAACAAGGACAATGCAAGTATTCAACAACTTTCAGAAGATTTCACTAACTTTTCAAGGGAGATTTCAAAGTATCTTTCTAGGCTCAAACCCTTAACAATGTCCTAATTGGGTATTTGCTACAACAACACTCATTCTTTGACTTATTAGGCTTCTTTCACCTTCATTACATTCGAGAGGGTCTCTTCAAAACTTTTAGTGCTATGGGGAACTCAAAACAATTGAAATTTGCACTAAACCCTTAATCACCTAGGGTTCTTGACAGTCTTTTCTAGACAACAACACACACATTCTTAAATAACTCACTCATATAGTGGTTTAATAAACTATCCTTTGGTATACACTTAGTACACATCCAAATGAATATTTCCTCCAAGTTTCATGAATTCTCAACAGTGGAATCAAAAGTTTTTTTTCTACTGCTGAAAACCCTAGGTCAGAAACAAGGCTGTTAAGAGTATTTTTGTTGTAACTTGCTCAGTACATCATAAAAATTAATGAAACTAGTTGCATTTGAACTTGAATACAAACCATTATCATTCCATCCATTCATAGACTTGGAATTTATCCATACAAAGCTGTACAAGACTGATTTCTCAATGTTTTTGTAGAAAATTGTCAAAAATTGCAATGAGTATTTTTGCTCTAATTTTCTCCAAACATCATAAAATTTAATGAAAACAAAAGAATTAGACTGTAAAAACAAAACTCCAACTTCCCATGCACATTCAAACTTGCCACTATTCCGTACGAAGCTGTACAAGGCTGTTCTTTAACTATTTTTACAGAAACAACTATCATAAACTTGACAAAAACAAGGTATTTCATGAAATCTCGATCCCACAACTTCTTGGAGCATGTATTCTCATTGATTCAACATGAATGAACTCTAGAAATAGTTACAAGTCAAGCATATGTCATTTTTCCATCAAAAACCATAAATACAATATCACTAAATTTGACAATTATGCCTTTTTTTGCAACTTTTAACCATGACTAAGAAGCAAAACAAGAAAAAAGACCCAACATGATCTTCCTTGGTCATTAAAGACCTTATTATGCTCAGAAACCCAAAAACAAGACTTGAGAAACAAATCTCAACCTTGCAACAAGCCAAAACTCCCTAGGAATTCAAATTTACATTTTGGCGGGAAACCATAAATTTGAATATCTAGCCTATTCAAAATATCTAATCCATTGGATTATGATCCCAATGGACCTCCTAAAACCTACACAACTCAAATTAAGACTCCTAGTATCAAAATAAAGCATAAAAACATCATGAAATTGATGAAAATAGAAGTTACAATACATCAACTTATTCCTCTAAATTCTGGAAATATAATGTTACTCACATAACCTTCAAAATAACCTATGCATCCTCTAACTACAAGCACCAATTTATAGAGAAGTACAAATTCAAAACCATAACATGGTTTTGGAAAACAATTAACAAGTCCAGGAGAGGTATGGTTCCCAAATGGTCAAGACACAAATCCCAACTTTCCCCCTTGGTCTTGATCTTTGAGGCTATTTTTAGCATAGTCCTTCCATGTTTTCATATGTCATGAACAAGAATATTTGACCACCCAAACTTGGGCACCCCGATTTTTCTTCATATAAACCCATTCAAAGATGCTCCATGACAAGTGTCCACGCTTATCATAATGTTGGTCAAGATTCTAATATAACCTCCCTCTTACATGCTCTTATGTGTCATAAGAATTAGTCATATATAACTCCCATAATGATAAGTCAAGATGCTCTTACACACCTTCCAAGATGCTGGCACATGGAAAACATGCCAACTCAAAATGGGGAACTGACTTCCTCATGTGAGGACAAAATCCACTAAAGATGAAAGCAGTGCCACCTCATAACGGGGTGCCAAATTTTCCAAATGAGGAAAAATGAAACTAAAGATGAAATAGTTTATACAATTAAGTTATTAAATATAAACATTAGGAATGCAAGGTTGACACACAATTTCCCAACATTTCACAACTACTCCACAATCATGGAAGTCAAGTTAGGACTTGTGGTGTGACATGTGGGTGTTAAATAAGATAAGTATTACCAACAAAACTGTAGAGGCTATCAAGCAACACTTGAGATTTGTGGTAAGATTTGTTGAACTAGATCCTCTTGGATAAATGTTTTTGTAGCTCTCACACTACTTGAGACTGTAAGCACAAAAATCATGCACACCCTCCATGAGGACCCCTATGATGATTTTAATCTCTGTCACATACATGTAAGCGTGAAATAATGTCCTCTAAGAAGTAGACCTCTTGATGACGTGTCTTCTTTCTTGTCTTGTGTTGTTTCCTCTTTGTCATTTTCTCTCTCTCCCCATTTGCGATGCTTTTCGACACTTTTTGCGACACTTGTCGATTTACGTTTTCTGAGCTTTCGACCTTGCTCCTTGTTGGTTTTTTCCCAGACTGGATGCTTATTCCCAGATTTCCCTACAAGGTAGCCATCAGTGATCAACAGGATCTCTGGGCCAGGCGCCAACAGTGTAGGAGATAGACTCTGTATTTTATCTCCTCTTCTTCTTCAGGCTCTGCAAGACCTAGGGGGGTATTCCCTACTCAACATCCATGAGGATATGCATACAAGGCTGGGATGCTGACAGAAAGCAGATAAGTCCTCCTGTAAGTAGACCAAAACTGAAAGATAAGAGCAAAGGGGCTAGCTTTGGAACTATTTGCAGTTGTAGACAGAGGACTGAGGATCCTAAAACTAATTCTAATGTCCTAAAGATTGTTTTAGATTTAGATTTTGATTTTAAGTTTGGATGCAAAGCTGGACATGGTTGTAACACAAACACAAAGCAAGATTGGTGCCTATCCAGGGCCTGGAGTCAGTAGACATACACCTGTGAATGATCAGCATGAACAGCTAAAACTGGATTTCAGGGGATATATGTGATACCTGCCTTACAGATATCTCCCAATACAGAGTGTTAAGTTATCTCTACTTATGGCATCCCTACTGTAGTGTACCCTTCCCAATGTTCAACCTGAAAATAGTTTAATCTACCCCTTGAGCAGAAGTTAAAAGATCAGACATTCAACATAGGAATTCTATGTTCTAGAATCTCAAATATTACTTAAATATCCAGACTCAGAAGAAAGATACATGCAATACTGGAGACAGAATTAACAAAACACATGCTAAGATAGCATTTCTCATATAAGATTAATCATGAAATCAGTGGGTCCATGCCAAAACATACAACAAGAGATACATAGACTCACAGGTTTAGCTGTACAGAGCAACCAGATCAGCTTGTTTTGAATTACAGAGCCAAAAATCTTCAACTTTTAACAAACTAAAAAATGGTAACACAGTCTGCTATATACAGCAAGGAAGGTTCCCAACATTAATTACATAGTTGACCAAAAAACCCGCCAGATACACAGTATCAGAAAAATGGCGCTCAACGCATTGAATGCGGTAGGTAGAAGAGGGGACAGAAGAGGATCTTGAGCCATGAGCCGCCAGCCGTGGATGTACAACTTCAGTCGGGTACTGGATCCGTCCACGCCATCGCCCATACCTCTGCAACAATCGCCATTAATGGCGGACCAACCTGCGGCCTTGGGAAATGCAGAAAACTGTGCGTCGCAACCATTTCCCGCCAAGATACATCGTCACGATATTTGAAAATATGTAGGGTCGAATTATCCCACATGCACCCCGCGGTGACCTCTTTAACACTTTATATACTAGGTCATGAGCATATATGATGTCGGTGCTTTTGCTCCTGACGACACTAGTATAAGACTTCATCATCATTATCCTTCAGCAGCATGATATCCTGTCGCTTGAAATATCACCCTGACGTCAGCATCATATCGCAATATAACCTGCATGATAATCGCCTTCATCAGCACAACCTGATCCATCGGAGGAAGATCCTCCTGCTTAACCAATATCAAAAGTCTGGCCGATGAAAAAATCCTGATGACGTCACCGTCATATCCTGCTGATGTCATAAGCATATCTGCCTACCGCGCACCTCCTCATATCCGGATGACGTCATCGTCATGTTTGCAAATATCGGGGGATCTCCACAAGATGATCAGTGTTAGAAATATGACCCCCCCGGACCTTGATGACGTCACCATACATCGGCATCAGGATGATATTCGGAAGATAACCGGATATTTGGAAATATCATCCTGATGCACACATATCATGCTGCACTGTAGCTCCACTATAAGATCAGGGTGATATATGAATATGTGACTGATATTTGAAATGATCACCCCCATTGGACAATGCATGAAGCCGACAGGCAAATATCTCCCTTCGAAAATATCATGATGCAGACAGGTAGAAAAATAGATATCACCCTGACATAAGAATGACGTCAGCATCATCAGGGTGATAAAACAACGAACATGAAGTGATAAAACAACATCAGGATGATCTTGACTAAGATCACCTGATGTTCAAATATGATGACCCCAATGAATATCGGGTCACACTTAGAACTTTACAGCAACATCATCAGGATGATCTTAAGTAAGATCACCCGATGTTAGAATATCACCCCAGCGAAAGATCATGCTGACAGAAAATATGATGACCCTCGTAAGCAACATCAGGGTGATGACTAGAAATATGATGATGATGATGATGACCTCCTCCAAAGAAAATATGATGCTGATGTTAAAACATGCTGAGGAGGCCCAAAGACTTGGAACTTTTTTGGATTTTTAGGGAAGGTGCCTGCATGAAAATTGCTCAGAAACTGACAGTGAAATCATGCACCAACAGTGGCTCTGTCTGGGGACGTGCAGGTGCAAGACTGCAGCGAGAACCCCAGATCTCTGGGATGCAGACTAGTCCCTTATCCATTGGGCACAGAGTCAAATACTACACCGACCCGCATCACCAAACACACTTGATGGCCTAAGGCCACCAAGAAAAGAAAAACATGTATCTCCCTTTGTCAAACACTTTGTTTTCATCTGCATACACTGGGTCAAGCTTGGAGATACTACAGAGATCCACCCACAAACAAATCTTGTCATCTGCATACTCAACCCTCTGATTTAGCTTGTCACTATCATCCCTGTGCAGATAACCCTTAGCATCCGGCAACAAGTGGATGCAGAATGTATTAGACAATGCATACTCAAAGGGAATGTAACACTTATCATCATCTGCATCAGTAGTATGCATTGTAAAATGATCTCCTAGCTGGACTGAAAACTGAAAACACTCAAAGTCCACCATACAGCTAGGAAGATCAGAGCTCATTGTATATGCTGGCATATCAAAAGAAAAGCTTTCAAATTCACAATTGTGCACATCATGTACACAACAATCAGCAGCACCAAGCTGGAAAAGATCAAGCTCTGACACCTCTTTACAATCAGGCACATTTTTACAATCACTTACCTGATGTATGTCGGTTCCTCTTTCATCATGATGAGAAATAGAATCCAAGTCAAAAATAGTGTCAAGATCCTCACCATACTCAGATAGATCCTCATCACCATATGTGTCATAGATGGGTGACCCAGGTGCATCAGTTTCATCATAGTATGCCATTTGTTCATGGGTAGCAGAGCATGCATCTTCATCACCAATGGATTCCTTTTGTGGAGGAGTATCAGCCTGTGTGTCATAAGCAAAACAACCATCAATCAAAGAACAATCATGCTCTGCACTAGCACTTATTTCAATCTCTGACTGCTCTTCATGATCCTTATGTGTTTGAAAGGAAGGCAATGGGTCACACATGGGACTGCTTCTCTATTTGCTTATATCTTCTCTGTCTTGAGTACAATACTCGCAATTGTCTCCACAGGTCCATTCCAAAAATTGCTCATTGTTGTCCACAACCTCGTTATTGTTTTCATGGTCAGATGCCTCATCATTGCAATGGGAATCCTCACTAGTCCTTTCACTGGCATCCTCAACATTCATCTTTTCATCTTCACATGATGCCTTAATTATTTGGTCATTTGCAGCTTCACAACGATTTCTCACACCAAAGCCTGTGGACAGGGGTTTCAGCAGGTGCACATTTCTGATTTTTTCTATCTTTTCTATGAACTTGTATGCCATCTGCATACTTGTCACCTTGAAATCCCTCAGTATTGCACTAAAGCCCTCCTCAAAAGCTTCAAAGAATATGCCAACACAGGCTGAAATATCAGGTCTGAAACTTTTAGGGACATGTGAAAGGGCTACTGCAAACCTATGACTGAAATCAACACATGGCTCTTCATCTTGTTTTCTGATGTTCATCAATTCTGCAACAAGATCAGCAGGTTCTCTTGCGAATTCTTCCTTGAAACAGTCAGCAAGCTCATCCCAACAGGCAAAGGATCCTTTTGAAAAGCTCAAATACCAGTCTTTTGCTTTTGCATCAAAGGACCTAACAAAAAACCTCATCCACATATCCTCATCTCTAAATGAATGTTTTCCCATGAACTCATGAAAATTTTGGATATGTGCATTCCCATCACATACACTGTGACCACTAAATCTGGGCATCTGACAGTATATCCTAGCAGGCATAGTTTCTACTTTATAATCCACCCATGACAAATCCAGTTGGTCATACAAAGGATCAAAAGGGCTGAGAAGAGGTTTAGCCTTCTGACTAGCAGACATAACAGGGTTATTGTTTTTTAACTGGGCCTGCTCAGCCTCTAAGAATATCAACCTATTTCTTATCTCTTCTATTCTTTTCTCCAACATTTCACCACTGAGTATGGGATAATTCATACTTGGATTCATAAAAATCTTACTCTTAGACATCCTTTCTCTGCCTAAGACCTAAGGCTTCCCTTGGCATCTAACTTATGCAGTAAAATAGCAAATATAAAGGGGAAGGAACAAGATACCTTTTCTCATACAGATGCTGAAATATGAACAGCACATTTTTGTCACATCACATACATCCATCTTTCATGTGCATTCAGGTCTTTTGCAGAGTCGCCACCTCTCCAGAGAGGACAAAATTTTCAATAGCTGAAAGCTACTTTTCCAGGTTCATTCCACCAGCAGAGCATCACTTCACCAGAGACTGCAGGATATCACTTTACATCAACATCGCCAGCGGAGTCACCATTTTCTGTTGGTTTTTTCCCAGACTGGATGCTTATTCCCAGATTTCCCTACAAGGTAGCCATCAGTGATCAACAGGATCTCTAGGCCAGGGGCCAACAGTGTAGGAGATAGACTCTGTATTTTATCTCCTCTTCTTCTTCAGGCTCTGCAAGACCTAGGGGTATTCCCTACTCAACATCCATGAGGATATGCATACAAGGCTGGGATGCTGACAGAAAGCAGATAAGTCCTCCTGTAAGTAGACCAAAACTGAAAGATAAGAGCAAAGGGGCTAGCTTTGGGCCTATTTGCAGTTGTAGACAGAGGACTGAGGATCCTAAAACTAATTCTAATGTCCTAAAGATTGTTTTAGATTTAGATTTTGATTTTAAGTTTGGATGCAAAGCTGGACATGGTTGTAACACAAACACAAAGCAAGATTGGTGCCTATCCAGGGCCTGGAGTCAGTAGACATACACCTGTGAATGATTAGCATGAACAGCTAAAACTGGATTTCAGGGGATATATGTGATACCTGCCTTACAGATATCTCCCAATACAGAGTGTTATCTCTACTTATGGCATCCCTACTGCAGTGTACCCTTCCCAATGTTCAACCTGAAAACAGTTTAATCTATCCCTTGAGTAGAAGTTAAAAGATCAGACATTCAACATAGGAATTCTATGTTCTAGAATCTCAAATATTACTTAAATATCCAGACTCAGAAGAAAGATACATGCAATACTGGAGACAGAATTAACAAAACACATGCTAAGATAGCATTTCTCATATAAGATTAATCATGAAATCAGTGGGTCCATGCCAAAACATACAACAAGAGATACATAGACTCACAGGTTTAGCTGTACAGAGCAACCAGATCAGCTTGTTTTGAATTACAGAGCCAAAAATCTTCAACTTTCAACAACCTGAAAAATGGTAACACAGTCTGCTATATACAGCAAGGAAGGTTCCCAACATTAATTACATAGTTGACCAAAAAACCCGCCAGATACACAGTATCAGAAAAATGGCGCTCAACGCATTGAATGCGGCAGGTAGAAGAGGGGACAGAAGAGGATCTTGAGCCATGAGCCGCCAGCCGTGGATGTACAACTTCAGTCAGGTACTGGATCCGTCCACGCCATCGCCCATACCTCTGCAACAATCGCCATTAATGGCGCACCAACCCGCAGCCTTGGGAAATGCAGAAAACTGTGCGTCGCAACCATTTCCCGCCAAGATACATCGTCACTATATTTGAAAATATGCAGGGTCGAATTATCCCACATGCACCCCGTGGTGACCTCTTTAACACTTTATATACTAGGTCATGAGCATATATGATGTCGGTGCTTTTGCTCCTGACGACACTAGTATAAGACTTCATCATCATTATCCTTTAGCAGCATGATATCCTGTCGCTTGAAATATCACCCTGATGTCAGCATCATATCACAATATAACCTGCATGATAATCGCCTTCATCGGCACAACCTGATCCATCGGAGGAAGATCCTCCTGCTTAACCAATATCAAAAGTCTGGCCGATGAAAAAATCCTGATGACGTCACCGTCATATCCTGTTGATGTCATAAGCATATCTGCCTACCGCGCACCTCCTCATATCTGGATGACGTCATCGTCATGTTTGCAAATATCGGGGGATCTCCACAAGATGATCAGTGTTAGAAATATGACCCCCCCGGACCTTGATGACATCACCATACATCGGCATCAGGATGATATTCGGAAGATAACCAGATATTTGGAAATATCATCCTGATGCACACATATCATGCTGCACTGTAGCTCCACTATAAGATCGGGGTGATATATGAATATGTGACTGATATTTGAAATGATCACCCCCATTGGACAATGCATGAAGTCGACAGGCGAATATCTCCCTTCGAAAATATCATGATGCAGACAGGTAGAAAAACAGATATCACCCTGACATAAGAATGACGTCAGCATCATCAGGGTGATAAAACAACGAACATGAAGTGATAAAACAACATCAGGATGATCTTGACTAAGATCACCCGATGTTCAAATATGATGACCCCAATGAATATCGGGTCACACTTAGAACTTTACAGCAACATCATCAGGATGATCTTAAGTAAGATCACCCGATGTTAGAATATCACCCCAGCGAAAGATCATGCTGACAGAAAATATGATGACCCTCGTAAGCAACATCAGGGTGATGACCAGAAATATGATGATGATGATGATGACCTCCTCCAAAGAAAATATGATGCTGATGTTAAAACATGCTGAGGAGGCCCAAAGACTTGGAACTTTTTTGGATTTTTAGGGAAGGTGCCTGCATGAAAATTGCTCAGAAACTGACTGTGAAATCAGGCACCAACACTCCTAATCCTTGTAAGTGTCTTGTAGGTGATTTTTCACCTTTCCCCTATGTTTTTTATCCTCTACACCCCCTAGACACCTTCTAGAGGTCGCCCTATCCATCTCCCACTTTCAGTTTTCAGTTCCGCTCAACCAATCCAGATCTCCCCCTATTATTTCCATATCTCCCCCGGGAGATCCTGTAGGTGCAAGTGGAGATTTGGATTCTTGCACATGACTGACCTATTTTTGAAGGTAAAATCCCTCCTTTATTCTCTTCTATCATTTCCCACCTTGCAATTCTCCAGAAAACTCTGTCCAGCTCGAATCTCCCCTGGGTGACCCTACTGACAAAAGGGGCGACCCTGTCATGTTTCCAGCCATGGAAAAACTCAAGTTTCTCACTCATTTTAGCTTTGTTTTCACCCATTTTTCTTCTAGTTCGAATGATTTTTTATGCCTAATATAGAGTTGACTATTTCATGCACCCACACATGCATAATTAACACTATTTGATCTAAAATTAACAACTCAATCAATCTCATGCAACCTCTCAACTCCAATTCCTCTTCAGTGATAAGTTATTATTGATTTATCACTCCATAGTTAGTTGAATTCACTGGGTAATCAACCTTATTAACTCCCCAATCAATTCTTATTAACTCTTCAATCATTTGAGTTAACTTCTCAATCAATTCCACCTCTCATCTCTTCTTCTAACCTATAAATACCCCTCACCTCTTCATTATTTTCCAAGTTGAGCAAGTTGGAGAATACCCTTCTCATCTTCACAAGCTTTTTCAAGCTTCTTCACAGGCCTTTGAGCCTCTTTCTTCATTTCTTTCTTTAGTTTTCCAAAGCTTCAAAGCTTTCATTGTTGCATAGCTTCAAAGCTCCTCCAAGGAGGCAAATTCATTGTGCACATAGCTCTTGCCAGTTTTTGCTCTCCAAACTAGCATTCTAATGCTCTCACAGGATGAAGGTGCCTTTTATTTTATTCAATCAAGCATCGCTACACTACTTCAACCAACACCATTGTGCTCATCAAAAGCTCACATTGACCTCTTTCAAGCTTCAACAAGCTTCTTTTGCTTCTTTGTCATTTCTTGTCATTAAGAGCTCTTCCCACTGCTTCAAAAGGATTCAAGGTTGCCAACATCAAGGATTTTTGAGGGTAGTGGAGTCACACAAATCTTCATTCTTTCAGGTTCCTCTATTGCTTTATTCAATTCATAGTAATTAAAAGATCAAAATTGCTCTTGGGAACAATAAATCTTTACTTTTTCCTTGATAGTTAGATCTTACACGTTAGAATAATTGTTTTCATATTCCTAGATCTAGATTATTTGAAGAAGCAATTTCCCTTTTTAGATTAGGTTACTTCAAAACAATCGAAAACCCCAAAACATAAATTAAACTTAAATTAGGAAAATTCATATTAGATTGCATTCATATTTCCCTTTCATAGATTAAAGAGCACTTTGCATTTCCAAGATACTAAAAAAGCACAAAAACACCTTTGCATATCATTTATCTTTGCATGCATATAGAAACCCTAGAAAAGACAAACTTGCAAACCCTCTATACCGTCATAAGTTAATCATGGTAAAACAATTTCATCAAACCCTTGATTGCATAACAAGGTAAAAACAAGTCAAAACATAGCCAAACCCTAGGTCAACTAAACCCTAGCTCAAAACCCTAAATCTAGTTAAGGTTGGTCATCGCACATCTACCTCTATCTTGGCTCACGAATGTGCCTAGGAGTGAGAGGAGAGTGGGTGAGGGCTATCCATGACCAGATTGAGGAAATCAATCTGCGACAACAAGAAGAGACATTTATTCTACCACAACAAGACCCATTTGTCCTCTTATTGATAGAAGAACAAAGACAACTCCAAATACAACATGAACTCATTCAATGTATTGAAATACAAGAGGACATAAATGAAAGAAACCACTTACCCAGACAAAGGTGGAATAGAAGAAACCCCAACAAATGAAGAGAAACTAGTGACCCTTTGGGTCATAAGGTTATCTCTACAACTACAATCGAATGAAACATTCAACTTAGCACACAACAAAAAAGGCTATAGAACTTGTCGGCCCCTCTCCGTGAAGTTCAACTCTCCAACGAGCCAGACCCCCACCGTGTCTCACCTCCTCTCAACTAGCTACTTCCATGAGAGCGAGAGTGGCATGGTGGATCATCCCACGGAAAGGAGGGAAGGGTTCATGTGCGTGCCAAAATCTAACCCGACAACACCAGGCAACCAGAGTCACGATTTTGAGCCTACATATTTTGGTGAACCCAACATGAAATTACACATCCTTCTAGGATGAGTAGTTTTGCATTCAAACCTCAAATATTCATTCATCACCATACGCTGTCAGCTTCACCGCATACTTTGGTGAACCTGACGTGAAGAATAAAAACCTTTTGGTTGAGCTTTTTGATTTCCATTGCAAGATCCCACCTTGATCATCATTCAACGAATCCTTTTGGGATGGATTCTTTCACATTTTTTTAATGTTTCATGCAAAAATTCCAAGGGAATGTTCCCTCGAGTGAAATTACAAATTCAAAATAGATCCAAAGAGATCTTGACAATATTGACCAAATCAAAGCACTAGTGAACAATCAATCTCAGATCCATAAAGATGATCAACCCATAACAAGCCATAAAAAATGGGCACCGAAATGGACAATGAAATATGTTGTCAAGAAAAGAACTTACAAGAAGCTCAGGAAGTACAAAAATTTCTCCACATGGTACATCAAGATAAAAAGTCCACAACATGTGAAATGCCATCAAAAAGAACAAATAGGGTCACTCAAACCCCAATGCATAGAAATCCATATCAAGGTTGTAAAACTCAAAAACTAAAGGAAGCTCACTCACAGACCTTATAGAAAGTTTGGTCCAACGAATCGAGACCCTTGAGGCTAGGAGTGATGAACAATCTCGCCAAAACAACATTATAGAAAAACCTAGGGCATAGGGAAATCATTTCATTGATAAGATTGAATCACACTAGGGGGAAACACAAAATCCCCCTCATCCAAACTTCCACGAAACATTCAGGCCTCCCTTTCCCTCACCATCCAACACAATAAGTCTCAATGAAATAGGTGGGATGCATATGATGCAAAATCAACCACAAACAATCCCATCCAATCTTCAAAACATAAACATGACACCATCTAGTCATCCAACTTTTTCAGGATATCAACAATCTAGCATACTCTTTCAACAAACACAACAAGCTCCACTTGAAGGGCTAATGTTTGGAGGAACAAAATCCTCTACACATAACTCCCTCCTAGGAACATACCTCGAGTATTTAAAGGAGCCTCTTGACTACAACATTTGTCAGGTTATATTACCATGGCCTCTCCTTGAGCTTCCAAAATTTAAAGGAGATGGTGATCCCAACTCTCATATCAAGGCTTACATCATGGTAGTGTGAGAACTCCTTCCCTAGGATGGGGTGGTAGCAAATATTTTTCCAAAAAACTTTAGAGGGTATTGCTCTAGATTGGTACTATCGACTTCCAGAAGCATCGATCCACTCTTTTAGGCAACTCATTGATAAATTTGTGGCTGCCTTTGACATAAACAAATTCGTCAAGACATGAATATGAGAATTTTTAACAATCAAACAAGAAGCCAATGAGTCAGTTGCACATTTTATCACATGATGGAGGAAAGTTCTCTATTCATCAACTAGCGCATCAAACATGGATCATAGAGAACTTTTTGATCTCTTCTTACATGCTCTCAACAATGATATACGAGAACAAGTTCAAAAACTCCCTTACAAATCATATGAAGAAGCACTCGAAAGTGCCCTTAGAATTGACCAAGTCGTTATTGATAGTGGAAGAAGGGAGTATGATGCCAATGTAAGGTTGATAAACCATGATAGAAATAATGAATATTTGACAAATGATCAAGACATAGATGGGGCAACAAACAACTCACCATTAGGGAACCACAATTATGACCACAATAGTCATACAAATTTGGGAAATGAAAATGTCAACAACTATCCCTTGAGAATCAAAAAAAAGTTGTACAATAATCATCATAAACCTTGAGATCACAATCATGATAAATACTGCTCATTTCACAAGAGAAGGGGGCATGAGATCAAGTCATGTCGGGGGTACCATCGCTTCATATCAAACCTCCCAAAACGTCAACAAAAGGCATTCATGGACACATTCTCACAAGATGAAGAACATAGTCCCAACACCTTTTATCAAAAAACCTTAGGCATTGTGGAATTAGATAAAGATCAAGAAATTTGTGTCATCAAATGACTAGATGAGACCTCTAATGACTCAAATTTTTCTCACATGATAGAACATATCAAGAGTTCTCCTACACACAAGAACACTTTCCTCAAAGCCTTAGATCTAGGCCATCTAGTTCAAAACACTCCAAGTGAAAAGTGTTCTCCTTCAACATTTGATTTCAAAAATTTACCCTTAGACAATGACATAGCTAAACAAGGTGATCTCCCCCTCCATATGATAGTCCAAGTTCAAGACTCTTCCATTAAACGTGTAATGATCGATGATGGGTCTACAATCAACATAGTCTCTTTTTTGCTTCTTCAAAGAATGGGTTATGATGAAACACAAATCAAAAAACAAACTTCCATCCTTAGAATTCATGATAACCCAAACACTCAAACCATGGGTAAGGTCAATCTTCAAATCACATTGGGTCCCAAAACCCTCCCAACTAAATTTTATGTCATCAATGAAGAAACCACTTACAACATGATCCTAGGAAGGCCTTGGATCCATAGGATGAGGGCCATTCCCTCAACATTATTTCAATAATTACACTTCTCGTAAATGGGACAAACCCACGTCATCAAAGGAGATCCTGATCCTTTAAGCCTTTATAGAGTTGAACATGTCAAAAAGAAGGGGAAGTCCATGGAAACCACTAGTGACCAAAAAATCAACACTTTTGAAAAAGGAGAGACATCAAAACAAATTGCAAACATAAACAAGGCCTCAAAATGTATATGGAAGGGGGAAATAGGAGAATTCCCCTTCAATCCCAACTTAACAAAGTCTTATGCTCCATTCAACTTAGTGGCCATTCCAATCGAACCAGACATAAACATACCTATGATTGAAATCATGACTGACGAAGAAGAACTAGAATCCACATAGAAACTAGGAGAGTTAACACCAACTCCAAGTGCCCCTCAAAATTTCAAAACACAACTGAGAACTCAACAAGAATAGAAAATGATAAAGCTAGGGGCCAAATCATCAAACAATGAAACATGTGAGTACACGAAACTCCTCACTGAATACAAAGACATTTTTACACCAAGTCTTCGAGTGTCCTTGCAAAGTCTTTCAAGTGAAGCTTAGATCAAATTGGATAGGTCCACACATACTTAAGGAAGATGTCAAAAATGATGCTACCTCTTGTACATTATGGAAGGGGAAGAGTTCAACATCTCAAAATGGTGTAAATGCCTCTAAAAACCAAAAAACTCATAAAACATAAAAATTAAAAAATTAAAAAATTTTAAAAAATCAAAATGTCAAAAACAATTTGTTTCTTGCATTTTAGTGTCATTCTGTTCATCTTGCATCACAGTCAATGACTTGCTCTTGTACTATTTTCTTTTTGGTAAGGAGTCTAATGTTGTCTAGATATACGTCATCCTTTTAGGACCTAGAGATTCCCCATTTTTCACAATCGCCATTATACCCTTTTCATTCCCAATGATTCTAATCAAAGCCTAGCTCTTATCTTTACATTGATCCCAGTCTTAATGAGTCAGGATGCCAGGTCTAAACAAAGTCAGTATTCAAACCTATAGTGTTCAAAGGAAGCTTGCAAGTAGATGTTCCCAATTCTTCCCTAGTAGTAGAGAAGTCTGACCAGATTACAAAAAATTTAGGTGGCGCTCAACCCCTTTATCTTTCCTGGCCAAAAATGTCAGGAGGATCAAAACTCTAAAGGAAGCAATCTAAAATTTGAGTGAATAAAAAAATGAGTGACCAAAATAAGAGTGTCAAAAAGTGAGAATTAAGAGATCAAATTATTGCATATCAAAGTTCCAAAAGCATTCATTTCTTGAAAAGTCAAAAAATCCAAAAAATGAGAAAAATCAAGGAAAATACAAAAAAAAATTGAAAAAGAAAAAAAGAGATACAGAAAAAAGTGTGAAAGAGAGAAGATTGTTGAATGTCCGTACGCTTGGGTGGAGATCAGTCTAAGCTCGAAGCCTCAAGGGTGACATTCTAACAGAGAAAGTAAAAAGAAAGGTACAAAGCACACACACGCACTAGCTAAGCAAAGCCAAGAGTCTAGTAGTCTCTAGGATCATATTCTATCTAGGGACCCTTGTTTTTTTCCCATTTATCCTTTACCTTAGATCTACTTTGCTTGCCATCTATGATCTAAGTCTAGCAAACACCAATAAAATTTGTTACTTGTCTAAGTTGAAAGCTTGTCAAATTGTCTTATCTAGATCAGGATCAATGTTTAGCCTTTAGCAAAGCCAAAAATTAGAAACACTCCATCTTCACTCCCGCTCCCCACTTGAGTTAAAAATCCTATCTCACAGCCTTGAATAGGTCTCTTATATTAGGACAACTCGCAATCTGCTAGATTGAAAATCATACTAAAGAGCAGTCATGTTGTTTGTTCCACATTGCATTCATGCCAAAATTTAAAATAAGTGTCTCAAAGCAATAAAGTCAATGTCATATCTCATGACATTCAGTAGAAGTAAATGTTTCATTTTAGCATTGCTTGTGTTCTTGCATCTGCATATCGTCACTTGCAATCATATATATAACAAATTGCATCATCCATATGTCATAATCTTAGGTATGCATTCTCGTAAGATAAGAGCTATAGCCAACCATATGCACAAAATGGAAAGTGAAGTACAAGATGTTAGCTAAAGCTATGTACAGATCTCATCCAATCAAGTCTTGTCACAATAAGTGTAAAACAATGTCTGAGCATAAGTCACTCCTTAAAAAATTCAAAAGAACAATACTGTGTAATCAAGTACACGAGTCTTCCCATGCAAGAGGGCAAGGGTAGAAATATATTCAATGTAGGTCTCTCAAAAACCTCAAGGAGTGTCAAATCAATCCTTTGCAAAATCTTTACAAAAACCATAAAAATCAGAAAAATCAGAAAAACCCAAAAAAATGTAAAAACATAAAAAATCCCTAAAAATCAAATATGTTCTTCAAAATTTGAAATAAAAGGAGAATCTATTATCCTCCTCTCTAGATTATCATGTTGTATTTTTTCTTTTATGCATCTTTCGTGTGTCGTTTTACGTGTATACATTCCTACAGGTCTAACTGACAAAGGCAAACAACTAGTCGAACTCGAACGATCCATGGTAAGTTCATCATTTCAGTTTTCATTATTCATTTTGATACTTTCAAATTCTGGACTAATAGTAGTTATTGTAGTAAACAATTGCGGGAAAATCGACAACAGGTAAGGCCAAGTTTGGGAACGGTACCTACCTTTCATGTAGACTATCGTCCCCGAGTGGGTAAATATGTAAGCACAAAAATCACGCACACCCTCCACGAGGACCCCTATGATGATTTTAATCCTTGTCACATACATTTAAGAGTGAAATACTGTCCTCTAAGCAGCATACCTCTTGATGAGGTGTCTTCTTTCTTGTCTTGTGTTGTTTCCACTTTGTCATTTTCTCTCTCCTCGTTTGCGATGCATTTCGACACTTTTTGTGACACTTGTTGATTTGCATTTTCTGAGCTTTTGACCTTGCTCCTAATCCTTGTAAGCATCTTGTAGGTGAGTTTTCACCTTTCCCCTATGTTTTTCATCCTCTGCACCCCCTAGAAGCCTTCTAGAGGCCCCCTATCCATCTCCCACTTTCAGTTTTGAGTTCCTCTCAACCAATCCAAATCTCCCCCTATTATTTCCAGGTCTCCCTTGGGAAATCTTGTAGTTGCAAGTGGAGATTTGGATTCTTGCACATGATTGACCTGATTTTGGAGGTAAAACTCCTCCTTTTCTTCTCTTCTGTCATTTTCCACCTTGTAATTCTCCAGGAAACCCTGTCCAGCCCAAGTCAACCCCAGGCGACCTAGGGTCACCCTCGAGTGACCAATGGTCACCCAGGGGTGACCCTACTGAGGAAAGGGGTGACCCTTTCGTGTTTCCATCCGTAGAAAAACTTGAGTTTCTCACTCATTTTAGATCTATTTTTGCCTGTTTTTCTTCTAGTTCGCATGATTTTTGATGCCTAATATAGAGTTGACTATTTCATGCACCCACAAATGCATAATTAACTCTATTTGATCTAATATTAACAACTCAATCAATCTCATGCATCCTCTCAACTCCAATTCCTCTTCAGTGATAGGTTATTATTGATTTATCACTCCATAGTTAGCTGAGTTCACTGGGTAATCAACCTTGTTAACTCCTCAATCAATTTTTGTTAACTCTTCAATTAATTGTGTTAACTTCTCAATCAATTCCACCTCTCATCCCTTATTCTAACCTATAAATACCCCTCACCTCTTCATTATTTTCCAAGTTGAGCAAGTTGGAGAATACCTGTCTCATCTTCACAAGCTTTTTCAAGCTTCTTCATAGGTCTTTGAGCCTCATTCTTCATTTATTTCTTTAGTTTTCCAAACTTCAAAGATTTCATTGTTGCATAGCTTCAAAGCTCTTCCAAGGAGGCAAATTCATTGTGTACACAACTCTCACCATTTTTTTCTCTCCAAATTAGCATTCTAATTCTCTCACAGGACGAAGGTACCTTTTATTTTATTCAATCAAGCATCGCTACGTTGCTTCAACCAATGCCATTGTGCTCATCAAAAGCTCACATTGAGCTCTTTCAATCTTCAACAAGCTTCTTTTTCTTCTTTGTGTCTTCTTGTCCTCAAGAGGTCTTCACACTGCTTCAAGAGTATTCGAGGTTGCCAGCATCAAGGATGTCTGAGGGTAGTGGAGTCACAAAAATCTTCATTCTTTCAGGTTCCTCTATTGCTTTATTCAATTCATCATAATTAAAAAATCAAAATTGCTCTTGGGAACAGTAAATCTTTACTTTTTCCTTGACAGTTAGATGTAGCATGTTAGAATAATTGTTTCCATATTCCTAGATCTAGATTATTTGAAGAAGCAATTTTCCTTTTTAGATTAGGTTACTTCAAAACAATCGAAAACCCAAAAACATAGATTAAACTTGCATTAGGAAAAGTCATATTAGCTTGCATTCATATTTCACTTTCATAGATTAAAGAGCACTTTTCATTTCCAAAATACTAAAAAAGCACAAAAACACGTTTACATATCATTTAGCTTTGCATACATATAGAAACCCTAGAAAAGACAAACTTAAAAACCCTCGATACCATCACGAGGTAATCACGGTAAAATTATTTCATCAAACCCTTGATCACTCACAAGGTAAAAACAAGTCAAAACATAGCCAAACCCTGGGTCAAAACCATAAATCTAATTAAGGTTGGTCATCACACATCTACCTCTATCTTGGCTCACAAATGTGCCTAGGAGTGAGAGAAGAGTGGGTGAGGGCTATCTATGAGCAGATTGAGGAAATCAATCCATGACAACAATAAGAGACATTTACTCTACCACAACAAGACCCATTTGTCCTCTTATTGATAGAAGAACAAAGACAACTCCAAATACAACAAGAACTCATTCAACACATTGAAATACAAGAGGACATAAATGAAAGAAACTGCTTACCCACACAAAGATGGAATAGAAGAAACCCCAACATATGAAGATACAGTAGTGACCCTTTGGGTCATAGGGTTATCTCTACAACAACTAAAATCGAATGAAACATTCAACTTAGCACACCACAACAAAGGCGACAGAACTTGCCGACCCCTCTCTGCAAAGTCCAGTTCTCCAACGAGCCAGACTCCCACCATGTCTCACCTCCTCTCGATTGGCTACTTCCACGAGAGTGAGAGTGATGTGGTGGATCGCCCCATAGCAAGGAGGGAAGGGTCCATGTGTGTGCCAAATCTGACTCGACAGCCCCAAGAAATCAGGGTCAAGATTTTAAGAGTACATATTTTGGTGAATCTGACGTGAAATTACAAATCCTTCTAGGATGAGTAGTTATGTGTTCAAACCTCAGATATTCAATCATCACTATATGCTATCAGCTTCACCAGATACTTTGGTGAACTTGACGTGAAGAGCAAAAACCTTTTGGTTGAGATTTTTGCTTTCCATTGTAAGATCTCACTTTGATCATCATTCACCGAATCCTTTTAAGATGGATTCTTTCACATTTTTTCACATTTCACAATGTTTCATGCAAAAAATCCAAGGGAATGTCCCCTCGAGTGAAATTACAAATTCAAAACACATCCAAAGAGATCTTGACAACATTGACCAAATCAAAGCACTAGTGAACAATCAATGTCAAATCCATAAAGCTGATCTACCCATAACAAGCCATAAAAAATGGCCATCGAAATGGACAATGAAATATGTTGTCAAGAAAAGAACTTACAAGAAGCTCAGGAAGTACAAAAATCTCTCCACATGGTACATCAAGATAAAAAATCCACAACATGTCAAATTCCATCAAAAAGAACAAATAGGGTCACTCAAACCCCAATGCATAGCAATCCATCTCAAGGTTGTAAAACTCAAAAAAGGAAGGAAGCCTCACTCACAGACCATATAGAAAGTTTGGTCTAATGAATCAAGACTCTTGAGGCTAGGAGTGTTGAACAATCTCTCCAAAACAACATTATAGAAAAACCTAGGCCACAGGGAAATCATTTCATTGATAAGATTGAATCAAACTAGGGGAAACACAAAATTCCCCTCATCCAAACTTCCATGAAACATTTAGGCCTCCCTTGCCCTCACCATCCAACATGACAAGTCTCAATGAAATAGGTGGGATGCATATGATGCAAAATCAACCACAAACAATCCCACCCAATCTTCAAAACATAGACATGACACCATCTAGTCATCCAACTTTTTTAGGATATCAACAATCTAGCATACCCTTTCAACAAACACAACAAGCTCCACTTGAAGAGCTAATGTTTGGAGGAACAAAATCCTCTACACAAAACTCCCTCCTAGGAACATACCTCGAGTATTTAAAGGAGCCTCTTGACTACAACATTCATCAGGTTATACTACCACAGCCTCTCCCTAAGCTTCCAAAATTTAAAGGAGAGGGTGATCCCAACTCTCATATCAAGGTTTACATCATGGTAGTGTGAGAACTCCTTCCTTGGGATGGGGTGGTAGCAAAGATTTTCCCAAAAAATTTAGAGGGTATCGTTCTAGATTGGTAATATCGACTTCTAGAAGCATCGATCCACTCTTTTAGGAAACTCATTGATCAATTTGTGGCTGCCTTTGACAAAAACAAATTGGTCAAGACAAGAATTTTTAACAATCAAACAAGAAGCCGATGAGTTAGTTACACATTTTATCACACGATGGAGGAAAGTTCTCTATTCATCATGTAGTGCATCAAACATGGATCATAGAGAACTTTTTGATCTCTTCTTACACATTCTCAACAATAACATACGAGAACAAATTCAAAAACTCCTTAACAAATCATATGAAGAAGCACTCGAAAGTGCCCTTAGAATTGACCAAGCCGCTATTGATAGTGGAAGAAGGGAGTATGATGGAAATGGAAGGTTGATAAACCATGATAGAAATAATCAATATTTGACAAATGATCAAGACATAGATGGGTCAACAAACACCTCACCATCAGGGAACAACAATTATGACCACAATAGTCATACAAATTTGGGAAATGAAAATGTCAACAACTATCTCTTCAGAATCAACAAAAAGTTGTACAATAATCATCATAAACCTCGAGATCACAATCATGATAAATAATGCTCATTTCACAAGAGAAGGGGGCATTAGATCAAGTCATGTCGGGGGTACCATCGCTTCATATCAAACCTCCCAAAATGTCAACAAAAAGCATTCATGGACACATTCTCACAAGATGAAGAACATAGTCCCAACACCTTTGATCAAAACACCTTAGGCCTTGTGGAATTAGATAAAGATCAAGAAATTTGTGTCACTGAATGACTAGATGTCACCTCCAATGACTCAAATTTTTCTCACATGATAGAACTTATCAAGAGTTCTTCTACACACAAGAACACTTTCCTCAAACCTTAGATCTAGGCCATCTAGTTTGAAACACTCCAAGTGAAAAGAGTTCTTCTTCGACATTTGATTTCAAAAATTTACCATTAGACAATGACATAGCTAGACAGGGTGATCCCCCCTCCATCTGATAGTCCAAGTTCAAGACTATTCCATTAAACGTGTAATGATTGATGATGGGTCTGCAATCAACATAGTCTTTTGTTTGCTTCTTCAAAGAATGGGTTATGATTAAACATAAATCACAAAAAAAACTTCCATCCTTAGAATTCATGATAACCCAAACACTCAAACCATGGGTAAGGTCAATCTTCAAATCACATTGGGTCCAAAACCCTCCCAACTGAATTTTATGTCATCAATGAAGAAACCACTTACAACATGATCCTAGGAAGGCCTTGGATCCATAGGATGAGGGCCATTCCCTCAACATTATTTCAAGAATTACACTTCTCATACATGGGACAAACCCACGTCATCAAAGGAGATCCTGATCCTTTCAGCCTTTATAGAGTTGAACAAGTAAAAAAGAAGGGGAAGTCCATGGAAACCACTAGTGACCCAAAAATCAACACTTTTGAAAAAGGAGAGACATCAAAACAAATTGCAAACATAAACAAGACCTCAAAATGTATATGGAAGGGGGAAACATGAGAATTCCCCTTCGATCCCAACTTAACAACGTCTTATGCTCCATTCAACTTAGTGGCCATTCCAATCGAACCAGACATAAACATACCTATGATTGAAATCATGACTAAAGAAGAAGAACCAGAATCCACACAGAAACTAGGAGAGTACACACCAACTCCATATGCCCCTCAAAATTTCAAAACAAACCTAAGAACTCAACAAGAGTAGAAAATGATAAAGCTAGGGGGAAAATCATCAAACAATGAAACATGTGAGTACATGAAACTCCTCACTGAATACAAAGACATTTTTACACCAAGTCTTCAAGTGTCCTTGCAAAGAATTCCAAGTGAAGCTTAGGTCAACCTGGATAGGTCCACACATACTTAAGGAAGATGTAAAAAATGACGCTACCTCTTGTACATTATGGAAGGGGAAAAGTTCAACATCTCAAAATGGTGTAAACACCTCTAAAAACCAAAAAAGTCATAAAACATAAAAATAAAAAAAAATAAAATTTGAAAAAATCAAAATTTCAAAAACAATTTATTTCTTGCATTTCAGTATCATTCTGTTCATCTTGCATCATAGTCAGTGACTTGCTCTTGCACTATTTTCTTTTCGGTAAGGAGTCTAATGTTGTCTAGATATGCGTCATCCTTTCATGACCTAGAGATTCCCCATTTTTCACAAGCGCTATTATCCCCTTTTCATTCCCAGCGATTCTAATCAAAGCCTAGCTCTTAGCTTTACACCGATCCCAGTCTTCATGATTCAAGATGCTAGGTCTAAACAAAGTTAGTATTCAAACCTACAGTGTTCAAAGGAAGCTTGCAAGTAGACCTTCCCAATTCTTCCCTAGTAGTAGAGAAGTCCAACCAAATTACAAAAACTTTAGGTGGCGCTTAGCCCCTTTATCTTTCCTAGCCAAAAACATCAGGAGGATCAAAACTCTGAAGGAAGCAATCTAAAATTCAAGTGAATAAAAAAATGAATGACCAAAATAAGAGTGTCAAAAAGTGAGAATTAAGAGATCAAATTATTGCATATCAAAGTTCCCAAAGCATTCATTTCTTGAAAAGTCAAAAAATCCAAACAAATGAGAAAAATCAAGTAAGAAAAATACAAAAAAAAGTGAAAAGCAAAAAAAGAGATACAAAAAAAAAGTGTGAAAGAGAGAAGATTGTTGAATGTCCGTACTCTTGGGTGGAGATCAGTCTAAGCTCGAAGCCTTAAGGGTGACATTCTAACAGAGAAAGTAAAAAGAAAGGTACAAAGCACACACACGCACTACCTAATCAATGCCAAGAGTCTAGTAGTCTCTAGGATCATCTTCTATCTAGGGACCCTTGTTTTTTCCCATTTATTCTTTACACCAGGTCTAATTTGCTTGCCATATATGATCTAAGTCTAGAAAACACTAATAAAATTTGTTACTTGTCTAAGTTGAAAGCTTGTCAAATTGTCTTATCTAGATAAGGATCAATGTTTAGCCTTTAGCAAAGCCAAAAATCAAAAATCCTCCATCTTCACTCTCGCTCCCCACTTGAGTTAAAAATCCTATCTCACAACCTTGAATAGGTCTCTTATATCAGGACAACTTGCGATCCCCTAGATTGAAAATCATACTAAAGAGAAGTCATGTTGTTTGTTCCACATTGCATTCATGCCAAAATTTTAAAAAAAGGGTCTCAAAGCAATAAAGTCAATGTTATATCTCGTGACATTCTGTAGAAGTAAATGTTTCATTTCAGCATTGCTTGTGTTCTTGCATCTGCATATCGTCACATGCATTCATATATATAACAAATTGCATCATCCATATGTGATCATCTTAGGTATGCATTCTCGTAAGAAAAATAAGAGCTTTAGCCAACCATATGCACAAAATAGAAAGTGAGTACAAGATGTCAGCTAAAGCTATGTACAGATCTCCTCCAATCAGGTCTTGTCATAATAAGTGTAAAACGATGTCTGAGCATAAGTCACTCCTCCAACAAGTCAAAAGAACAATACTGTGTAATCAAGTACATGAGTCTCCCCATACAAGGGGGCAAGGGCAAAAATATATTCAATGTAGGTCTCTCAAAAACCTCAAGGAGTGTCAAATCAAACCTTTGCAAAATCTTCACAAAAACCATAAAAATTAGAAAAACCTAAAAAAATTGTAAAAACATAAAAAATCCCTAAAAATCAAATATGTTCTTCAAAATTTGAAATAAAAGGAGAATCTATTATCCTCCTCTCTAAATTAGCATGTTGTCTTTTTTGCTTTTATGCATCTTTCGTGCATCATTTTGCGTGTATACGTTCCTACAGGTCTAACTGACAAAGGTAAACACCTAGTCGAACTCGAACGATCTATGGTAAGTTTGTCATTTCAGTTTTCATTATTCATTTTGATACTTTCAAATGCTGGACTAATACTAGTTATTGTAGGTACAATTGTAAGAAAATCGACAAGTAAGGCCAAGTTCAGGAACGGTACCTACCTTTCATGTAGACTACCGTACCCAAGGGGGCAAATATGTAAGCACAAAAATCACGCACACCCTCCAGGAGGACTCCTACGATGATTTTAATCCTTATCATGTACATGTAAGCATGACATAATGTCCTCTAAGCATCAGACCTCTTCATGACATGTCTTCTTTCTTGTCTTGTGTTGTTTGCTCTTTGTCATTTTCTCTCTCTCCCCGTTTGCAACGCTTTTGGACACTTTTTGTGACACTTGTTGATTTGTGTTTTCTAAACTTTTGACCTTGCTCCTAAGCCTTGTACGCATCTTGTAGGTGAGTTTTCACCTTTCCCCTATGTTTTTCATCCTCTACACCCCCTAGAATCCTTCTAGAGGTCCCCCTATCCATCTCCCACTTTCAGTTTTTAGTTCCACTTAACCAATCCAAATCTCCCCCTATTATTTCCAGATCTCCCTTGGGAGATCCTACAAGTGCAAGTGGAGATTTGGATTCTTGCACATGACTAACCTGTTTCCATAGGTAAAACCCCTCCTTTTCTTCTCTTCTGCCATTTCCCACCTTCCAATTCTCCAGAATACCCTGTCCAGCCTCGATCTCCCCCGAGTGACCCTACTGACGAAAGGGGCGACCCTATTGTGTTTCCAGCCGTGGAAAAACTCAAGTTTCTAACTCGTTTTAGCTCTATTTTCACCCATTTTTCTTCCAGTTCAAATGATTTTTAATGCCTAATATAGAGTTGACTATTTCATGCACCCACACATGCATAATTAACTCTATTTGATCTAAAATTAACAACTCAATCAATCTCATGCATCCTCTCAACTCCAATTCCTCTTCAGTGATAAGTTATTATTGATTTATCACTCCATAGTTAGCTGAGTTCACTGGGTAATCAACCTTGTTAACTCCCCAATCAATTCTTATTAACTCTTCAATCAATTGAGTTAACTTCTCAATCAATTCCACCTCTCATCCCTTCTTCTAACCTATAAATACCCCTCACCTCTTCATTATTTTCCAAGTTGAGTAAGTTGGAGAATACCTTTCTCATCTTCACAAGCTTTTTCAAGCTTCTTCACAGGCCTTTGAGCCTCATTCTTCATTTCTTTCCTTAGTTTTCCAAAGATTCAAAGCTTTCATTGTTGCATAGATTCAAATCTCTTCTAAGGAGGCAAATCCATTTTGTACACAGCTCTTACCAGTTTTTTCTCTCCAAATTAGCATTCTAATGCTCTCACAGGACGAAGGTGCCTTTTATTTTATTCAATCAAGCATCGCTACACTGCTTCAACCAATGCCATTGTACTCATCAAAAGCTCACATTGAGCTCTTTCAAGCTTCACCAAGCTTCTTTTGCTTCTTTGTGTCTTCTTGTCGTCAAGAGGTCTTCACGTTGCTTCAAGAGGATTCGAGGTTTCCAACATCAAGGATTTATGAGGGTAACGGAGTCACACAAATCTTCATTCTTTTAGGTTCCTCTATTGCTTTATTCAATTCATAGTAATTAAAAAATCAAAATTACTCTTGGAAACATTAAATCTTTACTTTTTCCTTGATAGTTAGACGTAGCATGTTAGAATAATTGTTTTCATATTCTTAGATCTAGATTATTTGAAGAAGCAATTTCCCTTTTTTAGATTAGGTTACTTCAAAAAAATCAAAAACCCAAAAACACAAATTAAACTTGCATTAGGAAAAGTCATATTATCTTGCATTCATATTTCCCTTTTATAGATTAAAGAGCACTTTTAATTTCCAAAATACTAAAAAGCACAAAAACACGTTTGCATATCATTTATCTTTGCATGCATATAGAAACCCTAGAGAAGACAAACTTAAAAACCCTCGATACCATCACGAGGTAATCACAGTAAAACAATTTCGTCAAACCCTTGATCGCATCACAAGGTAAAAACAAGTCAAAACATAGCCAAATCCTAGGTCAACTAAACCCTAGGTCAAAACCCTAAATCTAGTTAAGGTTGGTCATCGCACATCTACCTCCATCTTGGCTCACGAATGTGCCTAGAAGTGAGAGGAGAGTGGGTGAGGGCTATCCGTGACTAGATTGAGGAAATCAATTTGCGACAACAATAAGAGACATTTACTCTACCACAAAAAGACCCATTTGTCCTCTTATTGATAGAAGAACAAAGACAACTCCAAATACAACAAGAACTCATTCAACACATTGAAATACAAGAGGACAAAATGAAAGAAACCGCTTACCCACACAAAGGTGGAATAGAAGAAACCCCAACAGATGAAGAGAAAATAGTGACCCTTTGGGTCATAGGGTTATATCTACACCAACTACAATTGAACGAAACATTCAACTTAGCACACAACAACAAAGGCCATAGAACTTGCCGACCCCTCTCTGCGAAGTCCAGCTCTCCAACAAGCTAGACCCCCACCGTGTCTCACCTCCTCTCAACTATCTACTTCCACGAGAGCGAGAGTGATAGTGTGGATCACCCCATGGCAAGGAGGGAAGGGTCTGTGTGCGTGTTGAAATCTGACCCGACATCCCTAGGAAACTGGAGTCACAATTTTGAGCATACAGAGACTAGGCCAGACTCGTAGTTTAGTTTGTGGATGCTTTTTTGTAGTGTGAAACAAACTAAAATATTTGTCACTTTCACTTACACCCACTTGTAAAATAAATGAGGTGCCACGAAGCACCGTTGGGACTTATTATAAATAGAGGGAGGTATGAAACTTCTTGGTGGTGAGTTAAACCTCTTTGATGGTATCACAATGATTGAAGACATGCAAGATAAAATATGTAGAGTGCTTGGTGTAGTATCTGTGAATGTTGATGTAGATATGTAGGTAGTAATTTCTGGTATGTTCTAATGATATTTTTTGATCTTTAGATAATTTTTCTTGATCCTACTTGATTCTACTTAATGTCTTTGGGCTTGCCATTAAATGCAAGGTCCTAGATGCTTAATTTAAAATATTAGAAATGCAAGCCTGTGGGAAACAAACATATCATCTAAAAGGGTCAACTCAAGTAGGTTGAAAAATATATTTCAATTGGGAGGGCAAGTTTGTAGGTGTAGTTCTGTCTAGGGGACAAATCCACACCTACAGTCTAGTCTAAGATGTAGGAATGACTGAAGTGAAAGTTAGTTTGAACCATTGGGAACTAAGGTAAGTTGTTATGGGGTTGATTTTGAGATTGTGTCAATGTATTTACAAAATAATCAAATTGAGTACTAGGATGGTTTTTAAGACAAGGCCAGAATGAATGTAAAATAAGAGGGAAAAAGGAAAAGGTATACACTTTTCTCCTCTACATTTTACCCCCACTCTAGCTTGCATGTGAACTACACAAATCATGCAAGCGAAAGTAAAAAAAATAGTAAATGAAATAAGTACATAGATTCATCGATATATACTTAGATGATGCCTTATGATTTCTCCATTTCCTTACTAGTGCCATGATGTGTTTTAATCTACACACACAAAACATTAGTAACACTTGAAACAAACATCAATAGCATAAGAATCATAATCATTTTGCATTTTTGTAAGTGTGCCATATATCAATTCTAGAATGACAAAAGGGTGTAAAATGCATTTGAAAAATGGATCCACGAGGATGTGATCAAGCTAGCTCCAATAAAACCATGTAGAAGGTTGAGAAAAATAAAACATAATTATGTTGTGTAGGATTGTAGAGGAGTTGGAATGAGAATTGCTCATTTAATTTATACAAGCATGAGTTGAAAAAGAGATCAAGATATGTATCATTGTCAAGGAGTTGGAATTGATATGGCCCCCTCAATCTATAGAAGCATGTGATAAAAATAACTTAATGTGTAGGGTTGTTGAGGAGTTGGAACCGGTGAGTCCCCCTCAATCTACACACACACACAAATCTATGTAAAAGTTGTGATAATGTAACAATATGACATGCACCCATCAAATTAAGTTCATAGATCATGGTGAAATCAATTTGAGGAGAGGAGAGTGTAATGGTCACATATGCTAATGTGTTATCCCTATTGTACAGATTGAATTATAGTAGGATGAGAGCCCAAGTAATGGGGGACAAAATTTTGCCCCAATATTTGCCCCCAAGTGTGATGGCAAGTAAGTGAGATATGTGAAATGACCATATGCTAAATGTGATCATGTCAGTGCAATAAACATGTCATGTAATATGGAAACGTGTAAAATGATATAGAGATAGTAGTGTTAGATAATATCATGTGATTTACAAGAGAAGGGCCATGAAAAGTAATATCTATATGTAAAACAATAGAAACGAATATTGTGTATGATATAAGCATGTAAAAATATGGTATAATCATGAGAAATTGTTCTCCAAAGAGAGAATAAGGAATTACTTTGCATGAAAACTAATGTCCTTAGATTCCCCCTACTAATATCATGTGAAGTGCCATGAAAAGTAATGTTGATATGTAAATAATGGAAAAGAATACCATGTATGATATAAGAATATAAAACTATGGTATAATCATGAGATATATGTTCCTTAAAAGGAGAATAAGGAATTGCATGGTATAGAATCTAATTTCCATACATACCCCAAAGTGGGGAAGCTAAGTAATGTGATTTATGTATATGACAAGTGCTATAGGTGTAAAAGAGACAAGGATATATGTGAAAGAGAAAAAAGGGAAAGAACAACATACAAGGCATAATAAAAGGGAAAAAAAGTCATGAAATAAGATAGAAGGTCAATGAGAATGAAGAGCACAACAATCATGGCTCAATTAAAAAGGTCAATTGAAAACCAAAAATAAAAGAAGCTATGTTTTTCGTCAACATGAATGGAAGTGTGATGAGAACACTTCATTGGTCTAGATCATCCTAAATCCATAGGAAAACAAATAAAAAAGAGGTTATGAAACAAAAAGGAATATTCATAGGCACTTATGTTAACGTGCCCACCAAAACATGCCTTTGCATCATTTGCTCATAAGCTATGGACATGAGGAATGAAGACAAGGTGAAAAATTAGGAAAAAGAAAAAGTAAATAATGTAAAATGTATCATAATGTAGGGGGATAAGAGATGATCAACCAATATATTGGCAACATACCCATCATCATCAAATAGGTCATCATCCTTTGACTCATCATGCATCTAAAAGAAAATATATAACCCCCAAAATGTAAACCCATTTTTTCTTACTTATAATAAATAAAAAAGTATGTACAAATCTCAACAAGTACAAATATAATGAGATAAAGATAAATTCATTCACATAACAAGTCAAACCACATAAATACAACATAGATCAATCACAATGTAATAATAACTTCAATTATTACAATAAGCCCATAGTACACCCAAATCAATATTACATCTAATGAATAATATTTATATGCAACATGCCCAAGTATACCACATATGAAATAGTGATCTTAAGTCAATAATCTAAATATACAATAACCACATATCCAATGTAGCAATGTCTGAATAACTCACACTCCATCCAATGTAGTAGCTACATATGGGGAAGGCGATATGAATTGAAAAATCAAAGGAAGCCTATCCTCCCCAAATATCATCTTGACTTGAAATAGTTAAACAAGAAACCCATTGTCCATGAAGTGATTTGTATCAAGTATATAGAGATTATCTTTCTTAGGTTCATTGCATACTCATATTCACAAACAAACATGTTCATAATTATAAAATATCAACTAATCTACTAAACATTCACAACACTTTATAACACTATTCAACGCATCAATATACATCATTACATAATATTCAAGACTTCACAACACTTAACAACAAACATACCTAATCAACAAAACTCATCAATAACACGTAAGAAAAAATAAGACATAACTAAACAAAGATACATAACTCTACACATCACAAGATTCCTAATGGAATATCAAGAAACTCTAATATCCATTTCCCATCAAGTGGTCAATGATTCACTTGTACAAGAATATTGACAAACTTTAAACATCCATAAAGCATCATACTGTAATGTCCCCATTTTCGGGTTCTCTTGTAGTGTAGTTGGCACTGACCTTGTGGGTGTGTGTCAACATTATTAGAGGGGTTATTTAAGGATACCAATGAGATCAGGTGGTCTAGAGGACTCATATGCCACTTTTTAGGGTGATTTCTAGCTTCCGGTGTGCTCTCTAAGAATCTTGAAGAGGGTGTCTATTTATAATAAGTCACCTAGTTGGCTCCATTTTTCATTATTCTTCATTGGGATCACTCCAATGCAATCAGTTTTCCATTATGATGCATTCTGACAGTTTTCGCAAAATGCGTGTATTAATGGCTTTATTTTAATTATTTTACTAAGGTCGCTAAATATTATTTAAAATATTTTGAAAGAACCTTAGTGTTATAGCTCATCGGAACCAAGATGAAATGTTTTTAATCATGGATGCATTAAATAGGGACCTTGTGTGTCAAATTATCATTATTTTAATTAAAAGCTCTTTTTCGGAGCTAAAATGGAGTTTTAATTAAAAAGTGAATTTTAAAATATAACCTTCTGGAGTGTTAGGCAGAAAAAGTATAAAAGGGAATTTGAGGGGCCCATTTGGATTATGCAATTTATTCTATCTCTCTAATTAAAACCCTCGTGGTTCTAGAGATCGAACTTGGTTCATCTCAACCTTCTTGAGGATGAAAACCCTCTTGGAGATGATCAACCTTGGTGGTGAAAGACCCTCTTAGGTTGATTGCTGGTAAACTTATTCAGAGTTTACGCATTGCACTTCATTGTAGGTTTAGCATTGTTTGGAGTTTCAAAGGAGGTATTTATTTGTAGGCCAACTTGGAGGATTTATTGGTGATCTCATTTCAGGGATTACATTGAGCTGATTGGAAGCATTTATAGGTTGTCGCGGAGAAGCTATTCATTGTTGATATCAAATTTCTTTCCATGATAATTTGATATATATAAGAGATAATGGTGACCAATTTTTAGGTGATTTAAAGCAGATTTAAGGAGGGTTTATGGTAAATCATTTGACTACCATTTATTTCTATAAACTTTGAGTATTATTTAGCTTCTGGGTATTGTCGCTTCCATGTTATATTGCTGCTCATATAGTTTATCAGCGTTGTAACATGCTACAACACATATAATGTTGCAAAAAATGAATATTTAATGACTTTCCCATCTGAGTATTTAAAGTATTGTTTAGATATTGTTGTACACAACCATTTATCATTGAATCAATCATATTGTGGTAGTTTGGTTTCATGGATGTTATGAAGTTGTGAGTTCATAGGTAGGTTTTGGAGTGTGAATTCTTGGTGTTTTACCATTTGGATTTTGGCACACAGCCATTCACATGGGCTACAACTATAAATGCTTATGACAACAATCTAGTATCATGCTACAACAACTTATGTGTACTTAGGAATTACATATTTTCATTTGTAGAGTGTTCTTTTGGCATTGTACTTCCATGGTGAATGACTGAACTTCATAATAGCAAGCTATTCTATCACAGATCAATATATTATTGCTAGATTTAAGGTTAAATTTGTGTTTCATTGTTATTTCTATTGCATGCAAAGTGTTTGTTATAATGTCTATGCTATTTATCTACAAATTTGAGATGTTTCTTGTGTACTTTCAATTCCCAACTACATATTGAATGATCCCAAACACAAATGCATTGAAATGCATTCGAAACAACACCAAAACAACAAATAGAAAAGTGTTAAACAAAATGTCAGCTCACTAGAAGTCAGTAATCTTACTGGGTGTTTGAGAAAAAAATTGTTCCAAAACTAGGGTTGGACATTACAATGATATCAGAGCACAGAGTATCTTGTTAGCTTGTTGGGAAATTAATATTTGTTGCAGATCTTCAGTTCTATGACTGCCTAAGAAGTTGCAGCAGTTGCATGTCAGTATTCAACGACAACACCATGGAGCCACTTAGTGAAGAAGAAGTTTTTTGGGAAGTTTATGTAGAATACTTAGCATTAGGAGCTAAGTTTCAAGATGAGATTTCATTTGCAGATTTCATGGACATTAAGGTAAAGTATAATTAGAAATTGCAAAGAAAGGAAGAAAATTTTTGTGGGAAGCTTTACAAAGCAGGTATGAAACTTAAACACCCATCTCAGACAAAAGAATATCTTATCAGTACGTAGGAGAAAATAGAGAATTATTTAGAAATGGTTGATCAATCACCCTCTCACATAATGAAGCTAGCTATGCATCCTTTGGTGTATGCTTTGATTGAGCCAGAGTTGTTGAGTCATTCAGATAATGAAGTGAGAATTGTAGTCATCACATGCATTAGTGAAATTATGAGAATTATAGCTCTCGAAGCACCTTACCTTGATTACACAAAGAGAAAGATATTACAGCTGATTGTTGAAAGTTTTTAGAACTTGGGTGATATCAATTGTCCTTCTCTAGGTAAGAGGGTTAAAATTTTAGAAATTTTGGCAAAAGTTAGATCATGTGTTCTTTTTATTGATTTAGAATGTGATGATTTTATTCTTCAGATGTTTCATTATTTCATAGCATATATCGGTAAGGATCACGGAGAAATTATTTTTTCTTACATGCAAACCATTATGGTCCTAATCATTGATGAATATGATACTAATCCCCAACCCCTTATGTCTATGTTGTTGGCTATTTTGAGGCAAGAACAGGATGTCTCTATAGTTGCTTATGAGTTGGTCAACAAAGTGTTCAATCAATGTGAGGGAAAGTTGAAACCTTTCTTGAATATTGAGGAGATTGAGCAACAAAAATTGATGGAGAGATTGCCTTGGATCATGAGGAATATGTTACAGAGCTTCAAGATGATTCTATGATTATGCATGCATCTACTAAGGATGAGGTTGTGTGCAATGGAAATAACAAAACAAAAGCTTTGAATACACATTTAGAGTTGTCCAATGAAGGTGATAACACTAATGCAAATGTTGGGATAGTTGAAATCATTAATATACCTTCAAATGATGAGCATACTGAGAACATATATGATGAAGCCTTCAAATCAGCTAATAATGATGATTCTACATTTAATTTCAGCAATGATGATACAAGTGGTGTTTGGTTTGAACTTCAAACCAAGCCTATGGAGAGGAATGACTATGATGATGCCAGTACTAGGGAGTTGGAGAGTGATTTATTCATAGAGGCAACCAATCATGAGGAGTATAGTGAACACATTTTTTTGAATAGAGCAATCAACCTTTTAGCACTTGGGATCCGAGTGTGATGGCACCTAAGTATGACGAGGATCTTGATTGGGATGAATTTCCTTTTGACTATAGTACTATTCTAACTTCATCTCCACAGTTATGCATGAAGGATGGCATTAATGGCATTGGTGGTGTTGTTCTTGATTTTGAAAACAAACCTAATTTCACATTGCATGTAGTTGATCTTGAGTAGAGACCTAGTGGCCTTGATGATTTAGATTCACAGTTAACTATTGAGGATGATAAGGGAGAGGCACAAGTGATTTGGGACAGCCTTGGGGACTTTGATGACATGTATGAAAGTTATGATTTTGGCATGCAACATAACAACTTACTATCCTTGCCTGAACAAGATTGGAAAAATCAGTTTTTGGTGTCTATGGAAATGAAGTGCATATTTTATCTAGGTTGGATGACATTAGAAGCCTTTTTGAAAAGTTCATCTTCATGACACCAAGAAACCAACAAAAGCAAAATGTTTCCCTTGCTGATTTGCACATGATTAAAAGTACCATGGAGGGAATAAAATCAATTTTCTTACACATGATGCATGATAGAGATGTTGCCTCCAAGTTTGCAGATGGGGTTTTGTCTATGACTAGGCAGTTAAGGGAAGAGGTTAATGAGCTAACGATTGAGCTTGTTTCCATGAGGATTGCCTTGGGAAGTTTCTAGGAGGCACTCCATGAAGCAAATGAATAGCTCTATGAGGCCAAACAGTTCAGAGAGTAGGAGAACAGAGGAAGGGACAAGGAGATAGAATAGGTAATAGAGGAGCTTGATTGCATTCAAGAGAAATTTGAATTTGCACATTGTCCTATACAGTCAGAAAGTAGGAGTTTGGATCAGCAAGAGGATTGGTCTGATTTTGGAGTTGAGAATAATCTTTAGTTTGTTGATAATCCTTTGTTTGAGTTGGATGCTAATTTGATTCATGATAATCCACTCTTTGAGTTGGATGACAGAGACCCAACTGATTTCAGTAATGAGAGTGGAATTGGTTACATGATTTGGGACCCAGGAGTAGTTTCCATCCATGAGGTGTTGTCTCAAGTTTGGAGTAGTGGGTCAACTTCTAGTGTTAGTACTCGACTTCCTGATCAGCCTATACATGACTTCCGTTCTTAGTCCGCAGGGGAGTTGGATTGCCGCCTTAGACCACTAGTTAAGTACTTTATGGTTGAGGTTGTTTGATAGAGGTGAGTTGATTATAGGAGAAATCTTATCATCTATTTTCATGGTTACATCTTCTACGTTTTCAGGGATATTTTATATTGTTAGTTGTTGCCCTTACATTTCAGCATTGATTATGGTAACATCATTTTATGAGCAGAGAGATTTTGAGCTCTTGCAGGCTTTAGGGAAGCTGGTTGTGGGAGTTTTTATGGATATAGTTCAGTTATTTGTTTCCCCCACCTTGGCTAGTGATGGTCACTGCAGACATTTCATGGTGTTGGTATGTATATCTTCAGATGATGCTTCGATGTTTGTAGTGGGTTGGGTGTGTTGGTGTGCTTAGATTTACCCCTTTGACACTTGGAGATTAAGTGTCAATGTGATGTTATTAGTTTATGATTGTGGAGGTATTCCCATAATAGCTAATTTTAGAGTCAGTACTGTTGTCATCTTCTATATCAACCACTTGTCAGGGACTGATCTACATCATTTTTGGGATACCATGAGGAGATATGCTAAAAATTATGTTTTGGGTTCGAGCAAATTATTTTTCCTATTGCTCAAGATCATGTTAGGCAGTGAGGTTGCAAATGTGGACCTTACTGAGATGCTTTGGCAGGAGATCTTTCATGATATAAATCTCAACCCTTATAGGTATTTCAGTTTGATTTTTTTATGATGGATATATCATTGGGTCATAGAAGAGGGGAGCACAAATTTCTGGCACGATGGTTTTACCATTATGATCAGAGTGGCGCAACATCAACATGGTGGGTCCCTTCTGAGATTGATGTGGGACCCTGGGATCACATGTGGTTGTAGTTCGGTTCAGTCTAGTGTTTCTAGTGTTGTGCAAGCATTACTTGAGGACAAGCAATCTTTGGGGAGGGCAGACTGTAATGTCCCCATTTTAGGTTATCTTGCAGTGTAGTTGGCATTGACCTTGTGGGTGTGTGTCAACTTTATTAGAGGGGTTATTTAAGGATTCCAATGAGTTCAGGTGGTCTAGACGACTTATATGCCACTTTTTGGAATGATTTTTGGCTTTTGGTGTGCTCTCCAAGAATCTTGGAGAGCTCATCTATTTATAGTAAGTCACCCAGTTGGCTCTGTTTTTCATTATTCTTCATTGGGATCACTCTAGTGCAGTCAATTTTCAATTCTGATGCATTCTGGCAGTTTCCACAAAATGGGTGTATTAATGGCTTTATTTTAATTATTTTACTAAGGTCGCTAAATATTATTTAAAATATTCTGAAAGCACCTTAGTGTTATAGCTCATTGGAACCAAGATGAAATGTTTTAAATCATGGAGTCATTAAACAAGGACCTTGCATGTCAAATTATCATTATTTTAATTAAAAGGACTTTTTTAGAGCTCAAATGGAGTTTTAATTAAAAGGTGAATTTTAAAATATAAGCTTCTGGAGAGTTCAGTGGAAAAAGTATAAAAGGGCATTTGAGGGGCTCATTTGGATTATGTAGTTTATTCTATTTCTCTGATTGAAACCCTTGTGGTTTTGGAGATCGAACTTTGTTCATTCAACCTTCTTGAGGACAAAAACCCTCTTGGAGATGATCAACCTCGGTGGTTAAAAAACCTCTTAGGTTGATTGCTGGTAAACTTATTCAGAGTTTATGTATTGCACTTCATTCTAGGTTTGGCATTGTTTGGAGTTTCAAAGGAGGTATTTATTTGCATGCCAACTTGAAGGATTTATTGGTGATCTCATTTCAAGGATTATATTGAGCTGATTGGAAGCATTTATAGGTTGTCATGGAGAAGCTATTCATTACTGATATCATATTTCTTTCCATGATAATTTGATATATATATAAGAGATAATGGTGACCAATTTTTAGGTGATTTAAAGTAGATTTAAGGAGGGTTTATGGTAAAGTCATTTGACTACCATTTATTTCTATAAACTCTAAGTATTATTTAGCTTATGGGTATTGTCACTTCCGTGTTATATTGCTATTCATATACTTTATCAGAGCTGTAACATGCTACAACACATGGAATGTTGCAAAAATTGAATATTCAATGACTTTTCCATCTGAGTATTTGAAGTATTGTTTAGATATTGTTGTACACAACCATTTATCATTGAATCAATCATATTGCAGCAGTTTGGTTTCATGGATGTTATGAAGTTGTGAGTTCACAGGCAGATTTTGGAGTGTGAATTTTTTGTGTTTTACCATATGGACTTTGGTGCACAACATTCACATGGGATACAATTGTAAATGTTTATGATAACAGTCTGATATCATGCTACAACAACTTATGTGTACTTGGGAATTACATATTTTTATTTGTGGAGTGTTCTTTTGGCAGTGTACTTCCATGGTGGATGACTGAACTTTGTAACAACAAGCTACTCTATCATAGATCAATATATTATTGCTAGATTCAAGGTTAGATTTGTGTTTCATTGTTATTTCTATTATATGCAAAGTGTTTGTTATAATGTCTATGTTATTTATCTGCATATTTGAGATGTTTCTTGTGTACTTTCAATTCCCAACTGCATATTGAATGACCCCAAACACAAATACATTGAAATGCATTCGAAACAACACCAAAATAACAAATAGAAAAGTATTTGATGAAATGTCAGCTCACTAGAAGTCAGTAATCTTATTGGGTGTTTGAGAAAAAAATTGTTCCAAAACTAGGGTGGGACATTACACATACCTCCAAAAAATTTGATTGCAATCCTACAAATAGTCCATAGGGCTTCATACAAGAATCTATTAGCACATAGTGGTAGATGGATGACCCTCTATCTTCTACTCCACTATGGCTATGTGATGTGGCATGTATATATCAAGAACACTATTCTATAGCCATACATATCTTATGGGAACATGACCTCCTAGGTTCTAAATACATGAGGCTTAGTATGTAGTACCAAGACTCATTGTCCACTACAAATATGCTCACACACATACACCTCAAACTCACAAAATCATCAATAAATCACAAAATTAAGATGATATCAAAATTCCAGCTTGATGGAAATTAAGCTTATATCCCATGCACTTAGACATTCATTTCCCAGCTTGATGGAAATTAAGCTTATATCCCATGCACTTAGACATTCATTTCCACTAAGGGAACTACTCACTATTTTATGACAATCATATTTAGAAAACTTAGAAAAACAAACTTTTGGGGCTTCAACTCATTAGTTTCTAACCAAAAACTTTTGGGCGTGACTTTGACCCATGGGATCAAACTTACAAGGCATAGAAATGAACCATGGGTGTAGACTTTATCCAAGGGTGTAGAATTGATCAATGTAGAAGATTTTTTTAGTATGATTTCTCAAAATAGTGCACTAGGACTTATTCTAGGTTCTTATATATATAGGGTTTGCACTATAAATTATAGTAAATAAGAAATACAAATACAAATGTTTAGAAGAATACAAATTACACTTCTTGTAAGGGTTATAGACTTAGTTTACTCTCATACCTTTAGACAACCCTAAAGAAGACTTGGTCATAAAGTGTACAAATCATTGAGTACAATGAGTTCAATTGATCACAACATTGAAACTAGTTCTCTTTTCCAAAAACCATAATTCCCAATGCAAATCATCAAAATAAAATCATAAAATGGTCTAGTTCAATAGATAAATCATTCATAAATTCAATACAAACATGTAGATTCATTCGTAAGCCCAATTAGATACAATTCCCCATTATAAGGTTTCAATTCTCTTATCTAGGGTTTATGTTTCTCTTTACTAGTTTCATTAAGCCTAGAATTTCATGTTTAGGTTTTGTTTTCTGATAGAATCAATAAAAAATATTATAATTTCCAAAACCCTCAAGTTCAATTTATAGATAAATTTCTTAAAGCACTAGTTTCCATGAATTCAAATTCCTAACTTTCTCTCTTTACAATCCTATTATTCACATAATTCACAAATTCATAATTCAAATATCAATTAAGTAAATTTAAACCCAAATCCAATTCATGTTCTTATGATAAATTTAATGGTATTACCTCTAGCCTTTCAATTATTTTCTAATAACCATGTTAAAACTAAAATCTAAAACATTTACTCTTTGCTTGTTCTCCAAAAATTCGTACGAAATCCTTTAATTCTCTTAATGTTGAAAACCTATAACTCTAAATGTGTGTGGTAATGTTCTCTAATGTACTCTAAAGCTTTTAATCTTGTTGAATCCTAAAATCTCACACACTTTGCTTTATCTTGATAAACTTGAGAAATAATAAATCTACTTTCTTTTTTAATTATCTTTGAATTTCTAATTAAATATAATTATCCAATTCTTCTCAAATCTCCTCAAATCCTTAAACAAAAGAGAGGATTTTTAAATTAATTTTGATTATTTATTTACAATATTTATTCTCACTTCTGATTTTAAATTAGAAATGCTTTTATTTAATATTTCAAGAATATGAATTATTTATTTATTTAGTTTTAATTATCCTCAAATAAAGCTTGCATACACTCCTTATTATAGAAACCCCATGTACTTTCTAATTTTTATTTCAATTTAGCTAATTTTAATTTATTGAAAAAAGAAATTAAATCTAATTGATTATTATTCTAAATTATCTTAATTAATTAATTAATTGAAGATGGGAGTATTTCTTTATAACCAAGATTAGATGTTTATCCATTTCACATTCCAAACCTAGTTCCACATTTCCCATTACTTGTTTCTAAAACACCATAAAAATAATAATCAATAACTGAATAGTTTACAATCAAATTATACATCAATTGCATATTTAAACACACCACTCAATAATCTTACACATAAAAAATTATTGAAGCATTAATGTCTATCATATAAAATAATATCAAGTCAAGTAACATAGTTTCATGTCCAAATTACAATGATATGGTTAAAACAATAATAAATAAAAACATCAAAATATGTCTCAAGTCAAGATATTACAAATACAACTAATTCTTGCTTAATTCAAAGAAGTGAACAATACAATAAACAAGATCTATGACAATTTTAGAAGAGTAATGACACAAGAAAGAAATCTAGAAGAGAAATAGAGATAGAACACAAAATATACCTTGAAAAACCACCATAAGGGAAAAATCCAACCTCTAAAGCATATCTAAAATGTATTACTCTTCAAAATAGGTTACAATATACTTTTTGAGTTGTAGTTCTTTAATGTTGATGAACATTCTAAATTTGGAGTAATTCTAATAGCACAACTCTGCATAAAATTGGTAATAAAATATCCATCACAAGCCCTCAAAATATATACTTTGTAGACCCAAGAAACAACTAATGTATTCTCCAAACATGGGCTCAAAACCATAAGCCATCTTGGTTAAACTCATCCAATACATCCTCATCCAAAAGCAATTCATATCATAAGTGATTGTAACTCCCCAATTGACCATTTGACCCATATCACAAATGGAGTCCAATGAAACTCCTAGACACTCCAAGATGAGGCCATAATTACACTTACACACCTCTTACAAATAACTATATTTAACTAGTCAAAGATGCTATCATAGTCTACCTGGTAACCCACCATTCAATGACTTCTTGTAACTATCACAAGACTAATGACACATGATAGAGAGTGTCAAATAAGGAATCTCGAGATTCCTTCCAAGTGGAGTTCCCTTTTCCATGTGGGCACATTATTTATAATATTTTAAAAATATCAAATAATTCAACTAGACCTACGGCTTTCAAGGTGTACATGTAGTCCTAACAATCTCCCACTTGTTGTAAACATTACAATAATCATAAGGGGTTCTCAAAATAGTGAAATAAATGCTAGGGGTTGATCTCTATAGCCATCCTGCATCATTTAAACTTATCTGTTCTCATGGGCTTCATCAACACATCTACAACATTCACATATAAGTATTCATCTGAACTCGTCCATAACCTTCCTATCCTCCACCATGTCAAAAACAAAATGATACTGCACATCAATGTGCTTAGTCCAAGAATGAAATATTATTTTATTTTCCAAGATGATGGCACTGTTATTGTCACATTGAAACAACATTGTATTCTAACTCAACCCAACATTTGAACACTATCTTCAAAATTAGATTGCCTCCTTATAGGCATGGGTAGTTGCCATATACTATGCCTCTATTAGGAAAAGAGCAACCATAACCTGTCTTTTTCACATCCATTGGATCTTGCTACTAAACATGGTAAAGATGTAACAACTAGTAGACCTCCTGCTATCCATGTCTATTGCACAATCAAAATATGCAAATCCTTGTATAATGACCATCCTACTCAAGTATTGTCCTCCATGATAGTAAATTGAACACTCAGACATGTCTCAAATATACATGAAGACTTTCTTCACTAAAGTCTGATGTTCATTTCCTAGATTGGACACATACTTGCTTAGGACCCCTACTTGTGTAATGTCTAGTTAGGTGCAAACTATAGCATAAATAAGACTACCAACAACACTTGCATAAGGAATGTGGCTCATTCCCTATATCTCATTTGGTGTCAAAGGAAATTGTTCAACTAAAATATTTGTTCCTATAGTGCTAGGAACATTCACTGGTTTATAGTCCTGCATCTTGAATTGCTACAAAATAGAGTTAACATACTTTCTCTAGCTAATACCAAGTTTTTTGTTAGCTCCATCCCTAAGACTTAACTACCCCAAAATCCTTCATATCAAACTATAGATATAGTTGATATTTAAGAGCCCTAATCATTTCCTTTCTACTATTGATAGTAACATGTCATCAACATAAAAAATAAAAATAGTAAACTAATCACCTACCCACTTAAAGTAAACCCAGTGATCCCACTTAGCTCTAACAAAGACCACCTTTAAAATATATGAATCAAAATTTTGTTACGACATTCCAGAGGATTGTTTTAGACCATAAGGGACTTATTCAATCTACAAACAATGTCTTTCTTACCCTTCACCATAAAGTCACTCTAGCTGTGACATGTAGATCTCCTCCTCCAAACCTCCACACAAGAAAGTTGTGTTAACATCCATCTGTTCAAAATCTAGATTAATGCATCAACAATAGATAATACAAATGTGATAGTGTGTTGTTGAAAATTTGATTTAACTAAGAATGATATACATTTTCCAAGTCATTTTTTTTCAAGGCACCACACTAAGATCAAACTAGTTCTTTAGAATAAAATGATTTGCTACTTTTCTAACCAGAAAGAACAAATTTAGACTAGAATATCCTATTATGTTTTACACTTACAAAATGACATTCTTCACAAAGCTAAAACATAAATACTAATGAAAAAGATGCTGATTTACAAAATCTAATATATAAATTTTGAAAGGAAGCAAGGTATGTGGAATCAACTTCCTACACTGATCTAATGAGGAAAGGTTTATGCAAATTTTTATCTCTTACAATTATAGATTAAGATGCACATTAACATAATGGTAATAACAACATCCAAATGCAAATACAAAGATCACTGTTAACCTTTTTTCCCTCTGTCCAGAGCCAAACAGTTAACCTGATATTTTCCTTGGAAATCCCTTTGAAAAGGTCCCTATAAAGCAAAGTGCTAAAATTCCTAGAAGCCTTGCCTAAAAAACCTTACCATTATAAAGAGCTCGAAAAAATAGGCAGGTTTGCTCTTTACAGCATCCTGAAATTCGACCAAATGAGGAAGTTATGCATGGTCAAAGTTGCAGTCAACAGACAGTTCAAATGGGCATTTTGGCAAGCTCTCAAAAAATTCCATCGGCCTTTTGAAAATGATCACCGCGGATCGTGACATGTGTCAATAGTGAAGCACAGTTTCTAAAAAGTTTCAATGTTCCCGTGGAGGACACCATGTGTCAGCTTCCGCCATAGTTTCTTTGTAGTTTCTTTAAGTTTCTAACTCGCAGTTTCTTTAAGTTTCTAAGAGTGGTGCGGATGGCACCACGTGGAGCCACCCGAGGGACACATAAAAGGTAACTCAAGAGCCCTGCAGATGGAGATAGGTGGCAGCCTCCGCTATGTTTCTAAAAGTTTCTCGGCTTCCACCCGTGTTTCGTGAGCTCCCTTTTGTAAAGTTTCTTAGAGTCCTGCAGAGACCGACGCGTGTCACTTTCCGCATAAGACCCTTTAATGTTTCTAAGGTGGGGTGGAATGCTCCGCGTGTCCCTTGTGGTTTCTGCAGAAGCTGACACGTGTCATCTTCCGCATAAGTTTCTTTTGTTTCAGTGCGGAAGCCAAGAGAGGAGGTGGGCCCCTACTATGTTTCTCAGAATGAAGCAGAGGATGCCACATGTTGATTTCTGCATGAGTCTTAAGTGGGTCGTTGAAAAGTTTCTATCTTGTTTCTCTCTGTGTGGATGGTGACAAGTGGCAGGTTCTGCCAAAGTTTCAAAGGGCCCCTTTATATGTTCTAAGTGTGCGCGGAGGGTGCCATGTGTCGGCTACGGAGGGTCTCATATGTTTCCCAAAAGATAAGCGGACAGCGACAAGTGTCGCTATCTGTTGTAGTTTCAAGAGTCCCTGTTGATGTTTCAAGAATGAAGCGGAGGATGCCATGAGGTTTCAAGTAGTGTTTCTATGTATCTCAGGAGAAGCGCGGAAGGTGCCACATGTCATCATCTACGTATGTTTCCGCAAAGGGCCCCTAACTTCTCAAGAATGCCATGGAAGCTGACAAGTGTCAACCTCCGCAGTAGCTTCTATTTGTTTCAAAGCTTGGTGTAGGCAAGGTGGGTCCCAGTGAAGAGCTCTATTGCTACGGATGATGCCGCGGGTTGCAACAAGTGTCACGAGCAGGGGGCAACTTCAAACTTTTGATACAATTTTACAAGGCATCACAGGGCTCGACACGTGTCGGCTTCTGCACTTGTTTTCGACAGGGTCTTCTCAAAGAGTTTTGGCACCCAATTTCTTGTATAGACACAGCCCGGACCCGACAACATGGTTCAACAGTTTCATAATGATTCTTCGGGTCCGCAGCTTGCATTTAGGGTTGTATATGCCGAGACACAGTTAAAGATACAGAAGCGATATACACACAAATGTGGAAGTGATACACAGGCGGTTGACCGAAACTTTGACCGCCTGTATCTCCTCCGTTTTAGCAAATTTTCACATGCTATAAGAGGCAAAGTTGCATGTTTTCATCCCCTCTTTCATTTTGTAGGCTTTTTGGGAGGTTTTGTGACACTTTTTCAACAAATGGAGATTTTTGGGGGCATTCATTACATCAGATATAGCAAGCAGCTGTCAGCATTCAATGCTAGGTTATCCTCCACCATTTTGAGGATCAGATTGATGACGCGGCTGTTTGCATTGAAGACCCAGAATATCTCCCACTTGCCCCTATTCCTGATCTTTTGCGCCATTACTCTTGGTAGGTGGACGTCTCTTTAGGAAGATATTTCTGATTGCAGCCCCCAGCATGGATTTTTGTAACCGACCTAGGTTAGTTTTTGTATTGATATATAAGCTGAGGCTTATGATGTAATAAGGGTGGGAAACTTTCTGGAAACATTTTGTTCTCCTATTTCCAAATAGAACTTTTCATACTGTAACCTTGCCTTTCTTTAGATATATGAAAGCTATCATGCCTTTTGTTGATTTTTCTATCTCTGTGTAAATCTGCATATGGTTGTCTGTGAATATTTTTTGTTTCTCTCAATCATTTTGCTCCTTACCTCTATTAGGATCATCTATTCTGTGTATATTTTCTTGATGTATCTGATTATATTGTGCATGCTTCATCTTTGCAAAGGTTCTTTAGAACTATCTGGTGCATCACCCCTTTCATGTTTTTTAAGTATTGTTACTTTATCTTTCATTGTAGCACATTTCTTCCCCTTTTCACCCCAAAATACAGTAGTTTTAGGTGATAACTAGACAAGGAAGCCGACCTTCTCCGGAGGTTTGATCTCATTTAGCAAAGTCCCACACTTAGAGATCAATCCCATTGTGTCATTGGAATGCTTGGAATCCCATTCAAGCAGGGTGCAATTTCATGTGACAACAATCACAACACATGATATACATGTGGAAAACCCTTTTGGGTGAAAACCCCACACTCCAAAACCTACACAATGTATTATCAAATAAAAGGACGATTACAACACACTTGCAATACAAGTTCTAGGAGTACACAAATGTTGAATACTGGAGTAATTCTGACAACATAATGGTGCCTACAAATGAACCATACCACTCCAACTCCAAGTACCTGTATATATAGATAAGTATCAAGGATGGAAGTAGCTTCTAAAGAAAGCCACAAAGTATTTTCATCCAAATCCACATGGCCCAAATTCCAAGGCCATAAAGCATGCAAATGACACTTGTCTAAGATTCCCTTTCATCCCTTACAACCCTCCATACTTGGGTACCCCAAATTTTTCCAAAATAGGTATGACAGATGCTCTTACATACCTTATAATGTCATAGAATCAGTCATATATGACAACTCTTATAGCTGTAAGAGAATCTGTCATAACCAACTAAAAATAGCATATTCTTCTTATAACTCTGTCATAGTCAAACTTGGGCACCTACTTTCTCCATGCAAACATACCACATGACACATGTCACACCTGTCATAGAAACTCTATTTTCAAATCTTACATGTCATAGATTCTGTCATAACTTATGCGTCATAGAATTTATCATAACTCATGACGTGACCAAAAGGTACCAACACATGGAAAAACTGCCAAGTCAACATGGGATGCCTACCTCCTCATATGAGAATAAAAATACATCTAGTCACCTTACATGTAGGATGACACTTCATCGTGCCAACTCCCACAAAGTGACAAAATTGGATTTACATAGAAAATTACAATAGTAGGAAAAAATAAATAAATACAACATTAGGAACTTGCAAAGGTTGAGACACCTCAATTCCCAACATTCTCCCACTTGTCAAACACCTTTCAAGAGCCAATAGAATGACAAGATTTAACTACTAGGGGATGAGAGGCCCATAGACACTAAACACCATCTGAACTTCTTCGTGCTCACAAGTTTTGTCAAGGAATCTGCAACATTCGTCAAAGTGTCAACTTTCTACAAATTTACGTTCCCATCCTTTACCATGTCACGAACAAAATGGTACTAGACATCAATATGCTTAGTCCTTGTGTGGAAAGTAGGATTCTTTGCCAAACATATGACACTCTGACTGTTATAACAAATAGTAATCTTCCCTACATCAAACCCAAGATCAGAACACAACCTCTTAAGCCAAATGGATTCTTTACAAGCATGAGTTCTTGCCATGCACTCTACTTTAGTAGTGGACAAAGTGACCACAAGTTGCTACTTACTCATCCAACTAATAGCACCACCAAACATAGTGAATACATAAGCACTGGTGGATCTCCTACTGTCAATCTCACGTACCCAATCCAAATCTATAAATCCTCGAATACAAAGTAAATGCCGAGGTCCTGTAGGATAACCATGATAAAATAGGGAATACTCAGAAGTACTCTACAAATATCTGAACACTCCCTTCACTGTATCCTAATGTACCCATCTAGGATTAGTCATAAACCGACTAAAGAATCCCATTGCTTGGGCAATGTCTGGTCTAGTACAAACCATAGCATACATCAAGTTGCCAACTGCACTAGCATAAGGAACTAGATGCTCATATCCTCTATCTCTAAAAGAGACTTTGGACAAGATTGTGCAACAGATAACTTTGTCTCCAACATAACAAGAACAACCAACGGTCTACAAGCTTCCATGTTGAATCACTCCAACATGGTGTTCACATACTTACTCTAGCATAACCAAAGTTTTATGTTAGCTCGATCTCTTCTGATTTCCATTCCAAGAATGTACCTAGCTGCCACTAGATCTTTAATCTCAAACTGTGCTGACAACTGAGACTTCAAATCAGAATTCAAACTTTTACCATTCCCAATGAACAACATATCATCAACATATAATGCAATAATGAGAATGTGATCATTGTCAAACTTGTAATAAATACAATGATCTAATTTTGATCTCAAAAATCCCAAACTCAACACAAAACCTCCTAGGAGATTGCTTTAAACCATACAAAGAGTTTTTCAACTTGCAAACCAGATTTTCTTTACCTTTTACCACATAGTGCTTTGGCCGTGACATATAGATTTCTTCCTCCAAGTCATCATGAAGGAAAGTTGTCTTCACATCCATCTGTTCAACTTCTAAATCATTTGCTACAACAAGTGATAACAAGAATCTAATAGATGTCATCTTTGCAACAAGAGAGAAAATCTCACCATAATCTATTCCCTCAACCTGGGAATAACCCTTCATGACAAACCTTGCCTTAAACTTCTCAATATTCACTCAACCTAAGAATAACCCTTTGCGACCAGCCTTGCCTTAAACTTCTCAACACTGCCATCTGAACCAAACTTCTTCTTGAACACCCATTTGCATCCAATAGGTTTACGTCCATCAGGCAAGGGCACCAGATCTCAAGTATTGTTTTTCTTCAAGGAATCCATCTCTTCTTCCATGGCCTCTATCCAGGAATCTGCATCACTCATTCCATATCCTCTCTTAGGTCCTAGGATCATCAGTGTTAGAAATCAAAGAAAAAATACATCTAGAATCATGCAATGAATAACCAAACCTATCAAGTTGCCGCCTTATCTGCATGGACCTCCTCAAAAGTTGAGGTTGAGGTTCTTCTTCTTCTTCTAAACTTTCAGAGCTACTAGAGCTCTCCTCATCAGCAGGTCCAACAGATGTCTTTGGTTCAACTTGAAGGAAGCTAAACCACATCCTCGTTCTCTTCTTATTTCTTTGGCTATAGAACAATAGAAGAAGGATTGAGCTATCTGAAGATCACACTTTTGCTATACATAACTCTCTCAGCCACTGGATCCCAAAGCTTGTACCCTTTGACATTGATGCCATAACCGATGAAGATACACTTCACAACCTTGTTCTCCAACTTATACCTCTTCTCCTTAGGCACATGTGCATATGCCTCACAACCAAATACTCAAATGTGTCTCAATGAAGGATTTTTACCAGACCACACCTCCATAGGTGTCTTATCAACAAGCATCGATGTAGGATACCTATTAACTAGGTAACAAGCGGTAGCAACACCTTTAGCCCAAAAATTTTGTTCAAGAATAGCTCCACTTAGCATACTCCTAGCTCTCTCCATCAATGTTCTGATCATCCTCTCTGCAACTCCATTCCACTGAGTATATAGAGTTGTCTTGTGCCTCTCAATCCCATGTTCTTTACATAACTTGTCAAAATCTGTTGAACAAAATTCACCACCGTTGTCAGTCCTCAAACACTTAATCTTTCTATCCTTCTAATTCTGTACAAGAGCTTTGAACTCTTTGAATCTACTAAAGGCTTCAGATATTCTTATAAGGAAATACACCCATGTCCTTCTACTGTAATCATCAATGAATGAAACACAGTAAACAAATTTTGAGATCAAAGGAACATTAACAAGACCAAACACATCAGAATGAATCAAGTGCAACACCTTTGAAGATTTTTGAGAACTAGAATAAAACTAAACATAGTTTTATTTTCCATAAATGCAGTGTTCATAAAAATCAAACTCAAGGTTATAGTCATTCATATCCTTAATGAGGTTTTTATTTTTTAGGGTCCTCAAACCCTTTTCACCAATGTGACCAAGCCTTTGGTGCCATAACATTGTCTTCTTAGTTGGAAGTTTCATCTCCATAGAATGAGCACCCTTAGGTACCCAGAAAGCACAACCATCAAAAGTAGATGCAACAGTCCTCTTCACTGTTGGTTCCAATGGTGAGGATGAAACTCTAAAGTTCTCTTATTTGAAACAAAGGCACTATTGTACCAAACCACACATGCATCAAGATAAAACAGAATGCCAATCCGAACACCCTTATCTAGCACCATATCTCCTCTAGACATCTTGCATCATCCATTTGAGAAAACAACATGCACACCCACATCATTCAACTTACTTATAGATAATAGGTTCCATGCCAAACTAGGGATATGTAGAACACCATTGATCCCTTTCACTCGTCCATCAGGGAATCCAATCAAGACTCTTTCATGGCAAAAAAATCTTCAGGTGAGAGTCATCACCCAAGTACACCTTCCCACTGTCATATTCTTCATACTTCAAAAACCAACCCTGATAAGAGGTCATGTGAAAAGATGCATTAGAGCCAATAAGCCACACATACTTAGATGCATGAGTTTCCAAGGCAACAAAAAACACTGTTCCATCATCCTAAGAGGGTTTATCAGAATCCAAATCATAGTTTTGATTCTTTTTCTTCTCCTCCTTGCTCTCCTTACGGAAGTGACCAGGTTTGCTGCAATTCCAACACAAAGCCATGGACTTTCCAGGAGACTTGGATCTCCCATAGGATTTGGATCTTCCTTTTTCTTCCTTCTTCTTATCCTTTTTCTTTCCCTTCTCTTTAGATATACCATGAACCGTAAGAGCCTCCTTAGCCGACTCGAAAGATTTTCTCTGCATCTCTTCAGGACAATGGAAAAGAAACCTCTTCATCCATCTTGAAGGTGGTAGTGGTACTCCCAATGGCCATAACAAGGTGGTCCCATGAATCTGGTAGGAACATAGTAATGTCATACATCGATCCTCCTCCTCTATATTCACACCAACATAGGTTGACTGGGCAACAAACATATTGAATACATTTAGGTTATCAATGACAAATCCTCCATCTTCCATCCTCAGAGAATACAATTTATTTCACAGGAATAACTTTTTCACCAGGGATTTAGCTTGATAAACGTCTCCAAGTTTCTTCCAAAGGTCTTTTGCAGTCTTCTCTTGATGGATATTCATGAGCACTGAATCAGCCAAGTAGAGTCTTATCAGACCCTTGGCCTTTCGATCCACTAGATCCCAATCTTCTTGTTTCATGCTCGATGCCATTGTTCTAGATACTACGAGCCATAGATCTCTATCAACCAATAATTCCTCCATCTTGAATTTCCACAACTCAAAGTTGCCTCCATTAAACTTCTATATATCAAACCTCCTAGATGTGCTTGCCATCTCTATCCTACAACATAGATTTCAAAATCCTTTGCACTAGCTCCCACTCAAACAAAGATCATCTCAAAAAACCCTCTACCCAACAACTAGAACCAAAGGTGATTAGGCTTTGATACCGACTGAAAGGAAGCAAGGTATGCAGAATCAACTTCCTACACTGATCTAATGAGGAAAGGTTTATGTAAATTTTTATCTCTTACAGTTACAAATTAAGATGCACATTAACAGAAATATAATAACAACGTCCAAATGCAAATACAAAGCTCACAACACAAGATATACATGGGGAAAACCCTTTCGGGTGAAAAATCCAACACTCCAAAACCTGCACAATGTATTATCAAATCAAAGGATGATTACAACACACTTACAATGCAAGTTCTTCTAGTAGTACACAAATGTCGAATACTGAAATAATTCTGGCAGCATAAAAGTACCTACATATGAACCATACTACTCCAGCTCCAAGCACCTGTATATATAGAGAAATATCAAGGATGAAGGTAGCTTCTAGAGCAAACCACAAAGGATTTTCGTACAAATCCACATGGCCCAAATTCCAAGGCCACAAATCATTCAAATGACACTTGTCTAAGATTCCCTTTCATCCCTTACAACCCTCTATACTTGGGCACCCCAAATTTTCCCAAACTAGGTATGACAGATGCTCTTACACCTTACAATGTCATAGAATTTGTCATATATGACAACTCTTACAGTTGTAAGAGAATCTGTCATAACTGACTAACAATAGCATATTCCTCTTACAACTCTGTCATAGTCAAACTTGGGCACCTACTTTCTCCATGCAAAGATGCCACATGACACATGTCACACCTATCATAGAAACTCTATTTTCAGCTCTTACATGTCATAGATTCTGTCATGGGAATCTATCATAACTCATGACACATGACCACAAGGTTCCAACACATGGCAAAACTATGCAAAGTCAACATGGGACACCTACCTCCTCATATGAGGACAAAATACATCTAGTCACCTTCCATGTAGGATGACACTTCATCATGCCAACTCCCTCAAAGTGACAAAATATGATTTACATAGAAAATTACAATAGTAGGCAAAAATAAATAAATACAACATTAGGAACTTGCAAAGGTTGAGACACCTCAATTCCCATCAAATTTGACAAAATAAGTATAGAATTGTGAATGACAAGAAAAGAGGAACCCATAACTAGAAATTAGAGCTAACTAGCAGGGACACTGGCGTGATGCGCAGACATCTACATGACATTGTGGATGGTGTTTTTAGCACACAACAACGCAGATGAAATACATGGTATATCACCTCTCTTGAAAAGTATCCTATCCTAGATAAGACTACCCCAAGGTTTATATAGCTATGTCTTAGCTTGTAGGAATAACTTCAGTGGGATGTTTCAGCTATACCAACTAAGGGGACTTACATGCAATGAATAGGATTTGATGAAACTATGACAGAAAGATGTACAAAAGCCTATGCTATCTTCAGTAGATTTGCAAATGTGATTACCGCTTATAACCTAATCTAAAAGATGTTTTAAAGAAAAATGCAAAAGGATAAAGGGTTTAGAAAGAAGGTGAAATCCTAAGTGACAATCACAATGAAGGAAATCTTGTTGATAGACAAATGCTTTCAATAAACCACTTTCTACTTTATCAGGCTGTAGATACCACAATTTTGTAGAAAATGATGCAATCACCAAAGGAATATTAAGATTTTCAAATCACATTCATTCATTAAATACCCAAACAATGGCGTAATTTAACTTATGAAATGCAATCGAACTGAAATCGATAGAAGGGCCCGGGCTAAATATAAAAAGTAACTTACAATCAACAAGCACAAATAGCATGGACCAAAGCTCTCATCAAATATCTTCAACATTTACTCAACATTTCATAGCACATTTATTTAATCTCAGATTTGAAGTGAACCATGAAAACCAAAATAGACAACACAATACGTAAATTCCAGTAACCTACAAAGCTTGCTTTGTACTAATCAAAATTTTGGCATAGTCTCAACAATTCACTACCAAGAGTCTTACAATGAGAGAAAATGATGGCTCTTTTATAGACAAGGCACCATACAGATTTTTTCAATGGACGGTGGAGATTTACTCAACACCAATGGTCTAGATTACATGGCATTTAATGAGATACATCAGTTAGTTACATTTTTAGGTTTGCCTTTGTCTTGTAGGAAAAAGACAAAATACAACTTACAAATACATTGAATCTAGATAAAATGGATACCCATTTGGCTATATATGATGAAAATCCAATCTTCAAGGCCAAAAGAAGTCAAAGGAAGGCCATATGACACTTGAAAAGTTGAGCTGATGTGGACTGACAGGATTGCTCATGTTGACTGGATCATCCCATTGCTCATCACCTTTGAATTGTCTAATAGGACAAATGACTTCTCCAATGTGTAGACAAGTCAAGAAGAGTATATAGCATGTTTTTGATGAAAGCATATCCAACTAGATGCTTGTTGGGTCAATTCTTGATGACTGGACTGCTGGAACATGTGTAGGTAGCTGTAAACATGTCTTGTACATTTGACTGGATCTGCAGGAACAATAGTGATGTAGGTCTGATCTTCGGTGTCTTCAAGCCCTTGTAGCTTATCTTCATCATCTTGGACATCATATTGACTTTCTTTTGTAGGTACAACATCAATTTGGTTGCTAAAATGAAAATTCTACATATTCAGCTTAGCAGGGTATCTCTATGTGTTCATCCTTCCAAGATGGCTCCAACTAGCTCCTTTGTCCTCTCAGACCTATATTTCACAAAGTCAAGCATCAATTTCATCTTAAACAATCATTTTCCATCAAAATTCATCAAAATATGTCCATTTGCAGCCATGGATCAATCTAGGACAGCTCATTGTCAATGTCACCTTCTTATGAACAACCTCATAAATCTAGTGATTTTCACGTGATTTTATGAGTTTTTCATTATTTTCAAGTACCCATTTGGCCAATATAAAGATCTGGGATGTTTTTAGGGCCATTAGGATCCATTTGGATACTTTTATTTTGCATTTTTATAGCCTTTTTTGCAAAAAGTAGGATTTTTGGGGGGTATTGCATATTCAGGTGCAATGGCATTAATTGATACCAAACACACCCAAAATCCATAAAAACATGCTAAAAATGTTCATCATGATGTGATAGATTGATATGCCATTCAAATTCACCATTAAAATCCAAGTTGTACCTTCAAAAAATCACATTTTGGCCCAAATTGGCAAAAAGCATTGATTTTGGCTATCACTGACCTAGCGCTAATTTTGGCTGTCACTAACTTGGCACTGATTTTAGGTCCTACCGACCAAAGGCGGTGAAGGTGAGTTTTAGTACAAGGCGATAAGCAAGCTTTCCAGTGCAAGATGTTTGAAATATCTGGCGGGGATTTTGGGTCCAACCGACTAGCGCATATTTTACCCTCTACCAACCAAGTGCAGTAGGTGTTCCTTTTAGTTCAAGGCGGTAGGTGAGGTTTTTAGTGCTTTTCTTCCAAATTGTCTTAGCAGGGTTTTGAAGGGTTCCAAACATGCGCAGTGAAGCTGATTTTTAGCGCAAGGCAGTGAAGTGGGTTTTTAATGCTAACTTGTACGAATGGAGTCCAGCGCTAATATGCAGTGCTACTAGATTTTAGTGTTAAGTGTATTAGGGGGCATTTTTAGCACCAATTTTTTGAATTGCCCAGGGTAAAGTATATTTAAAAATATATTTAAGTATAAGTCTTTAAATATTTTTAAATATATTGTCAGGATGTTTGAGATAGGTTCCAGAATCTAGATTTTTGAAGTTCCACCAGATTTCAGACTTAGCCATTTTTTAGGGTTTTTAGGGTTCAGACTTAGCCAAATCAGGGCTTTAGGACCATGCATCAGGTTGAAATTATATGGACCCCTTAGTGAAACCTTGTGGACTTTGACGTGATTTGCAACTCTAAGACCTGGAAACTAGGAATTTCAACATGACACATCCTACAGAAGTAGTTTCAAGGACAATATCCAATGAGAGGATTTTTGAGCAAAGTGTAGTAATACCCCATTTTAGCACAAAATGCAACAAATGGCTATTTCTTAAGCACAAGACCAATCAAGACTCCTCCAAATCAATCACCAAAGGCATCAAATGACTCCAAACATACCAAATACTCAAATTTGGAACAAATCCTACATTCTAAGCACAAATCCACCTTCTCATCATCATAAAGAGAAAAGATTGAAACTCCAAGCCAAAACAAAAAAGGGGGGGTTCTCCATTTGGCAAAATGGGGCGTGTGTGCAAGGCACAATAGACACATTGTCATCTATACAATGTCTGCAAATAGAGATGTTAGTAAAATGTATTTTCTATCTAGAATCTCAAGATTAACTATACAACATGAAAGTAAAGACAATAACAACAAAAATATATGTGATACAAAAATGAAGGAAAATGATAAATCTTTATCGAAATAAAAATAAGAATGACAAGGAAGAGGAAAGAGAGAAACTACAAACCCCTATGTAATCGAGAGCTCCAATAAACATGTAGTTAGAACAAGAGAAAAGGTTGGGGCTACTTGGGAGATTGCCAAGAGTGGTCAAGCCCTTATGTGGGTCTTTCAACTTCCATGGACAATCAATGGTAAAGAGATCAAGATAGAAGTGTGTGCTCTTATGCTATGTGCATCTAGGACTAAGAACAATGGACAAGTGCTATGAGTATTATACTTAGGTCTATAAAGAATAATAAATTAGTGTGTGCATGATTAGACAAAAGGAATGAAAACCCATAAAGTTCCTAGAACATGACTATGAATTTTGTAACTAGTAACATAAATAAAGATGGGCTGAAGCACTATCACCTTGTGCAATGTAAAATGGAAAGGAAAAACTCCAGTAGGATGCAAAGTGCTCAAAACCTTAAGAGAAAGCTTGTATATGCTATTGTAAGTTCATATAAGAGATTTTGCCACTAACCAAAGAGAATGCTTGAAAGAGTGCTCAAAGAGTGTTGAAAGAGTTCTTGTCCTTGAGAGAGATTGCCAAAAATTATAGAGATCCATGAGATCCAAAAGATAGATTCAAAAATGAGGTTTGAGAGGGAAAATAGAAGGTCCAAGATTAGGGATAGCCATTCAAATTCAGGTCAGGTAGTTACCAAAGACTTGAACATAGAGCAAGGTGGGAAAATTCTCTAGAAACAACCTCTATATGATGGGATGTCAGCAAACACTAGTGTGTTGCATGGACATTTGTGCATCATGCTGGCATCCAGGAAGCTATGGCTCTTGAAAGATCTAGTGACTGGGAAAAAGCAAGGGCATAAAAGAGGTTTAGGAAAGCATGAATACAAGTGTGACCATGGCATGAAGGATGGAAAAAGTCTAAGGAAAGGCCTAAATGAGCCTATAAACATGTTAGAGGATATACACACCAAAGCAAGTCCAAAACATAATGTGATATTGCAAGGGTATGCAATTTTCTATATTACATTTTGCCCCCACTTTAGTGGGATGATGACACTTGGTGATAAGATACACTAAATTATAGAAATGAAATAACATCATCAAAAAAATACCCAAAAGG